>CM076584.1:307261681-307926201 GCA_034641835.2 Pinus albicaulis
ATTTGTTTTTCTTGCTTAGCAGGCCCAGTTAATTGGGCTGCTTTTAGTTTATTTTACTGTGCTATTTTACTGTGCTGGACCTTTAAGTAATATTTTTGAATTCTGTAAATTAAACGTTCAAGACTGGTTTCCCCGTATGAGGGCAGTCTTCTTAATTTTTTGATTTTTTGATGACAAATTTTCCATGAGTATGGCCAGGCAATGTTTTTGACTTCGGTGTAATTTTATTCGCAATGTTAATAGATTAACTTTACTTAGAATTCTCACATGATTAGCATTTTTCTTGATCTGTTCAAGGATTTTGGGTACTTTAATTTGTATTTGGAATAATGGACATCGGTACTCTATCTGTTGCTTTACTGTTCGACATACTACTATTTCACTTTCTTATAGATGCCTCGGGCATATTTGAATGCTTTCTCAGATTGTCGATAATCTCCATGTGGACCGTTACTGGATTTTATATCATGTCCCTGTATGTGACATGGGGCATTTTTCTATCATTGTCTGGGGTGGGACTTCCACTTTTCTGGATGGATATTTGGGTTCCAATCTTCAGATGTGAAAATGTAATGACTTCATGGACTGTTTTATTTCATATAATATATTCAAAACAACATTTTTTCTCTTGTGAAAAAAAAATGATTAATGTTTATCACTCTGCCTTCAAAACTAGCGATGCTGGTCTATGTTGCTGGTTTATTGATATGGTCTGATGGTCTTTTTATATTTTGGACATATCACACTCCTCACATGATTAGCGTTTTCTCTGTTCAAGGATTTTGGGTACTTTAATTTGTATTTGGAACAATGGACGTCGGTACTCTATCTGTTGCTTTACTATTCTACATACTGCTATTTCACTTTCTTATAGATGCCTCGGGCATATTTGGATGCTTTCTCAGATTGTCGACAATCTCCATGTGGACCGTTACTGGGTTTTATATCATGTCCCTGTATGTGACATGGGGTATTTTTCTATCATTGTCTGGGGTGGGACTTCCACTTTTCTGGATGGATATTTGGGTTCCAATCTTCAGATGTGAAATGTAATGACTTCATGGACTGTTTTACTTCATATAATATATTCAAAACAACGTTTTTTCTCTTGTGAAAAAAAAATGATTAATGTTTATCACTCTGCCTTCAAAACTAGCGATGCTGGTCTATGTTGCCGGTTTATTGATATGGTCTGATGGTCTTTTTATATTTTGGACATATCACACTCCTCACATGATTAGCGTTTTTCTCTGTTGCAAGATTTTGGGTACTTTAATTTGTATTTGGAACAATGGACGTCGGTACTCTATCTGTTGCTTTACTATTCTACATACGGCTATTTCACTTTCTTATAGATGCCTCGGGCATATTTGGATGCTTTCTCAGATTGTCGATAATCTCCATGTGGACCGTTACTGGGTTTTATATCAAGTCCCTGTATGTGACATGGGGTATTTTTCTATCACTGTCTGGGGTGGACTTCCACTTTTCTGGATGGATATTTGGGTTCCAATCTTCAGATGTGAAAATGTAATGACTTCATGGACTGTTTTACTTCATATAATATATTCAAAACAACGTTTTTTCTTGTGAAAAAAAAATGATTAATGTTTATCACTCTGCCTTCAAAACTAGCGATGCTGGTCTATGTTGCTGGTTTATTGATATGGTCTGATGGTCTTTTTATATTTTGGACATATCACATTCCTCACATGATTATGATTAGCGTTTTTCTCTGTTGCAGGGTTTTGGGTACTTTAATTTGTATTTGGAACAATGGACGTCGGTACTCTATCTGTTGCTTTACTATTCTACATACTGCTTTGCTTTACTATTCTACATACTGCTATTTCACTTTCTTATAGATGCCTCGGGCATATTTGGATGCTTTCTCAGATTGTCGATAATCTCCATGTGGACCGTTACTGGGTTTTATATCATGTCCCTGTATGTGACATGGGGTATTTTTCTATCATTGTCAGGGGTGGGACTTCCACTTTTCTGGATGGATATTTGGGTTCCAATCTTCAGATGTGAAAATGTAATGACTTCATGGACTGTTTTACTTCATATAATATATTCAAAACAACGTTTTTTCTCTTGTGAAAAAAAAAATGATTAATGCTTATCACTCTGCCTTCAAAACTAGCGATGCTGGTCTATGTTGCTGGTTTATTGATATGGTCTGATGGTCTTTTTATATTTTGGACATATCACACTCCTCACATGATTAGCGTTTTTCTCTGTTCAAGGATTTTGGGTACTTTAATTTGTATTTGGAACAATGGACGTAGGTACTCTATCTGTTGTTTTACTATTCTACATACTGCTATTTCACTTTCTTATAGATGCCTCGGGCATATTTGGATGCTTTCTCAGATTTGTCGATAATCTCCAAGTGGACCGTTACTGGGTTTTATATCAAGTCGCTGTATGTGACATGGGGTATTTTTCTATCACTGTCTGGGGTGGGACTTCCACTTTTCTGGATGGATATTTGGGTTCCAATCTTCAGATGTGAAAATGTAATAACTTCATGGACTGTTTTACTTCATATAATATATTCCAAACATCGTTTTTTCTCTTGTGAAAACAAAAATGATTAATGTTTATCACTCTGCCTTCAAAACTAGCGATGCTGGTCTATGTTGCTGGTTTATTGATATGGTCTGATGGTCTTTTTATATTTTGGACATATCACACTCCTCACATGATTAGCGTTTTTCTCTGTTCAAGGATTTTGAGTACTTTAATTTGTATTTGGAACAATGGACGTCGGTACTCTATCTATTGTTTTACTATTCTACATACTGCTATTTCACTTTCTTATAGATGCCTCGGGCATATTTGGATGCTTTCTCAGATTGTCGATAATCTCCATGTGGACCGTTACTTGGTTTTATATCATGTCCTGTATGTGACATGGGGTATTTTTCTATCATTGTCTGGGGTGGGACTTCCACTTTTCTGGATGGATATTTGGGTTCCAATCTTCAGATGTGAAAATGTAATGACTTCATGGACTGTTTTACTTCATATAATATATTCAAAACAACGTTTCTCGTCTTTTAAATTTTCATTTTTTTTTTTAAAATTGAACCCTCCGTTGGTCTACCGACGCCTTGTAGACGTCGGAACTGCGACAACCTAGAAACGTCGGAAGAGAGACATTATAAAAAATTCGGACCACATTTCGTCGGAATTGCGACAGATTACAAACGACGGAAGAGCGACGTTCCAAACGTCGGACCACATATCGTCGGCATTGCGACATCTTACAGACGTCGGAAGAGCGACGTCCAAAACGTCGGACCACGTTGGGTCAGAATTGCGACCGTTTACAAGCGTCGGAAGAGCGACGTTCCAAACGTCGAACCACATTTCATCGGAAGTGCGACAGTTTACAAACGTCGGAGGCGCGACGGTTTGTGAGACGTCGGAAGAGAGACGCTTGTTCGGAAGCGACGGAAGAAGTGTCGATAGTGCGACACTTTTTACGTGCATTAGAACTGCGACGGCATGACAAACCACGGTTTGTGCGCCCTCGAACTGTCGCTCTTGCGACGACTATGTGTCGGAATAGCGACGAATTGGCCGTCGGAATTTCCGCCAAATTTTCTAGTGATAGATGACTTGCCCTATGAAAGCCTTGCCTAGTTGTTTGCAAGCAATCTCCTTTCATGAATCCATAGCCCAATGGATGGCACATTTCTAACCTATCCTCTTTTATCGAAACGTCCTACTACTCTTCTCCTTCCCTTCCATTACTTTCTCAGTCTATGGTCCTTGACTCAACCCAACAACCAACCAACCAAATCATTTTAAAACCCCTTTGTGCTTCATACCTAGCCTAATACCTCATTTGAGCTTCAAAGATATATATCACTCTTTGTATTTATAGAGAGATCCCTCTTTGGACCCAGGAGGGCTAGATCCTGAGGTTCCAAAGTGGTTTGATGTTGTCTTTTCTTTTGGTATTGCCAAATCTGCCAAAACATAAGAACCCCAACAGGATGTGCAAGAAAATGTAGTGAATATTAACTGTAACAATGGCTTATCTAGAGGAAAAATCCACATATACTAGGCCTATGAGATAATAAGAATCCATATATGGGAATAGTTCTAAAGACAAAGATCCATTATAACTAACATCAGAGGAACGATGGAAGAGGTGAAGAGTGAAACAGAATATCCTGCATGAGCCATATTTAAAGTACTAGACATGAGTAAATATGAGTATCTATAATGATAAATCCACATTTAAACATATGAGCACTCGCATTCCAGAAATTAGATATGAGAAATATGGAGATAGATGAAATGAACATCTGTATTGCAAAACATAAGGAAGAGCTACAAAATGTGGATCATTCTGATCAGAATCCCCAATGTCAACAAAACTCCTTATCACTGAATCCCAATGGGATCTTCAACATTAATATCAAAACTCAGACAAAATACATACAGAGTCCTTTCTAATGAGTTCTTTGAAAAATATAGAACTCTCTATCTGTCCCTGCTTACTCCTTTTATAACATTTTCAATGATCATAAGCGGAAAGATATTTTGGGAAAATATCTTTTCCGTGCGCTAGTATGCAGTTACAAGTCCTGATAAAAACATCAAAATTTATGATGAGGTAAAAACACTTTCCATCATTTTACAATCCGGGCTCATGGCCGTTTCTAAAGAAAACAACACAACTGTCTAACAGAAAGTAAAAATTTGCAAGAGTGAAATATGAATCTCACTCGAATAATGGAAGTAAAAAGTAAAAATAAGACAAGAGGCCTCGCGGTCCCAATCATGAGTTAACAACTTTTAGTGGTGGGAAAGAGTCGAGGCAGTGGCTGAAACAGGTGGTACTATGTTTGCAGAAGAGCTCGCTAACGAACTAGCATGACTTGTACGTCTCTGCCAAGTGTCGACTACAGGTTCAGTCATTGCGGTGAAAGTTTCAGCCTGAATGTAAACTTCAGTCAGTTCAACATAGCTCGCCTGAGTGGGGATCCTGTATTTTACCTAAGGAAGAAGCGAGAACTCTTTGCTGAGTACTGAAACTATAGTTTCAGCCTTAAGTCGGGTGGACTTCTCAGAAGGTATGTCAGTTTGATTAATTTATTATGTCAGCCAGCCTTCATATACTGGTAATGGCTGTAGAACTACATTTTAAGGCTCCTAGCATGATGGGAGACCGGCAAGTGTTAGCTCTGTCCAATCTGTTTCGAACGGTTCTAAACTGGTCACCACCTTTTCCAAACTGCTCAATGCAAAGCTACGTGCGGATTCATTTTCTATCACTTTCTGACATTCCAACGCTTCTTTGAACCTGCTCTTGATTCCACGCTTAACCAAATCTTCTAAACTTAAATCATTTAAGAGAGAAATATACCTTTTGGCATTTCCGACCCTAGTTGAGGCATCAATATTCCCTTTTTGAAGTGTTCTTCTGAACAGGCGCATTGCGGCCCTATTTTCTTCAATGATCGTTAAGTAAACCCAACGCTTCTTCACTTCCATAATAATATCGGCCCAAATCAAGTGCCGAGCATCCAGAAGAGTAATATTTCCCTTTATCCGATTCGTGAGATCTCGAATAGTCTTCTCTTGCTGTTCCTTCTCCTGTTTCCCCTCCTCTATCTCCTTCTGCAGAGCAACAACCTTCTTGGAATTTTCCTTGAGGGTGGCTTCGAGCTCATTGATCTTCTGCCACGCTGTTAGGACCTGCTTCTCTGCCGTTTAAAGTTCGACCAGTGTCATGGTCAACTGCTCCGAGAATGAGCTGGTCCCTTCAGGAGGTTTTGTAGAGCATACATGAGTATCCCAGGTTCTCTGTAGCTCATCCATTTTTACCTAGAGGGCGGTCATCTCACCAGAAATTATATTCTTTTCTTCCCTTTCCTTGGCAAGGGAGTCTGACAGGTTGGCCTTATCCTTTTCCACCTGGGCTAACTCAGCAGTTTTTATGTGTTGGGAGCCAGGTATGTTCACCTTATGTTTTAAGGCTGAAATATGCTTTTGCAACTCTGATATGAGATGAGATGACTTTGAGGGTTTACTTTTCCGCTCTCCTTTCCTTTCACCACTTCTTGGAGACTGCGTAAATCGTTTGAGAGTGCACGGGAGTTGATCTTCTCGATTCTAAGGTTATCAAGCACTTGGTTATGCTTGGTTTGTAACTTCCTCAGAGTGAGGGAGAGCTTCACCACCTCGTCTTTTAACATATCACCAAAACATTAGAAAATATTGCACTTGTTGATTGGAGAGACTTCTGACATGGTTATTGCTATTTCCAGAGCTTTATAGCTGGTGGTGCCAGCCTATGGGTCTAAAATTTCCTCAGTCATAGCCATTATCAGTTGTTCTTTGTCCATATCTATTGTAGCTGAAAACCTAGTCTGATACCTGTCAACATATCCCTCTACTTCAGACACGTGCTTTTCCCTGACTTCTTTGTTCCTCACCTTCCTTTCATTTTCCCCTCTGGAGTTGGTAGAAGTGATGGCTTGTGAAACTTCTGAGAAGTCGGAGGATGATGTGCCATCATGTATTACCACAAAACCTGCTTTGCCCTTGCCTGATTGACCATAAAGTGTTTCTTTTTGCATAAATGGGTCTTCTCCGGTACTTTCTTCTTCGTTGGTTTTGGTTCTTTGCCTTTTAGAAGGCGGGGAGCATTCTCCTGAAGTGCCGACCTCTTCCACTTGTTTCTGACCTGCTTATTTTGTCGAAACCGTATCCCCCTTTTCCCCTGTCGCAGATGAATCGGTCTCCATCTGTGAAAGAAAAGGCCAAGTTTCAAGGTTAGCTCGCCACTCGATGAAGGGTCTAGTTTCATGAGCATAAGGAGTTGATTTAATCTTCTTCCTTTTATTTGAAATGATGCCTCTCGTATTATAGGGCCAAGCTTTCCCTTGCCTTAAATCCATGCCTTTGAGCATGTCTTCCACTATGGGAAGGGCATGCGTCGAGTTAACAATGAAGGGGCCGATGGTTGTAGGATGCTTGAGAATGAACCCCTTTTTCGCAGGGAGGAAGTGGAGCTTGTCAACCTTCAAGGTCTGTCAAAGGTATTCCAGGGCATAAATCCGCAGGGTAGGAAAAACTGGCAATTTGTAGGGGGAAACTTTAGCTTGGGGGCAAACGGTGCAGGGAGGTTGAAAATGACCTGGAGGCACTGGTACTGGACGTCCGAGCTTTAGATTATACAGTATCCCATAAAAAAAAATATTCTACCACAGTAAATCACAGAACAGGGTTATATAGCTTAAACAACCTAGAAAACGAGATTAGGGTGATGCTAGTAGGGTTGACGTCCTAAGGACGCCGACATTGAGATGCGTGACATCAGTTCATTTGCTAGTTAGCTTTTGGTTAGGTGCATACCATGCGTCGGGTTAAATGCCGGTACTGGTAGTGTACCCGGTGTCCTAGGACTTACCTTACCGTTGGATCATGGTGACAGGTGTGCATCGGGATCGGGCCCACTAGAAACGCCAAAGGAGTTCTGTAACAGCTTTCGGAGCTGCGGTCGTTTTCCCCGCAAAGTATTTAACTTCGGGTATCTTTTCCTGCCGCGTCATTAGGATTCCCGGGGGGGGGGGGAGCTTTCACCTTCCCCTTACCATCCTTGACCCCCTCGAAATTATTCACGTGTCCCTCTCTTGTGAGCATGCGGAACATGGGCGGGCCCCGCGCCGTACCCCTATCTCGCACCTTTACCTTTTTGCTTCATTTCGGAATTTTGTAGAAAATATGCCCATATATATATATATATATATATATATATATATTGCCTTATCCCCTTTTCTTATATGGATCCCTTTTCATATTTTTATGTCTCACACATTTTAAATTATTCACCTCTTAATGCTGTTGGGTGATCTGCCTGTGCAAGATTTATTAGGAATAGGAGGGTGAATGGTAAACAACAGAATCAATCACCCCAAAGAGTATCTCCAACAATTCAAGTGTAGAGGAATCCAAGAAAATCCAAGAGGAGTGCACTCAATCTTTGTTTACTTGGAGTTAAGTGGACTCAATCACCCCAAAGATTCTCTCAAGCAATTCAAGTTCCAGAGGCATCCAAGAAACTCAAAGAGGAGAGCACTCAATCTATGTTTACTGGGAGTCAAGTGGAATCAACCACCATTTTCAAGGGAGATATAGAGCAGAGCTAGAGCTAGGAAAAAGTTAGTTAGCCAGGGAGTCAATTCCATTCAGAACTATTGTTGCAAGCTATTGAGATTTTTATTTTACTTAGTAATAAAACTTTTAGAGATGTATGAGTTTATGATTTTATGAAATGAGAAGACTGATTTCATTTTTTTGATTTAATTTTTAGAGAGCAAGGCTCGTGGGTTAGGGCCCAATCCATGTGCCTCAGCTTCTTTTCTGTTTTCATTCTTTCCTTTCTGTCATTTAACTAGTTTTTCTTCTTCCATTTAGTTAGATTTGCTTATGAGAGTTTCATTGCTGCTTAGTCTTTGTTTTCAGTTTGATGTTGTATTTTTTCATTTTCTTATGAGTAGTAGAATAGAGGATAAAAATCTAAAAGCTGTGGATCTAGAATTCCCTTCTCATCTCTGTCAATAGAACTCGAGGAGGGTAAACCTTCCCACAGACCAAAAACATTGATTTCCGTTCTTTCGTGCTTGAATCAATAGGGTCATTTGCAGGAATAGGAATAAAAAATCCCCAGAGAAATTTTTAAGCCGTTCCATTCCATTTTCCAAGGCCCTATCCATCTCTATGTTACACCTCTAAACCTTGCTTTTATGCCTCCATTCCCTCATGTTTTTCTCTTATTTTAATTGCTACACCCACCTTTTTTTCTCGAACAACAATTAAACCCTTCAACCTCCTTATTCCTTTGTTTCTATTGGTTACAGTCGCCTTACTCGTTCTAACGCAAAAATGTTGGAAAAAAAATCAAATTTGACCTCTGCCTTTCCTCTTCGAAATCCCTTCTACCGTACTTCGCTCATTTCATATCACTGTTTTCATTCGGTTCCTTTTAAGACTTATCACCCTTTTTTCCAGTTACGATATTGTGATACCACATATCGCAGATCTCAACATTTTCCCATTTTCACGATCACACTTTTCACATCACACTGTTTTCCTCTTCCCTTCAAGACTTATCATTCACGGTTGCCTTACCCTTTCTAATGCAAAATGCTTGAAAACCATCAGACTTTGACCTTTCGCACTTACTCCTCAAACTTCCCGCTACTCTACATCACAAATCACAAATCACAATGTTTATTTACTTCCGTTAATACTTACCACTCCCATCTGTCGATTGCGATATTATGATCACGCTCTGCCACTGATCCCACCGCCAAGTCACCCATCGCAATCGAACTTTGCACATTTTTGTTTCTTTCTTTTAGACCTATCACTTCCAAATTCTGATTGTGATCATGCTCCACTGTCGGTCCCACCGCCACGTCACTTAGTGCATTTCGCACATTGAAACTCTTTCATGTTCGCATTTCCCATTTCGCTCATCATTGTTGTTAACCTGTCGCACTTCGCACTTCGCAACTTTTGCTCCATCGCATCTCTGCCATCACACTTTTCGAATTATTCCACTTCAAAGCCATTTTTGCGCTATAATAAATTTCAAAACCCCTCTTTCCACTTCTAAGCCCCATTTCATGTGTTAAGCCCTCCATTAGCACCTTTTACCCCTTTTCTTCTCCAAGTTGCAAATCAACATTTTCTGAATCAGAATTAAGTCATGGATAGTTTAGCTGCATGGATAGAAGCATGGTAGATAGAACATAAGATAAGTAGGGTGTGTTTAGCCGATTGACTAAGTTAAGTGTGGTTTAAATTATTTTTCTTTTTTCAACTTAGTTTAGTTTCTTTTCAGTCATTTCCTTTCAACAAATTAATTCAGTTTCTTTCTGTCATTTCCTTTCTGCAAATTAGTTTATTTTCTTTTCAATCATTCCCTTTCAAAAAATTAATTTAGTTTCTTTCTATCATTTCATTTCTGCAAATTAAGTTAGTTTCCTTTCTGTCACTTCCTTTCAGTAATTTAATTTGTAGTCTTTATCATAGGTTAAGAAATAACACCCTTTCGTAAAGCATAAGAGGATGACATGAACAGAATGCATCTGCTGTGTATATAACACCATCACCTCCAAGTTTGTACGAACCCCGGGTTGATAAAGTAAAGTAGGGCAGTCCCTGGGAGTTTCAACACTCTTGGTTCAATACTAGGGCTCACCAAAAAGATCGGGAGAATTCTTCAAGAAGGTGTGAGAGATCATGTGCTCTCAAATATCCATGGAAAAGAGACACATTTTCTACGTGGAAGGCACTAACTAAGCTATTAAAAAATAGCAGTGACAAAAAAAAATTGGACCTGAAAGACAAACTTTGAAACATTAAGATGTAAAAGAATGATACTATTATGAGTATCTCTCCAAATTTACACAAGTTTGAGTTGAGCTTGGAGGGGTTGGTGTGAATTTTGCAGAATATGACCTGGTGAGCCTAGCTCTTCTAGGCCTTCCAAAATCTTGGCATAACTACCAGGACTTTGTGAATGGAAGGGAAACTTACAGAATTGGGAAAGGTTGGGGCTCGATTTGGTCCAAGAAGAGTTTGGGAAAAATAAGCGGGATGGAACATCATCCAAAGTTGAGGATTAAGATAATTTTTCATTGGTTGGAAAGGGGAAGAAGGGAAAAGGGAAGAAGACCCAAAGAAAACCGAAGTCTAGAAAAAAAAATGGCAAGATAAAATGCTTCCACTGCCACGAGTTCATGCACTATGTAACAAAATGTTAGCACAATAATTCTACCAAGAAGTCTACATGTACAAAAACAAGTGAACCACAAACTTCACAATTTGAATAAGACTTCACCCTAATAACATGCATGGCCAACACTGTTATGGGGAATGTATGGTACCTTGATTCCGGTGCCTCGTTCCATATGAAAAGGTGCAAGGATATTTTCAATGGCCTGGAGGAGAAGGATCTCTAGATTCATATCGAAATGGGGGATGTTGGGAGGTACACAGTTATAGGAATTGGTAATGTCACCTTTGAGAGGGAGAAAGATTATCCTCTTCACCTAAAAGTTGTTATGTTTGTACCTGGGCTGAAGAAGAACCTAATCTCTATAGTAGTATTGGAGGATCATGGTTATGCTGTTATTTTCAGTAAAGGCAAATCCTTTCTAAGAAACATAACTACTAGGCAAGTGAAGCAGATCGGGGTTCGAGTGAAGAACCTATAAAAACTTGAGGTGGGATATTGCACTACATTGAGCAGTAAGGTGGAATATGTGCAGAGTCGAGATGTTGGAGAACTATGGCACAGGATATTAGGTCATCTATACCATGGTGCCTCAAAAATAAGCAAGCAAATAACCACTAATCTCCCTAAAGGCTCCCTTGATCAATGAGATGTCTGCAAGGGTTGCACATTGTGGAAATATGTCAAATCAACATTCCATGACTAAGAGAGTAGAGAAGATGAAATATTGGAGTGAGTCCACTTTGATGTTTGTGGACCCTTTTCTACAACCTCCACAACAAGACATAAGTACTATGTTATTTTTATGGATGGTTTCTCTAGAAAAGATTGGATCTTCTTCATGCGGAAGAAGGATGAATTTTTATCATTTTTTTGAGTTCAAGGCATTATTTGAGAAGGACAATGGGAAGGAAGTGGAGGCTCTCAGGAGCGACAATGGAGGTGATTTTTTTTTTTCACATGCGTTCTAATATTTCTATGTGAAAGAAGGTATTCGAAGGGAACTGATAGATCCCCACAACCCACAACATAATGGTGTATCTGAGAAGAAGAACATGAGCATAGTGGGAGAAAAAAAGGTCATCTTTTATGATTAGGGGTTGGAATTACATCTATGGGCAGAAGCATGCAACACTGCAGTCTACTTGCAAAACCTGAGTCCTCATAGGATACTTGGTATTGTCACACCAAAGGAAGCTTTCTATGGGAGAAATCCTTATGTGTCTCATTTCAGAATTTTTGGAGCTTTAGTTTATTTTCATGTCTCTAAGGATTTGAGGAAGAAGCTTGAGCCTACAACAAATTTGGGAGTTTTTTTAAGATACACCGAAACTCCACACAATTACCAGATGTATTTTCCTTCACTGAGGATGATAGTTGTAAGAATATATTTCAAGTTTGATGAGGACAAGACTATGAGATTCTCTATGGAACAATATTTGAGTATCCCGTCAGAGCATGAGATTCTAGCTCCAAAGGAGGAGCCCCACGATGAGCTTCAGGAGGTTGTGGAGCAGCCACATGCAGAGGAGTAGACAAGAGGAAAAGTGGAGGCACCCACTCAAACATAATATTCCAAAGAGGGGAGAAAGAGAACCAGAGTAGTTGATATATTGTTGCAAGATGCATGGGAGAATGTGGGAGAACCCACATCACAATGCAAGTAGAGGAGGTCACCTGATATGTACACTTGTTACATGGCTCTCTTGATTGAGCTCATTGAGATAAAGCCTTCCTCATTCGAGGAAGAATTTTCACAACTAGTTTGGATTGATGCCATGGTGGAAGAATATTAATTCATTATGAAGAACAATGTATGGGAGGTGGTGTCGAGACCAGAAGAGAAATAAGGGGTTGGTTCGAGATGGATTTACAAAGTGAAGCATGCAACAGACAAGAGCATTGAGAAATACAAGGCCATATTTTTGGATAAAGGATTCTGTCATATAGAGGGAGTGGAATATGAGGAAACCTTTGTACCAATTGAAATATATTCCTCAATCAGATCCATTATAGCATTGGTCATGTAGATGGGGTGGAAAATCCACCGAATGGATGTGAAGACTGCCTTTGTCAATGGTGTTGTTGAGGAGGAAATTTACATAGAGCAACCTGAAGGGTTTGATACATATGATTAAGAGTTGCACATGTGTAGACTCAAGAGAGCATTATATGGTCTCAAACAAGTGCCCCAAGAATGGTACACTAAGATCAACAATTATCTCATTGGATGAAAACCTCTATCACATTGTGGTAGATGGTAAGTTTCTTATTATTGTCTTGTATGTTGATTATTTAATATTAACAAGGGATGAGAAATTGATCTGCGCTTGCAAAGAGGATGTTGCAAGGGAATTTGAGATGAAATACATGGGCCTCATGCATTACTTCCTTAGGTTGGAAGTATGGAAGGGTGATGGTGAATTGTTTGTGTCTCAAGGCAAGTATGATACCAAGATACTTCATAGATTTCACATGGAGAGTTGTAATCCCATGGACACACCTATAGATAAAAACTTGAGGAAGGAGAACGTCACTTCAGGTGAAGAGGTTGATGCTACCTTTTAAAGGCAACTTTTGGCTTCACTGATGTATCTTATGAACACATGAACCGACATGTGTTATGTAGTCAACCAACTTAGCCAAGATATGGTGAGGTCTGCCAAATTATATTGGAAGGAAACAAAGCATGTGTTACGGTACCTCAGAGGCACTACCCAATATGGATTATGGTATAGATTGAAAAAGGGGGTTAAGTTGCAAGGCTTCACCGATTCAGATTGCAAAGGGATTCCATCCGACAGGAAAATTACATTAGGTGATATATTCAGTGTTGGGTCCACAACTATTTCCTTGTACAACTTGAAGCAAATGTCTATGGCGCTCAACTCAACAGAGGCTCAATACATGGCTACAAGTCAAGCATCATGTGAAGCGATCTGGATGAGGAAAATACTTACGGGACTATTCCATCAGGAGATGGATCCAACAATGATATATTGTGATAATCAGAGTTGCGTTAAGCTCTTTAAGAATCTAGTATTTCATGACAGATCCAAGCACACTGATATCTTGTATCATCATTTGTTGGATTGTGTGCAAAGGAGAATTATGTTGCTACAATACATTCCAATTGAGGAGCAAGATGCTGACATCTTAACAAAGGCGTTATCAAGAGGTAAATTCAAATTCCACAGGTGTGTGAGAGGGGTGGTGGAAAATATCTTTCTTGCTAAGAGGGAGTGTTGATAAAATGTAGCAAGAAAGGCTCAATTTGACTTTAGCCTTAGTCAAATTGAGTAAAATTAAATTTCCACATCAACAAGAAAACTTGGAGGCAATTAACTAGTGTCGTCACTCATTTAACTCAGTAAATTCGAGTTATAGGGATTGGAGTTCAGTTATGCATGTGTGATTGCTAAATTTTAGTGATACAATTTAGTTAATTTCAGTTGTATTCAATTAATTGACCTGTAACTATTGATAGAGTTAGTTGAAGGTCAATTGTGTAGTGGGACAACAATCCAACTTAGAGATATTTCAGTTAACTGATCAATCAACCCAAAATAACTAGTGCATGCAGAGAATTCAAGTTCCTCAGCTGAAGTGGAGATGAAAAGGCAGTGTAACATTAGTTGTAGACTAGTTTTGAGTGTACAAGAGTTGCATGCAATCAATGATCAATCCTTGGGAATTGCGCAATCAATTTGGAGTAAATTCATAAAGAATAGGGGTCAATTTCCTCAAAATTTAAACAAGGAAATATGAGGCTAGGTGAGTTGATATTTGGTAAGTTTTGGCAAGAGTTTTTCATTGAGCAGAGAGAACATTTATTCTTTTGTAGGTTGATCTTAGAGCCGGAGCTAGCAATTGTAATAGATTATCTATTCATTTGATTAATGAAAAGAGGCTCGAGGGGTTTTTCCTAGTTGGTTTCCCCTAGAAATCACAGTGTATTTGTGGTTTTGCTTATTGCATGTCTATTCATGTTTTTCTAAATAGTGAATTTCATTCTGTAGTTCAGTAGAGTAGAATTTTGTCTCTTGATTTTAGATTAAATTTCTTGAGCAGTTGCAAATCTATCAAATTTATACATAAAATAGATATATAAAAACCAAAAGCCCAAACAAAATATTTCCATAAATGTATAACTCATATGAAAAAAATAAAATTGCTTGAACTATAAATATAATTTATTACAATGTTGAAAAAGGTTGAATTAAAAAAAGAGTCATTATTAGAAACACAAATGTGGTTAGAAATGACCACAAAAACTGTAAAATAGTTAAATACAAGATTTAAAGATATGGGATAAAGTTCTCATTCAATTAAATACATGCCAAGATTATAGCCTTCGGAATGCAAACTTCCTAAAAAGAAGTAATCTTAGAAACAAGTTTTAAATATAAACAACAGATGACCCTGGCCTCTTTCTCTCGAACATTGGATTCACGTTCCTCCAGACAAGAAATCCAAGGGTACAAGAACATTCGACCTGGAGAGGAAAGCTTAATGTCCTATAAGTTGCATAAGATCCTAATTCTGAATCATTGAGAGAAAATAATTTGAATAGCCTTGCAGGAGTATTACCTACATGTATGTAAGAAAGTAAAACTAGTTAAATATATATTGGTGGAAAGTTTAAATAGAGTAAAGAAGAAAATAAGGCAAATGGGATAATATTTACCTAGAAGGAAAACTTTAACCATGCACTTTGGTAAATAATCTACAACAAGGTAACACTACGTTACTAAATGACAGAGCATATATCCTGAAAATTAGAGAAGAAAACTAAAAAAAATATGTAAGGAAGAAATAAAATATATTAAGTTATAAATCTAACAAAAACTTGAATGACATAACTAGAGAAAGAAGAAGTGGCATGCATTTATTGTAAGAAGAATAAATTGTATATGTATATACTCTTATGAAAAGAGAAATTCCCGTAGAGGAATAAAACCCTAAATAATTTAAAATTTGAATTGATCAAAATAATACTTGTAACAACCCGAGGTTAAAGTTCATGTAATAAAGGATAATAAAGGAAAAATAAGACCAAGGTCACGAGACACATATTCCAAGCCGAATTTTGGGAAAATAACTATAGTGGGCATCACTTTTGGTTTATTTATGCCCATGGAAATTGGAAAAGGTATTAGCAAAGGGAAAGAGGCAATAATTGGCATTTATTTATGAAAATAAAGGAAAATAAGAGAAAAGGGAGGTGAAGAGACACACATTTTCATGTTAAGGAAATTAAAGGAAAATGAAGAAAAGGGACACATCAATAATAAAAAGGCATCAAAGTACCAATTCACAAATATTTTCAATTTTGGCTTGAGAATAGTGTTAGAGAGAGAAAGAGCCCCAAGAAGTGACAGCAAGCAAGCAAGCAAAGGAAGGAAAATGAAGGCAAAGGAAAGCGAAGGAAAGCAAGGAGAAGGTTGGATCAACAACTTCAATAGGAGTATTTTGCCGTAACAGGTGGCATGTGTGATTTTCTAGTTGAGGTGTGAATGCATGGTACATGCATTTATTTATTTGGTTCATTTCATTCATTGACATGGGTTTTTCCTGTTTTAACAATGGTTTTAGCCTTGCCTTACCATTTTCTAGATAGCCATGGTGTGATGGGATTTATTCTCGGTTGAGCTTTGGATTGTAGAAAGGTTTTGGAACCATGTGAGGTGGTTCGAGGAAAATTCACAAGGGTTGGGGGTTGATATGGTTTTCTCCTGAAGCTCTCGATAGGTGGGTGGAGACACGCAAATCCCTCAAGGTATGATGGATAAATTATGAGGCATCCAAGCTTGGTTTGTGTTTTGTGATTTCGGGACCAGTTTAAGTGATATCACGATAGCTTGAGGGTGGATTTGGTTTAACCCTTGGAGTCCCTGGTTGATTATGTATTGATTTATCCCATGAGATCCCACATTCATGTTTGGAATATGGCACGAGGGTGATTGGATGAAAGAAAGATTTGACTCAAATCAATCTATGGTCGGGTGGTACGTGGAAGTCGCTGACTTGGTTGGATTTTGCATATGTTAATAAGAGATATTTTACTATTGTCATTTATGACCACTTGTACTTGTTATTATATTGATTTGATGGCCGTTTTATCATGGTTAATATTCTAGCTATATGCTAGTTATAGGCATGGTTCTATGGCATGCTCTAGATATGGATCTTGTTCATGATTTGATAAGTATTTGAAAGGTTGATGAATTCATGGGATAACAAGTGTTGTTTTAGCTACTTAAGAGAGAATTAGACCTTCTTTGTGATCCTCAGTTGAAGTTCAAATATTTAAGATCAGATATGCATTCATGACCTGTAACTGATATATTTACCATATGTTTGACGAAAAGTCTAGTGTGTTCTAGGCAGTCTAGGGAAAGTTCTTGACTCAAGTTGAGTGTTTAGCATTATTTTTATGCAAAATATGGTTCTATAAAGTTAAAAGAAGTTCTAGGTAGTGGTCTAGAGGCTAGCTTGGAAAATTGGCTCATATCTCAGGACCGTTGGTAAAAAACAGGGGAAATTAGGTCATAACCACATGGAAGCAAGCCTATGTGTGCAGTTGGAGGCCTATAATTGCACTCTTTCCTTGTTGTGTATGCGTTTGGGGTGTTAGGTCAGTGAAAAATGGTTTCAGCTCAAGGATTGACCACCTAGGGTGGATTGCAGCCTTCTGAGTGGTTTTTGGTATCTGAGGGATGTCAGTGAAGTTGTCAGTTTGTTGGCCCCACTTCCATAATGTAGAAATTTGATAGAAATTGCAACTGCTCAAGATTTAACACTGAAATTAGGAGACACAAATTCAAATTTACTATTATGCGGAATGGAAATAACAATTTAGAACAACATGCATAGACATGCAATAAGAAAAATCACAAGTACACAGTGATTTCTAGGGGAACCCAACTAGGAAAAAACCCTCAAGCCTCTTTGCATTAATAATTTGAATAGAGAAACTATTACAATTTCATTCTCAAGCTCTAAGTACAACCTGCAAAATAATAAATGTTCTCTCTACTGAATGATAAACTCTGGCCAACACTTAGCCAATTATCTGCTCATCTAGCCTCCTATTTCCTTCCGCAAATTTGAACTAATTCGAGCTCCTAAACAATAGAGAAGTCCCTATTTCCTTGCGAAATTCCAAAGGATTGATCAAATTCCTGCTTGAAAAATTTTGTACACTGCACTAGTATACAAATAATTTTACATTGCCCTTAATTCCTCTACTCCAACTAAGGAATCCAAATTCCATGCATGCATGAGATATTTTGGGCTAATTGATTAGTTAACTGACAGATCTCTAAGCTATAATGTTGTCTCACTACACAACTGACCTTCAACTGACTCTATTAATTTTTAGAGGTCAGTTAAATGAGTACAATTGAAAATAACTGAACTTAAGTGAAAAAATTTAGCAATCAACACATGCATGACTAAACTCCAAGCCTACTAACTCAAATTTGTTGATCTAATTGAGTGACAAGATCCATGTCACACTAGTTAACTACCTCCAAGTTGTCTCGCTGATGTGGAAATTTGATTTACCCAATTTGACTAAGGCTAAATTCAAATTGAGGCTTTCTTGCTACACTTTCTAACACTCCCTCTTAGCAAGAAAGGGATTTTTCACCACCCATATCCTTCACCCGTGGAATGTACTATATCACTACCTCTCATTATTTCTGCTGCTACTGCAACAACTGCAACTGAGAAGCATAATAAAAAACACTGAATCAACTGTCTTTTCAACTGTCCACTAGGAAAACTACATTGATGTTGATTTTGCACTGTGCCTCCTGCACTACTATCAACACTTCTTTGTGCTCCTTAGAATCTGATTGTACCAACTGATATTGATCCTTTTTCTACTGAATAATGTGGGCCCTTATAGCAAGGTAATGATCCATGAGGAGGACACCTCAATGGACCCTGCCTAATATCTGCAGCTCTGAGACTAAAGTTCTTCATCACCCCATCTCACTCCTGAAGGTATAGATGCATGCATGGAAAAATATACCTCTAACTTATAAATATTTTCACTCTAGATCCTATCTCCTTCAATTTCCCGATATCTACATGTTTTAGAAGGGATTTCCCCTTATTGAAAATAACATCATAGCCTCTATCCTCCAATAATGCTACAAAGATCAATTTTTTCTTCAACCGAGGTACAAAAATACCATCTCTGAGGTGAATATGGGAGCCCAACTCCCTCTTAAAGGTTATAGTACCAATTCCTGTAGCATTATACCTCCCATCATACCCAAATTCTATATGCTTATGGAGATCCTTCTCCTCCAGGCTACTGAAAATTTTCTTCTTCCATGTCTTATGGTAAGAGTCACTAGAATTTAGGTACCAATCTATCTCTCTTACTTATCTTTCCAAGAAAGCAAGGAGGGTTAAATATAGCTCAATTTGAGAGGATAAGACATCTCCTCCTGCTCCTTGCTAAATTTCCTTTGCAGACACTTTGTTGCATAATGTTTGAATTCATGGCAGTGGAAGAATTTTATCTTGCCTAGATCCTTCTTATTGCCATTATTCTGGCTAGAATTAGCCTCACCTTGGGACTTATTTCCCTTGGCCTTGATTCCTTTTCCAACTAGATAATAATCCTCTTCCTCTTCTTTGTATGTTACTCCGTCTCTGGTATTTCTCCTGAATTCTTCTTGAACCAAATCAGACCACAACCTTTCCCAATTTGTCAAAATTTCCCTTCCATTCACAAAGTAATGGTAACCATGATAGGGTTTTGGAAGGCCTAGAAGGGCTAGGATCAACAGTTTTTCTTCTGCAACATTCACACCAACCCCTCCAAGCTCATCCCAAACTTGTGTAAATATGGAGGGATACTACAAAATAATATCATTCTTTTGCATCTTAATGTTTCAAAGTTTTTATTTCATGGCTAGTTTTCTATGGTCAATACTATTTTCATATAGCTCAGTAAGTGCTTTCCACATAGTAAATGGTGTCTTTTTTCCATATATATTTGAGAACACATGGTCTCTCACACCTTCCAGAAGAATTATCTTGGCCTTTGCAACATCCTTCTTCCATTTGACTAAATGTTGTGCATCTGAATGTGGAGGTTTTTCAATGTCAGTTTTAACATATTCTAACACGCCATTATCATCGAGCACTAATTACATTTGATCTTCCCAAGCTATGAAATTCGAGCTACCCTCCAGGGTATACTCCAATCTCAGTCCATTGAAAGGCAGTTTCCCGATCTTGAAGAAAAGTTGTTGCACAAAAGTTGAAAATTCAAAATTCATTGAGAGACAAGTTCGAAATACTGGTTCTAATGTGAACTCTGAGGCTCTGGTACCATGTATAAATTTCATAGAAATTGTAACTGCTCAATATTTGAAACTGAAATCACGAGACACAAATTCTATTCTAATATTCTATGGAATGGAAATCACAATATAAAACAACATGCATAGACATGAGATAAGAAAAACCATAATTACACATTGATTTCTAGGGGAACCTAACTAGGAAAAACCCCTCAAGCCTCTTTGCATTAATCAGTTGAATAGAGAAACTATTACAATTGCTTGCTCAACCTAAGAGCACAACTTGCAAAAGAATAATTGTTCTCTCTGCTAAATGAGAAACTCTGGCCAACACTTAGCCAATTATCTTCTCATCTAACCTCCTATTTCATTGTGCAAATATGAGCTAATTTGAGCTCCTAAAAAATAGGGAAGTCCCTATTTGCTTGCAAAATTCCCAAGGATTGATCAACATCCTGCCTGGAAAATTATGTACACTCCACTAGTATACAAATAATTTTACATTACCCTTAATTCCTCTACTCTAGCTGAGAAAATCAAATTCTATGCATGCATGAGCTATTTTGGGTTGCTTTATCAGTTAACTGACAGATCTTTGAGTTAGACTATTTTCTCACTGCACAAATGACCCTAAACTTACTCTATTAATTGTTAGGGGTCAGTAAATTGAGTACAACTGAAAATAATTAAACTAGATTACTAAAATTTAGCAATCAACACATGCATGACTGAACTCCAAGTCTAGAAACTAATTTTTTTTGATCTAAATGAGTCAAAAGAGCCATGTCACACTAGTTAACTACCTTCAAGTTGTCATACTCATGTGGAAATTAGATTTACTCAATTTGGCTAAGGCTAAAGTCAAATTGAATCTTTCTTGCTACACTTTCTAACACATAATTGGAACTTGGAGGTCGGGTCATGTCACAGTAGCACTCAAATTCACATTTACCCCGAGGGATTGTAAAAGTGAGTAAATGAAGGTTGGGGGGTTATAGATTGGTATCAGAGCTCCCGGGTTCAAACAATTGGACTAGATGGGCGAGATGTGATTGTTATGCATGCATGCCAATAAAATGCATGCATTGCAGTGGTTATGGTTGTTACGTATATAGTCAATATTGCAGTTTAATTTATCATGCATGATGTCGATATGTTTATTTGTTGGTATCATGATGTATATATACATGTATATCATGATAATTTGGATAGATTTGTGTAGACGAGATAACCTCCCATGAGCTTCACTAAGACATGGTTTTGATTATGTTTATATTTGGTTTATCTAACATGATATATTTGCAAGAAGAAGAAGATCGGATATGAAAATAAAGATGGTGGATTATAGTTCACGTGACTCTCCTTATAGATTAGTTGAGTAGCAAGGAGATGAGTACTCTCCTAAAATAATATATAAATTGAGAAGATTGAAGGTAGAGATCATAAGTTACAAGGCAGATAATGACATGATAATTCAGTCACAGAAAATACTTTCCATAGCTCAGGAAAATAAAGCAGAGGTCAATGCAGTTATCCTTTAGAGCTTATCATATTTGCAAAGATAGGGACAACCAAGGATTATTTATGGACATGAGGAAAGTACCAATGGGGCATATGGTAGTAGGTATCGATAAGGGCATATGTTGGACAAGGATGACATGGTCAAAGGTGACATATGTATGGATACACCTGAAGGGAGAGGTAGTGTTCTTGGGTTCTATTATAGTTATGGTTCAGAGACATATCTTGGTCATCACCGCCATCATCCTTATAGGAGGAGTGAGAAGCAGTATTTTTCAGATGAGTTCAAGAAAGCCAAGCCTCCTACCTTTTATGGATAGATGAAGAAACTGGAAGATACAGAAGTATGGATGATTGGGATGAATAATTTCTTTGAATTGCACAACTATATAGATAATATGAAAGAAAATATATTTATTTTTAATCTCAAAGGGAAAGAAAATATCTGGTGGGAAGATGTGAAGCATGTCAGAGGCATCAAGGTAGAAGCATTGAGTTGGCATGAGTTTAAAAGACTCTTTAGGAAGAAGTACTTGTCTGACAGATATTTTGATGGAAATGCTAAGGAATTCTATGAGATGAAGATGTGTTATATGACAGATGAAGAGTACACGAATAAGTTTTTGGAGTTTTTAAGGTATGTGCCTTACCTCAGGGATGAGAAGACGGAGGTCCAAAGGTTCAACAATGGACTGCCATTAGAATTCAAGGATCAAATTGAGTATGATGAGCCTTGGTGATTGGAAGAATTCATCAGGAAATTGAAGCATTATTATGAGTAGTCAAAGCGTAAGTGTGAGCCTAAGCATGATTGGAAAGGGAATCAGAAGGCCAAAATAAAATGGCCTCTAAAGTGGGAAATGCCTCAAGATGCAGGTAAGAATTAAAATGTGGCTCCCTACAAGAAGTTTAATGTAGCTGAGAAGGGACATGGACCTTAGCCTCGAGAGAAATGATAATAAAGGTAGTGGCAGAGAACAGTTGTTGCGCTGGATTTGTGGAAAATATCGCCACAAGAAGGATTTTCCATTGTCCTAGGGTGGAAGACCTCAGATTTACAGTACCTGGGAGGCACAGAGAGTTGGGGATGTTGGTTAGAGAATTCCTTGGATCTATGGAACACTTGATAACAATTAGGCAGACCATTATGCATGCATTATTGAGATGGAAGGTAAGATTTGTGGTCGTGTTGTTTCCATTTTGATTGATCTTGGATCTAATTATAGCTATGTTAGTCCCAACCTTGTGGATAAGTGTTGCTTGAGTAAATAAGTGCACGCAAAGTCTTGGTTGGTGCAATTGGCTACAGGGACTAAGAAAATAGTTCATCATTGGGCGATAGATTGTGCATTTGAGTTAAATGAAATGCCTACATTAGAACATCTAAATGTGCTTCCATTGGGTTCCTATGATATGATTTGGGTATGGATTGGTTGTTCACTCACAGGACCAAGGTAAACTACTATGATAAGGCTATTGAGTGCTTGGATGATGATGGAGAGAAGAGAATATGCAGGAAAAGAAGAATCCTACATTATTGAGAATGGCTACAATTATGTAGGCTAAGCGTAGTTGTAGGAAAGGGTGTGTATTATTTGCAGTGCATGTTTCCAGTAACAAGGTGAAGGATGTTTAGGATGATGAAATCTTGAAGAGGTATCCTATTTTTTAGTAGTTTCAAGATGTGTTTCCAACAAATATTTTAGAGTTTTTTTTTTTGGTAAATTATACTATTTCTATTACATAAGCATATGGTACAAGATGGATTACAATCACGAGAGGCTAGATAGCAGGGAACCAGAAATGAAGAACATTCAACCTCGATCCCATTAATTGGCCAAGAGAGAAGCAAGAGATACAAGAAGAAAAGCAAGGGAGCCAAAAGACAAACACAAGAATCTACCTAGTGTGGGTTGAATCCTTAGTACGACATTTATTTCCTTTATTTTTTGAAACTCTGACCCAACCATCCTAGGGCTATTGGGCTAATACCACTTGGAGCCTGTTGGTGTCTGAAGGAGTGGACTCCTTATCTGAATCTGAGGAGGAGGTTTCATGAGATAGTTTTTGAGCACTCGAAGGATCGGTGGGCCCTCCAAGGTCTGTCGAGGTCATGTCCTTCACTTACTTTTCAACCTCTGTTTTTGCTTTGATATCTTCCTCATTCGAGCTATAGGAGTCGATGTCATCCATGGGAGTCGATACACATGGTTTCTAACTTTTGGAGTTTGATTTGCGGTTGCTCCTCTTCTTTTGGGAAATGAACGAGGAGTATAAGTTTTGAAGGTGTCCTGTTTGATGGCAGCGACAACACCAGAAGGCGGTGTTCTCATAGTCCAGGGTCTGTGTCCAGTGGAAGTCTCTCACTTTGAGATTGCTTTGATCTGGTAGGCCTTTTCTGATGTCTATTTCAGCGCATATTTTTCCATAGGTATATATCCTGATTCCCCCCTGGAGGTATCCGTTGCCAGAAAGCGTCCTAGGGTGTTTCCGATTCCTTGAAAGACATAGAAGTGCCATAGAGGAGCCGGTAAATTTGGAATTCTGACCCAAATAAGAAGCTTGGTAATGACAACCGTGGAGGGGTCAAATTCTGGGAGCCATGGTGTGAGGAATAACCCAACTTTCCCCCAGAACCAAGGTCCTCTTGTTAAGGCTTTTTTATAGTCCTCATCGAAAGCAAACAAAACTATGAAAAAACCCTTTGAGCAGAAGAAATTCCTGTTGTTATTGGTCCAAGCAGAGTGAACCCATTGATAAAGATCTACTAAGCGTGTCCATAATCCGTTGAAGCGGAAAATAATGGATTTTTTTGCATATAATTGAAACTGGTCATCCAGTACCAGGTGGGAGAGTTCCACCGCTGGTATTTCCTCCATTTTATCCACTAAAAATGTCTTGGGAGCCTCAGGAGGATGGGAAGATTTCTTAGGCTACTGTGCATAGACAACATCCTTGTAAGAGAAAGCTTGAGCAGAGGATGGTTGCCCGAAAGCCCCGCCTCGCAATCGAAGGGATAAAACTAGAGTATCATTTTTCTTAATATTATAAAAAGAAAATGGAAGAGTGTTCTCAAGATGTTTACCTCTGTAGAGGAGCCGCTGTAAGGTAGAAGGGATCCTTAACTTGAGTTCAAGGGCCTGCACTAGACTCTGCACCAGATCCACAAATTGCACCCAATAGAGCAGGGTTTTTCTATTGAGAAGTAATATCTGGATCTCGAAAGAGGGGGTCAAGTCTCCCTTTTCGAGCGCTGTGCGATGGAGCGAGGGTCCAATGAGGGGAGAAGGATGGTTGTAGATGGTAGTATTTTCCTTGCTATCCATGAGGCCATGATGGGGCTTGATGTTGGCTGAGTGAAGAGACTCGCATGCATGAGATCTTTCAATTTTTTTAACTCCTCTCTTGCTGGTGAATGCGTCAGAGTGAAACCATATCTAGTTAATGAATAATGGCTCCTTTGATCTTCCGGCTTGCGGATCCGAGAGGCAGAGAATCTGCAGGGTGGCAGCTGTGGGAGAGTCTCCATTTTTGCTACTACAGGCTACAACTGTCATGCATGCAACTCTCATGCATTGGCTTGAAGCCACAATTTTTTAGTCAGGGTTGGTTGTGTCTAATATAGTCATTGTGGATGTGAGTACATTGGCGGTGTTGGAAACTACGTATATGCACAAAAGTGCCGGATCAGAATCACGTGGCTGGGTCAGACCCCTTTTGCTGTAGTCAAGGGGAGCTGTGTCTGAACCAGGCACTATGGCGGCGAACACATCGAAGGCGACAAGGTCTGAGCTTAGAGGAACCCTAGTATTCTCCATATCTTTGGTATTGAATGTATAAAAAATTCAGAATAAAAAATATGTTAGAGTTACCACCTCATAGGAAAGTGGATTTATCTATTGAGTTGGTACTAGGAGAAACACCAACATTAAAGGCACCTTACAAGATGAGTACTCCAGAGTTGGTGGAATTGAATTTGTAACTTAAGGATATGCTTGATAAGGGATACATAAGGCCAAGTGTGTCGCCTTGGGGTGTACCATTGTTTTTTGTAAAGAAGAAGGATGGTACTCTAAGATTGTGCACTGATTACATGAATCTAAATAAAGTGAATATCAAGAACATGTATCCTTTACCTCAGAATGATGATTTGTTTGATCAGTTGAAGGGAGCAACAATGTCCTGAAATATTGACTTGATATCAAAATATAATCATGTGCGCATCAAAGAAGAATATATTTACAAGACCACATTCCATACCAGGTATGGGAATTATGAGTTTGTGCTGGTTCCTGTTGGTCTCACTAATTCTCCAACTAATTTTATGTGTTTGATGAATAGTGTGTTGCGTCCTTATTGGAAAATTTTGTAATAATGTTCATTGATGATATATTGATCTATTATAAGAATGAGGAAGATCATGCAGAGCACCTAGCAACAATATTGATATTGTTGAGATAGCATTAGTTGTATGCCAATCTTAGCAAGTGCATATTATTTCACATTGAATTTAATTACTTGGGATATGTTGTTTCCAAGGAAGGTATAACAGTGGAATAGGAGAATATTAAAGCTATCATGGAGTGGGAAGCTCCTAGGAATGTGGATGAGGTCATATCATTCATGGGATTAGCAGGTTATTACAGGACGTTGATTAGGAACTTCTCACAGATTTCCTATTATATTACATCCTTGCAGTGAAAAGGGAATAAGTTTGAATGGACTGAGGAGTGTGTAACTAGTTTTGAGTAGTTGAATAATTTTCTTACAAATGCACTGAAGTGGAAGATTGCAGATCCTGAAAAGGATTTCGTGGTATGCAAAGATGCTTGCAAGAGAGCATTTGGTGGAGTAATCAGGTAGGAAGGACAGGTGCTATGTTATGAGTTGAAGAAGTTGAATGAGAACGGGCATAACTATTTGATTCATGATCTTGAGTTTGTATTTATCATTCATGCCTTGAATATGTGGAGGCGTTATCTTCCTTCCTAGAGGTTTATTCTGATGAGTGATCACAGTGGGATGAGGTACTTGTTTTACTAACCTAATATGAATGTCATGCAAGCTAGATGGTTTGCTACCCTTAGTGAGTTTTAATTCAAGACCAGGTACATCAAGGTCAAGGAGAAAAAGGTTTCAGATGCTCTTAGTAGGAGAGTGCAGGTGAATCACATTGCAGCAGTGAGTTCTTATGGGACATATTTATAGGAGTAGATCTTGCAGGCAGGGTAGCATGATGATAGGTACTAGCAGCTGAAGCATAGGTTGTAGCAGCAGGGTTAAGGTGATAGGGATGAGTAGTATCATCTCATGATAGATAGATTGGTCAGACTCAAGAACATGATTTATGTGCTAG
The DNA here is from genome assembly GCA_034641835.2 of Pinus albicaulis. NCBI lineage: Eukaryota > Viridiplantae > Streptophyta > Pinopsida > Pinales > Pinaceae > Pinus > Pinus albicaulis. The sequence continues at coordinate 307,288,665 of CM076584.1, forward strand.
CCTTAATAGTGAGCTAAGGAAGCTTATATTGAGGGAGTTTCATGTCAAATCGTATTCAGGTCACCCAGGGTATCAAAAGACATTGACAACAATTAAGAAGTTCTATGATTGGATGAAATTGAAGAAAGAGGTGGATGAGTTTGTTGATAGATGTATGGAATTTTAGCAGGTAAAATCAGAGTGCAAGCATCCAAATGGTTTATTACATCCGATTCCAATTCTAGAGTGGAAATGGGAGGTCATTTCCATGGACTTCATTATAGGTTTGCAAAGGACATCGAAGCAAAATGATTCCATCATGGTTGTGGATGGCAGGTTGAGTAAGGTAGCTCACTTCATTGCAGTTAATATACTAATTCAGCTACTCAGGTAGCTCAGATTTTCAGTAAGGAGATAGAGAGATTGCACGGTGTTCCAAATATGATCATATGAGACAAATATTCCAAGTTCACTTCCAAGTTTTTGAAGGAGTTATTTGTAGGTTTGGGGACACACACATACCATTATCTCAAACCATGGTTTGAGACTCATGGTTTCCCTTTTCACCCATTACAATCATTAAGGATATTTGACCTACCCCAAAGCCCCTTGAATTCTGCATGCAACGCATATTGACAAAATTTAGCCCAAAATTGTACCCAAAAACTTGACGCTAGGGGACTCTATCCCAACAAGCCCACAACACAATCTAGTGACTCATCCTGAGTCACTTTTGTCCTGGTTCCTACATCTTGTCTTTCAGCTCCTGAATGGAAGCTTTGAGTGCCTGAATGACATTTGTACTTTTATTTTCGGTGCTCTAGGCTTCTTCAACCAATTTCACTATCGTTGGCCCCTTGGCTGCCAGGTCGATGCTTCTCTGAGTCTACTGCAGGCCTTTGAGGGAGCCATCAATGCTCTGGGAAATATGCAAGGCCTCCTCAGCCCAAGGCTGCCTTCTGTTTTCAAGTAACTGCTCCCATTTGCGTAGTGTATCGATTTCTTCTTGAATGGTTCAAATTTCTTGTAGTCAGGATAATCTTTGGGCCGACACCAGGGACGGCGCAGCGAACCGAATGTCGTTGAACTACTGCTCCTTGGCCCATATAACTATATTTAGTTGTTGTACAACGGGGTCATCCTGGACGGAGGTCCAAATTCCCATGGCCTCCTCCAAAAATTTGTTGCAAGATTCCACATCAACAATGATGTTAGAAGTTGATTCCTGAACTACTGCGACGCATTGCGCGTGAACTTCTGGAGGTGTCTAGGGCTGCAACTTCGTCTACAAATATGCTACCTTTTGTTCGAGTTCTACATGCACTGTTGCTAAATCTGGATGCGATGCTTTCAGTGTGGCTACCAAACTTTCCAACTTGACGGTGGGCGCTAGAGTAGTTGGCATGGTGCTTTCGGGGAGGACAAAGCACAAATGGTCGATCATGGATTCCAAAGCCCACATCCTCTTCTATCTATTTTCCCTTATGAATTGTTGTGGCTTGCTGCTGAGAATATGTGGTGGCCTGCAATTCCTTGTACTCCCTATACTGCAACTCATCCATGATCATCGTATGTATGGCATGTAACTTTCTGCTGGGAAAGATGGCCAAGTCAACTCCCACCTCCTGCTGAGCCTGGACGGATGTGTGCAAGGTCATATCTTCAAGATGAAGTGCAGGTCCCGGGAGTTGGAAAATTCTATTATCCGAGGGAGATGCCAAGACAGTTCTGAGTGGTATCACGCTTGCTTGTCTCATGCTCGCTTGTATGGCGCTCGGTTGCACTTTTAGCTACTGGAGTCCTTGATGCACATTATCAAGGACCGATTTGTATTGTGTCTCTAATTTTCTTCATATATCTTAGGTCACTGCCTAGACTGTGTCACCAATCTTGTCAAAATATTCCTTTGTCAGCGTCAATGGGTCAGTCCTAGTCTTCTTAGATGCTTTTCTTTTTGTATGCGAACCTAGTGGGATTTGAGGCCCTCTCTTGGTCCCTTGTTGCATGTCTGGCTGCGTCGAAGGTGCATCAACATTGTCTCCTTCCTTATCTTCCATGTAATCATCGCTACGCAGGTCAACTATCTCCGCCGTAGTGGTTGGCTCCTAGTCCTTATGTGCATCATTTGGTTGGTATGTTAGTGTGCGCGGCTTCGTAGGAGTCTTAGGCAATGTTGATGATGACGCACCACTAGGTATACTTTCTTCTAACCATAAGGGGGGCCACTTTGTCATAGTGTGCACAAGGTCATCCTTCATAACCATATATGGTAGCTCATACTTGACACCTGCCATGTTCCTCTTTGCGCAGACATGCACATTGTGAAAGGTATCCTTGAAGTCCGCAATGTGTTTATACTACTCATATGGTGTAGGTGACAGTCGTGGCTTGGACTGAACTGCTTGAAACACCTCTGTATCAAATATAACCCAAAATATATTATTTTATGTTATCCTGGAAGGAAACTTTGAGTTCCACAATGATGCATATTTTGTGGCTTTGCAGAGATCTGGATCAATTTCTGGCAACTGGAACTACATCGGCGGTCTCCAATAAATCAATGTGACCAGTAGCAATTACCAAGCATAATAAAAATGCTTGCCATCCTCTCGTGCTTCTCGAACATTATCCAAAAAATCATTGCAGAGGTACGTCGCCCAATTGTATTGCACCACTTTCATGCACTTCCTAGCTAATTTAATCACGAGTGCAGCTACTTCTTTTGCACGACAATTCCTCATAATTTTTCATGCGAGGACCAAGGTAGCAAATTTAACCACTTGAGATTTAATATCTTGGACTACAAAGCCTCTCTTATTCATGTTCGCCCCATATTACTTCTAAGAATCTTCGACGACCTTTTTATCCCGTCCCTTCCCTCCGATGGCTGCCCTTGGATCTTCTCCTTTGTAAGGCAACATGGTAATTTGATGAATGAACATGTCATCAATTGGGATGGGTCCTCCTAGCCACATGCTATTATCACGCACCAGGGTGAGCAACTGGCCAAGACAAATATCATTTATCATGTTGCACCCAAAATGCAAAACATTCAGAAGGTTCAGCAACATATACATCTGTAATCCAATTCCCATGGCCTTAGTTCAACCTTGATGAATCCTCCATCATAGGGAACATGCTCCAAGTATTCCTATGGTGCAAGTTCAGGGAACTTCGCGCGGTCAGCCAGGTCCCAATCTTCCAACTTCAGCAAAGGTAATTTTGCAAACATGTCCCCTTCAAAAGGCACATTCTCCGAGAGCAGCAGTGTGTTGGTATGCGACTTGACCTTATCTAGGTCCTTCATTACTTCAATAGATGGCTTGCATCGCACCATGAACTTGGGCAACCGCGACATTGGGTCTACTTCCTTGACAATGTCTTCATTTATTATCACTTCTGGTTCTTCGACCATTGGTCTCTTCTGCCATTTTTCTTGGGTCGACTTAGGCTTTGGGGTTTTATTGCGGAGAGATTTTTGGGTCCTTGATGGTTGTCCTTTCGTTGCCTTGTGAGGTTAAGGTTTCGGCACAAGTGTTTCATCAACATGTGTTGCAGAGGGGTTAGGATCTGTATCAGTCATACACTCAGGGATTAAATGACCGAACCCTCTTTGGCATAGTGTCTCGAAGAAGGTTTTTGAGTACTTAGACATAAAATCAACCAAGCATGGTGAAAAAAATGGGCAATGTTGAAGTCCAACAAGAAATTGCAACACACACACTAGTGTGGGACCAATAGGTCCTAGCAGCACACACACTACTGTGGGCGAAATTAATTTGGTGCAGTGTCTAATTTAATTTTCCCTTAAATTGGACAATAAAATGTAATCTTATCTCATGATCACTTGTAATAGTTAACTAAGGGAAAATTAAAGTTGGGTTACACTTTTTGCCATTTTTTGAGAAATTTTTTTTTTTTTTCAACTTTCTGCAAACCAAAACAATTTTTCTGTTTAGAATTTCATTTTGCGATAAAAATTAAAGTTATCAGAAATTTTATTAGCTTTCTATTACTTATGTTTTGGAATTTTTTTATACACATTTGATATGTCAACTTAGCGTTTCTTTTAGAGTGTGTTTTTTAACAATCAAAGGATTCATAAAAAGTCATGTTAATACGTGATGGTGTATTCTTTGAAAAATTTGTGTTTTTGAGAAACAAAATTTGTTACAACAATCTAGACAGAGTCTACTTCGATTTTGTTATATTTACGAAAGCAACTGATGCATATCATAGTTACTAGAATTTTTTGAACTAATCCAATATGAAAAAACTGCATATTTTGAATGTGTTTCGGGACGCACGAAATTTCTCAACATATAAGTTATAAACTAAAAATCTAAAAACTACCCATTACAGACGACGGACCAATGTAATGCACCATAATTTTTTCATTTTTTTTACAGTGTATTTTGGAAGATACAAAATATTGATTTCACTAAATCATAATGACCTTCAGAAATTTTTTGCACCCGTTTTATTACAAAATTAATTAAAATTAGTAAATATTTATGAAATTCCATAAAAGTTATATTTCTTGAAAGTAGATTGAATTTTGCAAATGCTTGTCTTGGTTCCGACAGTTAATTCACAAAGTTTCATGGAGTTTAATCAGTATAAAGTTGAAGAAATGTGTTCAGAGCTCAACTGTAATTGTAGACGTGTTAGTTTTCGTCAAGTCTAACGGCATAAAAGTTTGGCCGAATTTTTTGCAAATGATCGGCCAAACTTTTAACTGACTTTACGTCGAGTAGAGAATTCAATGAAGCCCCTCCAAAAAAACATTTCACAGCAATATAAATTGATGTAAACGGATTCATTATTTTCGCATAATTTCGCACATTTCTTCATTTGGTCTGATTTTGGAAAGGATTTTTTTGGGTTTAAGGACTCTTTTTGGCATAACATTCAAAGGAAATTTCTTGGAGGCATATGATACATTTTTTGGATGCTTTTTGGGCTTCATTTTTTTTGAAGGTATTTTGTTTTGAGAGGTTTTGTGCTTAATTTTCATTGTTTCTTTAAAGGTACTTTTTTATAGAAGTTTTGGGCTTAATTTTCAAAGGACATTTTTTTGGATGTATTTTGTTTTTAGAGGTTTTGGGCTTAATTTCCAAAAGACATTTTTTGGACTTAATTTCGAAAGGACTCTTTTTAGGCTTAATATTAAAAGGACATTTTTTGGAGGTATTTTTTAAAGTGATATTTTTTTAGAGGCTTTTTGGAGGTATTTTTTAAAGTGGCATTTTTTCAGAACTTGGGCTTAATTTTCAATGGATAGTTTTTGGAGGTATTTTTTGAAGTGACATTTTTTTAGAGTACGTGTTTTGTGTTGAAGTAAATATTTTATAATTATTTTTTAAAATGAATTTTTGTCTAACTTTTTAAATGAAATTTTTTTGCAGGACTTGGAAGGAAATATTTTGAGCTTCATTTCATTTTTATAAAACATTTTTTTCTCGGATTTTTTAAGTAAGTGTTTTGGATTGAAGTATGTATCTTTTGAAAAAATTTTAAAACGAGTTTTTTATTTTTTATTTTTTTAATTGAGTTTTTGTCTAAATTTTTGAAAGAATATTTTGAACTTCATATTCAATTATCATGGGAAATCGAAGGAATTGCAAGAGAAAATATGATTGAACAAGAGACCCTGAGGAACGTAGAGAACAGGGGAGAGAATATCGCAAACAAAAGAGAGAAGAACTCTCAAATATTGAAAGGGAAAATCAACCTTAACTAGAAGTTGAAGAAAGTATGTAAATGTAAATATTATAAATTTGATATTTAAAATTTTCCTAGTGTAAAATGTGAAGCTTAATTTTTATTTGATCAAATAATTTGAAAAATATTTTGCAATGTAAACAGAGAGAGATATTCCTCAAAAAATTGATGATGAGATACAAAATTTTGAATGAGAAAGTGAAAGAGATATTGAACCAATGATTGAAGATGGTGAAAATGTTGAAAGAAATTCAAGTGAAGAAATTGAATCACAAGGTATATATATATATTTTGAACACATGCACATATTATTGTAACTATACATATTTATTAATTAATTAATTTATTAAATATGTAAACTTATTATATACTATTAATTCGAATATGTACAGATGAAATCAATGTCGATGATGAGATGTTAGAAAATGTTGACACACACATATGGAGATAAGAGCTGACCATGTTATACGATATCGTGTTAATCACATTTTTGATATGTACTTCATAAAGGAAAATGTGGCAGTTCAAGCCCAATTGTTGAAAGGTCTCCTATCATTAAGGAAATTAAAAGAAGCTACGAATTTATTGGGTATTCAAAAATCAACAAAAGATAAAAAAATGAAGGAAAATGTGATACACAATATAAATAGTGCTATAAATTCAATTAGAAGATCTAGACAAGAAAATGTTCTAGTTGCACATAGAGCAATACATATGGTAGTGGTTTCATCAAGTACTAAAGAGAATCTCTTGGTAAAATCAATGGCACGAGCATTAGGAACCTCACAAAAAAATTGCATAAACATCGAAAATTTCGGTTGCAAATAGATGTAAATGATGAACTTGCTTGTTGGAGAGCTATTTGTAGGCAACCATACAAATATAGACTTGGAGAAAATGTTAAAAAAAATATATATATGAATATTGGAAGAAAAATTCACGTGTTTCACCAAATGCAAGGGATGTGATGCGAAGAAGAATAGCACGAAATCAGTACGAAACACATCCAAAACATTTCTTCGACACCACTCAGATAGAGTTGTTCAAAAAGTTCAAAGAAGAGAATCGTGAAATTGATGTCTCAATCAGTGCTTTTGTGCAACAAAAACCATGTTATGTAAAACCTATCACCGTATGCGACACTTGTTGTTGTCGTTATCATGTGGAATTTCAATTATATTATGACACATTACTTAATTTTGGTAGAACATTTTGGAAAGATTCACCTCCTCCTTCCACTATCCATGATTTCATATCTCAAATTATATGTGGAAGAGAAAGCGATGAATTATTTTACGAAAATAAATGTGTTGGTGGTAAAAAATGCCATGATTGTGGAAATTTGACTAAATTTTAAAACAAATATCATACTGATATAAACGATCAATCATTGTCCAACATGAAAGTGAAATGGAAGAGATATGAATATATCCATACATCGATTCAAGGTTCAAATAGTGCTAAAAGAATTGATTTACAACAAGAAGAAAATTTTGTGATAGATTTTTTGAGAAAGTTTGAGGTAGAAATTTATAAATACACCAAGCATTCCCATAGAGCTCGATGATAGGACTTGAAATTCAAAAAATCCCATGAATTTTTTCCACCAGGGACAATTTTGTTAGTAATTGATTTTGCAGAAAACTACACATTTGTTCCACAAAAATAACTTCAGAGTAAATACTATCATTCTGACCAAGTCTCCATGCTCGTCCATATTCTATATAGACACGCTGAACAAAACGTTGATCATATAGAAAGCACTAGTGAAAATCAACATGTTATTAAATAATATCACTTTTATATCAGTGACGATCGTACACGTGATACATATTTTTTACAACACTGTTTTGGAAAGATTTATGACTCCTTGAAAAGTAGTGGAATAAAATTCAATGAAAATTGGATATGGTCAGATGGATGCGTAGTTCAATTCAAATCTTCACGATCATTCTTTTGGTTGTGTTGTATTCATATGAAAACTTGCATTAAACATTGTTGGAATTTCTTTGAGACTGGTCATGGAAAAGGAGAACATGACGGTGTAGGGGCATGCATAAAATGAGCACTTCGAAGATATCAAATGGACCCCTCTGCAAACCTACTTGTGGACGCTAAAGAAGTTGTTCAATGGTGCATCACTGCACTAAGCCATGAGACTAACCGATCAAGGGAAGTGCGAAGGTACATTCAATTTAATTTTTATTGGATATCCAATTTTAAACAGTGTACATTTATCACAATGATTATCTTTGATGGTATTTTGATATCATATTTACATTCTTCTTTGAATTTTCCATATAGGTTTTTTTGGCATATTGGGGTTGAAGATGTAGATAGATCGATTGGAAATGACGGTTAAACAATAAAAGGGACTCAAAAATTGCATTCAATTAAAACAAAGTTGTCCACAAATGTGTTTGCATTGGATAAAAGAAAATATTCTTGTTTTTGTCATGTTTGCATAGACAACACAGAATCCAATGATGTTTGTGAAAAAAAAATGTATATTAAATATTGGAAACATACAAAGCTAAATACAAAGGGGAAAATGTCCGTTGCAATGTTTGAAGAAATGCAATCAGAAGAGACTACAATATCATCTGATGGTGATCAAGTTTCTGATTTTGTTAGAAAAGGTAACATTTGAATTTCTTTCAAATGATAGAGATCTAGAAACATATACTAAAATTATTTTAAAGTTAATTTTTCATGTTAATTATGATCTAAATTTAAATACATAAGTTTGTTTTATTGTGCAGGAGATATTTTTGCTGTAATTGCACCTACTATCAACGATGAAAATGTGAATTATTATTTGATGCGTTGCACTGAACGAAAGATGAAATTATTAGAAAACTATAATTATCATGAGTTTCCGTATGATAGAGGGTCTATTATACTCAAAGGTTAATTTTTCAGACAAAATGATTAAAGTGGGGATTTTGTTTACTTTGAAGACTATGAACTTGATGTCATAAGTTGTCAATATAGTCACTTGGTGTGTGCAACACACATAAAGTTGATAGAGGTTCAATCAAAGAAAAAATGAAAAATAAGAAATGGAAAATTTCAAAATCTGATCATGAACAGATCATTGAAGATGGAATTCCATTGGAATTTTTTTGATTGAACTCCCAACAATTTCTTCTCTTTGGATTCATGTTTTAGAACTTCCAGAACTCAACTAAAAATTGAACTGCCTTGTTATGTTATCTGAGCAAGTGTTTGCACATGTACATTGTTGTGGTACATCCACTCTAGTATCAACTGAAAGTATCTTTTCTATATGTATTGATGAAAAATGTTACACGTACTAGATATATATGTTCTAGAATGCAATTAACTGAAAGTAGCTTTTCTATGTGCATTGATGAAAAATGTTGCACGTACTGAATATATATGTTCTAGAATGCAATTAACTGAAAGTATACTTTATATGTGCATTAATGAAAAATGTTGCACATACTGGATAAATATGTTCTAGAATGAAATTAACTGAAAGTAGCTTTTCTATGTGCATTGATGAAAAAAGTTGCACTTAGTGGATATATATGTTCTAGAATGAAATTAACTGAAAGTATATTTTCTATGTACATTGATGAAAAATGTTGCACGTATTGGATATATATGTTCTAGAATGCAATTAACTGAAAGTAGCTTTTCTATGTGCATTGACGAAAAATGTTTCACGTACTGGATATATATGTTCTAGTATGCAATTAACTGAAAGTAGCTTTTCCATTTGCATTGATGAAAAATGTTGCAAGTACTGGATATATATGTTCTAGAATGAAATTAACTGAAAGTAGCTTTTCTATGTGCATTGATAAAAAATGTTGCACGTACTGGATATATATGTTCTAGAATGCAATTAACTGAAAGTAGCTTTTCTATGTGCATTGATGAAAAATGTTTCACGTACTGGATATATATGTTCTAGAATGAAATTAATTGAAAGTAGTTTTTCTACTTGCGTTGATGAAAAATGTTGCAAGTACTGGATATATATGTTCTAGAATGCAATTAACTGAAAGTAGCTTTTCTATGTGCATTGATGAAAAATGTTGCACGTACTGGATATATATGTTCTAGATTGCAATTAACTGAAAGTAGCTTTTCTATGTGCATTGATGAAAAATGTTGCACGTACTGGATATATATGTTCTAGAATGCAATTAATTGAAAGTAGATTTTCTATGTGCATTGATGAAAAATGTTGCACGTACTGGATATATATACATTATAGAATGCAATTTTAAAATTTTATTATTGTTTGACACATCTAACAAGACCTAGAATATTATGATAATATATATATATGTTGATATGTATTTTACTTCAATCATTTTAACATATATATATTCAAACATGTACTTAAATCATTTCTATGTACATATATTCATGTGAACTTTTTTGTTTGTTTGGAAAACGACAACTTGAATTTAAAAAACAAAACATTATATCATAATCACATGTCAAATGTAGTTCAACCATCCAAAACTTGAGTTTAAAAAACAAAACATTATATCACAACATTACTTCACATGCCAAATGTAGTTCAACTATCCAATAAAAACAAAACATTATATCGTGAAATCACATGCCAAATGTAGTTCAACCATCCAAAACTTGAGTTTTAAAAACAAAAAAAATTATAACACAACATTACTTCACATGCAAAATGTAGTTCAACCATCCAAAACTTGAGTTTTAAAAACAAAACAAATTATATCACAACTTTACTTCACATGCCAAATGTAGTTTAACAAATGTAGTTTAACTATCCAATAAAAACAAAACATTATATCGTGCAATCACATGCCAAATGTAGTTCAACCATCCAAAACTTGAGTTTTAAAAACAAAAAAAATTATAACACAACATTACTTCACATGCCAAATGTAGTTCAACCATCCAAAACTTGAGTCTTAAAAACAAAACATTATAGATCACAAAATTACTTCACATTACTTCACATGCCAAATGTAGTTCAAATATCCAATAAAAACAAAAAATTATATCACAATCACATGTACCAAATGCAGTTCACATAAAATATGTCCAAAATTTGTGTCTCACAAGTATCAAGTATCAAGTTATATATGACTGCATCTAGATAAGAATATATATAAAAAAGTAAATTTAAGACTAAATCCATTGAAAATATAAGGTTGCATGTGCATGTGCATCATCCATCAAATAGTGCATGTGCATCATCCATCAAATACAGATGGATGTAGTGTATCTCCCAACAAGGTCACGATCCTCGAGCTATCCCATGAAGCATGGGGAACTTGTACACAATGTGTACAAACATTAAAATTTAATGTTTTAAAATTGAATGAGAATATATATAACTTCATGTAAAAAAAATCATGCAATACCTCATTAGTTTCCCGCTCCATTTGTTGCTCGTCTACTAAAAATCCCTCCATTGGAACATATTCAACAATAAACTGTACAATATATATATATATATATATATATATTAAAAATTTTCAAATGAAAATTAATATATAAACTTATTTTCAATAATATTAAAAAAAAGTTAGACAACTTGTTCAAATGGTTGAAATGATGTGGATGTTCCTATCTCCATCATACACTCCATCACTAGAGTCCATGGAGAAAAGAAATCCTCTCTAGGAACCTAAAATTCAAAAAATTTAAAAGTACAAAATAACTCAAGATCTAGATCTCAATTTATAATAAAACTTTTGAATCTCAATTTATAACTTATAACTTAAAAACATATATTTAAGTGAAAAATTGAATACTTGTGCTGGTGGATTTGGCACATCTCCTAAGAGAGGCTCCAACATAAAATCTCCAAAAACCTAAAATTCAAAAAATTTAAAATAACTCAAGATCTAGATCTCAATTTATAATAAAAATTTGAACTTCAATTTATAACTTATAACTTAAAAAAATATATATTTAAGTGAAAAATTGAATACTTGTGCTGGTGGATTTGGCACATCTCCTAAGAGTGGCTTGGAAAGAAAATCTCTAAAAACCTAAAATTCAAAAAATTTAAAATAACTCAAGATCTAGATATCTCATTTTTTAATGGAACTTTTTGAGCTGGAAAATATAACTTAAAAGCATATTTAAAAGTGAAAACTTGTTCATACTTGTGATGGTGAATTTGACACATCTCCCAAGGAAGAAGAAGGTACCGCCATCCCAAAAAAATCGGACGGAATTAGAATCTGTTAAAACATTTTATTATATATATACATGTACATGTGTGCACAATTATTTATTTTAAAAATATCTCATCATGTTTCGATATATATTATAATAGATAAAAAAATGTCCATCATCATGTTCACTTAAAAAACACTAACATTTTCCAACATATCTTGATGGTGAGAACCATCTTGATTGTGTGATTGATGGTGAGACCCATCTTGATTGTTTGAACGGGAGGCTCCGACCGTGATATTAACATCTTCTTCATTCATCAAGCATGAAAACTGCAAATGGTGTTAACATATAATGATACATTTTTGTTATATTAATGTATAAAAATAAATTTATGCTTATATGTATTTATAACAAATTGTACATGCATTAAAATAATCACCCTAACCATTAACACATACCGTTCCCATGCCCTCTTGCTCATGAATAATTAGGTCCTGCCAACCATTGCGACAATTATTTGCAGATGTTCTGAGATCTTCAACACTCATGTTGTCAATCTCTTCATCTATATAATACACAAAATTAGCGCGTGCATTCTCACGTGCTCTTTGTCGATTCAGACAAACATCAACTCCACCCAATCCACTCTTAACATTGTCAATGATGACATCCCTTTCTTCTCGACTAATTTGAGAAGTGGCATCCGTCTCTGATCACAAATTTTCGACACGAAGAGGTCAAATAAACAATGGTGGCTTAGGGCTAGGCAAGTCAATATCACACCTAATGCCTCTACGGTCACACAATCGACCTTTCCCAGGACCAAAAAATTCAGAGGGAAGGTTATTGTAATCAGGTTCCATTTGCAAAAAAAGAATTCTGCATAAAATAATTTTGCAAAATAAAATGGAACCTCATTGTTCCATGGGAGTCTTCCATAGGCCGCAAGGTGTCTATCATACAAATAGAGAGCTATATGAGGGTGCTTCAAATATTGCACCTTCAATGTCTTTCTTTTCAACCCTTCTTTGAAATTAAACATAGACTTGGCCATTTCTGTTGTAACTTTTTGTTTAAAAACCTCCCATGTATCGAGACCCATCACTATTTCCTTTCTTTTTCTCATCACTTCTACAAAATTATTAGTGGTTGGCCCAAGATTTAGGTACACATCTACTAGTTCTCTTAAAGAGTGAGTAATTATTTCCAAGTTTTGTTGACTCTCAGCAGGGAGAGTCAAAGCCACGAGATCTCTCTTCAATTTTGTTTCACTACAAGGAAAAGATCTTCTAGCGGAGGTTATAAAGGAGGTTTTTAGTGTTATAAAATTGGCCAAAATTGTCAAAAAAAACATTTGATACAACATCTGTTTATGGTTACGGAGGTTTTGGCGGAGCTTTTAACATAAATTCAACGCAAATAAAAAAAATGGGCAGCCGAAGGTTATTACGGATGTTTTTTTTCATCGGTGCACTACTCTAGATTTAACGCACCGGTGCGTACATGTAGAAGGTGCCCCGGGGTGGTCGAATGAGAATGAACTGGGCCGTTAAGGTATAAAACCACACCGGGCTTAGTGTTAGTGATACAACGCACAGGGCCATTATAATTGGTCTTGGGATTTGTGCGGTGCCCATAGGTCGTATCAATGCACCTGTGCGTAGACTTATAGAAACGCACCGGTGTGTAGTATCACACAAATGTACAGAGATTTATAATTGGTATAGGTATTGGTGCGGTGCCCATAGGTCGTACAAATGCACCGGTGCGTATAGACACATAAACACCCTGGTGCGCAGTATCACACAAATGCACCGGTGCGTATAGACACATAAACGCCCTGGTGCGCATTATCACACAAAAGCACCGAAATTTATAATTGGTATCGACATTCGTGTGGTGCCCATAGGTCATGTTAGTGTCTCATGATTTGTTATATTTGTGAGATCAAATGCACAGGATTACATCAGATCAGTATTTGGAGTCCTAGGACCTAGCCTTCCTGGACTCAGAGAGGGCTCTCTCTATTTTGTGCAAAGGATGTGATCTTGTTTGCTTTTAGGGTTTGATTTTAGGCTAGTTGTTAAGTGTAGGATTTGTTTGTTGCTTTTGGTTGGGTATATTGTAAAGAGAAATAGGTAGAATAAGAGAGGATCGATCCATTGGGCTATGGGGTCTACAAGGGTCTTTGTGACAATGTAAAAATGAGTCAAGGATAGTTCAAAGGGAAAGTTAACAAGGTCAAATGGATCTAAGTAGGTCTAAGGAGAATGAAATAAACATGGAGTTGTGTGAATAGTGAGTTAATGGGAAATCAAGGATCCTTTAACAAACTAGTAAAAAAGAAAAAGCTTTTAAGATGATAGCATAATAAACTTGAAGAGCAGTGAAGGATTCTTCAATATAACCTAGTATAAATAGCTCCTAAAAGCAACAGATAAGTAAGCTAAGAGAGAAATGAAGGATTCTCTGAAACTTGTTTGTAAACAAATAGAAATTTTACATAACATCTTAGTAATACTAAAGAGCATTTAAGGATTCTTTTAGCAAAACTTTGAAGAAGAAAACATAGAAATAAAAGAGGCAGGGAGAAGTAGGGTGCCAAGAATGCAAATCCTATTCTCTATTTATGCTCTATGACTAGATGAATCATAAACAGAATGAATAACTAAAGAAAAAAAGCTTAAAAATGGAATACATCACCATCTAACCAAGCTTAATGAATCCTATGAGTGAGCTTAATCCATAGATGCACTGTCCATAGCCATCATCAAGCACCAAAGCCAATTTCTATCAATCTCAAAGTTTGTATATTACTCTTAATAAAACATCCAACATTACAAATGAGGTTTCTATGCTCTATTTATCCAGCAAATGAGGAGGTGAAGCTAAGTTATGGCTTGCGTATAATTTATTACAGAGTTAATGAGTTTTTGACCTTTGATACCATGCAAGGCCCAAGGCAAAAATATCTGAAGGTGTTTCTCTGAAATAATAACTCCTATCTTAAATTCTGAGTTGATATATGTGAAAAGCTTGACTTGAAGGCTTTTTAACAACTTTGCAATAATTTCTGGTAGATAGAAAAATATCTCTGATTGTGTGTAATAACTATTTGATGCTTTATGGACAAAAATCATGTTGTAGGTGGCAGAATATCTTTGAAGAAGTAACTTCCTATATGGATTTGATCCTTCGAATGTGCTCCTGTGTTTAGTCTGCCTCTGTTTATCATTAAACCATATTTAGGCCTTAAAACATTGGATCTGCCTCTTAACTCTATGTCTTACTGTCTTTTCTCTTTATTCTGCCTTTATCTACGCTTTATGACTTAATATATTTGATTAACCCTTTGATCTTCTGTCTTTAATCCTTTAATATTTTAACCTTTATTTGTTTGCCTTTACTTTCTTTAAACTCTGTTTTGTTGGCTAATCCTTTGGTTTTATCTTTTAAACAGTGATTAAACTCTCTTAATATTGTCTTTTGCTTTGTTACAGTCCTTTGACTGCCTTTCCTCTTACTGTGTTATTTTTTTTTGTATGTGTCTTGTGCAGGGATGCTTTCTTCTTGGATAGAGGGTTTAAAAGCCATCGATAACCATGTTTTATCGATGATTTAAGCTTGAAATAGGTTCTCTGGTCTCCGTTAATGGAAAAAATCCTTTGGATCATCACCTAGAGTGTTTATTCAATTGATTTTGAACAATCAGAATGTGTTTTATGCATTCCGCCATTAAACCTGAAAATAAAACAACTTATTCGCTTGAAAACCTGCATGGGGGGGGGGGGGTGGGGTGGCGGGGGGGCGCTTGACTACGTTTTTCTGAGGTTTTTTGGGCGTTTACAGGAGCAATAATGGTGTGTTGGAGGCTTGGTTCCGTAGGTGGAACCTTCGGGAAGTTCAAACAAAGGGGGTGATTTGAATAAGGGCGCAAAATGGAGAAGCGATTTTTGGAAAATCGGGAGCGGTTTTGACACAGTAGAGGAGGCAGGAACAGTTTTTCGGTGGGGGGGGGGGGGGGGAGGGGGGGAGGGCGTGATATGGTTTAGAGGATGACGCGTGGCAGGGCGAAACCGCCCATATCGCAAGGGTTAAAGAATGTTATCCCCAACGCTTTTTAATTTGCGATATGAAATTAGGGACGTCAGATCTCGGGGAGTGAGATCGACGACAGTCGTAAAGGTGGGTAGGTGCGAAGGGTGGAGCCCTGGGACAAGTGACGTGATATTGTTGGGGCACGAAGTTCAACAGAGAGTGGGCCCAAGGTCAAGTTTTAAAGTGGGGCGCATAGCTTATGGCAGGGTTATATGAAGGCGGGGTTGAAATGCATGTGGGCTAGGGCTTAAGGGAAAGGAGCTCGAGTTTAACATAAGAGCAGAATTTTAATGTTTATAGAGGTAAAATAATTAAAGCGGGAGCTTTAAAGTTTATAAAGGGATTGGATTTAAAACATAAGGGTCATGTTTATCATATTTTAAACAGAGTTTTTAGCATAAAAGGTCCCGAAATGCTTCTTTTTACCCTCAAGACTATGTAAAAAAGGATTTTTACATAGTTTAAATGAAAGGAAAGGGAAATGGTTTAAAGGGAAGGGGATTTTTGTCGAGAAATGAAGTGTAAGGCAAAGGAAAGAGGAAATTTTGGTGGGGAAAAGAGTGAATGAGAGTGTGGTAAGGAGGAAGGTGATAATGAGGTAAACGTGCCCAATCATGAATTCATTTAAGAGAAGCAAGGTAAATTGGGAAAAGAAGAGATGAAATATAGAAAAATAGGTTGATTTAAAATAATGAAGGGAGTGATATTTATAAAACTATAATGTTCCAAAATTTTAGCCTCAAAGCTAAATGGAACATTAGAGTTAGCAGCAGCTGTAGCCGGTGAATAAATGGGTAGGAAAGCCCATAAGTCTCCTAAGGAGGATAAAAACACTCCAAGTGTGAAAGGGGAAATTATTTCTAGCCTAATTAAACACCTCCATGTGTGAACAGAGATAAAATGAATCTACTTTAACTAAGTCAACAACGCAGTTTTAGTGGAGGAGGAATCCTAGGATGGATAATGCAATTTTGGAGGGAGATGTAACTTGGGTTAGAAGTAACCTAATGGAGTGGGGCCAATGGCAAGAAAACTCATGTCTTATATAAGGAAGAGAATGGAAGCATTATGTATCATGTATTAGTCTATTATTCTTGTTTGCCAAGACTTGTTGCTGCTTTGTTGCTTAGCAAAGTTGCAGTGCTGTTTAGCACTGGGTGTTCCCAGGCAGAAATCCCACCTCTTTACTTTGAGGAGCCTCATTGGGAGAGCTTGAATTCATCATTACACATTAGGTTTTTAGGCTGAGCTTCAGCCACCTTCATCAGCACAGCTTTTCCGGAGATTGTGCAGTGTTGCTGGGTGCAGCAGTGGAAGGGATTGGAATCCCGACTTTTGAGCTAGTTTCTCATTGGAGGAAGGTTTCCTTCCCTTGAGAGATCTGTTTGGAGAGCTCCAGAGCTTATTTCAGATCTGTGGTATCATACCACACATTTCCCATACATTCCCAACACTGTTTTTGCTAGGGAATGCATTATTCTGGAGGCAGTGTTCATTGCATGGTTTGGTGGCTCCATTGTTGAGTTTCCTTGTGATTGAGAGGTTCATCCTTTCATGGGAGGAAGCCCTTGAGGGATATACATAATATCAGACATATTTTAGCCTTGTACAATCATGTGCTTCAGTGTTTTAGTGATGATTCAGTAATTTTCTGAATATCACATTTTGTATGTAGAGTGTTTGACAAGAAACCCTTGTCAGTTTCTTTTGTATTTTGTATAAAGAGATTAGATATATGTTCTTCAACATTATTTATCAATACATGAGTAGATCTATTGTTTTCCTATGATTTTATGTGTAAACCCTCTCTTATACTGCGCAGTCCCTTGAGCAGCTGCTCCGGCATTTTGCAGTCTTGGGGTTTTAGCACTTTTTGGCAATCCTAGGTGTGGGAGATCTGTTTAACCCACCTAGTTTGCTTTGTTTCAACTCTAATCTTGGATTTAGATTGTATATTGATTATTTTATGGGATCCAAGGGTCCATTTTAGTATTTTATTTCATATGTTGCTGGAAATGCGTTTTTGATGCTTGAATCATGAGCTGTTCCTAATTTGGAATATTACAGTGGTATCAGAGCATGATCTATGGCCTAGTCTGTGAGGTTCAGCTATCAGAAGAAAGGAGAGATGGAAATAAGCCAGAAATCTTCAGTGTGTGTAGGAAGAAAGGAAGACAAGCTTACAAAGCTTCTTCCAAAATCTACGAAGAGCTTTCAAGGAGAGCTGAAGAAGATGAGATTGGAGATGGGATCTCCAAAGGAGGTTGAATATAGAGTTGAATCTAGACTTGCACATGGTGAGTGTGAGCATGTAGTTGCACTCCATGATGCATAGTGCAGTCAAGTGCCTAGATCTATCTTGAGATGGATGGGAGGAGGAAATATGCTTAAGAGGAGAACTCTTAGTGATTTTTTTCCGGAGTATGAATCTCAAACTGAGAGGTTTAGAGATCATACTGATTTCCAAGAGTTTTGCAAGATCCAGGTGGATAAGAGCAAGAAGCAGGATGCAGATAGATCTCTTCTATCTACTTTTTCCAGATCACCCACATGTTTAGTTGGAGCTTGGGTAAAGGAGCTAGACTCCTATTTGCAGCTACACCATATTTCCGGAGATGAAGCCATCAGAGTTGCAGCATTTCATTTTAGAGGTAAGGCTCATGCATGGTGTATTTTTGAGTCTTGTTCTTTAAAAAATGAAAACACTTCCTCTTATGTAGGGTTCATAGAAACTTTGATGGGAAGGTTTGGTGAAAAAATACCTAAGGCACTTGAGCAAGAAAAAATTGAGAAAATAAAACCCTTGCATGTGATGAAGGAAAATCCACTTCAGAAAACCATGGGAGAAGCAAAAATATTGCATTACACATTGCCGGAAGCAGAGCCTCCAGTTCATATTCTTGGACAAGAGGCCATAGGGATCTCTTTTTCACAAGAGGATCCAACTGTTGAGATGTTTACCACACACATTGAGAGAGATGAGGGCAACAACAATGTCACCTATAGAGCAAATACAATGCCTCATGCAGAGGAGGGAGGAGCACATGATCCAAAAGGATGGATTCCTATGCTTTTTCAAGAAGTTACCCAAGATCTCATACATGGAGGTCCAAGCACAATCAGTGAGCAGCATGATTGTGCAACATTGCAGCTGGAAAGAGGAGGAAGGGAGGAAGAGCAACATCAATTGATGGGATGTACACACCCTTCTCTATTTTAGAGAGCTAGTGCAAGAAAGAGGCAGACTTGCGCTGTAAAGGCAAGGGCAAGGTTGCCCAATCATATGTACAATCTACTCTTGACATTTATGTCTCACTACATAGAGGCATTCCACCAGGGAGGCCACCAAATATACAGTTGATGAGAGATATCTTGTCTTTGGGTTCAGCACTCTTGGATTTTGGATAGGTGAAGAGTTTAGAGGAAGAATTTGGCATGGGGATGTCAAAGTAGCAGGCAACAACATGAGGAGAGCTTCACATGCTAGATCACTAGCGCTGTCACTGAGGAGGATTGATCCTTACTGGAGATCTCAGCTCTTGGTAGAGTACTCCAAGGATCTTGGTGCATGCATGATTCTTGATGATCTGGATGGAGATGACAGATACATGGTGGATGATGTGGTCATATATTCCTATGGCAAGATCTACTTGACTATATCTTCTAGTCTCAAGAAGAAGCTGCTACATGAAACACATGAGGATTTCTCTTCTATGCACTTTGATGCATATTTCCATTTGATGGTGGAGTTCACTTGGGAGGGCATCCAACAGTACATATATCAACATATGGAGAGATGCATAGCTCGGATGGTGATAGAGAGGATGTCACAACCACCTTCCTACTCATTGGGAGTAAGGGAGAATTTCCAGTGGAGCCATTTTAGCTCAAGACCTCAAGTACATGATGGAGGAGGTATCATTTTACAGTTTGTATTGTACTTCTTTGCCTTATTTGAGCAGCATGATGTATCAAGAGGATTTGCTTCTTCTTGCATACTGTATGATGATGTACTTGCAACTACTTGTAGCATTGACCTTGGCTATCTTTTTGATGAGCTATGGGGGAAGCCATATGTCTCTTGGTGTGCACCAATGACACCATATTGTAACTTCATTTTTTCATCTTATGAGATGAAT
Source organism: Pinus albicaulis (assembly GCA_034641835.2). Classification (NCBI taxonomy): domain Eukaryota; kingdom Viridiplantae; phylum Streptophyta; class Pinopsida; order Pinales; family Pinaceae; genus Pinus; species Pinus albicaulis. The sequence continues at coordinate 307,308,758 of CM076584.1, forward strand.
GTGGCAGCAAAAAAGTGGCTGGAAAAGCACTTGTTATTTCTTATTTTGATGTAGGCCAAGGATGCACTGCGCTAGTTCCATGAGAGGAACCATGATTCACTCTTCGGTTGTCATTTGGAAACTTGTTTTTATTGTATCTTTCTTCCAAGTACTGCTGATGTATTTTTGTTCAAGGGAAGCTTTGTATGGAGAGAGAAACCAATTGGATGGCATGTCACCCATATGATAGAGTAGTAGAAGAATTGTTGGTATGGGACATCATACAAGTTGACCTTCATGATCTTACTCTATGGCTTGTATGAGGGAGAGATGAGGCAGCAACAAAGGTTGTTGTTGCTGTGGTTGCACTTGGGAGAGTATGGGAAAAATTCTTCCCATACTTTTCATGATATTTCTAAAGAGGAGAAAGGCACATTCATGATGCAAGGAGGCTACCCTTCAGTATTGGAGGATCATGAGAGACTTCCATGTCAGAAGATGATCTTCTCACATAACAACATGATGGTGGATGGCTTTGGCATGTGGACTGTCAAAGGGATAAGTCATGGAGCCTTATTCTTAAGGCCTACATCGTTGTCACATGGGAGTATGTTCTTATTGATGGAGTGTTCCAAAGAGTATGTGTATCCCTTCTTCTTGCAGATTTTTGTGAGGGAATCCTCACGGGGGAACTTATACATGGACCTCACTTTCAGCTCACACATGATGCATGGTAAGAAATACATTTATGTGCTTGTTGATTACTCTATTGAGTATTTGTACTTTCTCACCATATGTAAACAGTGCATTTCTCTACATGAGATCAATATTATTTATGGGTTTCATGGTCACTTTAGGGCCAAATATTTTATTATTGATAACCCATCTCTACATGACTTGGGGCAAGTGTTTTATTCTTTGGTTGTGCACAGCTGGTGTATATTGTAGCTTACTACTTCATAGTAGATGAGCTAACATGCATAGCTACAAATTCTTGGGAGGACAACTTGCCACTTGATGCTCTACATCAGCAGTTGAAAGAACTACGTTGTATCCACCAGAGAGACCATATGTATCATCCAAAATTGCACATAAACTTCAACCATTTTCTGATTTGGATGCCTTGTGGTGATGATGTGCCATTCATCTTGATGGAATGGTTTGGGTTGGCATGTCTTATGATTTTGGAGGAAGAGTCCTTGGAGGCTCAATCTTCTTCTTGCCATTGGAGGGCCATCATGTTTCAGCCCAAGATCAGCATTCCCTATACACTTATCATGAGTGGAGAGGAGGACAGCGTGGGATAGGCCCTCTTGCCTATCATGAAAATTCATTCATCCCACCTACATTTCAGGAGCATAGGGTGGAGGAGACTTTTCATGAGTTACCATGTTGGCGGGTGACTCACTTCATTTGGATGATAGCATGGGTGAGGGAGGCACTCATTCACCATGTTGGTCATCACTCATACTTTGTGGAGGCCACGAGACAACTAGCAGGTTTCCATTCACACTTTCCACCTTTGATTGATGCAGACACTATGGTTTTGCACACTTGGGAGGAAGCATGGGATGACAATATATTTGCAGATTCTCTTGATGCAGTGATGGAGGCTATTTATGGAGGCCACATGAGGAAGAGGGGAGATATTTTTTTCTCCTTATGCATTTTCTTGAGGACAAGAAAATATTTTGGAGGGGAGGACTGTACTGTTCCAAAATTTTAGCCTCAAAGCTAAACATTAGAGTTAGCAACAGCTGTAGCTGGTGAATAAATGGGTAGGAAAGTCCATAAGTCTCCTAAGGAGGATAAAAACACTCCAAGTGTGAAATGAGACATTATTTATAGCCTAATAAAACACCTCCATGTGTGAACATAGATAAAATGAAGCTGCTTTGACTAAGTTAACAACGCATTTTTAGTGGAGGAGGAATCCTAGGATGGATAACGCAATTCTGGAGGGAGATGTAACTTGGGTTAGAAGTAACCTAATGGAGTGGGGCCAAGGGAAAGAAAAATCATGTCTTATATAAGGAAGAGGATGGCAGCATTATGGATCATGGCTTACTCTATTATTCTTGTCTGCCAATACTTGTTGCTGCTCTGCTGCTTAGCAAAGTTGCAGTGCTGTTTAGCATTGGGTGTTCCCGGGCGGGAATCCCACCTCTTTCCTTCGAGGAGCCTCATTGGGAGAGCTTGAATTCATCATTATAGATCAGGTTTTCAGGCCAAGTTTTAGCCATCTTCATCAGCACAGCTTTGCTGAAGATTGTGCAGTGTTGCTGGGTGCAGCAGTGGAAGGGATTGGAATCCCGACTTCTGAGCTAGTTTCTCATTGGAGGAAGGTTTCCTTCACTTGAGAGATCTGTTCGGAGATCTCCAGAGCTTATTTCAGATTTGTGGTATCAGACCACACATTTCCCATACATTCCCAGTGCTGTTTCTGCTAGGGAATGCGTTATTCTGGAGGCAGTGTTCATTGCATGGTTTGGTGGCTCCGTTGCTGAGTTTCCTTGTGATTGAGAGGTTCATCCTTTCATGGGAGGAAGCCCTTGAGGGATATACACCAGAAAAGACATATTTCAGCCTTGTACACTCATGTGCTTCAGTGTTGCAATGATGATTCAGTAATTTTCTGAATATCACATTTTGTATGTAGAGTGTTTTACAAGAAACCCTTGCCGGTTTCTTTTGTATTTTGTATAAGGAGATTAGATCTTTGTTCTTCAACATTATTTATCAATACATGAGTATATATATTTTTCTCCTATTATTTTATGTGTAAAACCTCTCTTAGACTGCGCAGTCCCTTGAGTAGCTGCTCCGACATTTTGCAGTCCTGGGGTTTTAGCACTTTTTAGCAATCCTAGGTGTGAGAGATCTATTTAACCCACCTAGTTTTCTTTGTTTAAGCTCTAATATTGGATTTAGATTGTATATTGATTATTTTATTGGATCCAAGGGTCCATTTCAGTATTTTATTGCATATTTTGCTGGAAATGCGTTTTTGATGCTTGAATCATGAGCTGTTCCTAATTTGGAATATTACAAAAACTCACAATATTCATGAATCTTGTTTTTAGAAACCCATGAAAAATATTTATTCATATTAAAAATAGCAAAAATTACTGATGACTAACAGTGGCTCCACTTAGGGAGGGCAGCTCCTTTTCAGGAGGTGTCCAGAACTTCAGATATCAAATATTTGAGTTTTGAAGACCAGTACCTTATCCGTTTGGAAAATATTTCTTCTTTCACTTGCTGATGTTTCTATCAAAGCTATGATCTTAATAATTTTAAAGACATGATTGCTTCAACTTCACTTCTACCTACTCATCATACTTTTCCTAGCATTTTTTTTCTTCATTAGGTGCATGTAGATTTGCAAACCCTTAGCATAATTTTTCTTATGAAAATAATAAACTATCTATTTCTACACTGATGTCATCCAAGAGTTCATAATAAGATGATGAACTCATTTATTTCTCTACCTAATCTACCGATCTGTCAAGTTTAAACAATTTGACAGATTTTCATTCTCTAATCTAAAACATGAAATTGAAAATATAACCAAATCAGAATGAGACAGTCTGATTTGTGATGAGTTGTGGCATTTTGTACAAGTTGCACATAGATTTTATTTGCAGGAAGTAAGATAAAACTTGAGGGCTTGTATTTTGAAATTTGTTATGCATCCCTCTCTTTCCTTTGGTCCATATTTTTGATAATTTAGAAACAACATTTTTTCTTCCTAATCTATTATTACTGATAAGTCAAGTTTAATTGGTTTTGACAAGCTTTCTTTCACTAACCTATCAGAAGAAATTCAAAACATGTTCAGCCATGATTAGGCTAGATGACTGAACAAGAATCTTTTTTTTTCTTAATAAGTAGTGGAATTTAGGCTTGGACACTTTCAACAACACTCTTTTTGGGTATGGGGCTGTACCTATTCTTTTCCTGCCCTCTTTTTCTTCTTTTCTATGTTTTTTGTTTTATTGATTTTTCATTAAGCAACATTATGTATAATGAATGAAAGCTTCAAATTAGGAATTTTGACAAAATTAGTGCTTGATCATCCTGCTGTTGACAGGACCTCTGAATACCTCTACTCCATCCAACTCCTGTAAAAAGAAAGCATTATTACCTCTGACTAAATGAATGATGTAAGGAACCTTCCATAAATTTCATATTTTCCATGTTTGCCTTTGTCTTCCCTCCTAGAATCCCATTTTGGCACTGTGTCTCCAATGTGGAAATCATTGGCTTTGGATCTTCTGTCAAAGATCTTCTTTATGTTTTCTTGTACTACTTGTGTTCTTTTGTAAACTTCCTCCCTTGACTGCTGCAAATGAATGGTTTGGTTCAGTCTCTTTTGCATGTCATTTTATTTTGATTGCATTTCTTGGAGGATCTTCATGACTGGAACTCCCAAGGATGTTGGGAAGACTGCATCCATGCCATATACTAACTGATAGGGGGACATACTGATTGATTTATTAGTAGTTAGTCTATCAGCCCATAGTGCATGCACTAGCTTACTGTGCCATGATATTTGGTTATGTTCCAACAGCTTCTTGATGATGTTCACCAGAATTTTATTGGAGGACTCAGCTACCCCATTACCTTGAGGGTAATAAGCTATGGAATTCCCCAGTGCGATATGATACTTATAGAAAAAGTCAACCATTCTTCTGGATTTGAAGGCTGCAACATTATCGGTAATGATCTTTCTAGGACAACCAAATCTGGACAAGATGTTGGTCTCAAGGAATTTTATAATGACTGAGTCTGTGGCATTCTTAGAAGGGATGGATTCTATCCACTTGGTGAAATAATCAGTAGCAGTGAGGATCCACTTGTGTTGGGAAGATGAGGTAGGGTGGATCTCTCCAATTAACTCCAAACCCCATTGTTGAAAAGGAGCTTCAACATTGATGGGATGCAAAGGCAAAGGTAGAAGTTTTCTCTTGCCATAAAAAATTTGGCACTTATGGCAAATCATAACTAGTTTATGGGTGTCAGGGAAGAGGGTGAGCCAATAGTAGCTAGCGCTAAGGATTTTGTTAGTTGTGGTTTTCCAGTAGAGATTACCTCCACATTCTCCCTCATGCAGCTCATGCATGATTTATCTGCATCATCCTCATGCAAACATTTAAGTGATATGCCAACATAATTCTTCCAATACAAAACTCCATCTAAAATGCAGAAATTTAAATCTTTTTGTTTCAAGAATCTAGATTTTTTCTTTTATAAAGAAGGAGGAGAATTAAGATAAAAAGGAGCATATAGGATATCAACATACCAAGATGAATTCAAAAATAATTATTCAATGTAGGGAGCTGTGAACTTTTCATGTTCCTCAAATGCATCAACCATATTTATGTCTAGTGCTTGGAAATTTGATTCAACCATGAGTTTTTCTAGTCCTTGTCCTTTAATCAGTTTAGTGGGTCTGATTTCTAAATCATATTCTAAGATGATAGAAACCCATTTACCCCTTTTCCATCAGGGTCCTGATTTAGAATGTCCTTGAAAAATGTGTGTGGAACAAAAGCAATGATATGAGAGTGAAAAATGTAGACTCGGAAAAATTTCAATGCTTTGATCAAGGAAAAGCTTGTTTCTCCATGATGTTGTATTTTAAGGGAGAATCTCCTAATGCTTTATTGAAAAAGGCTATGGGCTGTTATTGTCCCATCATGTTCTTTTGAAGCAATACAACAGCAACAGTGTGTTTGGATGCAAAGGAGAAAATGAACAAATCCTTTGTAAAGTCGGGGCTGATTAGAACTGGTGTTTGAGTAAGTGCTTGTTTCACCAGTTTGAAGGATTTTTTGGCTTCCGTTGTCCACTTAACTCCTACTTCTCTTTTTAGCATGTTTGTGAGATTTCTTAGGAGTTCAACGAGGTTAGGAATGAACCTTCTTAAAAAGTTTATCTTTCCAATGAAAGATTGCAATTCCTTAAGGTTTCTAGGATGGCTGATTTGTAGTATACCTTCAATCCTTTTGGGGTCTATTCTTATCCCTTCTTCAGAAATGATGTGGCCTATGAGTTTAATTTCCTGAAGGCCAAACAATGTCTTATTGGGATTCAAAGATAGACCATACTTCCTACATTTTTCAAATACTTTTCTCAAGTGGACTAAGTGCTCTTCATCAGTCTTAGAATAGATAGTGATGTCATCAAGGTATATGACTATGAAGTAACCTATGCCTTCTGAAAAATATATGTCCATGGCCCTTTGAAAAGTGGCCCCTGCATTCATTAGCCCAAAAGGCATTTTAACATACATGAATGTGCCCCAGGGTGTAGTGAAAGCAGTTTTGTGCTGATCACTTGAAAGTACTAGTACCTGATTGTAACCTGAAAAGCCGTCAAGTAATGAAATCCTCTTAGAGCCAACTAACCTTTGAAGTATGTGATCCATTTTAGGTAAGGGATAGTTATCTTTCAGGGAGGCCTTGTTCAAATTTCTGAAGTCAATGAAAAGCCTAATCTCCTTGGTCTTCTTCCCAACTAACACAAGGTTTGAAACCCATTCTGAGTACCTAAGAGGGAATATGATCCCAACATTATACATATTTTTAATCTCTTTCTCAACTAAAGGTACTAAGACAGGGTTTATTCTTCTCAATTTTTGTTTGAATGGTTTTTGATTTTCCTTGAGAGGAATTTTATGTTGAATAATGCTTGTGTCATAGGACTTCAAGTCCTCATATCCCCATGCAAACACATCCTTAAACTCTTTAAAAAGCTCAATATAATTCTGTTTTATGTGAGGAGGAAGAGTTTTGGATAGCTTTATCATTTTTGGTTCTCCTAAGCTGCCTATGTTTCATTCTTCTACATCAGCCTCGGTGGTTTCCATTTTTGGCTTCCTAGCAACATCATTAAAATCAAACAACTCTTCTAATGGTGCAAGACCTCTTGGAAATGAATTATATTTGCATTGTAAAACCTCAAGAAGGTATTTCTGATCTAAATCTTCAAACAATTCAACCTCAAGAGGATATTTTAGCATGTTTATATCAACAATACAAGGCAACTCTGTTTTATGGGCTTGTTCTTTAGCAAAACAATCTTCTTGATGGATTAAGTCTGATTTTGACAATTCAAACTTAGTTTTAGGCTGCAAGAAGTCTTCAATTTGTTTGTCATTTTCAAATACTTGCCAATAATCAATCTTATCCAGAACTGCTGGTCTGTACTTGACTTCTATGGTGTATTATTCATTTGTATGAGGTGTTTGGAAAGTGCCGATAGCAAAGGAAAGTTCATTAGCAAGGGTTTTTTGAGCTGTAGGAATGGAAGTAAGTTCATACTTATCAAAATTTTTCAGGAGGTATAAGGCAGCATTCATATATTCTCTTAGCCTAGGATTCTTTGCTGAATACTCACCTTTGATTTTCCTAATGATCATCTTTGAATCTCCTTGGAAAAAGATCTTCTTAGCTCCTATGTTTTTAAGCAAATGTAAACCAAGGAGGAGAGCTTCATACTCTGCAATATTATTTGTGCATTGAAAATATAGTTTGTAGGAGTGGCCTTCATTTATGTTGTGGATCCAAACCCCAGCTCCTGAACCTGCTTTACCAAAAGAGCCATCAAATATCATGTTCCAAAGTGTTTCAAGTTCAGATTCATCATTACGTTGTTGTTCGGGGCTGCTAGAGTTTGGGCTGTCAAGTTCTTCATTTAATGTTTTTTTTGACTGTTGTGGTAGGTCTAGATATTTCTCAATTTCATTTACTTGTTCATCGATGTCTATTCATTATATAAAATGAATGAGTCAAGATCCGAATGGATGGAATAAAGAGGTGTGTTGTTTGGCCTTTCTTGGCTGCTAACCATAAACTTCATGTGTGATTCCTGGTACAATCTCCTTGTTTGGTTAAAAAAAGGGATGATAGCATAAGACATGTCAAGTTGGAGGTTCCCTTGAAGCTTGGCTCCCCATGATCTAGATAAAATCATGCCATACTTGGGGGGAATGTTAGCTACTACTATGTCCATGACCAGACCCTTGGTAGGGATTTGTGTCAAATTGACACATAAATCCTTGATTAGGCCCAAACACTTGACTCTACTTGAATCGAAAGAATACAGGTCTTTGTAAGGTTTGGTTATTTCTAGGCCTAATCTCTCCATCACTACCTTTGGCATGAGATTGTTAGAGGCACCAGAGTCTAGCATGGTATTATGTAAGATTTTGTCATGTATGTTTAAGCTAACATAGAAAGGGGGAATGGCTCCTTCTTGGTATTTTCCCTCTACTTCGGGTCCAAACAACAGTTGTGGTTTTTCATTTGTCAAGTTCAAAGTATCTGTGTCATTTCCTACATTCAAAGCTTTCAAGACTTGATTCCCATATACATCTTGGGTCACTAGTTCAGTAAGGGGCATGTTTATTTTAATCTTAGCAATCTCTCCCTCCAAACTGAACGATGCTACTGTTTTTGGTACATTTACATCAATTTTGTCACACATAGTCTTTTAAGCAATTTTGATTTGCTGAGTTTTATTAGGACTGTTATTTAGAACAATTTTACTAGGGCCACTAGTCGATGCACTAGGGAAGCTTAGGTCACCATTTGATTGGCTGATTTTGTCTTTGTTTTGATCATATTTTTTAGCCATGGTGATGGTGTTTTCTACTATTTTCTTAAGAATGATTTTAGGGGATTTTTTATTAACAGTTTCTAATTTGTTTTTCTTGGAAATATCTTGGCTCTTTTTCCTCCTAAGGTCGTATTGCCTATGAACCTCCATTATGGTATTTTAAAATCCCTATTTTTACTCTTTAGACTCCTCATAGTTTATTCTATCATTTTGGTTTGAGGAAAAGAACCCTTGTTCTTCTTTTGTAAGAAAAACATCATCCTGATTGTCAGAGCTTATTAATTTTACATGTTTTTCTTCCGTCTATCCAGTCTCTCTTCCCTCTTCATCTGCATAATTTTCTTAGAAAGGGGGCCTGATTTGTGGGTCATTGTCTCTTCATCTGTTTTGGAGAGGGTCTCTTTTGAAGTTTGGATTTCTATTTTTGTTTTGGGGATTTTCCTTGTTTTTTCTAGGAGGCGTTCTTTCACTCAAGTTTATCCTTTCCATCATTCTTTCGATTACCCTCACTAAATTGTCAATTTTGGCATCAGATGAGGAGGTTGAGGCCATAGTTTCATATTTTTAGGTGGCTCTCTTTTATGATATCATTCTAGCCCTTTTTTCAATCAAGTTGGCCTCTACACTCACAACTGCTCTTTGCATATCTTCTAAAGTTAGGGGATCTCTCTCTCTTAATTGATAGGCCATGTTTGGATCAAAACCTTCCAGAAATTTTGCTAAAGTTAAGCCTTGTGGGGGTTTCATGTTTGGTGGGAGGGCGTTGTAAACACTATTGAACTTGGTGCAATAGTCTTGGACACTTTCCCCAAAATTTGTCTTAAGGTTGTTATATTCTGAGAGGATTTGGAAATGGTTTTTATTTATTTCCCACATGTTTATAAATGTATGGTAAAGGGAAGGGAGATCATGTATGCTGTTATGAGTCAAAATTTTGAACCATTTCTTGGTTTCTCCTCCTAAACTTTATGCAAAAATCCTCAATTTTATGGTTTCCTCTTCTAATTCCATGTAGTCAAAGGCATCATTTATCCTATCTACATGCTGTTGGGCAGTGGTAGATTCAACTCCAGTAAAGTGAAGGATTTTGGATTGGTAGTCATGTTAGGGTCCCGTGATTTGGCAGATTGGCAAGCCAGATGACAGGGTAACATCAGACCAAGATTTGGAGCCCTAGGACCTAGCCTTCCTGGACTCAGAGAGGGCTCTCTCTATTACGCAAAGGATGTAAAATTGTTTGCTTCTATATATTAGATTTTAGGCTAGTTTTTAAGTATGTTTTGGTTTGTTTTAGGTTTTTTGAGGGGGAACTGATCAAAGGATAAATAGATAAAATTTTTGTCAGATCAACTGGGCTATGGGGTTGAAAATGTCGAGACTGTCTCAAATGGTGGACAAGGTATTACTGCAGGGCCGATTTGGTCAAGATAAATGGATTCTTTGGGTGAAAGTGAAATGAGATGGAAACTAAGTTTGTGAAAGACAAAGAGGTTTTTAAGCATAAATAGTTAAACAACAAGCATTCATGTGGTAGGGCTAACCATTAATCACTATAAATGAAACTCAAACTGATAGATGCAGAAAATAAACAATCAGGTGATGCATAGAAGTATAAGACCCTCTAACTTTGGGAAAATCACCTTTAGACTTTTTGGGAAAACAAATAAGACAAACAAAAAACTCAATATATGAAGAGGAAACTCCTAAACATCATATATTGAGCTATTGGGAACTTTGAAATAAGACTGCAAAGCATGGACAAAGGGAAAGATCAAAACAAGACCTCTTTGACTTAACTAAGACAACCAATAATTCAGAGAGAGATTTCAAAAATGGAGTTTTGATTAGCTATGAGTAAGCAGGGCATACCATGAATCATACTAGACAGCATACATAATAACCATTAATGAAACTGATAACTAATTCTTAGGGTACCAAAGAGCAATTAAGAATTCTTTGACATAACCAAGAAAGATGAAAACATTTAAGCTGTAATGAATCAGGAAATTTGAGGTGCCTCCATGGGCATATATCAAACTTATTCTTTACTGAACTACAAAAAGCAAGAAGCATGAAAACATGTATGATAAACTAAGAAAACATAGCAGATAAGGAACACAATACCATTTACCAAGCCATGGAATCCTACATACAATCCTCCTCCACCATCAAAGGCAAGCAAGAGATCATCCACTTCATAAGACAAGTATTTATTCAAAGCTCATAATGCTATGTATTGCTCTATAACATCAAGTTCAGCCTCTGGTTACAATGAATCCTCTTGGATAATATAGGCCAAAGAGAAGGAAACCCTCCTAGTCCATCTAGAAGGCCATTGGCCTAATACAAATATCTGATTTTGTCCTTGAGGCTTTGCAAAGCCAAAGGCACAAAATATCTTCAAAAATATCTATTTAAGCTAAAAATAGCAAGAAAATTGACTTCTAATCTTTGACATAGAGTTAAAAATAGCTAAACGCACATTTGGATGGCCACCTTCAGAAAACTGCTTTTTAAGCCAAAATGCTACAGGAGCATAGTAACAGAAAGAAACCTATTTTGCAGATAACGTTTGAGGGGCTTCTCGATGTCGAAATGAGGCCCGTGATAGCTCATTGGAAAGCCCTGGATGTCTAGTTTCTGGAACTAATTGATTTTTCTGAAAATTATTCCTAGAATTCTATGAAAAAGTGGACTGAGTGAAAAAACCTAGGAGGGTCTCATCTGCTGATATGTGAGGTAGAAAGGTGAATTTTGACTCATTTTTGCCTCTTTGGGGGACCAAAACACCTCCTTTTTATCTAAAAATTTGTGAGTAGATGCCCCCAAATTTAATACATCCAAAAAAATGACTTTCATGAGCTAAGGATGCTCCTAGCAAACATGGCAGCGCTTAGAAAAATGTGCAATTAGGGCCAAAAAACACAAAAAACAAGATCATGTCAAAATTTGCTCAATTTTGGCGAGCAAACCCCTTATGGGTTCTTAGAAGCATGCAAGGAAGCTGAAACCAAGATTTCAAGCCTAGATATGCCTTTTTTCGCCTTTTTTCACCGAGTGCCTCCTTTGGGCAATTTTGAGTCTTTCTTGAGCAAGTTTGAGTTTTCTTTGGGCAAATTGGTTCAATTTCTTGTAATTCCCGGTCATCTTCCTTTGTAAACCCAAGTATTTGTTTTCCTTCTCTAATTTATCCTCTAAATTCTTGTTGGCTCTTTCAAGCCATGATTGTTTATAATTTTCTATCTCTTGGGCAAGCAATTGTGTGAGGATCGAGCAAGGGCTGCTTCTTCTTCCCTCTGTTTCTCCAAAGCTTTCCTAAGACCCATAGTCCTAGGATTTTTTTCTTACTGGCTGCTCTTCTTCCTCAATATCATCAAATTCGCCCATATACTCTTCAAGCTTGACTTGTGCTTTGTATGTTTCCCTTTGGTATTTGAATGCCCGAGCCTCATAAATTGCCATTTGCCCACTCATTTGTTTATTTTGCATTTGTAGAAAGTGTATGAGGTCCTTCGACCTTTCTAGATCAGCTTCTAAGTCATGGATTTGGGCTTCTCTCTTTTGCAAAAGTGACTCAAGCATTCTAGCTTCATCATCTCCAGCATCACTGTCTATTTGTATGATGTCAAACTCTCTTTCTTGTTCATGGCTACTCTCCTGTTGTTCAAATTTTTCTTTGCCCTTGCTTTGGATAGAATTATTTTCTCTTTTTCTCTTTGGAAATTCAATAATACTCTTCTTAAGCAGTTTCCCTCTACTCCTTAGTGCCCTAGTGACATTACTAGTCACTGCTGGAGTGATTTTCTTCTTTGCAGATTTGGTTTTTTTAGCCTTTGGTGCTTTCGAAGAATGAATCATGGCCCCTTGCCTAGGAGAGGTAGCAAGCACATGTTATTGGTTGTGTTGAGGAGAAGAGAGAGGAGGTTTTATCACTAGCACTTGTTCAACTTGATCCTTTACATTGCTGCCTCCATCATCACTTGCTTTGCTGCCCTGTTCACTGTTTTCCTCACTGTTTTGAGTTTGTTTAGGGCTGCCATCTTCACCTTTATCACTGTTTTGAACCTCTTGATATATTTTTCCTTCAACCTCATCAGTGCTGTTTAGAGTATGTTTTTTAGGGCTGTTAGCTTCATCATCCTTTTCTGCTTCTTGACTATCTTCATTGTCTGTCTGTGGACTGCCTTGCTTACCCTCCTCACTGTCTTGAATTTTTTGAGGGCTACCTTCATCATGACTATCTTCTTTGTCATTTTTCATACTGCCATCATCTTCACTGTTTTCCTTAGACTCTGTGTGTGGGCTGCCACCATGGCCACTACTTTGCTGGGAGGTTCTTTTTTCACTATCCCTTTGATTTCTTTCATGAATTTGTTGAGGACTTTTGTGTTCCTCATCATTGCTTTGAACCTCTTCCCTTTGCTCTTCATCATCACTACCCTTCTCCTCTTTAGTTTGTTCTTCATCCTCACTAGCTGTGGGTGGGTTGTCCCCATGCTCATTTTCACTGCTCTACTTAGGGCTGCTTTGTTATTCATCCTCAATACTTTGCTGAGTATCACTATGTTCCTCATCATCACTAACTTCATGCCTGATTTCATAAGACTGCTCTTTTTCACTATCAAACATGGGTGATGTTTGATTTTGAGGGGTAGATTGATTAGATGAAAGGGAGACATAGTGAGTGGAGGGTGAGGAGGACATATGAGATGGGCCATGAGATGAAGAGGCAGTAGCAAAATATGGATGAGAAATGAAAGTCTCCCAATAAACTCCTTTCTTTTCAAGCTGGTGAAGGATGATGATTTTGATGAGAGAGTGATGGAAAAGACTAGCTTTTTTCTGAGCAGGAGGTCTCTTTTAGACAAGGGAGGACATCTTGTCTATGCTTTTGCAGAGGAAGAAAGGAATATTTGACAACTGAGTTCTTGTGAAATGCATGAGAAGCCAGATGTCATAGGAATAAACTCGGGAATGTCTCCCCTCACATGTGAAATATCTCATGATAGTTTTCATAAGGGGTGCATAATTGTTCAACAGATGAGAAAAGGGGAAAATAGCTTTGCATTCATTTTGGTAAGCTAGTTTCAAGAAGGGTTTGTAGTGGTCTAGGTCCAAATAGGTTTGTTTGAACCATTTCTCACCAAGAAAGGGAATCTTGGTGGCTCTTAACACTAACCTAGGAGTGAGAATAAAATCAAGGCCTGCTATGTGAACATGTTCTCCTTGTAGCCTCAGGGCAAAAAATTGTGTCAAGGGAGGGTGATTTGTGACCTCTTGGACTTTCTGGAAAAAATCAAGGCACCCTACCTCATGAAAATTGAAAAGGACTGAAGGGGAATCATTTAACTCTTTCATAGTTATAGGTTCAAATCTGTTGTGATACCCCCCTTTGTTGACCTTGTTTATAGGCATAGTTGTTTAGGCTTTCCTTCACTCTCTTATCAAAACAGGTCTTTCAAATAAACTGAAAATATATTTCTTCCTTAAGTACTGTATTTCTTTCTTAGCTAGCAAACAAGTTCCCTTTTTAATGAAAATAAGTTTTCCTTCTCAAGAATTGTGTTTTTTTTTTTTTTTGTTACTGAGTGGCAAGACCTTCAAAACAAATCTGCCTTTTTACTTTATGAGACTGTTTCCTCTTTCACCTATTCTTTCAAAACAGGTATTTAAACTGTAAATAGGCCTTCTTTCTCAACAACCACTGTCTTTTAAGCAAACAGGGTACTTTTGAAAACAACTATGTTTCCCTTTGAAATCATTATTTTCCCTTTGAGATTACTACTTTTCTTCTTCCTTACAATTTGATTTCAAACTCTTTTTAACTCAAAAAATTAGGCAGGGAAAACGGAAATACCTCTTAGAAGGAGACTCAACTGTTTTTTGGCAATTTTGAGGGATCACGAGGATGGCAGCCACCTCCCTTTAGCATGGGCATGGGCGGTTAAAACTCCGTTCAGGAGTGGCCCAGGCAAACGTGCCGCGTGTTGGTGACTGAACGCCGGGCGGTGGGCCTTTCAGGAGGGGCCCGGGCAAATGTATTGCGTTTCTAACTGGGCTTCGGGTGGTTTGCACAGGCGCATCATGTTGCCCGACAGGCACGTTGCGTCCTGTGTTAATTCCTTATGGACGTAGCTACAGGCACGCCGCGAGCATTTCTAGGCACGTCACATGTTGAAAATCTTCACAATAACGTGCCCAAGGTCCTAAAATTTTTTTCTCTCCTCTGTCAGTTGTAAAAAAGAATGCAAAACATCCATTTGAGAGATTTTTATAGCCCCTTTAAAAATAATTTTGAACTCTTTTTCCCTCCTTTTGGCGATTTCTTATTTTTGCCTTTGTGCTTTTTGGAAAAAACAAGGTAAGGACCTTTTTTCCTTTTGGAAGAAAAACCCTTATGATGACTATGTTAATGTTTGAAGAAAGAGGTTACCTTTTACCAACTTCTTTATATATTTTAAGCTGCCCTTCTGAAAACTGTGATGTGTTTATCTCTGTTGCTTTTGAATAGACCATTTAGGGGTAAAATATGATCTTTTTCACTTGTCACTCTTGAATATCCTCAAACAAAATGAGTGCCTTTTTCTTATTACTGAAGGAGGCACTTTCAACATACTCTTCCGGGTGCTTGTCCTATACTCCATGTTTCAACCCTTTTTAAAGCTCTGTCTATTTGTTTGAAAGAGGTTGTTTTCAACATTTGAAACTTGCACTCATCATTTGATGGAAGGCATCTCAAAATGAAAACTCCTTGTTATCCTTGTTTACCCTTTTAAAGAGTTAGTTTATATGAAAAGTAAGTCCTAGTGCTTTCCCTTTACTCATC
Organism: Pinus albicaulis; assembly: GCA_034641835.2. Taxonomy (NCBI): domain Eukaryota; kingdom Viridiplantae; phylum Streptophyta; class Pinopsida; order Pinales; family Pinaceae; genus Pinus; species Pinus albicaulis. The sequence goes on from CM076584.1 coordinate 307,324,188, forward strand.
ATTTGGAGGGAGTATTTTGATAAACTATAATGGGCCTGTCTAAATGAGACATGCCTCTTTTACATAAATCACCTGTGTGAATTTCTCTTTTTATTAGTTTCATAAGTCACTTTTAAACAGAGCTTTGTGTACCTTCTTTACCATTTAGATGAGGTTGCTTTAATCAAAATTCTAGCCTTGGTTTGTCAGTGAATGCACTCTTTCAAACACACTATCTCTCAAACTGCCCATTACTGAATTTTTTTCTTAAACATAGTGTTAATAGTTGGAGACTTGACCCTCTGCTTATTTGTGAAGAAGGCCTTGTAAACACTGTGTTTTTTCCATCTGCTCATAATTGAAGGAGGCCTTGTAAAAACTGTGTTTTTTCCATCTCTGTTTATCATTTGAAGACTATTTTTTTGAAAAGGTTGTTTGTGAGCCCTCTACTTATCATGAAGGAGGCAATGTTTGACAAACTTCATGGGCGCTTATTTGACCTCTGTTAACCAATTGAAAAATTTCCATGAAAAAACTGTTTGTGTCTCTTTAGACAAACTATGTTTATCATTCAAAAGAGACCCTGTGCTTGTCATTCAAGGGAGGCTTCTTTAGGACTGTGAGGGGTGCCATTTCTTCTCTAGAAGGAGGCCTTTAATATGATAGTTTTAACCATTTGAAAAAAGGCTACCTGTCCCAAATCTGGGCCCTCTGAGACTATGCCTTTACCCTCTACCTATCTTTTGAAGGAGGCTTCCAAAACACAGTCTTTCTGACCCTTGAGACCTACTGTGAGGCCCCCCTACTTATTTACTGATGGAGGTCCTTAAAACTATAAAAATTCATTCATTTCAAAACTGTGACCCCTGTCTGTTTGTTTGAAAAATATAAATAGAAAGCAACAGTGAGTCTTTGGTACTTATCCTTGATGAAATCCATTGAATCATAATGCCCTTTGCTTCATGAGAACCTGTCAGTAATGCACATTCCTTTTGCATAAAATTACTGTGCATCTTCAGGAGTAAATAATGTTCTTTGTAAATGGTGAGCGCTCACCGCGATGTATCTTTGAACTAAATCTTTACCTTGACTGTGTTTTCAGGGGTAGTGAAATTGTTTGTGACAGTCTTTCACAGTTTAGTTCATGAAAAGGTATAAGAAGCAACTGTCCTTCTTATATTCTCATCTTGGTTGCCTAACTTGCTTTGAAGCTCTCCTTGTCAAAGATTGTCCTTCTTTTTGAAACAGAGAAAATTGTAATGCTAGGTCACCCTTCGGATTTAAACCGTGTATATTTGTTGTTTTTTACTTACTTCTCTCCATTTGAATCTTGATGGAAAACTATTTCAGTATGAGAAACTTGTTAATTTTGTTCCTTTGCTCTCATTTGCGCACTGATGATCACTCAATTTACACCCCTGTAGAGATGTAAAAATAGATTCTTTTCAAGTTTGGAGGGCTTCTTTGATGTTTCATGGGGATCATGTTTGATATAATCATATTTCTTTAGACAGGGAAACTCCATCTCTTGTCCTGATTTGAACATTCCTGAGCCTTGCTAGAAACAAAAAAAAGAGACCTCTTTGATGGTGCGTGACCTAGGGATAGACAAGGGTTTTGTTTTGGCAAATAACAAGACATGATGGCTGACTGACATCGAAGACAGGGTTTTTGGCTCAAAACAGTCTTGCCAAGGAGTTTTCCTTAAAACACCACCACCTAGACCTACATACTTTGTCATGGATTTTGAATGGCTTCTTAGGCATGAGTAGGTTATCGCATGGCAAAGTGATCAGTGAGAGAGGGGTAGATACTTTGTTAATTGTTGGACAGTGGGTTGTATGAAAAACAAGGGATTTTGATGATTAGTAGAGGTATAAGATTTATGACAGTTATGGACAGGGAGACTTTGCTGTAATGAGATAGGTTTAGAAAAATGAAGGGTTTTTCTCATTATAGGCTGAAGGAGAGGGGTAGGAAGACAAAAATTTGTTTGAGGTGTTTTCTAGATGAAAAATTGATAGATTGAGATTAGATTCTAGAAAACTTAGCCAAGGAATCTAGTCATCAAAACAGGTAAAAATAATGATGACTAACAAGTCATTTGGCAAAGGTAACAAAGGTTGTGGCAGCACCAGGGGAGCATACCATGCTGCCATGATGGGAGGGAATGGGATCCAAGGAGGATTTACAAAGGGAGGGTTTGTGAGAGGAGGTGGAGGATGAAGTGGAGTGGTCTGCATAGTGGATGGGGGTGGTAGAGGTACTTGGACCAAAAAATTGATTATGAGCAGTCTTGGGATGAAAAGAGCTAAAGTGATGGAGAAGATAGAAGTCAGGAGGAGTGGAAGGATAGGCTTCTCTACTAGAACTGTGTTGCAAATCTATGGGCTTAAGATCAGTTTGGTCAATCCCACTTTGTGATTTGTTTTGGAAAAGGTTTCTTGTATGGTGTAAGTCAAACTGGGGATCTTGCAAGGCTGTGAGATGTTCAGGGACAGAACTTGCCTTATGAATGGTCCTAATAGTAGTTGAGTCTTCAATTTTAGAAGTTTGCCACAAAATATTTTATGGGTCATCAACTATGGTAGGAGGATTTGGGTCCGAGTGAGATCTGGTACTGATCCTTTGTGAAGCCAGATTTCAGACTCAAAGTATCAAGAGGCTGAAAATTTATGACTATTTTCAGAAGGCTGACCTCTCCTAGTGTTTTCTAAACTCACACAGTGTGTGACTAGGCCTCTAAACTTCTTGGGGCTGACTTGACACAATCCTAGGGAACTCTATGAAGACTAATAAAGTTATAAGACCTACTGGAGGCTTGTGGAGTCGCCAGGTGGTTGTTTTTTTCCGTTTTAAGGATATGCGTTATGGTCCACCACCAAATAACTGACAAAAACCAATCTAGGGATGTTTTGGGGTTTTCTGAGTTCCTTTATGTAGCCGTAAGGTTTCTGTGAGTGTCCTACAGTTGAGTCATCATTTTGCTAAGATGGTGAAACAGTCAGATTCTACTCTTTGACTAACAATTTGAGTTCTCTATGATTTGATAAGGGTTTCTGAAGTTCTAAGGAGTATAAGATTGTTTCTTACTCAGAAGGTCCCACCGTGATCGCCATTATGTTAGTGTCCCATGATTTTTTAGATTGGTGAGATAAAATGCATATGGTAACATCAGATTAGTCTTTGGAGTCCTAGGACCTAGCCTTCCTAGACTCAGAGAGGGCTCTCTCTATTTTGTGCAAAGGATGTGATCTTCTTTGATTTTAGGCTAGTTGTTAAGTGTAGGATTTGTTTGTTGTTTCTGGTTGGGTATATTTTCCAGAGAAATAGGTAGAATAAGAGATCATCGATCCATTGGGCTATGGGGTCTGCAAGGGTCTTTGTGACAATGTAAAAATGAGTCAAGGATAGTTCAAAGGGCAAGTTGACAAGGTCAAATGGATCCAAGTAGGTCTAAGGAGAATGAAATAAAAATGGAGTTGTCTGAATAGTGAGTTAATGGGAAATCAAGGATCCTTTAACAAACTAGTAAACAAGAAAAATATTCTAAGATGATAGCATAATAAACTTGAAGAGAAGTGAAGGGTTCTTCAATATCAACTAGGCTAAACAGCTCCTAAAAGCAACAGATAAGTAAGCTAAGAGAGCAATGAAGGATTCTTTGAAACTTGCTTGTAAACAAATAGAAATTTTACATAACATCTTAGTAATACTAAAGAGAATTTAAGGATTCTTTTAGCAAAAATTTGAAGAAGAAAACATAGAAATCAAAGAGGTAGGCAGAAGTAGGGTGCCAAGAAGACAAATCCTATTCTCTATTTCTGCTCTATAACTAAATGAATCATAAATAGAATGAATAAATGAAGAAAATAAACATAAAAATGGAATACATCACCATCTAACCAATGAATCCTAAGAGTGAGCTTAATCCATAGATGCATTGTCCAAAGCCATCATCAAGCACCTTCTATCAATCTCAAAGTTTGTATATTACTCTTAATAAAACTTCCAACATTACAAATGAGGTTTCGATGCTCTATTTATCTAGAAAATGAGGAGGTGCAGCTAAGTTAGGGCTTGTGTATCATTTATTACATATTTAATAGTTTTTTACCTTTGAGACCATGCAAGGCCCAAGGCAAAAATATCTGAAGGTGTTTCTCTGAAATAATAACTCCTATCTTAAATTATGAGTTGATATATGTGAAAAGCTTGACTTTAAGGCTTTTTAACAGCTTTGCAATAACTGCTGGTAGATAGAAAAATATCTCTGACTATGTGTAATAACTATTTGATGCTTTATGGACAAAAATAATGTTGTAGGTGGCAGAATATCTTTGAAGAAGTAACTGCCTCTATGGATTTGATCCTTCGAATGTGCTCTTGTGTTTAGTCTGCCTATGTTTATCATTAAACCCTGTTTAGGCCTTAAAACTTTGGATCTGCCTCTTAAATATCTGTTTTAATGTCTTTGCTTTTTATTCTTCCTTTATCTACGCTTTATGACTTAATCTCTTTGATTAACCCTTTGATCTTCTGTCTTTAATACTTTAATCTTTTAACCTTTATTTTCCTGCCTTTACTTTCTTTAAACTCTGTTTTGCTGGCCAATCCTTTGGTTTTATCTTTTAATAAATGATTAACCTCTCTTAATATTGTCTTTTGCTTTGTTACAGTCCTTTGACTGCCTTTCCTCTTACTATGTTCTTTGTTTGTGTACGTCTCTTGTGCAAGGATGCATTCTTTGTGGATAGAGGGTTAAAAAACCATCGATAACCATGTTTTATCGATGATTTAAGATTGAAATAGGGCCTCTGGTATCTGTTAATGGAACAAATCCTCTGGATCGTCACCCAGAATGTTTATTCAATTTATGTTGAACCATCAGAATGTATTTTATGCATTCTGCCATTAAACCTGCACACAAAACAACTTATTAGCTTGAAAACCTGCGTCGGGGGGGGGGGGGGGGGGCCGTGACAACGTTTTTTCTGAGGTTTTTTGGGCATTTATAGGGGCAAGAATGGTGATTTGGAGGTTTGGTTATGTAGGCAGAACTTGCGGGAAGTTCAAACGGAGGAGGCGATTTGAATAATGGCGTGAAATGGAGAAGCGGTTTTCAGAAAACCGGGAGCGATTTCCGCACCACAGAAGAGGCGATAACAGTTTTTTGGGGGAGGGGGCGCGATATGGTTCAGAGGATGATGCATGGCAGGGATAAACTGCCCATATCACAAGGTTTAAATAACTTTATCCCCGACGATTTTTAATTTGCGATATGCAATTAGAGACGTCGGATCTCAGGGAGTGAGATCGACGGTGGTCGCAAAGGTGGGTAGGTGCGAAGGGTGGAGCCCTGGGACGAGTGGCGTGATCTTGTTGGGGCGTGAAGTTCAACAGAAAGTGGGCCCAAGGTCAAGTTTTAAAGTGGGGCGTGTAGCTTATGGCAGGGTTATATGAAGGCAAGGTTGAAATGCATGCGGGCTAGGGCTTAAGGGAGAGGAGCCCAAGTTTAACATAGGAACGAAATTTTAATGTTTATTGAGGTAAAATCATTAAAGAGGGAGCTTTAAAATTTATAAAGGGATTGGATTTTAAACATAAGGGTTGGGTTTTATCATATTTTAAACAAATTTTTTAGCATAAAAGGTCCCAAAATGCTTCTTTTTACCCTCAAGACTATGTAAAAAAGGATTTTTACATAGTTTAAATGAAAGGAAAGGGAAATGGTTTAAAGGGAAAGATATTTTTTTGGGGAAATGAAGTGTAAGGCAGAGGAAAGAGGCAATTTTGGCGGGGAAAAGAGTGAATGAGAGTGTGGTAAGGAGGAAGGTGATAATGAGGTAAACAGGCCCAATCATGAATTCCTTTAAGAGAAGCAAGGTAAACTGGGAAAAACAGAGATGAAATATAGAAAAATAGGTTGATTTAGGATAATGAAGGCAGCGAGATTTCTAAAACTCACAATATTCATGAATCTTGCTTTTAGAAACCCAGGACAAATATTTAGTCATCTTCAAAATAACAAAAATTACTGATGACTAACAGGTCGTACAACGACACCGGTGCGTATACACACATAAACACACCGGTGCGCCATACCACACAAATGTACCGATATTTTTAATTGGTTTTGGTATTTGTGCTGTGCCCATAGGTCGTAGAAATGCACCAGTGCTCTTAAGAATACAAACACACCGGTGTATAGTAGCTGACACACACCGGTTTTCATTTTCCATTTCTTAGAAACATCGACCTGTGACAGTGAAATTATTGTGATTATTTTAAATTCATTATTCATCAAATTTCGACACATCTTATAACAATATTCATATTAATTAAATTTTTATTAATGCATTTGAATGTGATGTTTGGATTAATTTGTTATATCATATCATAATTATTGTGGTTTTTTAAAATTCATTATTCATCAAAAGTCGACACATATATATCTTATAACAATATTCACATGAATTAAATTTTTATTAGTGCATTTGAGAACGACAATGGAGAATGCAATAGTGACAATGGAGAACGTAATAGAATAAATTAACACACACACACACACACACACACATATAAAAGACATTCTTTGTCATACAAAATGGGACAGTTTTTGGTATCCCTTTGTATTTCAATTGGGACACTATGTCCATTACATTAAACAAAATGTCTGATTTCACAGACGTATTTCAAAAAATACAAAACCTTGCTTTGATATCCAAACATAGTGACCATCATTCTTCGCTTGAACTGCTGTCACTGCTAGAGCTACTTCCATGACTTGGGTTATTTTCAAGAATGTTTTGTTCACGGTGTTGATTGTTTTCTTCTTCTTCACCTTCCATCTATAAACATAAAAATAAACTGTAATGAGTGTATATACATTGGTGAGAATAATGAAAATTTAAATAATAAATAATATACATCAATTTAAATTGAAAATAAATGACGTACCATTGCAACAATTGACTCATAAACTATACACATTCTTTCAAAACCATGTAACATGCCATCTTTCAAGATTTCATCTATTGGTGTAGTTCCATACTTTTTTTCTTGCAAGTTTTATACCCCATAACAAATCATATATTTAATATAAAAGATTTTTTTGTTCTTTTAATTATAGACGGAGCTAAGTAAAACAAGATTGATAGATGCTTAAAAATTCCACAATTAAGTTCTGATATGCCAACATATACTCATAACCCATATTTAACCCAATTTTAATCAATTCCTTTGATGGTTCTTCTTTGTATGTTAGCACCTGTTTGAAGACATTCAATGATGATTTTTGTAAAACAACTTAAAAATACAAAAATGAAATCTAGTTAAGTTGTTATAAGGAAGTAACAGTTACTCACAAACTTAGATATCAACCCTTTTCTTCCTTGTCGTCCTGTTTTAAGTGCTGAATGGGTTACATTTTCTTTTATTTTCTACAAGAAAATACTTGAAAATAAATATTTAATGCTAAATTGTTTATTTATTGTACCTAATGATAAAAAAATTCAATGATTACATATTACATTTGAAGCACATTGTTGTTGAGATGGCTCCTCTTGCAATGCAATTTTGCCCATTTCTTTGACCATATCCTTGTACACCTTTTTGGACATTCCTACTGGCGTATTTCTGATATCAGTTCGTTCATATTTTGAGATTTTCATAATCTTCCTGAAAATGTAGCATGACAATAAAATATTTAATTTTTATATTGATATATGAAAAGTAAATATAACAAAAGTGATATTTATAAATAATTCTAAACAAACATTTAAATGAATATTAATTTTTCATTCCCTCTTTTTTGTTGTTGTATGTTTTTGCTATTAAAATTCTGACATGTCTCATTGACCAATTCTCTGGAAACTCTTCCTGTAGTTTAGATAAAATTTGGTTCTTGGAATCATTGGATTGGTTTTTTTATTGTAAGTGGAAAGAACATCTATACATTCGTTCCACTAGATACCTCAAACTTTTGTAAAATATTTCCCCCCTTTCGTTAACCTCCAACACCACTCCAGATGAGCTAAGGAGCAATTCATTTTCATTTGCATGTTCTATTTTTTTTCTTTTCTTAGAACAACATTCATGTTCAGAGTTGTTGGTCCCTGTAGAACATTAAACACATGTGAATTAATAGACTGTTTGACACATGTTATCTAATAATTTTAATTATATTATTAATGAAAATTAAAAAAAAAAAAACTCATATTGGATCGATATTATTTTTTCATTCACCTGATTCATCCTTTTGCAATTTTTCCATCAAGATTTTACCCTCTTCTGGTCCTAGATAAGAAATAACCTTATCGAGCTTCGACATTTTGTGGCTCTGCATGATACACAATAAACAATACATATTAGTTAAACGTACATATAGTTCAAAAATAATAATTTTTGTAAAGAATTTACAAAGAACTTGCATTTTTTTCTTTTCTTGATGTGTTATCAGTATTTTTTTTACTTGATCTCTTGTCAGCCATTTCTTTATCAATCTCAAACCTATACCATATCATTCATTAATATATTTATAAATAAATTGTCAACTTTTCAAGAAAAAAAAAATCTCAAGAAACCGCTGTGCCATTCATGGTGTACGCACTGACGCCGGTGCGTGGGGGTCTTAGAAACGCCCCGCACAAACACTATAATAGACCGTACGGTGCTATGTCAACAAGGAGCACCGGTGCGTTAAATGTCAACCACTGCACCGATTAACCATGATAAAATAATAAAAATCATCTAGTGTTAGTTTTTGTAGCATAAACCAGTGCCATACTTTACATATGGCACTGATAAATTTTTTTTGTTTTTTAATTTTTTATCACATTACTTTTGCGGTGTGCTTGTAAAATACAGAGCACCGGTGTGCTAGGTTAAGCCAGGCGCACCGATGAAAAAACTAATCTATTTTTTTAAATTCACGCAAGGGCCGACATGGATTGGGATCCGACTATGCAAATCGTCCCACCGGTTGGATGTCTTAGGTCTATATTTAGCAATACAAACCCTATAAATCTAAATTAAAAAACCCTAATTTTGAAATCACAGAAAGAGGGAGAAGAAAGGGCATAAACAAAAAGAATGTAGGGTTTGTATTTTTTGAAAGTGATTTTTTTTTTTTGCGAAATAGAACGTTTGTGGTGCACCATAATGAAATAGCGCACTGACTGCATATTTTACAAATGGCGCACTGAGAAAAAATATTTTGTTTTTTCAATTTTTTATCATAGTACTTTTGCAGTGCATTGGGATAATAGAGTGCACCGATGTGCTCAGGTACGCAGGGCGCACCGATGAAATTTTTTTATTTTTATTTTTTTTATATAATTTACGCAAGGGCCGACATGGATTGGGATCTGACTATGCAAGTCGTCTCTTGGGTTGGATGTCTTATTCTTATATTTAGAAATACAAACCCTATAAAAATAAATTGAAAAACCCTAATTCGAGGAGGAAGAAAGGGCAGAAACAAAAATAATATAGGGTTTGTTTCTAAAACGGATTCTTTTTTGCGAAACAACACGTTCGTGGTGCGCCATAATGAAATAGCGCACCGGTGCCGTATGTTACATATGGTGCACTGATAAAAACATATTTTTTATTTTATTTTATTTGTTTTTTATCATCGTACTTTCGCGGTGCGCTGGTATAACGGAGTACATCAGTGCACTATGTTACGCAGGGCGCACCGAGGAAAGAAAATCTGTTTTTTTTTAAATTCACGCAAGGGTCGACATGGATTGGGATCCAAATATGCAAGTCGTCCCGTGGGTTGGATGTCTTATGACTATACAAACCTTATAAATCTAAATTGAAAAGCCCTAATTATGAAATTACAGAAAGAGGGAGAAGAAAGGGCAGAAACAAAAAGAATCTAGGGTTTTTGTTTCTAAAAATGGATTTTATTTATTTATTTTGTTTCTGAAAACTGTAGGAAAAGTAAAAAAATCTGCAAAAAAAGTAAAAAAAACAATAAAATTTGATTTTGTTCTTTTACTGCATAAAAAAATTTGCAGAAAAAGTAAAAAAAACAATAAAATTTGATTTTTTTTCTTTTACTGCATAAAAAAAACTGCAGAAAATGTAAAAAAAAAAAAACTTTATTCACATCGTTTGAAATTCTATGCTACAAGGTATGAACCACCAGAGGTTTGGAATTATGATTGTCTAAATACTTCTGTTCGAACGTATTTCCCTGCTCCACAGTGCTCTCGTGCTCTGTTTGCTCTAGGTATGTATGCTGCAAATCTCTAGCTAATTTTTTTTTTGCAAAAATAGTGAAATAATGAAAAGTGTTTAGTATTTAAAGAAATGTTTTATGAAATTATATTTTCGAAAATATTTTTCCGCCCATTTTTCAATTTACCGTTTTCTTTTTTCACTTAGAGAAAATAGAGTTGTGCTTTTTTTATTTGCTCTTATTCGTCCCCTGTGTGTCCCTTAATCGAACTGCACCGGTGCGTCTGGGTATGAAACGGCACTGGTGCGCATTACCAAAAATGCACCGGTGCAGTGATCTATACATTAGGCACCAAAATTACATTGAGGTGTGTGCACCAAAATTTATTGTTGTTTTGCTCAAATGCAGGGAGAAAATATCATAATTATATGGAATGGACAATTCTTCAAAATCCATCTCGTTCCATAATATTTCTCAAAGTCCATTACGGATTTCTCTCTGTCCATCTCAAGACATAATATTTACTTCATATTTTATTTATATTTTCACTATTTAATTGAATTTATGTTTTTTATCCAGGAAGTCTATCATGCACAGCTTGATTAAATTTATAATTTATAAAATTTTGTAGGTTCATGCAGATTCAACATCGAGTTCAGATGCACAAAATATTCAAACTGCTCCAAAACGTTGAAATTTCTTATCAGGAGATCTGTACCGCAAGGCGCATTTGGTAGATGAAAATGGACAACCGATTCACCCTGCCAATTGTAACAATATTTCATCTTCTAGCCACAATCCCGGGACAATGATGGTAATTATAATTATAATTTTTTGGTATATATATTGATTAACATGTAATTATTTCAACGTCAAACCAATTTATAATCATGCAATATTGTCAACGTGGTTACTAATTGATATCATATATTTTGTACTAATCATGTTCAATTTTTTTTTTTTTAATTATTAGGATTCTAGTGATGATGAACGACCTACCTACCATCTTTCATTGCACCCCACAATAATGTAAAATCGAGAGAAGACCGAATTAAGAGAAAAAATCGGAGAGGAACGATACCAAGAATGGTTGAATCAACCACCAATTCAATTCCCGCTATGTCCAGATTCACCAATTAGGAATGACTATAACAATAGTAGTTCTTCACAAGCTGGCAATGGAGGCAATCAAATAGAGTTTGGTATGGTTGATTACTTAAGGAATATGACTGCCATGGAGAAAATGTTGTTAGATGCATTCCAAAGCGATGATCAGCTATGGGATGATGCTCATATCGCTGACACCTTTTTCGAAAGCCTTAAATTTGCTTGCACCACCCCTCTCTTTAGACCTAGCGGTCAGTCAAAGTCTACCCAGTTGGGGACAATGATGTTACTGTACAACTTGAAAGCAAATTTTGGCTTGTCAAATGAATGTTTCTCGGAACTTTTGAGGTAAGTTACCATAAAGTAATCGCTTATATAAATTTGAAATATAATCAGTACACTGCAATGTACATTACAAACGGTAAATTTTATGAACTTTAATAATTATTTCGACATTAATATACATTTGTTAATATATTTTTCCATGATCACCAACTACAGGTTATTCAAAGATAAGGTTCTTCCGAGTGATAATGTCTTGCCCGGTAGCTGCGAAGAGGCAAAGAAATTGTTGAAAATTTTGGGTGCCGAGTACATATCATATCATGCATGTCCAAATGATTGTATTCTATATAGAGGACAATATGTAGACAAAGAGATGTGTCCAAAATGTGGGCATGACAGGTATGATAAATAAAAAAATAAGGGTAAATCACATACTGTTCCTCCTTTTAAGATATTGAGGCACATTCCTATAATCCCAAGGATTCAAAGGCTCTTTCGTTGCAAAGAATTAGCTATGTTGCAGGGATGACATGCCTCACACAGAAGTGAGTTGGGAGTTATGCGAATCCCAACTGATCCAATAGCCATGAAGCATATAGAGGATACATGGCCCAAAAAATTCAAGGATGAATTACGAAGTCTACAACTCAGCATATCCATGGATGGCGTCAACCATATTCCCTCCAGAACACTAACTATTCTGTTTGGCCTGTTGTAGTGATCAATAACAATATCCCCCCATGGTTGTCCGTGAAGAATGAACATCTTATGTTGGATCTCATAGTCCCTGGTAGAAGACAAGTGAAGAATATGGATGTCTACTTACAACTACTGGTAGATGAATTGAAGGAATTATGGGATGGGATAAATGTATACGATGTATCAAGACCCATCGCAGCAGAGAGGAGTTTTTACGTTGTATGGAAAATGTGCTTACATGAAACATGATTATCTAGGCTTAGGAGTTTGCTATGGTAAATTACATTTGTAATTTATTTATTTGCTTATATACGTAAAAATATTATTTCACATATTAGTTATTTAATTCGTTTTAATATTTATTTTTATCTTCATGATATTCTTTAACGTCCCATGCATATTAATTAATTTATATAAATATAATCTCGCAGGTCTTGTAACAAAAGGGTATTTTGGATGTAAATTTTGTGGACCTTCTCTGAAAGCTAGATGGTCCAAGGACCTATGAAATCCAGTGTATGATTGCTCCAGGGTATTCCTACCAGAAGAACACCCTTATAGAAGAGAAACATCCACTTTCAATGGTAAACGAGAGAGAACCAAAGGCATCCAATAATGACACCAGCTGAATGGCTTAAAGAATATGAGAGAGAGAAGGAGAAGGAGAAGGAGTACGTAGAAATGTTCGATTCAAATGGGGAGCCTATGTTTGATGATCTAGATTTCTTCGACACCTATGTTGAGAAATTTCCGATTGGGATGAAAAGGAAATCTATCTTTTATGACCTCCCATATTGGGAGCATATTAAGGTTAACCAATTATTAGATCCCATGCATATATTTAAAAATGTTTCATCTTAATTATGGAGGCACATATCATCGAAAAAAAGTGACAAATTGGCTGTTAGGAAAGATCTTATTACTTCAAAAACTAAAAAGAAACATTGGCCAAGACGATTAGAAAGTATCGAATCAGAGGCAAGCGCTCATCCCTCTAATTCATGGTTTTTCAAAGAAGGTGATGTCCCATGGATTTAAAAAAAAGATGATATTTCTTTGGCAAAGGAAGTTATAATAGGTGTGAGGGTGCCAACTCATACTTGTCTTCACTACGACGCTGCTTCACCGTGGATGACCATTTTTCGGTGTTGAAATCGCATGACCATTTGAATCTTCTAAGAGTACGCATAATGCCAAAAGCATGATTTTATTATTTTTTATATTAATAAATTTTATCCCATGCGGGGATCATAAAACATAACTAATTTTGTATATTATGCACGTGTTTATAAATTTTCAGTGTCATTATCCTTTGTTCATGCGTGGGTGTGTGAAACATGAATTCCCTCAAGACCTAGGATGTGCCATATCTAAATTATCTGCATTTGTACGTTGGATCACGTCAAAGGAGATTCATGTGGCTAGCATTCCACGATGGCGTCAAGAGATATTTGAGATTGTTTGTATGTTTGAGAAGCAACTGTCGACGAGTTTCTTGGACTTATAGGTTCATCTTCTAATCCACCTAGTAGATGAGGTTGAATTAGTTGGGGTGGTTTCTTGTCGTTGGATGTTCTTCTTAGAGAGGTACATGAAGAAATTGAAAGGTTTTGTTCGACAAAGGGAAAAACCCAAGGGGTATATGGCAGAGGGGTACATATCGTATGAGTCTTTCTATTATTCTAGTGAGTACATCAAGTAGATCGAAAACAGACCAGGTGCGGTGATTTGGGACGATGAAAGGGATGAAGAAAAAAGAGAAGGGGAGTTGCTCCAAATGAGTGGAAAAAAGCGCTTGATAAAGAGTAAGCGACTTATAATTTTTCAAATTTACAAAAAGTAATTAATATTCATGTTGAAATTCGATATAATGTATATTTTGATCTCGAAGTACTATATAATGTTGGTTTGATTTCATCAGCGAATGCAGAAATTGAAGAAATTAATAAATTCGTTCTTTATAATTCTGAAGTGACACAACCATGAGTCGCATTGTATGAACAAAAGAGGATGAAATAGGATAGTGACAGGAAATAATTCAGATAATTAAATGGTAGAAGTGTGCCTTATCCTGATCATTTAAAATAAAATATGCCAAAAATATGCCTCAACAGTTGGGTTGTTGACCAAGTCAGAGAGAAATACGGTGCTACCGGTCGTTACCCACGTGCTGAAGAGGATACACTAAACGTAGGGATTGGGTGCAACAACTCGGTAATAATATTTTTAATTTATATATAAATTTTAAACTTATATTAAGACATCTACATTTCATATTTTAACTTTTGGGTTATTATAAGACACATGACACTATGATTTTTTAAACTTTTTTATAATAGGTGCATTTGTTCCCATCTATGTGGGCATATGGACACCATTTTCGCATAGAAAATGTTGATGCTGGAAACATCACACAAGACTATGGAGTGGAAGTCGAGTTCAATCAATCTAGTCGATCTAGCCACCGTGATCAAAACCTAGTATGAGGGACGTTAGGTTACGTCGGAAAGATACAAGAGATCATTGAAGTGGATTTCTCTTCTTTCCAATGTGTTATTTTTAGGTGCAAGTGGTGGGACACCTTTGATCGGAATAATGTAAAGGAAGATCGTGATAGTAGGCTGATATGTATCAACTCTAGAAAGATGTGGGATGAAGCTAAGGAGCCCTATGTTTTCCCCAAACACTGCAACCAGGTGTTTTTTTACCCAAATGTGCTTGATAGGGACTGGTGGTTCGTATTGACACATGACTCTAGATCAAAACATATTTTTGAGAACAATAGTGTTATATGCCATGTGAGCTGGAAGATAATGAGGGTAATCATGAGAACCGAGAGTGATATGGTACATGTGTTATTTAATCAATATTTATACTTTTTAAGATGGGTTTTTCAAAACATTATAATATGTATTATGAATTAATTGGTAATTTGCATTGTGTTAATGTTAAAATCAATAATTCACTTGATAATTTGCAATTATGTAATTGATCTAAAAAACAATGGCATACTGTATAAATTAGTTTTTTTTTTTTTTTTGTATCTAGGATCATAATAAAATAATGATAATTCTAAAGTACATGAATTTATTTGCATTATTTTCTAAAATTTATTATGTTACAATAATTCATATTATTCTAGATTTATTATTTTACAATTATTTAAAATTTACAAATTTACAAATTCAAAAATTTGAATGAATTCATTTCACATTAGTACAATTAAAATTTTACAAATATTTTACATATAATTACAATTAAAACTAGAATTAGAATTAGAATTAGAATTACATTTTTACAATTTCACATACAATTACAATTAAAATTACAATTACAATTTTAGAATTTTACATACAATTACAATTTTACAATTATAATCAATTCACAGTAATACAATTAAAATTTTACAATTATTTAACATAAAATTAGAATTACAATTTTACAATTTCACGTACAATTACAATTACAATTTTATAATTTTACATATATACAATTACAATTTTACAAATTAAAAAATTACAATTTTACAATTTTACATATATACCATTACAATTACAATTTTAGAATTTTACATACAATTAGAATTACAAATATTACAATTTTACAATATCATGACCATTTAATATTAAATTAATTAATAAACATCACGTTCATGATAACCATCGTACAAACATCATATTTAACTAAAAAACACATTCAAAATCGCTAACATCATCGTGATCATGATCATCTAACAAAACACGATTAACATTATATATTAACATCATCAAAACACAAACATCAAATATACATCTCATGTCAAATAACTCATGCTATCACATACACATCTATCTGCAAGCTGCACATTAAATGAACATATCTAACATGACCTAACAATATACACATCATGATGATCACCGACATGTAAATTAAGTACAACTGCAACATGAACATAAAATACATGGACCATAAATGAATAATGTTAAAAATATACAACTGTAATATAAATGTCATGGATTAGCTGGTGGTAGTTCAACAACAATATCAGTACTAGTGGAGGCTTTCTCAGTCAATGGTGTAGCCTCAACGGTCGATGGTCCAACCTGCTCATGATCATGAGTACTGGTGGATGCTGTAGGCTGCTGACTGGACTTGGCTGATGGTCCAGCCTCATCTCCATGATGACTGCTGCTAGATGCTAGTGGAGGCTCATGCTCATCTGGCGCAACACGAGGTGAACGATCATGAGATGATGCGTCGCTTCTTGCGGACTATCCATCACATGCTGCGGCTCGACCACGCCTATAATGTGCAACAGTCCTCCTCAGTCGCGTAACAGTTTTTGTAACTCCTACGACATGCTGCATAAGGCTGTACATGTCACGTGACATGCCTCTCCACATCTGTAATAGCCTATCATTGCCCTGTATGTCTCTGTAATGAGTGGGCCTGATGTCTGCCTCAACAATCAATGCACTGAGTTTGTCGCCAAACTCCATCCGGTATCTAGCATCAAGTCAACCGCACCTAGCAAAAGGTGGTACCGGCGCACCAGTAGGAGCAGGTCTATCTGCATCGGCCTCTTGATGATCCGCAACATATGGAATGCCCTGATTGTCATTAGGATCCACACCTGGATCATGTGGTGGTGCCAACATCTCCTTGCCATCAAAAGAGCCAATTTCTGCAAAATATATACAAGTACACAACAATAATTAGACAATTTCATTACACAATTTAATAAAAACAAGTTAAAGAACATGCTAGAATAAATTTAAATATATAAAACAATAATATTATCTCTATCATTTGGCAGTTCATCAGTTGTGAAGAGGATTTTGGCACACCCTCGCCAATCCAAACCCGCGTAAGGACAGGGGACCATGACGAAGGGATGCTCATCAACACTGGCTAGCAACTCCAGTGCATCCTGCGTTATCCTCAATGGAAATAGAGTGTCGTCCCTCTTGGGCTTCATCTACCCCCACATGTGCATACGTGCCTCAAACGTCGGCCTACGAGGTTGCCGAAGAAAAGTAGGCCTCGTCTCTAAAAACCTCTAAAAAAATAAATAAAAAATATCTGAAGCAAAAGGGAAGTTCACCCTCCCTTGTGAATGAGCACGACATCTATCTAAGGCTGTACAAAACTGCCACAAAAAAATGGCATACCACTTGACAAGTCGTGGCTCCTGTACTAAAGAATCAACATAATATAGAAGCAAGCAACAAATGCATTGCCCATCATTGGTGTTGTGCGAAATAGTCGAAATGATAAGTGAGAGACACTACAACTCCTCCCTACCAAATGCACCAATACATAACTAACCTCCAGCGACCCGAAACTCCGCAGGAGACAATACATTTCCTCCAATGTATATATAGGAGTAAACTAACTGACTCCTTGCTACATATCCCACCGGAACCTCTGGGAATGAGGGAAAATCCACCCCTCTCCTCGATAGCCCTGTAATGAAATATATATCCTCCTCAGTGGGTGTGTACCACTGGTTGATACCAACCTGAAATTCCTGCTGCTAGGCATTCCACCTTTGGATAAGATGTCTCAAAAAAAAACTTTGGCCCTTTAGGAAGTAGCCTCCTCATAGAAATTGAGGAGGCCTACCTGCCTTAGGAGCCCCTGTGTAGCTGCTGTAATAGGGTGAGGGTACACATCTCTCTCCCTCTCTCGTGCCTCCCATAGGCGAACCATGTTATGCTGCTCTGCCTGTTGTTGTTGTTGTTCCTCCTCTTCTCTCCTTTCACGTCTCTGAATGATTGACATATTAAACAATTTTTTATTATTTAATAATACATGTATTTAGAAATATACATATATACTTTTTTTTTTGAAAAAAAAAAAAAAACAGTAGGTGCGCCAAAAACAAAGTCATGCACCGGTCCTTGTGCGTCTTTCTATGGAGCGCACGGGCATCGGTGCACCTAATAATATTAAGCACCCCGAGGATGGTGCTACAAAATTTTTTTTAGCACACCGTTGACTATGTACGGTGTCAGGAGGGCGGTGCGTTGACTAAACTCTATGCCCTGGGGCATATAGTCAAGTGAGCAGACCGACCTCCTGCCATCATGCCATAGTGAATGGTGCGACCTTTTGCAAGGGCACACCGTTGACGCAGGCGAAATACAGAGAGTCGTGCGCGAAAAAAATAGTCGTCCCAGGGCTGCTATTTTGGTCAATGCACCGCGTCGTCGCTATTCCACTAGGTCAATGGTGCGACTGGGTAACTGACCGCACCACACTTTTTGAAAAAATTTAAAATAACAAGGTGCGCCTTCGGTACTACCCCGAAACTGGTGTGGATGCCGTTAGCATCGGTTGACCAGGCCGAACCATTGACCATGTCAAAATATGGTATGCGGTGCGCTGACAACATTACTCACCTTGAGGCTGATAATTTAGTCAACGCACCGTGTTGCCGCTATTCCGCATTTTCAACAGTGCACCTGGTAAATGACAGCACCGCACTTTTTTTTTTTAATTTTAAAATAACACGGTGTTCCTATCGATATCGCTTCAGATGTGTGGATATCGTTAGCACTGTCTGCGGTGTGGCGTGTAAATTTACAGGCAACACCACAAACCGGTGCGAGCCGAACGGCTTGAGAACACTGTGCGACAATATATTTTTTTCTTTCTTTTAAATGGTTAATTTTAAGTTTATTTGAAATTCTAATCTGCTAAAAGGCTTAATTATGGAAAAACAAGAAAAATACCTGTACATTTGCTTATCGAGGAGGCATATTGGCAGTAGAATTTCCAAAAGAATTTTTTTTCACCATTTTGCAAAATTCAAGCTGGAGATTGGTGGGAAATGCATAAAAAAAGTGTGTGAAATGAGTGCAATGGGAGCACAGATGTCAGGGCGGCTCAGACAAGGTTAAATTGCATCGGTGCTTGAGAGCTCTGTAGCTCTGACGAAAGTGAAAAATGCAGTTTTTTGGCTGTAATTTTTTATTTATTTAACCCTGTTCCGGTGCGCGGGGTTTTATGGGCATACTGGTGCATTTTCTTCATTCCACACCGGGCGGTTTCTATTTTCGCGCACTTTTTATGAGACACTAGTGCAGATGGTTTATAAAGCACCAGTACGCTAAAGTAATACAATGCACTAGGCAGGTGTGTAATGAGTGCATGGTGTCTGGTGTGCCAATGCCATTTGTGTGGTTTTTTGGCCGTGATTTTCTTTTATTTAACCCCGTTTTGGTGCGCGAGGTTTTATGGACGCACTGGTGCATTTTTGTCATTCTGCACCAGGCAGTTTCTGTTTTCGTGCGCTTTTTATGAGGTACTGGTGCAGATGCTCTATAAAGCACTGGTGCGCTATAGTAATAAAACGCATCGGGCGGGTGTGTACGGAGCACACAATGTTCGATGTGCTAATGTTTTGTGCGATTTTTTGGCCGTAATTTTTTTTTTTTATTTAACCCCGTTCTAGTGCGCGGGGTTTATGGGCGCACCGGTGCATTTTCTTCATTCCGCACCGGGTGGTTTCTATTTTTGCGCACTTTTTATGAGGCACCGGTGCAAAAGTGTTGTAAATAACTGGTGTGCTAGAGAAATACAACGCATCGGGTGGGTGTGTACGGAGCACTGGTAGTTGGTGTGCCAATGTTTTGTGTGGTTTTTTGGCCATAATTTTTTTATTTTTTTATTTTTTATTTTTTAACCCTGTTCCGGTGCGTGAGATTTTAAGGGAGTACCAGTGCATTTGCTTCATTTCGCTTCGAGTGGTTTCTGTTTTCGCGTGCTTTTTATGAGGCACCGGTGCAGAAGTGTTGTAAAGGACCGGTGCGCTATAGAAATGCAACGCACCGGGCGGGTGTGTACAGAGCGCACGGTGTCCGGTGTGCCAATGTTTTGTGCACACTGGTGCTTTATTATGTTGAACGCACCGATGCGTTTTACGGTGATAAGGACACTAGATGAAATACATCCGCAAACACCTCCGCCGACCAACCTCTTCTAGTAACCTCTGCTAGAAATGAATGTCTGGGGTATTTTTATAAGGGGTTCCTCAAAAAAATCTACTAGAGGGTCTTTTCCTTGTAGTGTATGAAGATTTTGACACCTTTGTAAGGTGCATTGCTGCATTTTTGATTCCCAAGGTATATCGGAAATGTCAGACAGATAAGTCATGGTTGGTGCACAACCTTCTTCTTGAATGACGCGTTATGTCCTATGTATTTTTCGAGCAACATTTGGAGCAGCATTTTCAGCCTCTGCATCAATAAATAAAATTTTGTATATTGAAAAAAGACATGTAAAAAAATTTGTACAAATTTAATGAAAATAATATTCAAATTGATGGCCACCTCGATATGGTTGGCTAGCATCTTGCCCATGATAAGACTGTTGAGAACGAGAACGACCACCAATTCGTTGAGAACCAACATGACCATCCGTTGATTGGCCTCTAGGGGAATACATATCACCACCTTCATGCAATTTTCCAACACCTTTTGATGGCCCTCCAAGGGAATGTGTACCACCACCAACTTGAGGAGATGAGAGGGAAGATTCATAAAAAAAATATGAATTTATAATCAATTCACAAGTACATTCATACATATAAATATATGTACATATTCATTGATTAAATTGTGTGAACCATACCACGATTGCGTGAAGCATGCCCATGATCCATTGATGGAGTAGACACCCTTGTCCTCCTACCTCCTAAAAAATAAAAAAAATGAAACTTATTAACAACTAGTTTAACTAACAAAATTGATAAAAAATCAATTCCATATGTACACACATGTATGTATATGTATGGAGATTTAAGACTATATTTAAATACAATGAACATCCCTCAATCCATGATCCCCCTCTCTTGTAGAGATTTGGTATTTTTTTTTGTCTTCACCTTTCATCCTCCATGATATATATATGTAGATATATCTACCATGGACATTTAAAATTATTTTTAAATTACTATTTAAAATAAATTCAAAATAAATTTCAAAAAATTAATGTAATTTAGTGTACACAAATCATGTTAAACACAACTTTCAAAGCACTAATTGGTGTGTGAAATTAAATTTAAGTAAAAAATTTATAAAAATTTTAAGTTCGCCAAATTGCGCTTTACATGGTGGGAGCACCCTTGGTATATAATTGAAAACATAGTGGAATCACACTTGGTATATAATTGAAAAAAACACATGGTCATTAAAAAAGAAGCATGAAACTCAATTTAAACAAAAATTTGTTGAAGTCCTCACATTTTAATTTTATAAGAATGTGAAGTTCACCACTTGTTGCAAATGTGAAGTTCACCAAGTTGCACTATACATGGTGGGAGCAAACTTGGTATATAACTGAAAAAAAAATATGGTCATTAAAAAAGACGCATTTATAAGTACAAAACACACACATACCCAAGATATGTTACAATTTCCATCAATAAATTTTGAAGGAGAGCATATCAACACTAATTCATCTTTGAGAGACGAATCTTGAATTTTTGAAGAAGAGCGTTTCAAACTAATTCATCTTTGAGAGATGAATCTTGAATTATCATTGCCCCATATAATTCTAATTCATTTATTAATTCATCTTTGATAGATGAATCTTGAATTGGCATTTCCCCACGCAATAGATCAACATACATCTTATTAACATTTATACAATGTCTTATACTAAAAAAATTAAATTGGCTAACAATATTGTTTTCTTTTCCATGCAGTTGCTTTCGCCTATCCTTATTAACTTGGTACATGCCTTTCATCTAGTTCCACACAAGTTAAGAATTGGTGAAAACTAAAATTCCATTTTATCCATACTCCCTAGCTATTCCCAAGCCTTCTATAAATGAAATATAATATGCCTCTTTATTTGTTCTGCTTCTTGGTATATTCATTTTCCTTTGGAGGACCTTACTAGTCTCAATATTGCAAAGCACATATGCAATCATTTCCTTCCCTGGATTGCGATAGCAAGAAACATCTATGCATAATGTCCATTTTTCAACCATATTTAGTGGGCATTTTTTATCCCTGAAAAAAATAAATTTAATAAAATATATTAAATTAACATTTATTGAAAATGCATGGAAGAAATGACAAATGTGTATGAGATAAATGACATGTGCATGTTTTACCTTAAATTTTGACTTAATGTTTATGGTAGAATTCACATCTAGAAATGAGATGCTTTAAAGATTGCATTTCCTAGAGTTTAAGGGAGATTTATGATATGTACATGGTTCATGCATGGTTTTCCTTAAATTTTACCTTAAATTTTATGGCAGAAATCACATCGAGAAATGACATGCCTTAAGAAAGAATGAGATTAAGAGGCTACTTGGCCCTTTAAAGACTCCTTTATAACTTGTAGAAGTTAAGACTTAATAAACAGACTAAAATATTATGGAAGTTTAGCCACTTTAGGTTCAATTTTTGGGCCTGAAATTTTTCCTTGAATTAATGGGAGAAAGCGTTGTGTTTGCTAGATCCTATCCTATGGAAGTTCAAATACTTTAGGTTCATTTTTAAGGCCTTAAAGTTTTCCTTCAATTAATGGGAGAAATCCTTGAGTTTGGGGGATCATATCCTGTGGGAATTCAGATACTTTAGGTTCACTTTTTAGGCCTTAAATTTTTCCTTGAATTAATGGGAGAAAGCCTTGAAAAATGACACATGCTTTAAAAGTAATGGGAGAAAGCCTCAAGAGAAATGACACATGCTTTAGATTTTTCCTAAGATTTTATGGGATAAATGACACATGAATGGGAGAAATGACACATGTACATAGTTTTCCTTAAAGTGGTAGTGTTTTATGGATATTGAAATGTAGAACTTCTATTTAGATCTGTTCTGAAGATTGACTGTAGGGGCAGTTACTAGATATGTTACCTTCCAGAAAAGATGAGATCCAGAGGCTACCTGGCCCTTTACAGTTTCTGCCTTTGGAACTTGTAGAAGTTAACACTCAACAAATAGACTAAAATCCTATGGAATTTCGACCACTTTTAGGTTCAGTTTTTGGCCTTAAAGTTTGCAGATTAATATGAGAGAAAGCCTTGACTTTGTTGAGTTTGGGGGATCCTATCCTATGGAAGTTTGGCTACATTAGGTTCAGTTTTTATGCCTTAAATTTTTCCTTTAATTAATGGGAGAAAACCTTGAGAAATGACAGATGCTTTAAGCTTTTCCTAAGATCTTATTGGAGAAATGACACATGTATGGGAGAAATGACATATGTACATAGTTTTCCTTAAAGCGGTAGTGTTTTATGGATATTAAAATGAAGAAATTATATTTAGATCTGTTCCAGAGATTGATTGTAGGGGCATTTACTGGATATGTCACCTTTCAGTAAAGATCAGATCTGGAGGCTACCTGGCCCTTTATAGACTCTACCTTTAGAGCTTGTAGAAGTTAACGCTCAACAGACAGACAAAAATACTATGGAATTTCAAAAAAACTAAAATCCTATGGATTCTCAACCACTTTAGGTTCAATTTCTAGGCCTTAAAGTTTTCCTTGAATTCGTGGGAGAAAGCCTTGAGTTTGGGGGATCTTATCCTATGGAAGTTCAACTACTTTAGGTTTAGTTTTTAGCCCTTAATTTTTGCCTTAATTTAATGGGAGAAAGCATTGAGAAATGACACATGCTTTAAAGTTAATGGGAGAAAGCCAATGAAACATAATTTAAACTTTGGCTAAGAGTTTATGGCATAAATGACACATGTATGGGAGAAATGGCACATGTACATGATTTTCCTTAACGAGGTAGTGGTTTATGGATATTTAAATGAAGAACTTATATCTAGATATGGTATTGGTTTATGGATATTGAAATGAAGAACTTCTATTTAGATATGTTCCAGAGATTAACTGTAGGGGCATTTTTTGGATATGTCATCTTTCAGAAAAGATGAGATCCAAAGGCTACTTGGACGTTTATAGACTCCGCCTTTAGAACTTGTAGAGGTGAACACTACCTTTACATACTCTGCCTTTAGAACTTGTAGAAGTTAACACTCAACCGACAGACTAAAATCCTATGGAAGCTCACAATCCTATGGAAGTTCAGCCACTTTAAGTTCAGTTTTTAGGCCTTAAAGTTTTCCTTGAATTTATGTGAAAAATCCTTTAGTTACTGGGAAAAATGGCATGTTCATGGTTTTCCTTAAATTTTATGGGAGAAATCAAATCTAGAAATGACATGCCTTAAGGTTTTCCTTGCCTAGGGTTTAAGTTAGAAATGGAATGTACATAGTTTTCCTTAAAGTTTTCATTATAGTATATGGGAGAAATGGAATTGCCTTATATTTTATGGGAGAAATGACATAGAAATGACAGATAAATGACATAGAAATGACACATGTCAAAAGTCACACCTTTATGAGTTTGTGGGAGAAATGACATGTACACGGTTTGCCTTACAATTTAGTTTTTTAGTTTGCCTTGAAGTTTATGGGAGAAATCACATCTAGAAACTTGTACTTTGACATCTATAAATAGGCTAAGAACATTAAGAAAAAAAATTCAACTTACAAATTAGTTATGTCCTTAATAAGAAGTATGATTTATCACTTATCAAATTGTTTAATAATTTATAATAATGTCATTTCTGGCTTGTATTATCCTTCATCTTTGATATGTACAAGAATTTTACAACTTGAAAATCAACCTACACTATCATCATATCATTGTATTCATGTCAATCTAGATTATTTATATCCATTACATCATAAACACTCTACTTTTAACATTTTACAAGAATAAAGCAACATGGAAGGTGTAAATTTAGGTGCATTAATAAAATACATCCATGTCAATCTAGATTATTTATATCCATTACATCATAAAACAATCAAATTTTAACATTTTACAAGAATAAAGCAACATAGAAGGTGTAAATTTAGGTACATTAATAAAATACAACCATGTCAATCTAGATTATTAATATCCATTACATCATAAAACACTCCACTTTTAACATTTTACAAGATTAGAAGCATCATGGAAGGTGTAAATTTAGGTACATTAATAAAACAAAACCATGTCAATCTAGATTATTAATATCCATTACATCATAAAACACTCCATGTCAATCTACACACATAATATCGATTGCTTGTTTGTTGTTGTTGTTTTATGTGATTACTCTGTTTTGTACCAATTTTTAGCACATTAGCTCTTGGTTAAGATGATTCACTTGATGCAAGAAGTTTAAGGTTCATAAACTAGTTAAATTATATTTGAGGGTGTTCTAATTAATTAGAAACAATTTGGAGACAAAATCCCAAAAATAGATGGGAAAAAATAAGATTTAAATAAATTTAGCCTGAATACCATCAACACCCACACATTTTGCACCCACAACAAATTGCAAATTTGAAAAATATTTTAAAAATGAGACAGATGACCTCAAAAAAATTGAAATATATTTTAAAAATCAGACAAATGACCTCAAAAACATTTGAAAAATATTTTTAAAATGAGACAGATGACCTCAAAAACTATAGAATTCTCTGTTCAAGGAATCAAATTCCAAAAGGTATTTCTGAAATTTACAATATGAGTTAAGTTCAACCTGAAATTTAAAGAGAATTTCAAATTTTTAAGCAATAATATTTTAGAATAAGATAAACAAAATAAAATTAAAAAAAACTTAGGTATCACTTTTTCAGGATTCTAAAATCGAATTAAGTTCAACCTGCAACAGAGTTGGGCACATTTGGTATGATCTTGGTTAGGATGATTCAAAGACTCTGGGTTACTCCTCTCGAGTCTGTGGATGTTTTGGGAGAAAATTATTAGTGATTGAATAGGTCATTCCTTGCAATTGGATACACATTATGTAAATGAGTGCAGAGACCATCAACACCCACACATTTTGCATCCACAAAAAATTGCAAATTTGATAAATATTTTAAAAATGAGAGAGATGACCTCAAAAAAAAATTGAACTATATTTTAAAAATGAGACAGATGACCTCAAAAACAATTGAAAAATATTTTTGAAATGAAATAGATGACCTCAAAAACAATAGAATTTTCTGTTCAAGCAATCAAATTCCAAAAGGTATTTTTGAAATTTACAATCTGAGTTAAGTTCAACCTCAAATTTAAAGATAATTTCAAAGTTTTAAGCAAGAATATTTTAGAATCAGATAAACAAAATAAAATTAAAAAAAACTCCTATCAATATTTCAGAATTCTAAATCGAAGTAAGTTCAACCTGCAACAGAGTTGGGCTCATTTGGTATGATCTTGGTTAGGATGATTCAAAGAGTCTGGGTTACTCCTCTCGAGTCTGTGGATGTTTTGGGAGCAACTTATTAGTTATTGAATAGGTCAGCCCTTGCAATTATTTTCTTGCAATTGGGTACACATTGTGTAAATGAGTGCAAAGACCATCAACACCCACACATTTTGCATCCACAAAAAATTGCAAATTTGATAAATATTTTAAAAATTAGATAGATGACCTCAAAAAAAATTGAACTATATTTTAAAAATGAGACAGATGACCTCAAAAACAATTGAAAAATATTTTTGAAATGAAACAGATGACCTCAAAAACAATAGAATTCTCTGTTCAAGCAATCGAATTCCAAAAGGTATTTTTGGAATTTACAATCTGAGTTAAGTTCAACCTCAAATTTAAAGAGAATTTCAAAGTTTTAAGCAAGAATATTTTAGAATCAGATAAACAAAATAAAATTAAAAAAACCTCCTATCAGTATTTCAGAATTCTAAATCGAAGTAAGTTCAACCTGCAACAGAGTTGGGCTCATTTGGTATGATCTTGGTTAGGATGATTCAAAGAGTCTGGGTTATTCCTCTCGAGTATGTGGATGTTTTGGGAGCAACTTATTAGTTATTGAATAGGTCATTCGTTGCAATTATTTTCTTGTAATTGGGTACACATCGTGTAAATGAATGCAGAGACCATCAACACCCACACATTTTTCACCCACAACAAATTGAAAATTTGATAAATATTTTAAAAATGAGACAGATGACCTCAAAAACAATTGAAATATATTTTAAAAATGAGACATATGACCTAAAAAACAATTGAAAAATATTTTTAAAATGAAATAGATGACCTCAAAAACAATAGAATTCTTTGTTCAAGCAATCGAATTCCAAAAGTTATTTTGGAAATTTACAATCTGAGTTAAATTCAGCCTGTAATTTAAAGAGAATTTCAAAGTTTTAAGCACGAATATTTTAGAATTAGATAAAAAAATAAAATTGAAAAAATCCTATCAGTATTTCAGAATTCTAAAATCGAATTAAGTTCAAGCTGCAACAGAGTTGGGCTCATTTGGTATGATCTTGGTTAGGATGATCCAAAGAGTTCGGGTTATTCCTCTCGAGTCTGTGAATGTTTTGGGAGAAAGTTATTAGTTATTGAATAGGTCATTCGTCTCAATTATATTCTTGCAATTGGGTACACATTGTGTAAATGAATGCAAAGACCATCAACACCCACACATTTTTCACCCACAACAAATTGCAAATTTGAAAAATATTTTAAATAAGTCAAATGACCTAAAAAGAAATTGGAAAATATTTTAAAAATGAGACAGATGACCTAAAAAACAATTGAAAAATATTTTTAAAATGAAACAGATGACCTCAAAAACAATAGAATTCTATGTTCAAGCAATCGAATTCCCCCACACATTTTTCACCCACAACAAATTTCAAATTTGAAAAATATTTTAAATAAGACAGATGGCCTCAAAAACAATTGAAATATATTTTGAAAATGAGACAGATGACCTAAAAAACAATTGAAAAATATTTTTAAAATGAAACAGATGATCTCAAGAAAAATTGAATTCTTTGTTCAAGTAATCGAATTCCAAAAGGTATTTCTGAAGGGTAACAAACTATTTTGAATTCCAAAAGGTATCAACTAGGATGAAGGGTAACATACTAGTATAAGCAAACAAGTAACACAAAAATTACACTAATGACGAGCTTTGTAATCACTAGTAACCATAAGTTGAAATGGTTGGGATACTAATCACTGTGATTGCATAATGAATAACCCTTTTTTAAAAACTCTGATATGGATTGATTTATTACTGAATTGGAAATTTTTGAAGATTGAAGAATTGGCTTGCTACTGGCGGCAATCTCTTTTGCTGGGCCTACTGATAGAGGCAGTCCTAAAGCATATCTAGGTTAGTTTTCCCGGCAAGAGAGCCAGTAGGAGATAAGAGCACTTGGCAAAACCTAAATCTCTGTGGAAGAGCGCAGTTTGTGAAATGTAGAAGTGCGAAATTGAAGCCTTTAAATATAAATTAGATAGAATATAAAACATATATAATATGGTTGCAGGTCACTGGTGAAATTTCGGTTCTTTCTGGGTAACCCTTGATGGCTGGTAAACCCAATAAGGTAGGTAGGATGATCAGGGCCTAACATTATTTCTTACTAATACTTCTTTCTTTCTAAGAGAATAAAAAAAAAATGCTTTATAAAAGACTCAAACTATTATGTATATAATAGTCTTGGCACAAAATTGTTCTGGAAGTCTCGGGGCTTGGGGGAGACAGAGACATAATTTATGGTCTCATAGGAAGGGAGGAGAGATCTATTCCTAAAAAATTCCTGGATTGTCTAAGTTAAACAAATAAGTATCTTGGTCTTGATAATGGTTTTGTGACTAAGGTATTATGGTATATTCTAATTCTGGAAAAAAACTGGAAAATTTGATAGGATTTGTTATACAAAATTAAAATAAACAAGATTATGTGTGTTTATGAAAGAAGCAGCTAATAGGAGAAGATTTTTCTGCATTATTTAAAATATAAAGAAATAATGTATCACATATAGAGTCAATATTGAGAAGAAGAAGAAACAAAAAAAAATCATGACAGATAGGTCAAGAAACTGACTATGTAAGGCAAGGTTAGTTTGACATCAGACAAAGTCCGAGGCTAGACTAGTCCTTTCCTGAAACATGTATATAAACTTGTGGGCCGAGGGAGCACCTGATTGGGTAATACACGAGACTGAGAGGTAGTTAAATTTATTATTAAATTATAGATTTCATAGAAGAAATTATAGAAGCACAGAATGACCATGGAATTAAATCCTAAGAATATGCTCATATTATAATCCCAAGTAGTTTCTATTTTGATTGGATGCAATTTAGAAACAATTTTGTATGTCGGGAAACTTCACCGGTGCCACCAAAAGAGGGAAGGTCCAACAAAGTCATCAGAGAGGAGTCATGTAGTGGCTCAAACTTGGACTTCAAAAAATTACATTTACATAATAATTTGACAATTCAGAGACGTAGGAACCTAGAAATTTGGAGATGTCAAGGTTGCAATGAGAAGAAGACGTCAAGGCCGCAACGAGAAGACAAGCAGGAGGCCGAGGACATCACATATTGCAAATTACCTGCAAAAAAAAAAAAAACTATAAAATTAAAATAGTAGAGCGACATGACAACAATTAAAAAAATTCACAACAAAAAAAAAACATAAAACCAACACCAACAAATTTCTCACCTACGCCTGTGACCCTACAACTGCACCTGTGACCATGCAACAGAAAACAATGGTAATAAGCCTGAAAGCCATCCATGTTTTCGGGTTGGTGTATTTATAAACTAAAGTTCGGCCGAACAAATAGTTTGGCTAACCTATTAGTTCGGCCAAACTTTAGTTGCTATTTTTCTCATCTGCGACCAAAAATATGTTTGCACACGTCGTCATTGTAAATGGTAGAATGAGTTCGGCCAAAATAATTTCGAAAGTTCTATATAACTATAAGACAATTCAGCTGAACTTTTATAAATTTTCGGCCGAACTGTTGGGAAAATCACTTTTCCACCCCCGATTCTCACAAAAGTGTAACCCACCTTTGTGGGTTTACCTTGTTGTGAAATATTGACTTGATATCAATATATAATCATGTGCGCATCAAAGAAGAATATATTTACAAGACTGAATTACATACCAGGTATGGGAATTATGAGTTTGTGCTGGTTCCTGTTGGTCTTACTAATTATCCAACTACTTTTATGTGTTTGATGAATAGTGTGTTGCGTCCTTATTGGACAAGTTCATTGATGATATATTGATCTATTATAAGAATGAGGAAGAGCATGCAGAGCACCTGGAAACAATATTTAGATTATTTATAAAACATTAGTTGTATGCCAATCTTAGCAAGTGCAAATGATTTCACATTGAATTTAATTACTTGGGACATGTTGTTTCCAAGGAAGGTATAACAGTGGACTAGGAGAATATTAAAGCTATCATGGAGTGGGAAGCTCCCAAGATTGTGGATGAGGTCATATCATTCATGGGATTAGCAGGTTATTACAGGAGGTTGATCAAGAAATTCTCACAAATTTCATATTATATTACATCCTTGTAGCGAAAAGGGAATAAGTTTGAATGGACTGAGGAGTGTGTCACTAGTTTTGAGTAATTGAATAATTTTCTTACAAATGCTCTGATGTGGAAGATTGTAGATCCTGAAAAGGAGTTCGTAGTATGTAAAGATGCTTGCAAGAGAGGACTTAATGGAGTAATCATGTAGGAAGTACAGGTGGTATGTTATGAGTTGAGGAAGTTGAATGAGAATGAGCATAACTATTTGATTCATGATCTTGAGTTTGTATTTATCATTCATGCCTTAAATATGTGGGGGCATCATCTTCCTTCCAAGAGGTTTATTCTGATGAGTGATCACAGTGGGATGAGGTACTTGTTTGACTAACCTAATATGAATTTCATGCAAGCTAGATGGTTGGCTACCCTTAGTGAGTTTGAATTCGATACCAGATACATCAAGGTCAAGGAGAAAAAGCTTTCATATGCTCTTAGTAGGAGAGTGTAGGTGAATCACATTGCAGTAGTGAGTTCTTATGGGACAAATTTATAGGAGTGGATCTTGCAGGTAGGGTAGCATGATGACAGGTACCAGCAACTGAAGCATAGGTTGTAGCAGCATGGTGAAGGTGATAGGGATGAGTAGTGTCATCTCATGATAGATGGCTTGGTTAGACTCAAGAACATGATTTATGTGCTAGATAACAGTGAGTTGAAGAAGCTTATATTGAGGGAGTTCCACGTCAAATCGTATTCAGGTCACCCAGGGTATCAAAATACATTGAAAACAATTGAGAAGTTCTATGATTGGATGAACTTGAAGAAAGAGTTGGATGAGTTTATTGATAGATGTATGGAATTTTAGTAGGTAAAAGCAGAGTGCAAGCATCTAGCTGGTTTATTACATCTGATTCCAATTCTAGAGCGGAAATGGGAGGTCATTTCCATGGAATTCATTACAGGTTTGCAAAGGACATCGAAGCAACATGATTCCATCATGGTTGTGGCTGGTAGGTTGAGTAAGGGAGCTCACTTCATTGAAGTTAATATACTAATTCAGCTAGTCAGGTAGATTATATTTTCATCAAGGAGACAGTGAGATTGCATGATGTTCCCAATAGGATAATATGAGACAAATATTCCAAGTTTACTTCCAAGTTTTTGAAGGAGTTGTTTGTAGGTTTGGGGATGCGCATGATCATGGTCTCAAACCATGGTTTGAGACTCATGGTTTCCATTTTCACCCATTAAAATCATTAAGGAGCTTTGACCTTCCCCAAATCCCCTTGACTTCTGCACCCAATGCGTATTGAAAAAATTTACCCCAAAATTGTACCCAAAAAATTGACCCTAGGGGACCCTATCCGAACAAGCCCACAACACAATCTAGTGACTCGTCTTGAGTCACTTTGGTCCTAGTTCCTGCATCTTATCTTTCGGCTCTTGAATGGAAGCTTTGAGTGGCTGAATGACATTTTTACTCTACTTTGTGGTGCTATAGGATTCTTCAACCAATTTCACTATCATTGGCCCCTCGGCTACTAGGTCGATGCTTCTCTTAATCTGCTGCAGGCCTTTGAGGGAGCCATCAATGCTATGGGAAATTTTCAAGGCCTCCTCAACCCAAGGTTTCCTTCTGTTTTCGAGTAACTGCTCCCGTCTGCGTATTGTATCAATTTCTTCTTGAATGGTTCAACTTTCTTGTAGTCAGGCTAATCTTTGGGTTGACACCAGGGTTGGCGTAGCGACCCAAATATTGTTGAAGTGCTACTCCTTGGTCCATAGATATATCTTTAGTTGTTGTACGATGGGGTCATCCTGGACGGAGGTCCAAATTCCCATGGCCTCCTCCAACAATTTGCTCCAAGCTTCCACATCAAAAATGATGCTAGCAGTTGATTCCTGAACTACTGTGGCACGCTGCGCGTGAAATTTAAGAGGGGTCTCGAGCTACAACTTCATCTGCAAATATGCTATCTTTTTTTTGAGTTCTGCACGCACTGTTGCTACTTCTGACTACGATGCTTTTAGTGTGGCTACCAAACTTTCCAACTTGATGGTGGGCACTGTAGTAGTTGGCACGGTGATTTCAGGGAGGCCAGAGAAAAACTTATCGATCATGGATTCCAAAGCATGTATCCTCTTCTATCTGTTTTCCCTTATGCATTGTTCCAGTTTGCTGCTGAGCCTCCGTGGAGGCCTGCAATGCCTTGTACTCCCTATACTACAACTCATCCATGTTCATTGTATGTTTTGCATGTAACTTTCCATTGGGAAAGATGGCCAAGTTATCTCCCACCTCTTGCTGAGCTTGGACGGATGTGCGCAAGGTCGGATCTTCAAGATGAAGTGCAGATCCCAGGAGTTGGAAAATTATGCTGCTCGAGGGAGATGCCAAGACAATTCTGAGTGGTATCACGCTTTCTTGTCTCATGCTCACTTGTATTGCGCTCGCTTGCACTTTTAGCTGCTAGAGTCCTTGCTGCACGTTATCAAGGATCGATTTGTATTGTGTCTCTACTTTTCTCCATACATATTAGGTCACCACCAGGACTGTGTTGCCAATACTGTCAAGATATTCCTCTATCAGCATCAATGTGTCAGTCCCAATCTTCTTAGATGCTTTCCTTTTTGTGTGCGAAACTAGTGGGATTTGAGGCCCTCTCTTGGTCCCTTGTCACATGTCTGGCTGCATTGAAGGTGAATCGACATTGTCTCCTTACTTATCTTCCATGTCATCGTCGCTACGCAGGTCAACTGTTTCCACCGTAGTGGTTGGCTCTTGGTCCTTTTATGCATCCTTTGGTTGGTATGTCAGCGTGAATGGCTTCGTAGGAGTCTTAGGCGATGTTGATGATGATGCACCACTAGCTGTACTTGCTTCTAACCATAAGGGGGGCCACTTTGTCATAATGTGCGCATAATCATCCTCCATAACCATATGCGGTAGCTCATACCAGACGCCCGCCATGTCCCTCTTTGCGCAGACATGCACATTGTGAAAGGTGGCCTTGAAGTCCGAAATGTGTTTATACTGATCATATGGCGTAGGTGACAGTCGTGGCTTGGATTTCACTCCTTGAAACACCTCTGTATAAAATATAACCCAAAATATATTATTTTATGTTATCCTGGAAGGAAAATTCGAGTTCAAAAATGATGCATATTTTGTGGCTTCGCACAGATTTCGATCAATCTCTAGAAACTGGGACTACGTCGGCGGTCTCCAACCAATCAACGTGAATAGTAGCAACAACCAAGCATAATAAAAATGCTTGCCATCCTCTTGCGCTTCTCGAACATTCTCCAAAAAATCATTGTAGAGGTACTTCGCCCAATTGTAATGCACCACTTTCACACACCGCCCAACTAACTTAATCACTGGGGAAGCGTAGGTACTTCTTTTGCGCGACACTTCCTCAATTTTGCATGTGAGGATCAGGGTAGAAAATTTAACCACTGGAGATATAATATCTTGGACTACAAAACCTCTCGTATTCCTGTTCACCCCATACTGCTTCTTAGAATCTTCAATGACCCTTTTCTCTGGTCCCTTCCCTCTAAAGGCTACCCTTGGATCCTCTCCTTGGTAAGGCAACATGAAAATTCAATGAAACAAAATGTCATCAATAGGGATGGGCCCTCCTAGCCACATGATATTATCATGCACCAGGGTGAGGAGTTGGTGCAAACAAATATTATTTATCGTACTGCGTCCAAAGTGCAGAACATTTAGAAGGTTCAGCAACAAAAAATTTTATAATCCAAATGCCTATAGCCTTAGTTCAACCTTTATGAATCCTCCATCATAGGGAACATGCTCCAAGTATTCCTATGGTGCACGTTATGGGAACTTCGCGCAGTCAGCCAGGTCCCAATCTTCCAACTTCAACAAAGGTAATTTTGCAAACATGTCCCCTTCAAAAGGCACATTATTCGAGAGCAGAAGTGTGTTGATATGCGACTTGACCTTATCCAGGTCTTTCATTACTTCAAAATATGGCTTGCACAGTGCCATGAACTTGGGAAACCACGACATTGGGTCTACTTCCTCGACAATGTCTTCCTTTATTATCACTTTTGGTTCTTCGATAATTGGTCTCTTCCGCCATTCTACTTGGGTCAACTTAGGCTTTTGGGTTTTCTTACGCAGAGAATTTTGGGTCCCTGATGGTTTTCATTTCATTTCCTTCTGAGGTTAAGGTTTCGGCACAAGTGTTTCATCAACGTGTGTTGCAGAGGGGTTAGGCTCTGTATCAATCATACACTCAGGGATTAAATGACCTAACCCTCTTTGGCGCAGTGTCTCGAATAAGGTTTTTGAGTACTCAGACATAAAACCAACCAAGAATGGTGAAAAAAATGGGCAATGTTGAAGTCCAATAAGAAATTGTAGCACACACACTAGTGTGGGACCAATAGGTCCTAGCAGCACACACACTAGTGTGTACCAAATTAATTAATTAATTTGGTGCAGTGTCTAATTTAATTGCACAATAAAATGTAATCTTATCTCATGATCACTTATAATAGTTAACTAAGTGTGATAAACTCAGTTAGCTCATGTATTTCGAGTTGAGGGTGGTTGGTGAGGCATGCATAGTAATTCTATTAATTATGGAGTTTGGATTGCAGTTGGTGCAATAGTTTAATGCATGTGTAATCAGTTAATTGAGTTAGGTGAGTTAGAGTTAGTTGAACTAGTTGTAACTGTTTGTTGCACTAGTGAGAGATCAAGTGAATTAAATATTATTTAATTCACAGTCAATGATTTTCCATGAAACTGATGATTTACTATTAATAGCTGCATGCATGTTAGTTCTAGTGGAGACCTAGTTGAGACAAAGGTTAAAGGGAGGTTAACTATTAGTTGTGTGATTAGTATGTTACTTGCATGCAACCAACCATCCATTGGAGTGCCCATGATCCTTGCATAGTTTAGGAATGCCAAAATTCCTAAAGAATAGGGATTGCATTCATCAGGAATTGTGCAAGGCAGGTAGGTTGTTTAGAGGCTGAGAATTGGCCAAGTGTTGGTCAATTTTGTCCAGGATGGTGTGAGACAGTTATCAGAGTGCGAGATACTCTTGTGAGAATAATGCATTGTAATTGTTTCATGATTCCATTGTTAATATACAATAGAAGATAGAGGGGTTTTGGGAAACAAGCTTTCCCCATGAAATTATCTATCTTGTGGTTTGATTTGATTATTTCTTTGCTTCATGTGATTGGCGATTATGTTTAATTTCCACAGTTTATTTGTAGAAGGATTCAATATCTAGCTTTAGTACATTGTTAGATCAGATTGAATCCATTGATATACACATGTTTTTATAATTTCTAAATGGTATCAGAGCAAAGGAAATCACTATAGTGGAGGAGAAGCTGAGTTTGTGACTGAATAGAATTTGAATTTGCAGAAGACATTCTTGGTGCGACACGCGATTCAGGATCAAAATGGCTTTCAATGGATTGAGATTGGAGTATGCACTCGAGGGTAGCTCTAAATATATTGCTTGGAAAGATAGGATGGAGGCATTACTATAGGAAAATTGGTTTAAATAATTCAATAACAATGATGTTCCAAAACCCGCTATAGCATATGCTACAAATCTTGATGCCTGGAAAAAGAAGGTTGCAAAGGCGAGGAGGATCTTATTGGAGGGACTACGAGACCACATTGTCTCAAGTCTCCATGGAAAAGCGACACCATATGCAATGTGGAAAGCTTTGAAAAATCTATTTCGGAGCAGCAATGATCATAGAAAATTGGCACTGAAGGATAAACTCAGGAAGATCAAAATGGAGAAAGGCGACTCCATGCCGAAATATTTAACAAAGCTTGTCCAACGTTGGGATGAGCTTGGGAGCGTCGGAATTACTGTCGCTGATGATGCCTTGGTGAGACTAGCTCTTCTAGGACTTCCCAAAAGTTGGCATAGTTATTAGGACTCTGTAAATGGAAGGGAAAAGCTACCAGATTGGGAACGACTTTGATCAGATTTGGTGCAAGAAGAATTCAGGCAGAGTACCAGGGATGGATCTTCATCTAAGAATAAAGATGAAGAATATTGTTCTTTGGTTTCCAAGGCAAAGAAGGGGAAAGGAAAAAAATTCCATTCCAAATTTGAGTCTGGTAAAGATGGTAAGAAGCACGACATGTCTAGAGTGAAGTGTTTTTACTGTCACGAGCATGGAAATTATGCCACTAATTGTAAAAAAAATAAGAATAACAAGAAGGCTTTAGGATCTGCATATAGTGAGGCTTTGGCCTCGCAATTTGAGCTTGAATTATCGCTCATTGCATGCATGGTGTCAAGTGCAATGGTATCGGTGTGGTACTTGGATAGTGGTGCATCCTTTCACATGACGGGAGACAAAGAACTTTTCAGTAGCTTGGAGGAGAAGGACCTCCAAATGCATATAGAAATGGGTGATGACGAGCGGTACAATGCTACCAGGATTGGTACAATTACCTTCCAGAGAGAGTTAGGTAAACCATTTCAATTAAAATATGTAATTCATGTACCAAGCTTGAAGAAAAAATTAGTCTTAGTTGCAATGTTGGAGGATAGAGGCTATGATGTTGTTTTTCAGTGAAGGAAAAGCTTTCTTGCCACATGAAACAACAGGAAAAGCCAAGAAGATTGGGATTCGAGCTAGGAATATCTATAAACTTGATGTATATGGTTTCACAACATCGATGGGTAAGGCAGACAAAGTGGTGAGCTGAGATGAGGGTGAGTTATGGCACATGAGATTAGGCCATATTCACCACGGAGCCTTGAAGGTCATGTAGAAGATTTATACAACTCTTTCAAAAAGTAAAATTTCATAATCAGACACATGCAAGGGATGTACTATGGGGAAGTATGCAAAGGCCACTTTTCATGAGAAGGAGAAATGAGCCTCAGAGATCCTTGAGAGAGTTCACTTAGACGTTTGTGGACAATTCTCTACTGCTTCGACAACAAAGCATAAGTAATATGTGATATTTGTTGATGAATTTTCTCGAAGTGCTGGATCCACTTCATGCAGAAGAAAGATCATATGTTCTCAAAGTTTATTGAGTTCAAAGCACCAATGGAGAAAGAAACAGGGAAGCGTGTGAAGGCTCTTCGGAGAGACAATGGTGGTGAGAGCATCTCCAATGAAGTCAAGGACTTCTGCAGCAAAAAATGAATTCAGAGAGAAGAGATTACGCCTCATAAACCACAACAAAATGGGGTTGAAAAAATAAATAACAAAACAATTGTGAGTGTAGCGCAAGCGATGTTGCGTTATTAGGGCCTATCGTTGCATCTGTGGGCAGAGGTATGCAACACAACGGTATTTGTGCAAAACCATTGTCCTCATGGGTACTTGGCATGAGTACACCAAAAGAGGCTTTTACTGGTAAGAAACCTGATGTTTCACATTTTAATATTTTTGGCTCATATGTTTATGTGCATCTGACCAAAGATCCCAGGAAGATGCTGGAACCAATAGCTGAAATTGGGATATTTTTGGGGTACACTGAAACTCCCCACAACTATCAGGTGTATTTTCCAAAAAACAGAATGATTGTTGTGCAACGAGATATAAAATTTGACGAGGATAAAGCCATGTGATTGTCCCTTGAGAGGGAGCTGGATTTGCATGTAGAGGAGGAACTCTTGGTTCCAAGTAATGAACCTCAAGATGTGGAGCAACCACATGTAGAGGATCATGGAGTGGAATAAAACACTCATGCAAATCCATCCACCAGAAATGGTAGAAGGCACACCACGGAAGCTAATAGATTGAGACTTGATGCAGTAGAGAATGTAGGAGCCCCTACTTCATTGTGCAGACAGAGACAATCTCCAGATAGGTTTACTGGATACATGTCTCTTATGAGCAAGTGTATTGTGACAGAGCCATATTCCTTTTAGGAAGTAGTGCAACAACCAATTTGGGTTGATGCTATGGTAGAGGAGTATGACTCCATTGTCAAGAACAATGCATGGGAGATTGTCCCAATACCGGTCGGTAAATTAGTGTTTGGATCTAGATGGATATATAAGGTAAAGCAACCTGCTGATGGGAGTGTGGAGAAGTACAAGGCTAGATTTGTGGCTTTGGGATTCTCACAAGTTGAGGGGATCGACTATGAAGATACTTTCATACCAGTCGCAAGGTACTCTTCCATTAGATCTATCCTTGCACTCTCATCATAGATGGGGTGGCGCATTAATCAGATGGATGTGAAAACTGTGTTTCTCAATGGAGTTATTGAGGAGGAAGTGTACATAGAGCAGCCATAAGGTTTCAAGATCTTTGAAAGTGAGTCACATGTGTGTCGACTCAAGAGAGCACTGTATGGACTGAACCAAGCACCTCGTGCTTGGTACAATCAGATTGATAGCTATTTCACTGGGTTGGGCTTCACTAAAAGTGAAGAAGATGCAAACTTGTACCAGATTGTGGTTGATGGTAAGCTCTTGATTATCGTACTTTATGTTGATGATCTAATTTTGATAGGTGGTGAGAAACTAATAAACTCATGCAAGGAGAATCTTGCAAGGGAGTTTGAAATGAAGAACATGAGACTTATTCACTATTTCCTTGGTTTGGAAGTATGGTAGCGGGATGGTGAAATTTTTGTTTCTCAAGGCAAGTAGGCTAAAGAGATACTGGGTAAGTTTCACATGGATAGCTGTAAACCCATGGACACTCCTATTCCAGGAAATTGGAGGAAAGAGGATGCTACTTCTGGAGAAGTAGTGGATGTTATTATCTACCGGCAGTTAGTGGGTTCACTGATGTACTTGGTGAACACTAGACCAGACATTTGATACACAGTTAACTAGTTGAGTCAAGCTATGGTTAAGATGACCAAGCTCTTTTGGAAGGCGGGGAAGTATGTATTGCGATATCTCAGGGGCACTACATAGTATAGATTATGGTACAAACAGACAGAGGGAGTGAAGCTTCAAGGCTTCATGGATGCATATTGGGTAGGCAGTCCATCAGACAGAAAGAGCACATCAGGAGGGATATTCAAGATAGGATCGACATCAATTTCTTGGTACAGCAGGAAGCAGGGATCTATGGCACTCAGTTCAGCCGAGGTAGAGTACATGGCAACAAGTCAAGCTGCGTGTGAGGCCATCTAGATGAGAAAGATTTTGGTTGGTTTGTTTGGTTATTAGATGGATCTGACAATGATACATTTTGATAACAAGAGTTGCAATAAAATCTTGGTTAATCTGATGTTTCATGATAGTTCCAAGAACATAGACATCTAGTGCCACCATCTCAAATATTGTGTTCATAGGCGCATAATTTTACTTCAGTACATTCCCACCAAAGATCAGGATGCAGATATTTTGATGAATGCGCTCATCATGAGAAAATTAGAATACCATAGAGGCAGGATCAGGGTGGTAGATAATCCGTTTATTGTTGATAGGGAGTGTTGAAGTCCAACAAGAAATTGCAGCATACACACTAGTGTGGGACAAACAGGTCGTAGTAGCACACACACTAGTGTGGGCCAAATTAATTAATTAATTTGGTGGAATGTCTAATTTAATTTTCCCTTAATTAAATTGGACAATAAAATGTAATCTTATCTCATGATCACTTATAATAGTTAACTGAGTGTGATAAACTCGGTTACCTCATGTATTTCGAGTTGAGGGTGGTTGGTGAGGCATGTATAGTAATTATATTAGTTACAGAGTTCAAATTGCAGCTGGTGCATTAGTTTAATGCATGTGTAATCATTTAACTCAGTTAGGTGAGTTCGAATCAATTGAACTAGTTGTAACTGTTTGTTGCACTAGTGAGAGATCAAGTGAATTAAATATTATTTAATTCACAATCAGTGATCTTCCATGCAACTGATGATTTAATATTAATAGCTGCATGCATGTCAGTTCCAGTGGAGATGCTGTTGAGACAAAGGTTAAAGGGAGGTTAACTATCAGTTGTGTGATTAGTATGTTACTTGCATGAAACCAAACATCCATTGGAGTGCTCATGATCCTTGCATAGTTTAGGAAGGCCAAAATTCCTAAAGAATACGGATTTCATTCATCAGGAATCACCCAAGCAAGGCATACTGTTTAGAGGTTGATAATTGGCTAAGTGTTGGTCATTTTTGTCCAGGACAA
Organism: Pinus albicaulis; assembly: GCA_034641835.2. Classification (NCBI taxonomy): domain Eukaryota; kingdom Viridiplantae; phylum Streptophyta; class Pinopsida; order Pinales; family Pinaceae; genus Pinus; species Pinus albicaulis. The sequence goes on from CM076584.1 coordinate 307,364,920, forward strand.
TGTGAGACAATTAGTAGAGTGCAGGAGACTCTTGTGAGAAGAGTGCATTGTAATTGTTTCATGATTCCATGGTTAATATACAATAGAAGATAGAGGGATTTTAAGAAGCAATATTTCCCCAGGAAATTATCTGTGTTGTGGTTTGATTTGATTCTTTCTTTTCTTCATGTGATTGTCAATTCTGTTTAATTTCTGCAATTGATTTGTAGAAGGATTCAGTATCTAGATTTAGTACATTTTTAGATCAGATTGAATCCATTGATATACACATGTTTGTATAATTTCTATAGGCAAAGAACACTTGGAAAGAAAATGGAACTAATGCGACCCTTCCTGCCATATTTATAGTGATGGCGTGGCTTAAACGACCTGATGTCCGTTGACACAGCCTCATAAATTCTAAAACAACTCCAAATATAGCATACTCTACTCCATAAATGTAGGTTACCTGCTCCTCCAAACGATAATAAAGTTGTCTTATCCATATTAACTATTCCAACGGCTAGATTCTGGCGCATCTGTGACTGTTTCAACCTCTCGGAGAAACCTTTGCACTACTGTCACAAATACCTATGGTTTCTTAATATTCGTCGCACAAAAACACTTCTCAAATTCTTGACAGACTTCTTTATGGTCCTGTGCCCTCTCACAACGGTCTGGGGCACTAAGACACTTCTCTAGCCATGTAGTCATTTTGTGCACGCAGGGATGGTATCATCCCTGTATGGTTTTAACTGAATTTCATTCACATACCTCGGAAAAGCTTCACCACTTAAGGTAGTTAGACGTACTGCACCTCCTTCTGTGATCTCCTTGAAAATATAAGGTCCAAGCCAATGCATTTTTAACTTTCCTGGGTGGCGTGCAAACTTGCTGTCATATAGAAAAACCAAATCATCCTCCTTAAAAATATTCTGCTTGATGTGCCTTTCATGCCAAGAATTTTCACGTGCCTTTTGCACATGTTGATGGAAACCAACAATGACTTTTTCCTCCAACGCAACTAGTTGTGCTAGTCACTCTTCCATAATATCTTGATCAACCATATTAGTTATTGTTGCGATGCATAGGCTAGAGACAATATAATCCATTGAAATAGAAACTTCCTATCCATACACCGACCTGAAAGGATTCTTTCCTATTAATTTCTTGCATGTAGTCCTGTATGCCCATAGAACCACAGGTACGCCCACATCCTAATCATTATGATTAGAATTGAAGATCTTTGGGAGTGCATTCTCCAAAATATTATTAAAGGCTTCTACCGTGCCATTTGCTTGTGGATGATACCGTTTACTCTTCTGATGGTGTATCTTGAACTCCATTGTCAAGGCTTGAATGGTCTCATTCACAAAATGTGTACTCTGGTCACTCATCAAAATCATAGGACACCCAAACCTTGTCAAAATATTCTAAAAAATGAAGTGCGCAGTGGCTTCCGTGCTGCAATGCTTCATAGGCTTAGCCTCTGCCCATCTGGTCAAATAGTCTGTCGTAGTGATGGTATAGCGCACACCAGACTTCGTCCCTGGTGGGTTGATTGGTCATTAATGGCTCAATTATCAAAAGCTTGTAAAGTCACTTGTGGGTGTAGTGGAATTTCATCTCTGCACAAGGGTCTCCCCGTTCTCTGACACACATCACAAGTGCGATAATATTATTTTGCATCAATGTGCACCGTAGGCCACCACAAACAAGCCCTTAAAATTTTCTCTACAATTAGTTTACCCGCATAGTGACCTACTGCAACCCTAGATGTGCTTCTACTAATATGCTCCGCCTTTCGAACTCCATGACATATTGCCTCAATACCTCATCAGCTCACATATTATATAACTAGCCAGCAATAAAAGTAAAGTCTGCTGTGCGCGAGACCAAATCTTTCTTCTGCTTAACTATATACTCAATAGGCACACTTCTAGTGGTTAGGAAGTGGATGATATCTGCAAAGTGGTCATCATCTACTTTAATGAAAAACAACTGTGCATCTGGTAATCCTTCCTCCAAATTATTTGGCTCATCTCCACTTTCAATGCAAAATAAATGGTCTGGGCCTGCATTCAATCTTACTGGCTTTAAAATTACATCAGAATCATACTCTTGAAACAATAGGATCCATCTACAGATCTTCCCCCCCAACACAGGCTTGTTGACTAGGTAATTCAAAGTAGAGTGATTAGTGAAAATTTTAAAATGACCTCCCTGCAAATAGTGACAAAAATTCTACAATGCATAGACCGTATCTAACCCTTCTCTCCCCATTTTCGAGTAATTGCACTCAGCTCTGGACAATTTTATACTTTCAAATGAAATTGGGTGATCAATGTCTCTATCTCCTGATTGCGATAATATAACCCCCTAGCGTGATACAAGAAGCATCAATGTGCACATGAAATTCCTCTATTCAGTACGAGAATACCAATATAGGTGCAGTCACCATTTTCTCCTTAAGCATATCTAAACTCTTATGGTAGTCATCATCCCAACAAAAACAGGTCTCCTTCAACAACTTCTCCATTGGTGCAGTAATCAGCACGTAGCCTTGAATAAATTTCCTGTAATAGCCAGTATGCCCCATAATTGAGTGCAACTGTTTCACATTCGTTGGAGCCTCTAGGTTAACAATAAAAATAATCTTAGCTGGATTGACCATCAATCCCCATTGACAAACAATATGACCCAAAAAAATCCTGAAAGTGACACAAAATATACACTTCTTCAGATTTAGCGAGATCTGATACTTCCGACAAGTATCCAACATAAAGCGCAGGATTGAAACATGCTTCTTCAAAATTCCAAATACATTCCAATCATCAAAATATACTTATAAGAACATATTTATATACTCCTTAAAAGTAGCTACCACCATGCATGAGAATATAGCTGGTGCATTCTTCAAACCAAATGGCATTACTGTGTACTGGAATGATCCCCATTCCATCGCAAATAACGTCTTACTTCTGTATTCAGGTGTGATTCTTGTCTGGTGGTATCTAGAAAATCCAACAGTGAATGAGTAGGCCTCCTGCCCACCCCCATTGTCCAATACTTCGTAAGAAAATGGAGTTGGAAAAAGGTCATGCACACATAAATCATTCAACTTGCGCAAATCCACACAAATCCTAATTTATCCTTTGGTATTCTTTTCAATGACCCCTGCAGCAACCATTTTCTCCATCTCCTTATACTTGGGATTCAACCTGTAAGGGTGCTGCTTGAAAGGCCTAGCATCTAGTTTCAAAGTGATCTTCATCACACCAAGGTCCTCGAAAATCCCTTTTAACTATGAAAACTTTGTGGGAAACAAGTCCTCATATTCAACAAGCATCTTTGCAACCTTAGCCACTGTAAGTTCATCCCAATAATCCTCTATTTTGGAAATCTTAGGTTTTTCTTCTATTCCAATATTTACTTGCATAATATTCATAGGTCCCATCACATCTGGTAATTCAATCTTAGGCCCAGTGACTGCACGCTAACCTTCAAACTTAGGGATATTGATGTTTCTTGGGTGCTCATTATCCTCAATTGCCACATTTCAACATTCAAATATATCTTTCATCTGCGCATCCCATGCTGGTAAGGATCATTCTTTTTATTTCTTTGGCATGTCAAAGACCACATTTTGAATCACGTGTAATGTAGTATTGATGCATTGGAATCTGCTCTCAAACCTGAAAGGTAAAAAAAATATTTCCATTAGTGTAGCCCATTTCATCATTCCACGTTGCATCTCAATCTCCAGATACCAGTTCATGGGTATCCTACTTAAAGTATGAATGAATGTCTACACCCATCCTGGGTTTGACTCTTCTCCCCAAGTTGCAGTCCTCTTGGCTAAATGAATGCAGATCCTCTTTGCTAGTATAGGTTCCTTCCAACTAGATATTTGGGTGTCCGAATCGCAGTTGCATCATGTGGGCACATTCTTCCTAATCAACAAATTTTTCCTTATGCGTCTCCCACCAGTGAGCTGGGTTGAGTGCAAAACTAGATCAAGAACATGGAACCATTGTTCCTCTAGAAAAACCTTTTCAAGTTCTTCTAAAAATCAATTGACACTGCCTGAAACATCATAGTAGGGTGATTCACAAGCCTCAGAGGATATACATCGTAGAAATATGGTTACTTGGTTCCATGGAAGTGTAGAGACTTCATGAAAATGGTTTTGCAAATTCTCCAATTCATCATTTGATTATGATTGGCATGAACTATCCCTATCCCAGTTAAGCCTACCATCTGCTATAGGATTGATACAATCCTCATCCCTCGCACTTAGCTCGTAGATATGATTACCATCCTCTTCTGCGCGCACCAGTTCTGTGTATATTTCTCCCTCTGCAAGGTCAACATGGACCATGACCCTAGTTCCATTGTCATCAAACACAATACTTCTACGCTTGAGGTTGATGAGAGCATCCATGTCAATATCCCAATCTAGAATAAAAAACGGAGGGTACAAATCTGTATCATCAACAATTTGAATAACTTCAAAGTCAACCAGTGCCTTAACTCCATCAATGTCAAATGCCACCACAGAGAGTCTACCCATTAGAATAATATTCTGCTGATTTTACATGCGCAGTTGAATTGTGGACCACTCCATATAAGGTTCTCCCATTATTTTCCAAGTCTGATTTGGTAGTAAATTTGCATCAGAGCCCAGATCCAAAATAACTTGATCCATTTCAAACTCACCTATCTAAGAAGTTAAGTGCATCTCTCAGCTAGTTCTTCATTTTTCCCTGTAAATTTTATTGACAACCCTTTGCTCCATCTAAGGTTGTTCCTTCTTAGTGCAGCTATCAATCAGAGTTTGAAGATTCTCAAATACCTTCTTATTGTACATAAGCTTGATATAGGCCTGCAAAAATGGTTTCACCTTAGCAGACTCGGCCCCTTCGACGACATCCATGGCAGGCTTGCTTGGTACTTTAGAGGTTGATGTGCCAGGATTCATTAAGTCCTTATTTTCTTCGACAAAGGTTTCCTTTTCCCTTTGCAAGTTAAACCCCTCCTTTTTCTCAAGATATTTCCGGACCCAAAAATTGGTGGTAGGTCTCTTACCTTCTGCCTTGTCTTCACTAGTTTTTGCACCGCTTCTGGTCACAATATTCACGCTAGGTTCTTCAGCGTGCAATTCTAATCTCATCATTTGAACATTCTGCGTGGATGTCTACATTTTCTTTTCCTGAATTTTTGTAAACAACACAGGGTAATATTCAATAAAATAATCAAACTATCTACAATACCTACAATATTGTTGTGTTGGGTTCGAATAGTCATGCACATAATGGCCAACATCCCCGCAATTATAGAAAATGATCTGGCCTCTTCCCCGACCAGCTCCTCATCCTCTTCCTTGAAATCCACCTCGCCCAGACGAATATGCACATGAATCCAACCCTCGACCCTCAACTTTCATTCTGTAGGAAGAAGCCTACTCAATCATTATATCAAAGCTACGATATTTCTTCTCTTCATGTCCCATAGATCGACAAAATGTGTAGTAAGGTTGCTTGAGCTCCAGAATATATTTACCAATCCTAGGGCAGAAGTCTGTCATGTGCAGTCCATTTTCTTGAAAAATTGCGTACCGTAGTGTGGGAACTTCACTAGGCCTTGCCACACTTGGTCCTCTAGCTGCTAGATAGTTATTATATACAAGACATTGATCCTTGTGATTCCCTTCAACTTTACAATGTGTTAACCATACTCCTGGGCACACATTCTTTCCTTTTTATTTTCATAAAATTTGTATCTCTAGGTGTAATGCAACTAATTGGCTTTGGATTTGCTGAGCCCCAACTTGTGTAGCTAGTACAGGTGAGGTTTCTAACTTCATGACGATCTCCATAGTTTCTGCCTGTGTTGAAATATTCTACTGGTTTAAGGACTAGCACAGATGCAGCAGCAACATGGAAATGAACCATTATTTGTGCTATGTATCATTGATAGTAAATCCTTCATCCCTGATGGTGTGCTTCAATCGTTGATCTGCCTCCCATACAGATTCATTCACTTCTTGGTGAATATCCTTTAATTCAGTCACGCATTGAGCATATGATTTTGGATCTTTGAATTTCTCCTTTAAGGCATCTTTAAGCTCATCAATTGTTGCATTAGGGTTTTTTGCTACATACCTCATGTACCAATCCAATGCGCATTATTTAAATGCAGAAAAAAGTTGTGCTTTCTTAACATTACTGTTAACACTGGAAAATCATACAACAAAAGACGACATCAATTAATGTTGAGCCTAAGGATTTACAGGATAGGGATACATTATGGAATCAAGAAGTATTTAAAATCTCTAAGGTTTTGAGAAAATCAAATTTGAACTAGTCATCAATGCTCAAATGCGCGCTTTTTCCTTTGAAAAGAGTGCCTTTTGCGCGCACTGGAGCCCAATAAGCTCGCATTCCTGGAAGTGGAAAGGCTCGAAATTAATTGATTTTGTCTTTTGCTGTACAATTTTCCAGTGTTAACAATTATCATTATTGATCTGCTGCGCTATCCACACAAAATTTGTGACGAACTAGAATTGGTCAACATCTTCATTTCCAACCCCCCTGAAATTTTGCAACTTTATGGAAGTAGCCATATCACCTTCTGGTGGTGGAGGTGGAGGTGGAGTGGATGAATTTTTAGTGTGAGATGAATTTGGAAGTGGAGTGGATGGGATCTGAACTATGATCAAGTTCTATTCTTCCGAGTGCGCAGATTCACTAGAGCTGGTTTTTTCAGACTCCTCGTCGACGTCAGATTTACCTTTGAGGAGGTTGTAGATAAAATCTTATTCTAGGTCTACTATGTAAGTTTTCCTGTTGCACATAGAAATATCAGGACCTATATGCGTGGATCTAGACATACCTCTTCAGGACATTCACTCAATGTGGTTTCACAGAGCACCATTTTCACATAAAATCATTTTAATCCACAGTTTCAATGAGCGCAAAAACTTACCTCTAGGGCCTTTGAAAAATATCCTTTTGGATTCAGAATATGACAGAAAATTATCAATATAAAGTTCAGTTACAAACCCACATAGAATTTTATCAATCCAATAATCTACTATGTGGGTAATTTATTGCTAGATTTCTCCAACTGCTGAACCAACTCAGGATTCCACTTGGTGATCGGGTCGTCCTTTGCACAGGTACGAAACTCACCAAGCCAAGATAAACACTCTTGTAATTCTGTTTGCGAATGAAGAAAATATTTTTTTTTATATCTCTGTATAGATATACCTTTGCTCCCAATATTCAGCAGACAACTTTAGGTTTCAGTTTTCTTGGATTGAAAATTCGCGCACCTTCTTATCAAGACAATCTTGCAGTTTGTTCTTCGTCAAATGCCACAACATCGAATCTCCCTCGAACAAATTCCGGTCCTGGAAAAAAAACCATTTGTCGGCTTGAGGGGTCCTGACCCAGGTTCAGAGTGTTTTGTGCAACCAACAAAACCCTCCAACAACTGGCCCTTTCGACAGTGATTTTCTTGCACAGACGAAAGTCTCACCCAAAGTAGTATGGGGGGTGTTGGAACTATGTGTTTGCACCCCAAGGAATCGTATGATGAGTACCTTAACCCTACTTATCAGATCTAATTCTTATAATCTTGTACGAGACTTCACAGAAACCTGGATCTAATTGTAGATAAAACCCTTAACTTGAATACATATATGCGTAAAACATATTAATATACTTCAGTCAGATCTAGCTTATAAGAGTGGAAATAACACAAGTGCAATCACATAGATAATTATTCTATAAAGGCTTAACAAAAATGTAACCCGTGTGCAAATACAAATATCTTTAACATATACTTAACTCATACAAATGCACATTCAACCAGGAACAAAAATAGATCTATAACTTGTAATAATCAACATATAATTAAACCAACATATTTATGTATAAATATAGAAAGCACAATGGAAATGAGTTCGACAAATCTTCTTCTTTATTAATAGATCTCAATTTAGTACAATCCTTTCCACCTATGCACACAACATCAAGGTCCTTACACAAAGCTCAAGACTTAGGTCTCCGCACACACACCCAGCAAGAGCCTTTCTACCCAGACTGATCATAGAATTGCCCAAAACTTAGATCAAAACATTCATAAAAAAAATATGGAATATCCTTACTCGACTCAACTCTTACATATTTATATGAATCAGATGCACACATACCATGGTCTAAAACAATGGTTGGAGACTCATGGTTTCTCTTTTCACCCATTACAATCATTAAGGAGCTTTGACCCACCCCAAAGCCCCTTGACTTCTGCACGTAATGCGTATTGAAAAAATTTACCCCAAAATTGTACCCAAAAACTTGACCGTAGGGGTCCCTATCCCAACAGGCCTATTGACCAGATGTCACAAAATGGCCTATAACATATTGCCCCCTAAAGTGAAAATTCAGAAGCAACAACTAATGAATGAAGTGATTTACCTTGTGACAAGTCCAAATCAATAACAGCTGGCCGAGATCATCATCTATTAAAATACATTTTCATCATGTAATATTTACTGAGGGAGGCATACCCATGCTCAACATATACACTAACATTACATGTAAAATGATCAAGAAGTATCGTCCACTAATAAAAAAGTGTGGACCCATGATTGAACAACTGTTTGTATGACCATAGCCATAATACTACGTGATATTTGTATTAATCCTGAAATCGCAACCCGCATGGATGAAACTAGATCTAGGGTCTTCTATCTCATTCAATCAATCGTTCAATGTACGAGTCTAACCATGTGAATAATTGAGTTGAATTTGAGCACAATAGACACCATGTGATTACCGACCAATGATGTAAGCCATTAAAAAACGTGAGAGAAAACACCAATGATGTTAATGGATCTTAAGGTAATATAATACAATATGTATGGTGTGAATATATGAGCTAAATTCGAACACCACAAAAAATATTTCGGTCAAAGGCTAGTGATGAAAACCTGTCGCCGAGAGCAAGGAAAATTGCCATCGATGTATGCACAGTCTAAGGTACCAAAGGGAGTTTCTAAGTCAACTTCCTGGATAATGAGCAGATGTTGACAAGAAGCGACCTATTGTAGGAGGGTCTTGGTGTACCCCCCATCAACAACACAAAATATGTATCAAGATTTGAGATAGAATGATGTTGATGTGGAATTGGTTCAAGAAAAATAGAGATGAATGTATGCTTAAGAGTATTGCATAAAATATCAACTGGAGGACTTCTCTTGAACATATCGATGACACTTTATGGAGTTGGAAACATTGACCCAAAATCAAAGGCATATGCTTTGATATGGTATGATGAATTAAAAAAATAAGCATATTTCCCAACCCAACAATCATGGAGATGAAGTGAAAGAGTGTCATGTTCAAGAGGAATCACTGCCAATAATAGGTGGAGTATCTAATTTTCCCAATTCCCCCGATCATTTCTAGTCAATACCTCTTTATTTTTGACAAGATTGAGGATGATAACATATGCTTGATCTATAAGTTCATCCTTCATATGAATCCCTATGAGTATTTTAACGAACCCTAAGAAGGAATGGTTCGGTCCCCTCATGTTCAACGAGTCCATCACTGTTTGATGCTTTTACGAGTCTAGTGAAGGTGTAACTCAAATTCATTTTCATGTTTAGAGAGTTTGAAAAAGAGGTGAAAAAGAAAACTCCAAAGGTTCCCATTTGTAAATAGTCTCTTGAGTTTGAAAAGGCAGAAAAATATACTCAGGGGAACATCTTAGCCATGTTCGATTAAGTTATTCCATTTTGTAATAAGTCTATTTCTGTATGGAAAAAGGGTTAAACTTATATTGAGTAGACATATTTTCATTTACTTTAACGAGTTCGAAAAGACAAGTGCTCAACAATATTTTCATGTTTAGGGAGTCTAAAAAGAGTTGAAAGAAGACTCAAGGGGGTTCCCCTTTTTATCACTTTACAGAGCCCGAAAAAGTGATATAAGGATGCTCTTTCATCAAAATGATTTGGTTAGACAAATTCTTCCAAGTAGTTGTTAAACTGCTAAAAACACCATCAAAAGGTTAAAAATACTTGATTTAAGGTTAACTTAGGTCAAATTTAAGTTAAAATGATAAACAATTAATAAAATAATCACAAAACCAACACAAATAGGAGAAAAGTAATTTTATTTTTACCATTTCACATTTTACCTCTTGGAGAGTGAGTTTTGAGTGCATTTTTCCCCTGATCTTCAACAACTGATTTTGGTCAATCTGGTGGATCATTTTAAGTGCCGTCACTTTCAGGTAGGAGATCTTACCTTTCTCTTTCTTTTCACGGTTTCAGTTTTCTGTTACATGCTCATTTTTTTCAAGTTTTGAGTGAATTAGGGATTTAATTTTTCTCCATAGCTCCAACAAACCCAAATAGTGTTAAAAGGTGTGCTGGGTGTTAGAGTTAGTTTATCAGTGATTGAAAATAGCTCTTTTGAGAGTTTTTCATTAGATAAATAGTCAAATTTTTTTGTCTTTTCAGTTAGTTTTCAGCAATAATTTTGGTCACTGAAGAAGTCTTATCTTGGTACTCTGCTCCTTGACATTATTTCATCAACATTTAGAGGTCTAAATTCAGGTTTTTCATCTCATATAGGTCAATTCTAGGTTTTTAACTGCCTATGGAAAATATTTACATTTCCATTATAAAATAAAGCAGTTTGTCTTCTGTTTTATTCCCAAAGTCTGGTCGAAAGAGAAAGCTTGTTTTTTCAGTTTGAATAAAACTTTTCATGTCACAGAAATCTCATAATCCATTTTTGTATTCACGGAGAAAGTAAAAGCATTGCCGAGAAATTTATTTCAAACCATATGCTTTACGACCGTTTATTCTTCAAAAATATGAAATATCATTCACATGACCATAGGATTCATCCTATGCGTCATCCGCATTACCCATCTGACACGTTACATACCCGTTGACTGGATAAATCAATCTTGCGGACAAGATCGATCTCCCTAGTACCAAAAGGTAATCTAGCAACAAACAACCAAACAAACCTATCTTTCTCTAGACATATGCGATTTAAAAAAGAATAATATAAAGGTGTTAAGGTATTACCATAGATCCAATGCTTGTTCGAAGTAGTTGTCCTTCGGTCACTTGAAGGAGTTATCTTTAAAGACCTGCAGTCACAAACAAGAAAACATTAAATAGCACCTGTCTAGTAAATATTATAAATCACGCCTATTGTGGTGATCAAGGAATCCATGAAATAAACAGTTAATTAACAACTTATTGAGAAAAATGAATTCATTTGTATTAACTTTGAATGAAAGAAAACCTTACAAACTTAGCCTTGATGTAGAACAGGCCTTCCTGGGGTTTGAAGCAGGAATCTCTTCTACTCTGAAAAGCCTTGCACTCTTCCAACCGAGACAGATAGAGGTATGTAATATTTCCTCACAAAATTTCAATTAAATGAGTCTGAATCCCAACAACACTTTACCTCAAACAATTATAAAGCTTGAACTCCCTTTGAGGCTACCCAAGGCCTCTTTTTATAGTGCAAAAGAGGAGGTTACAGTTCCAATTATGAAGGGATAAAGTCCTCCTTCAAAGGGATAAGCTCCTCACATCAAGGGGTTATCTCCTTAAGGAAAGGGATACATGAACCTCAAAAGAGCGGTTATGCCACTGCAAGATTCCTTCCAGAGGCTTCTAGAAATTACTGAAAGTGAGCTTTTTGAGTTTACTTGCGCCTTTTTAATATTTTACAGGGGTCCGCACTAACACAAAGAAAGTGCGTTCAGGTACGTAGGAGTCATGAACATTAGGTGCGAGACCGCAGGTAAGACAAAGAGAAAGTGCGATACTAGATTTTCAGAGACTTTTGAGAGCTTTTCTCTTATTTTTAAGGCTTGACATGAGGAACTGATGTGTTAGACTTTCAAAGGAGGAAGTATGAGTGATAATGAGCTCATACAGATAGCAGAATGTCAAGATGACAATTTTCAGTGCAACAGATTGCCCCCTAAAGTGAAAAGTCTGGAATAGATGAAGATAGAGTCTGTCATATATGAAGAGTGAAGTACTTTATCTTTTCAAAGATCATCCCGTGGACACCCCAGTCGGAACTTGTAAAAACATTCAATGAAAAATATATATATGTAGACATATCATCGCTGAGGTAGGCATTCCCATACTCAGATCAAAACTAACTAGAAAACTAATTTAAACTGTTCTGATACAGGAACGATTTTAAATACATCAACAGTATAGACATGTGTAGACATAGTATGGACGCAGCCATCTGTTTATGAATAGTCCACTGTATAAATGAATAAAAAAATTCCTCGCAGCCTGGATGGTAGAAACTAGATCTAGGGTCTTGATTTCTGTTTCTCGAACCAGTACGATTCTATCCATGTGAATAAATGTGTCGAAGTCGAACATGGTAGAAACCACTTGATTACTAGTCAATAATGTAGACTGTTAACAAGTGTGAGAGTAACCACCAGTAATTTCAATGGCCCTCAAAGTACTCAGTACAATCCATGAAATGTGAATGAATGAGTTGAAGTCGAACATGTCACGGAATCATTCGATCGAAGGTCAATGATGCAACCTGTCGTCGAAAGCGAGAAACCTGCCATTGAGGCATGCAGATTTCAAGGTACTGAAAATTTCTAGATCAACTTCCTAGATGATGAGTTGTCATCGATAGGATGTGATCCGTCGTAGCCAAACCCAAAACACGAAATCATAGATCAAGTTTTTGAAGAAATATATTGGCAAGGACTGACTTAGGGATGGTCAAAATGGAAGAAAAATATTTTGCAGATGAATGGTTTGTTTGAACTATCCTCTTGAACACATAGCGACACTGCAGATGGCTTGGTGACAATTGACCCAAAGCTGATACCTAGAAACCGACTGAAGACTTTCAAAATGGTTTGATTAACTATTAGGCAAAGGATTTCCCAACCCAGGTGAACAAAAGTGTCGTGTTCAGGAGTGGTTAACTGGATTTTCGAATAATCAAAATACAACAAGCAGGTTCATTTTTCTCTCTTTTCCCCCACCATTTCTGGCAAGTACCTCTTTATTTTTTACAAGCTTGAGGAGGATAACATTTGCTTGTTTATAAGCTCATCCTTCGGATGAGTCCAACTTAGTTTAAGATTCAAACCCTAAGAAGGAGTGGTTCGTTCTGTTTTAAAATTGAGCAGGGTCAACAACTGATGAGATTTTAACGAGTTCGGTATAGGAGAAACTCGGTGTTTTCAATTTAGGGAGTCGAGGAAAGAAAAACTTAAGAAAACTCAGCAGGTGTACTTTTTTGTAAATTTAGTCTCTAGAACTCGAAAAAGGATAAAATAATGCGAGGGAGAGAACTACGGTGACGTAATTAGTCAACATATACCTTTTAAGTAAATAGTCCATTTCGATCAAGTAAAGGGGTAAACTTATATTGAAAGAATGATCATTCATTATTTTACTTGTGATTCGAATAATCAAGTGCTCGGCAATCTTTTCAATTTTCGAGAGTCTGAAAAGAGCTTAAAAGAGGACTCCAGGTTTTTCGCTTTTTCATAAATTTTTGAAAGATTTTGAAAAAGTGATAAAAGAATGCTCTTTGTTGAAAAACGATCAATTTTCCCGAAAAATCCAATTTTCTCCACAAAAACTCGAAACATTACACATATCTATTTAAGATAAATAAAAATGTTTTCAAAAATTACCTTTTCAAAGTAAAAAATAAACAAATTAAAAATTCATTTATTCAAAAAAACTTATAAAAAGGGCTTTGCTAACTTCATTTTTACCATTTGAGTTCATAGTGAAAAGTGAGAGCTTTTGGGTAAAAAAAAGTTCCTGCGAAGATTCTGGAAAGCCGTCCAGTGAAATCGAGAACTGTCAGCTCCAAGTAATCCACGTCCTTCTTATATTTCATTTCATCCATTTACATTTCATTTTTAGGCTTTAAATTCTATTTTTTAAGGAAAAATAGGTTGAAAAAATCGCTTGCGGGGGTCCACAGGTGCAACACGCGGGCCCTGCGGACCCTGACTTTTTTCTATATAGAAAAAAGTCCTGGGTTCGCACCCATTGTACAACACCCATGCGTATCTATGCACTGTGTGTGAGCAAAGGGTGCGGACCCTGCACAATGAAATTTCAAACTTAAATTTCTCAATTTCCGCCCAAAAATTTTCAAACAATCTTGTTCTAATATGTTTTTTTATGCATTGTAGGACATTCAAAATGATTGTTTCGAGAGAACGCGAGCATGAGGACATAGATTATGCCACAATGAATCATTTTCCTACAATGCAGGCATTGAGAGCATGCGGTTTATACAAATTCTGGGCCATTCAGGGCATGAGGGCACATGTAGACCTCCTAACATGGCTAGTGAACGGATGGAATGTACAGGACCAGTGTTTTGTTATTGGCAGCCACCAGCTCAAAATTGAGCTGGAGGATATATATATTTTTAATTTGTTTGTCCAAGAGGGGCAAACAAATTTCTCTGTTTGGGACTAAGCTAGGTGGCCAGTCTGTCGCTAGTCTTCGACTAGAGTTCTACGATGATCGGGCAGACTCCAAGGAAAAATGGATTGATATAAAAACTATTATCCATCCTGAGCTTAAATTTATTTCATTTACTGTTACCAGACTTTGTGGGAGTGCAGCGTTGCATGTGGCTACTGGTTCCCAGATGCGCATTGCAGTACACTATTTTCGAGGCACCATTTTCAACTTGTGCAAAGCTGTGTTGGTCAATTTGAAAGGCCAAATAACCATAGCAAAGAATGGAAAGCTAAAAAAATTTGGATATGGATCCATTGTAGTCACCTTTGCTCTAGAGAGGATCCCCATTTTAGCTCCGCAGCACATTCGTGTCGATGTTGGTCGACCTCGAGAACCTAGGATGGTTCGTTGGGTTGCTTTGATGGCCCATCATGTTGAGGGCATTGAGGTTGTTTGATTTCCTTCTACATATTTTCATTGGCTGGAACGCCAAATTTTTGTTATAGAGGACTTTCCATACGTCGCGATGGACTACAGCGGCGACAGAGACATGGCTCTCCCAGTAGGAGAATAGTGGGATGATTCAAGTAAAAATCATTTTCAACAATTTCTAAGTTGTATTTCTTTTTTTTGTATTTTAATCGTCCCAAAAATAATAATCAAAAGTTTAAATGCATATGTGGTCCCACGATGACTAGCCAATCTCCCGCCTTATGAGAGGAGACATCCAGCTGTAGCAGCACCAGCCCCACAGGGCCAATCAGCAGAGATCCTGGCCGATTTGGAGCATCACCTAGAGTGCTTGACTGTAGACATTCCAAATACCGATATAGATGATATTCCGCTTAGATTACGGAGATATGTGATTGGTGTCCGAGGACCTTTTAGGAGGTTCTTGTGTAGGGTGGCCTGAGCAGTGGTTTCTTATCGTGATCATCACCAGGGATAGGATGATCGATTTGTAGACTCATAACATTTTTTACCTTTTGTATTATCATTTTTGCCGATCATAAGGTTTTTTTCAACCTATGATCAAAGACGATGTATATTTTGAAACACACTTTTATGCTATGATATATCATTGTTACCGGCTATCTATGTAACATGTTATTGAATGTTGTGTAATTTACTGTTTTGATTATTGCAAATGTCTATTTATCATACTAGAAGAAACTCCATCTGCTAAAGTATTTAAATGTCTTGGGATATGCTAATATTCAATGGAATCAAATTCACGTTCCAAGGGATGAAATCTTAAAAATAACCGTAATAACACTGGATTTCTAATGGCATAAAACTTGTTAAGTTGTAATACAATGAGTTCAGAATCCAACCTAACAATCAAACTCTGAATTCCAAATGATATGGATTCAGATAATAACTCAATCACTGCACTATGCTCTGCAATGTTATTCGTTGTTTGAACGAGGCTTACCCCAAGCATAGATACTAATTCGTCAGAGGGTGAATAGATAACCCAAGCTACGGAAGAAATGTTCCGTGTACTACGACAAGCACCATCAACAAAACCAATGTATGTCTGGAGAGACGTCGACATTTGCAATATCAAGAGTAAAACTCAGATAAGCAGGAACAGTGATAAGAGCACACTCTAAACAAGGCACGCTTTTCTAATCTAAGACACACCAGTAGTAAAGAAACTAATCTAACAAAAATGTCCACTCAGAATTTTAAGCATAATATCTCTTCAGATAAAGCCCATTTATGGGTTTATCTAAAGAGACTCCATCAAAATATATCAACTCATAGGCCCCTTTTGCCAACTTTGGTTTAACAATGAAATGACCATGCCACATAGGCACAAATTTTCCAACCCCTAGTTTATCATTAGCTTGATCGTATACTAAAACTAGGTCTCATTCTAAAAAATTACGAGGTGTAACATTTCTATCATATTGAGCTTTTATTCGTTTGACATGAGCTTCGTTTACTAATGCAGCATTTCATTGATTCTCATCTAGCTAAGCCAAGTACAAAAAACTCTTATCCTCTTTAGACGTAGCTGGGAGTAATTCTATGGCTAATGTAATGACAAAATTTCGCATTCAATAGGCAACACGGCTTCCAAACCATAAACCAGTTGAAAGGGAGTGAAACCAGTTTATGTTTTTACTGAGGTCCAATATGCCCAAAGTGCTGAAAATAACATGGAATGCCAATTCGACTTATGAATACCAATGATTCGTTTAATCATAGTGACTAAAATTTTATTGATAGCTTCAACCAGACCATTAGCCTATGGGTAATATGGAGTAGAACTATTGTGGCGCAGGCCAAGTTGATCTGTCATTTCAGTCATCATGATATTTCGAAAATGACTTCCATGATCCATAATTATGGCTTGAGGAACACCGAATCTAGCAATTATATGATTGAACACGAAATTTGTAGCAGTCTTGTCATATGCTAAAAATGTAGGCATCGCCTCGGCCCACTTAGTAAAATAATCTACCGCTAGGATAATATACGCATGCCCCCCAGCCTAGTGAGGGTTACATGTAATATAGTCAATACCCCACTTTGCGAAAGGACCGAGAGCAATTATAGGCTGATGAGGAGCGGGTGGTGCACACATTTTATGATCAAAGACCTGACAATTGTGGCATTTCCGAACTGCATAGATACAATCTTTGAATAAGGACGGCCAGAAATAACCAGCGCACAATATCTTTTGGGTTGTGGCATACCCAGACATATGACCGCCACATGCTCCAAAATGGCAGTCATTTAGAACCTTCTCAGCTTCTTCATGAGTAAGACAGCGTCGGAAAACAGAATCCGCTCCATGACAATAGAGTGTATCACCAATAATATTGTATTGTTGGGATTGGAAATGTATTTTCCGTCACTGAGATCGTGAGATTTCAGGCTGAAAAGATTGGGTTTGGAAATAAACAAAAATATCCCCATACCAAGGATCAAGAGTACTGATAAGAAGCAAGGTTTCGTTTGCAATGGGCTATTCCGCCACAGTTTCACTATCAGTAGACGGGAAATTACACATCAGTTCAGCAAAAACCAAATATTTCTTTGCCTTGGATTTTTCAAATTCCAAGTCAAATTCCAGCAGGATAACTATCCATTTGGAATTCTTGCCCCCTATCAATTGTTCGGTGAAGATGTACATCATAGGGTTACAGTCAGAAGTTACTGTGGTTTTTCATAATAAGATGTAGTGACGAAATCTTTGGATAGATTGAACAGCTGCCAAGGCCAATTTCTCCACATGCGTGTATTTGATCTCAGTCGAAAGAAAATTTTGACTAAGATAGTAAATCACATGTTCATTGTTGAGTTCATCTTCCTGAACTAAAACCATCCCAATGGTGGAATGAGAAGCAGCAAGGTACAAAAAATAATCTCGGTTATAATTGGAAGGATGTAATAACGGTGCATGGGTCAACGCGTGTTTTAGTGCATCAAAATATCGATCAGCAATCTCATCCCAAAAGAATGGAACGTTCTATTTTAACAACTTGGTAAAACCCTTTGTTAACTTGGTGTAATTAGGAATGAACCGACGTAAAAAGTTTGCTTTCCCCTGCAAACTTTAGAGTTGGCACAGAGTTGAAGGAGGAGGTAGATTAACAATAGCTTCGACCTTTGACGGATCAACACAAATGCCTGCTTTCAAAACAACAAATCCCAGTAAGCGACCCGATTCTACACAAAAAACACATTTGTGTGGATTCAGCCGAATTCAATAATGCCTACATCTCATAAAGATAACTCGTAAATGAGTGAGATGGTCGGCCCTACATGATGAATGAACAGGTAAATCGTCAAGATAAGGCTGCACAATGTGCTTAATGTCATGAAATGCATAAGGCATAGCCTTTTGAAAATTTGCCCCAGCATTCTTCAAGCCAAAAGGTAGTTTGCAATAATAAAATGTCCCCCATGGACAAATGAATGTTTTTTTAGGTTGATCAGCAGGGAGTATGTTTATTTGATTGTAACTGGAAAAACCATCCATAAAGGAGAACATTTCGCTACCCGCACAATCATCAATGATTTGATCGATATAGGGGGTTGGATACTTGTCTTTAGGACAAGCTCGATTAATATCCCTATAGTCGATACATGCTCTTATCGTTCCTTGATTTTTGTTAATAGGAACAATATTCGATACCCAATCAGTTGAAGGAATTGGATAAATGAAACTTGCACGAAGTAATTTCTCAACTTTGGCTTTGATAGCAGTAGCTTTTCTCGGATGTATCTGACATAAGCATTGTCGGACAGGTTTTTCATCCAGGTAAGTCTTAATTTCATGTACAACTATTGACAAATCGATTCCTGGCATTTCTTCATATGACCAGGAAAACACATCACGAAATTCTTGAAATAGGGCTTTATAAGATTGGATTTCTTCGTCTGTACAACAAGCACCTATATGAATGTTTTCAATTATTCCTGGCTAATTGAAATGTCAATAGGAACCGTTCGAGAGATATTTTCCAAATTCAACTTAGAATCAGAATGTTGCAATGGATTCTGCGGTTCTTTGACATATTCAATAGTAAAAATAAAAAAGAAATCATTTTCAAAATGATCCAGGTCAGGTAAAAATGAAGATCGGTGATGTAGATCTTCTCATGGTAAATCATCAATAAACAAAAGTTCACGAATCTGCTCATCAATATGAACAAGATTGGGAAATGTCGTTGTGGCTGAGCTAGATATAGAAAGTGATTCCTCATGGATCACATTCATTGGATCAGTTTCGGTTGAAGAAGGATCAGAAAGCGACTGTACAACCTGATGTGCAATTTCAAAGGGACTCAAAGGCATCGCGCCATCAAATGAATCCACCTCGGAATCGGAAGGTACGATCCGAGGATCATCAAAAGTAACAGTATTCGATGAAATCATATGAATATTTTCAATAGGAGGTGATATGTTAGGAGCAAGAAAGGAAAAATTTCCTAGTAAACCATAATATTTAATCAAACCTACGCCAACATCCTTGTAAGGGATAGCCGTTATACCGATGTGCTGGATAGTTTCTGTAGAGGCTGGATTGGATGAGAAATAAGTGAGATGGTCTATTGTAACGATATTTACTTGATGTGGAAACTTGATAAGCCGAAAGACCAATGAAACAACAAAATTCATAGCATAAGACCAGCTGTGACCCAAGAGAAGGTTGTAATCTAGAGGGGCATCAACCACCTCCACATCTATATTTACGGTTTTGCCTTCAACCCCTATAGGTAAATCCTACAAAATACCAAATGGATGGAACCCTCGGCCATAAAAATCCTTTAGAATTGTCGGAGACTGATTGAGTGTAGGAGAACCAAGAGATTTCCAACAGTGGATTGACATAATACACGTAGAAGCCCCTTCATCAATCATAGTCCGAAAAACGGGTCTATTTTTTACTAATACTGGAATCTGGAAAGCCATTTGATGAGGTAGGCAGGGTGTACTATTCTCTAAATCGAATATTATTAGGTTCGAATCCTGAATATCGATAGCTCCTATGGTAGAAAAAAGTAATTTACGCTGTGCTGGGCACGATTGCAGCACTTCCAAAGCTGACATTGCTGAAGGGGAAATAGCTAAGTCCTCAACAATGTTGTAATTCTGAGCAGCGCTCGCATGTGGATTGAAAGCTGATTTA
The DNA here is from genome assembly GCA_034641835.2 of Pinus albicaulis. NCBI lineage: Eukaryota > Viridiplantae > Streptophyta > Pinopsida > Pinales > Pinaceae > Pinus > Pinus albicaulis. The sequence goes on from CM076584.1 coordinate 307,385,082, forward strand.
CGAAGTAAACCTTTAGCAGGTGGTTTGATTACTAAGTCTGAATTGGGTTTCTCAATCTGTAGTGGATCAGAAACAGGAGGAGGTGTAGTTGATGTGTTTGAATTAGAAGATTCTGCTTCTTTACCACCAACAGGACTTTTACTACCATAATCTTGCGATTGCATCACAATCCTGACATGAGACATCATCATAACGGGTTCTTCTGAGGTGTTCTAGGTAGAACCAATCATCTTACTATCTTGAGTAGGAAAAGGATCCTTCAAGACAACAGGTTGTTGAGAACCTTTAACGAACTTCGAAACCTCTGCTTGATGCGGGCATTCTTTGGTAAAATGATCCTCGTCGCAAATGAAACAAGGATAGCGAGGTTTGCGTTTTTCGTCATTAGATTCATTTTTATCTGTTTTATCTTTTAAATGTTGTTTGTTTTTATTCTTCCCCTTCTTTTGGCCGCCAGATTTAGATTTGGCCGTAGATGTCTCTACGACATGAATGTCGGCAGAAATTTCAGCGGAAGATTCTCCTTTCGGGGAATCAGGTAAATTTATTATAGGAGAAGAATTCTTTGAATATTTCTTCTTACTTTTAGTACTAACTAAACCAATCATACCATCAGCGGCATGAGACCCAGAAGGAGCTGCAGTTATTTGACCTTGTTTTGGAAGATCAGGGATTTTTTCATGTAAAGTACCTGACTGCGTGTAGACGAGGTCAAGGTACTGAGCTTGAGCAATGAATTTCTCTTCAGTAACAACTCCTCCCTTAGCTACATCTTCAGTGATTTTGGGTAATAATGATTTAATGAACCATTCCGCAAAAATTTGATCCGGAATGAAAAATTTCACTAAACGCCTTCTACGTCGCCATTCGTGAATATGATCAGAAATATATGTGGACGTGGATTGTTTTAGTGAAGTAAATAGTTCCGTGCCATTGTCTTATCTGACAGGAAACTGAAAATGAGTTAAGAAAGCAGTTGCTAACTGATTGAAATTATTAAAAGAGCCTCGTGGTAACGCAATGTACCATTTGGAAGCAAGACCAATAAGAGTTCGTTGAAAAAGACGCAAGCGAATTGAATCATCAATTATTGAATTAGACGCACACCAGAGGTGATAAGTCATAACGTGATTTGACGGATCCTCTCCTGACTTACCCTCGAATTTCGGTATATCACTGGGCAACTTATGTGGCATTGGCAGCCAATACGAATGATAGTAAATTGGATCATTCGTAAGGTGTGACAAATTAGGTAAATCCAAAGTTGCAATAAATGGTAACTGACGTTTAGGGTTGCGAAAATATTGAGTAATAAAATCAGTTCTGGGAGGAGGATACCCAGGATAACTGGGAATCAGATTTGAATTAGGAATGGTATAACCTCTCAGGAAACCAGGATTAACCAGACCAAATTGTGGTTGTTGAGGCTGTTGATAAGTATAGCCAGGATACGGTTGATATTGATAAAACAGGTTTTGTGCAACGAGACCGAATTGATACTATCCCTGGTATGGTTGATATGTGAATTGCGGTTGAATCGTGACAATCGTACTTGTACCAGCTTGTCCTGTAGGTATCTAGACCGAAGTCTGAACTATAGGTCCTGACTGGGGTACAGAGACTTGAGGAATTTTCACGGATGCAGGGATAGAAGAAACCAGAGCTACAAATACTCCAAAAACAGGTGTTATAGGTTGAACATATGTTGCAGTAGTTAGAACAGTTTGAGGCGGACTCTGAGGTGTACTAGGCCCAGGCTACTGAACAGAACTAGGTGCAGGGATTTGAACAGTAGGCTAGACAGGTTGCTGGGTTGGACCAGAAACCAAAGGCTATCCAGGTTGACTAGGTAACTGCACATTAGGTTGCATAGTCTGTTGAATTTGGGATGGATCCCACACCATGTTCATTCCGGGGTATTTTCCAGTAGAAGGTTGTACATATGAAGGACCATAGCTTGGTTGAACGTAGGGTTGATAATTAAGTGGTAAATTTCCAACTCCTTGTACAAATGATTGACCAGAAGGTGGTTGAAAACCTTGAGTTTGGTACTGACCTTGAGGTTGATAACCCTGAGGTGCGTACCGAATTTGGGGTTGATAAGGACCTTGAAGAATATACTGAGTCTGGGGTTGACCTTGGGGTATGTATTGTCCTGAAGGTTGATAACCTTGAGGTATGTACTGTCCTTGCGGTTGTTCTCCAAAATAATATTGTCCTACAGTTTGTCCTGGGAAAAAATTACCCTGAAATCACCCCCCAGGCAGTAATTGACTTCCTTGAGGTTGCCCCCCAGGCGGTAACTGACTGCCCTGAGGTTGTCCCCCAGGCGGTAACTGACTGCCTTGAGGTTGCCCCCCGGGTGGTAGTTGAACACCCTGAGGTTGAGGATTTGGAATATTACTAGACATCATAAAGATTGGCTTTGCGTTCGACGTTTCAGTTTTAATTCCATTACCTGAGAAAGTACCAGAGAGAGCCTGGTACCCTGAAGGAATAGAAGGACCACTTTATAAAAATTTTTCTGGTGTTTGGGAAAACATAGATAACTCTCCTGACATGATCGATGAAGGATAGTAACCTCTGGGTGTAGGATGAAAAGGAATTCGAGGTGGTGAAAATGCAAGACTCGGGTTTTCTAAAAAAAATTTCAAAGATAAATACCAAGCGTCACTCCTAATAGGGCTGTAGAAAATAGATTCATGCTCCCTAATATTCAAAGACTGTTGGGATTCAGGAAGAGTTACTTCTTCGTCTGGACTGACAAGTTCTTCAATAGAAATGAGGCCAAATGGAAGATCTTCAGTAATAATATTTCTTACCCTAGGTGAACCGGGATCACTAGAAGTTGGAGTAATAAATCCTGAGGATGTTTCCAAAACAGAAGGTTCAGTGTCAGGATCATAAATTTCAGGTTCTTCAGCTAGTTCAGTGGAAGGAGAAATACTACCAGTAACTTCAGAAACTGAAATCCACTCTTGAATATGCTCTGTTGTGGGTATTTGATGATCAGGCTGAACAACTATAGATGAACTTCCGACTTTTGTTGATCTAATTCTACCACTACTAGATGATACTAGAACATGCAGCCCTTCAAGTTGACTTGGTGTATACTCAGGGGGCTTCCCCTGAAGTCTTCGGGACTGTCATGGTAATTCTGCCACGATTAAATATTAATCAATCACACGCAAACAAAGAAAATTTCAATAAAAACACCTAAAGTATCTAAAGGAACAAACAACTGAATCACACGTCTAAAAAATCTAAGAGTTCAAACCATGCACAAATAGTAACTTCCCGTACTAAAAAAACTAGTTGGTGATGAAATCCAACTTAGTAGAAGTTTAATATAGAAAGGGCGGTTGGAAGAGTTACCCCGACAACTTGCTTAATGAAACAGACTGGTACAAGTTTCTTCACAAAACCATCTCGCGTGAAGAAAACCCCCCAGAGAGTCCAAGTGAGTCTAGTCAACGTCTACTCCAGGTACAGTGAGATCTTTCCTTCACCGTCACCTTAGGAAATAATCTTAAGTTTATAGACACTAAGGTTACCAACAGTAACAAATACAACTGGGGGAACAGTCTACGATCGGATTCCACGCGCAAGGGCAGAGTAACAAATCTCAATCCCCTTGAAGGCTCCTCGACATGGTCAATATGAGGTTTACCAACAAGTGACCCCAGGCTCCTCGACAATCGTTAATTCGAGGTTTACCGTTTGTAATGTGCGTAGATCTTCTATCTTTCCCAATGAAATAGAATTGATTGTCTCAAAGGTTCGGACATGATCTCATGATTAACTCCTTTAAGAGAATATTCCCATATTGTACCAATTACAATTGAATTTATTCATACCACAAGATTTATCTACTTGTTTGTTTTTACTATCTTGGAAAGTTAATTACTCCCTACTCCAAGATACTAGCTTAAGATATATTGGTGATAAGAGCCCTAGAAATAGAAAAGATTACTAAATCAATTTTAATTAAGTGTTGTTTTTATGGGTTGTTCTTTAAGTCAATAGGTATGGAAATGAAACTTTGATGGTGTGAAGACTCGACTTCCAAACACACTAAAAAATGCACCTAAAATGATAAACAATTCGTTTTTATTTCTGTTAGGCCCCCTATAAATTTCTTGACAAGAAAGCAGGGGGCTAGATTGTTTTTTGAGCTTTCAAGGAATGCATTTCCACTGAAAAACACATCATTCTTGAAAGCCTCTTCGGCTCGCCCCTGATACAATTCCCTCTCATGATTTCCATTTTAAAGCCCCACTGACAGTGTAGACTCCAGCCCAAAAAGGCCTTCATTTTGCCCTTGTATCATTTCCCCTTGTATCCCCGCAAAATGTCCCATTTTACCCTTTTTTCCCTTTGTCAGAGTTCCCCTTTTACCCTCTAAATCCTCCCAAAATCCCCTTTAAATCCTACACTACCCCTTGTTTGGCCCGATTTCCCCTTTTTCCTTCTATCGTTACCTTTTCCCAGCCTTAAAAAGCATTAAAATGGGCCAAAAAACCCATTTTCCATCTTATAATAGGGCCTATCCCCTTTCAGCCCAGCCCCATAAACCACTTCCCCACGTGACCCCGCACCCAGGACCAAGCGCTTAAGCTCGGGCGCTTATCGCAATCGGAGTTGTCGAGCGAGCGCATTCCTTTGTAAAGTTAAAAACCTCCGATTCAATGGTGTATCCATCTGTCGGCCCGTGAAATGATATCTGTCGTTGATTTTGATAGATCCGACGGCCCTCGCTTTCCCACTTTCCCTGCTTCGATCGCAATCACAATTGTCAATCGATGCCACTTTCCGCCCTTTGCGATTGTGATCTCCCGATTACAATCTCCGCCATAGATCTCTATTTGGATCGAACAGCTGGCGCTCCATCACATCGCGCCAGTCGCATCACGTCCCCTCCTCTGTGCCTCCCGATTGCGATCCGCTAATGATAATCTCCACCATCGATTCCCCCTATTGATCCAACGGCCCTCGCTTTCCCACTCAAATCGCAATCGCAAGTTCCAAACGATGCCACCTTCCACCCTTTGCGATTGTGATTTTCCTCGATCCAATCTCGACCATCCATTACTCCAAGATTCGACGGTCATAAGATAATCATGCCATCGTTCATCGGAGTGCCAACCCTCCCATTTCTCCCCTCTGATTGGATCATGGCCGTCGATTCCCCCTGAGATCGATGGTCCAAAACTAATCACCCTCCGCCCATTCCAGGTCCCACCTTTCAAAATTCATTTCACATTTACGTGCATTTCCTTTGGTTTTCATTTCAAAACTCTGAACCCTTGTTTTGCATTAACATAATATCATCTCCCCAAACGTCTAAATTTTAACGTTTCACATTAAGGTTTTCATTTCGCTCAACTTCCACATACATTTTCCCACTGTTTCACTGCATGTTCCCATTGCATTTCAGTGCATCCATAGCTTCCGCTCCTATCACGCTGACACCATCACAAGCATTCTGTCTCAACCATCTTCCCCATGCATGGATTTTCTTGACTAATTTGTGGGTTTTCGCAGGTTACAGGCAGTAAGAACTGCCATCGCTCGCAGTCACTATTACAGTGACACAGAGCGCAGGGGAGATATTTTCCGAGCACTGATATTGCAAAGGAAGTGTTCGGGAAGGTTTCTGCATAAATTTTCATTGAAAGTGCAGAGGTCAAACTGCGCGAAACCTTTCCAGCGCATCAGAGCTCCCTTTCCACTGACAGAGACAGTCATGAAGCGGTAGAGAGTATCAGTGAGGGATTAAAGGGTCTAATGCACATTGTTGAGGATCTTAAGCCTTAATCCAATGTTTAAAGGGCAAAGTGTACCAGATTGAGGACTGCATGATTAATACAGAAGGCCTAAAGAGGCCCAACGCACATAAAACAATATATCAGTGTTTCACATCAGTAAAAGTTTTCCCCCCAAGAAAAGACACAGTACCCATACTGCTTTCATTCTATACCGTGTTCCTTAGAAGATTTCCACCTTGACAGAATAGTCCTATGCTACCAAAGCATTGGTTATGCAGCATGGCAGACCTCAAAGTCATTTACCTACCTTTTTTTTTATTCACCAGAGTAATACATAGTAGTGCAACCAAAGTACATCAGAGACATACCTGGAGTAAATGGAAGTCCTACGAAGACCACTCTTTCATCCAAAGAGTACCAGAGATAAATGCACATAACTTAAAAAAGAATGGGCTTCAGCCCTCTTCCTTTTCTGAGTTTTAATGCTACATTTAGTTTTCACCTACCTCCTCTGCTCATCTTTCAGCTATAAAATTCATGAAGAAACTCATTGTAAAGGTTGTTGATCAGCTATCAGTGAATTGCAAGTTGTTTCTTCTGAGACATGTTCTCTGTGTAAAGTTGTAAGATAGGCTAAGGAAGATGTATTCAAACTGAATATCAAGCTATTGGTAATGTTGTAATTGATTGGTGTTGCTATTTTAATGAAAAGCACATTTCTCTGGATCCTGATTTAAAGCAGCGGTCATGTTTTTATATCTCTGTATTTGTTTTTAACTTGTAGTTCATTCCATTTCATTTATACTGGCTCGCATCAGAAATCTGGCATAGGATTTACCCTTGTTAGGTACCCTATGTTTATGCTCTCCTTGCCTTCAATGTTTTCTACTATATGTGCTATTTGAGGACTGATTTCAAGCTAATTTAACCAGTGTAGTGGTCTGATATATCGCTAGCTGATGTATGAATTAATGAAACCTGTCTTTAGATGTTCTTGTTAGGATTTAATTGAATGAATTGGGAACACTGGGAGGTTCAGAACTTTGTCTCTCGTTTCACTAGGATCCTTTTCAATTAATTTAACCTTTAATATCCTCGGTCTTCGGCCGACATCGAGAGTTAAAAGTCTCTCTCTTCCATCTCGTGTCTTTAACTTTGTGTTCTAAATATTTAATGTTTCCCTTTCGTCCGAAGAGTTAGCCTTCGTAAGCCGCGATCACAAAGTTGTCCCGGTGTCCCGTCCCCGGATCTTATTCCGAAGGTGACCTTGGAGGTTTCTGCTTTCTCACCTTCCTCTGTTACCATTTCATGCCACACTATCATCTTTAAGATCCAATGCTTTAGATGACTAGCCCAACCGAAAAAAGCTCCTCGCATATTGAATAAGGAGTAAACCCTTTCCCCGACAATGTTCTTGAATGTTCTCTGAAACATCCCTCCTTTGCCTAAAATCCTCTTTTCTCACCCTTGTCTTATATTTAACCCTTCTTTCCTGATTCCCAACAACCAAACATACATCAAACAAACAAAACCCAAGCCTTATAACTAGCCTAATATCTTAACCTTTGAACTTCCAAGACATATACCTTTGACAATCATAGAGAGATCCCTCTTTGGACCCAGGAGGGCTAGATCCTGAGGTCTTAAAGTGGTTTGATGTTGTCTCATATTTTGGTATTTCCAACCTTGCCAAAACATGGGAACCCCAACATAATGGCGACTCCACTGGGGAATTTCTGAGTATTCATCCCACTACATCACAAGAACCTCAGAAACCCACAATCTCTGGTTAGGTTGGCAGTGAGACACTTCTAATTGCAATTCACTTTCTGCAACATTTGTTGTGTTTCACCCATACTCTTAGACAGAGTCTGGAAAGGGCTAGGTAGCCTCCAGATCTCACACTCTTTCAGAGGTGATATATCTGGTAAAATTCCTCCCAGTTGATCTCTGGTTAGATTTTTCTGTGTTTTGAAGATATCCCTAAAAAGGGACATCTCATAATCATTGTGGTGGATAGTGTACCTTCCAGAAGCATCCTAAACCTTCCACCTGGCGACTCCATAGCTCCTAAATATCATAAGACTCCACTGGTGATCAATAGGCCTGCTAATTATCTTGGTTCACATAAGACTCCACTGGGAGACCAGCCTCCATAACAACATCAGCCATAATAGAAGTAACAAATAGGGTTAAGCTGCTTTGTTGAAGAATAGCATTCTGGCTTCAGGAACCATTCACACAAGAGCTTATCCTAATCCAAACCCACCTGAAATAGTTGAAAACCCTAAGAGCATCCTCAAGGGATCTCCTACACCCAAAAGACCAACTATTTCCAGTCACATCCCTAGAGCTAACTCTGCACTGGAAGACTTCACAGCTCTTTTAGTCCCACCTTTTGACCTAGACCTACCAAACAGACTACCAAGAACTAGGTCATTCAGTGTTCTAGACCAGACAGACCTTGAGCTTCCCGGTTCACCATCTCATAGTGGTCAACACATTAGGGATAGAGAAAACCCGCCATCTACACCTCCTGTATTCACTTCATTCAAAACTTGGGGCTCTGCCACCCTAAATCTGCCTAACAAGCTTCTGCTGGTCCTAGTATCCCTGTCATCCATATACCAACTGCTCAAGCCAACCCTTTACCTCATCAAAACATCATCATGGCAGCCTGGTATGCCCCTCTGGTTTTACCCTAGCCTCTAGTACCCTTACCCAATGATCATCAACCAAAGATCCCACACTTCACTGCAAAGGAGTCCACCACAGCTCAGTACCATGTAGATAGGATGGAAGATTCTTTTGACTACATGGAGATAGATGATGATACAGTCAAAATGAGAATCTTTGCCCAGAGCTTAGGAGGTGATGTGAAAAAATGGTTTAAAATCCTACCTCCTAATAACATCCAAGACCTTCCTGCTTTATATCAGACCTTCATAAACAAATGGGAAGTTAAGGCCAACCCTTTCGAAATCTTAGCAGAATACAAGAATCTTAAGAGAAATGTCGGAGAGAGTGTCCATGACTACTCTACAAGGTTTAATAGCGTTTATAACGCTCTTCCTCCACACATGAAACCTCCCCAAGGTATGGTTCTAGTGAAATACCCTGAAGTCCTGGATGCTGATATGGCCTACCATCTTAGGGAGAGGGATTACAACACACTGGAAGACATGCAGAAGGGAGCAGTGAGTGTAGAGGCTAACCTAATTGAGAAGAAAGCAAGATTGAGAGCTGAGAAGAGGGTGACATATAGAGATGACAATGTAGCTTCCACATCAGACCCCAATTATGATCGCATATCCAAAAACATGGAAAAGCTACAACAAATGATGGAGAAAATGGTTGTCACGGTCAATAACCAAAACATAAATCAAAATCATAACCAGAACCAGAACTTTAGAAGAAACAACACCACTCCTAATAGACAAAGAGAATCAGATCAACAAGTTATTCCCCCATTTCAAGAGAACTTTCTAGATGAAGATGAGGGAATCATAGAAGAGTCTGAGGGAACCACAATAAACATGTTTGAAATAGAATATTCAATCCACAACTGTTCCGCAGAGGAAGATCAACCCTCATCCTCATGCTGGGATGAGGAAAGATTAGAATCTGAGGATTACAGACTTGGATTTGAAGATGCCATGATGCAGGTCAGAGAACAATATGAACCTAGGAGCAAGAAAAGCATAGATAATTCCAAACCCAAAGCTTCTGAGATTACCATCAAGAAAAGGCCTGAGAAATCTTCTAAAGCGGCTGTTGAACGTAGCAAATGAACAGCTGAGAGTTCTGGGAAGAACAAAGAAAAAGACAATCAAAACACTGATAAACAAAGTCAACCAACTAGTAGCACTAGAACTACAGTTAATGCTCCTAATAAAACAGTTTATAACACTGTGCATAGTGAGAATCAGTGCACTGATTCTGCCACCAAGGCGGTGGCTAACAAAACAGAGTTGAACATTCCAAAGAGTCAGTCCACTTTCAATTTGGAGAGTGTGATTGCAAAAATTAAAATCTCTGTCCCACTCTCTGAGCTGGCCTCTTAGGATGTATATAAAGGCCAAATTTTGAAAGCATTAAATCTAGGTGAGAACGGTGACACTGTCAATTTGAGTGATGATAAAGCAGCCCTTCTGTTTGGTCCTAAGATTGAAGGCAAGTTTCAGGAAGGGGTAGTGCCCCCTTTTTATGTCAGTCTTAATATCCATGAAAAGATCCTTCACAATGCAATGCATGATTCTGGGGCATCTCACAACTTAATGCCTAAGGTGGTTATGGAAAAGCTAGGCCTAGAGATAACCCGCCCCTATAAATATTTATACTCATTTGACTCTAGAAAAGTAAAATGTCTGGGCCTAATCAAAGACCTGTGTGTAAACCTTACCCAGATTCTAGCAAAATGTATGGTCATGGATGTTGTGGTGGCAGATGTGCCACCTAAGTATGGTATGCTATTGTCAAGGTCATGGGGAGCCAAGCTGCAGGGTACAATGTAGATGGATGGGGCATATGCCACAATTCCTATTTTTAGCCAACTTAGAAGACTCTACAGGGAGGCACAAATGAAATTCCTGGTCAGTAGTCCCGAAAAGCTTGAAAATTCACCTTTATACTCTGTACACACAGATCTTGACTCCTTCATTCTTTGCAATGATGAATCTTTGGAGGAGTCAGGATTAAAAAACAGAGATACACACGATGAAACATAGCCCATGGACTTTAACATAATGGCTACTCTAGACTCGGAAGAAAAAGATGTCGAAACCTGTGGACAATACACTGAAAACGAAACTCCGAGAAAACAAGAAACAAGATGTAAATAGTTGGCTAGTCACCCTCACAAACTCATACACCACACGAAGAACGAAACCATCCGCAGTCCAATGCAGACCACGTAACACAATAGACCAGTGAAACCCACGTTAGGGAAGGAAACGATGATAAAACGAAAAATGATCCCCTGTGGGAAATGAATTTCGATGGGTCATGTACCAAGAGAACTGTTGGAGTAGGAGTGTGGGTGTATAACACAGAGAGTGACTACGTAGAAAGCCATGCATGTAACCTGCACTTCAAATGTACAAACAATATCGTAGAGTATGAGGCTCTGATCCTAGGCTTAACTCTGTTGAAAAAATTAGGAGCCTGTAGGATAACCGTGCATGGAGACTCTGAGCTGATCATTAAACAGGTGAATGGTGAATACACAGCGAAACATCCTAGACTGAGAGCGTACAAGAATGACGCTATGGATCTATTGAAAACCTTTGTAGAATACGAACTGGTGTTTGTCCCTAGGAGTTAGAACGCAATTGTAAATGGATTAGCCTGCGTGGCTAGTTCATATCACAAGCCTCCTAGCGACCAACATATCATCATTCAGACCAAATTCAGACCTGTAGTGCTGGACAATGAAAAATATTGGTAGGTCTTTGAGGGCGATAAACAGATTGAAGATATCCTAGTAGGTAGAGACGAGTTTGAATTTTCTGGTTCAGATTCTAAATCTGACGGTAGCTGCCTAAGTGAAGAGTCCTCAGATGAGGAAGAACCACCCTGTAACATAGAAATAAACACTTTAAACGAATAGACTGGAAATCCAAACGAAAAATGTAAAAACGCAGATAGTGAAGAAGTAGAGGTGCTGCAGGCCAAAGATAAGAACATACCCTGAGGTCTGGCACCTTTAGAGGACCTTTTTGACTTTGATGATGTAGAAAAAAATCCCACTATAGAACACGTAGACTCTGACGTTGAAGAATGCAACATAGGCACTGAAGATAAACCCAAAATGATTAAATTGGCTAACTCCCTTCCTGCAAACATGAAAAAGAAATACATTGACCTATTCAAGGAATTCATTGATGTGTTTTCCTGGAGCTATGAGGACTTAAAGGCCTATGACACGAACATTATACAACACAAAATACCCTTGAAAGAAAATCAGAAGCCCTTCAGAAATAAACTCTGCAGGATAAACCCAAAACAATTGCCTACAGTGGAAAAGGAGATAAAGAAGATGTATGAGGCAGGAATAATAGTTCCTGTGAGATTCTTTGATTGGGTCTCAAACCTAGTGGCTGTGAGAAAGAAAACAGGGGAGATCAGGCTGTGTATTGATTTCAGGAATCTTAACAGAGCCTCACTCAAAGACAATTACCCTTTGCCAAAAATGGAACACATTCTTCAGAAGGTAGTAGGCTCAAAAATGATCTCCCTGTTAGATGGTTTTTCAGGTTACAACCAAGTTTTAGTAATCCCAGAAGACCAACTCAAGACAGCCTTTACCACTCCATGGGGCACCTTTATGTATGTTAAAATGCCCTTTGGACTGATGAACACTGGTGCAACCTTCCAAAGAGCAATGGACATAGTTTTTTCAGATGAAATAGGACACTTAATTGTCATCTACCTGGATGACATAAAAGTTTATTCCAAGACTGAAGAAGAACAACTAAGATATCTGAGGAAAGTGTTTGAAAAATGTAGAAGGTTCAGTCTGTCATTGAATCCTAAAAAGACTGTATTTGGGCTACAAGAAGGAAAAATTCTTGGCCACATCATATCTAAGAAGGGAATTAGGATAGATGCACAAAGAGTTGAGGGAATACTATAGATCACACACCCGAGAAACATCAAAGAATTACAGTCCTTCATTGGGAAAATTAACTTCTTAAGGAGGTTTATTCCCAACTTAGCTGAACGCCTTAGGAATATGACAAACATGTTAAGGAAAGGTGTAGGAGTTAAATGGACTGTTGAAGCTAAGAAATCCTTTGAATTAGTCAAACTTGCACTCACTTGGGCTCCTGTCCTAATAAACCCTGATTTCTCAAAATATTTTCTGATTTTCTCATTTGCATCCGAGCATACAGTAGCTGCAGTTCTGCTGCAGAAAAATCCAGAGGGAATGGAATAGCCCATTTCCTTCTTTAGTAAAGCACTAAGAGACGCACCCTTGAAATACAACATAATGAAAAAATAGGCCTATGCCTTGGTAAAGGCCCCACACCATAGCCTACGTGCCAAATGTAGTGGTTAAAGACATCTTGTCCCAAGACCCAAATGGGAAGAGGAAAAAATGGATTGCTGTGATATTAGAGTACGACCTTGAGATAAAACCCACCAAACTGATCAAAGGTCAGGGCTTAGCTCAACTAATGGCTGAATCAAATCTACAAGCCCTTGACATTAACATGGTAGATGCCTTGGATGAGCAGCAGGGATTGCCTGATCCCACTATTGAGGAGAATTTTCAGAGCTCTCCTTGGTATTCTGACATTTTGTATGTGCTTACACACCTCAATGCCCCTCCTGAACTATCAAAGACCAAGGCCAGATTCTTAAAGCTAAAGGCGATAAGCTATTGCATAATGAATGAAGGATTATACTGGAAAAACACAAATGGCCTATTGCTTAAATGTTTGCCTGAGTCTGAAGCAGAAAGGATTATACAAGAATTCCATGCAGGAGAGTGTGGAGGCCACCTGAACTGGAAAGCCACTGCAAACAAAATACTCAGAGCTGACTATTATTGGCCTACACTCTTCAATGACATCCATAAGATGATAATTGCCTGCCACAAATGCCAGATTTTTGAAGGCAAAAGAAAGCTCCTCCCCTTACCTCTACAACCCATCACTGTTGAAGGTCCCTTTATGCAATGGGGCCTAGATTTCATAGGAGAAATTCACCCTGCTTCTTCCGCACAACACAAATGGATCTTAACAGCCACAGACTACTTCACTAAGTGGATAGAAGCCATACCTACTAGGAATGCCACAGATTCAGTCATCATTAGGTTCCTAGAAGGTCATATCCTCTCTCGGTTTGGCTGCCCAAGGAAAATAATCACTGATAATGTTGCTACTTTTGGATCCAAGAAAATGGTTGATTTTTGTCACAGGTATCAAATAGCACTCGGTCATTCAACTGCCTATTACCCACAAGGTAATGGCTTAGCTGAATCATCAAACAAGAGCCTGGTGACCATCATCAAAAAGCTGCTGGAAGAAAACAAAAAGTCATGGCATAACAAGTTAGTGCATGCCCTGTGGGCTGACAGGCTTACAACAAAGAAATCCATTGGCATGTCACCATACCAGCTTGTCTATGGAACAGAAGCAGTGTTTCCTACTAGCCTTGGGGTACCAGTGATCAAGCTGGTCCAGGAGATTCAGACAGAAGAATACAGTATGGTGAGAAGGATAAACCAAACAATTCATCTCCAACAAACAAGGGAAGAGGTCTATAACAGAGCTATCAAAGTTCAGGAAAATATAAAGAAGTTATTTGACAAAAGAACTAAGGCCTCTGATTTCAAAATTGGAGATAAATTTCTGAAGTGGGACTCAAGGAGAGAGGACAAAGGAAAGCACGACAAGTTTGACAGTTTGTGGCAAGGTCCCTACATCATCCAGGCCACTGTGGGTCCAAATGCCTTTTTTCTACAAGAGTTAGATGGTACAGAGCTGTTTGGGGGTCCTGTCAATGGCAGGATGCTCAAACACTACTTCTGCTGATTTCCAATTTCCAGTTTCCATTTCCATTGTAAATACCATTGCTGTGTTATGTTTTCAAGAAAAAAGAGAAAATGTTCCAAAAAACAGAGAGAAAGGAGAGGTTCAGACATGCTCAAAACATGAACCTCAGAAATGCAAAGGATTGGCTCTAATATTATCAAAACCTGAGCCAAAGAAGGAAAGAAGTTGGTTCTAACATGTTCAAAATCTGAACCAGCAACTAAGGAAGAAGAATCAGCTCTAACATGCCCAAAACCAGCTCTGAAATGAAGAAGAGAAAGTGACCCTAACAAGCTCAAAACTTGAGTTACAAAGAAAATAAGGATGCTTCAAAACTTCAACTTCAGATTTCAAGCCTTCAAGATTTTGTTTTCAGTTTTCTGCAAGTTTCTGTCCATGTGCAAATGTCTTTATGCCTTGGATCCACAACAAACTAGACTGTCTAATCCTAGTTTGACTATTTTTAAATTTCTGTTGTAGAATGTAGAGAAGAAATATGCTGGACAGTTTAATCCCAGTAGATGTTAGATTAGGTAGAGAAACATATGAGACCAAAAATTTAATCTGGTCTCATGGAGTAATAAGGGTAGAAATAGAATAGGTTTATTTTCTTGATTCCAAAAAAAAGAAAAAAAAAAAGAAAAAAAAAAGAAAAAAAGAAAAAAAAAGAAAAAGAAAAATGATGTAAAGGGTCTGCTAGTTCAAATGCACCCTAGAAGAAAAAATGCTAAGAATGTAGGATGGGTAGGTAGATTGTTTGGGTGATGTTTCTCCTAATTTATGTTTTCAAAATTGTGGCAGCTGAAATCCAAAGAAGAAAGGTGGCTCAAGCAGCAGGCATCTGGCCTACTCCAAAGATTTGTTTTCTGAATTCTTGACTCCTTCAAGAAGAAGCCATCCCCATGTGGAGCCACTGTTAGCCCCCCTATAAATTTCTTGAAAAGAAAGCAGGGGGCTAGATTGTTTTTTGAGCTTTCAAGGAATGCATTTCCCCTAAAAAACACATCATCCTTGAAAGCCTCTTCATGCCTCGCCCTTGGATAAAATTCCCCTCTGCTGATTTCCATTTTAAAGCCCCACTGATTGCAAAAAATTGCACTAAAAAAGGCCTTCATTTTCCCCTTGTATCCCCACAGAATGTCCCATTTTACCCTTTTTTCCCCTTTTACCCTCTAAATCCTCCCAAAATCCCCTTTAAATCCTACACTACCCCTTGTTTGGCCCGATTTCCCCTTTTTCCTTCTATTGTTACCTTTTCCCAGCCTTAAAAAGCATTAAAACGGGCCCAAAAACCCATTTTCCATCTTATAATAGGGCCTAGCCCCTTTCGGCCCAGCCCTGTAAACCACTTCCCCACGTGACCTCGCACCCAGGACCAAGCGCTTAAGCCCGGGCGCTTATCGCAATCAGAGTTGTCGAGCGAGCGCATTCCTTTGTAAAGTTAAAAACCTCCGATGCGATGTTGTATCTGTCTATCGGCCCTTGAAATGATATCTGCCGTTGATTTTGATAGATCTGATGGCCCTCACTTTCCCACTTTCCCCGCTCCGATCGCAATCACAATTGTCAATCGATGCCACTTTCCACCCTTTGCGATTGCGATCTCCCGATTACCGTCTCTGTCGTAGATCTATATCCGGATCGGACGGCTGGCGCTCCATCGCATTGCGTCCCCTCCTTTGCGCCTCCTGATTGTGATCCACCGATGATAATCTCCACCGTCGATTCCCCCTATTGATCCGACGACCCTTGCTTTCCCGCTCCAATCGCAATCGCAATTGTCAATCGATGCCACCTTCTGCCTTTTGCGATTGTGATTTTCCCCGATCCAATCTCGACCGTCCGTTAATCCAAGATCCGACGGTCATAAGCTAATCGCGCCATCGTTCATCGGAGTGCCAACCCTCCCATTTCTCCCCTTCGATTGGATGATGGCCGTCGATTCCCCTTGAGATCGACGGTCCGAAACTAATCACCCTCCGCCCGTTCTGGGTCCCACCTTTCAAAATTCATTTCACATTTACGTGCATTTCCTTTGGTTTTCATTTCAAAAGTCCGAACCCTTGTTTAGCATTAATATAATATCATCCTGCCAAATGTCTAAATTTTAATGTTTCACATTAAGGTTTGCATTTCGCCCGACTTCCACATACATTTTCCCACTGTTTCACTGCATTTTCCCACCGCATTTCAGTGCATCCATAACATCCGCTCCTGTCACGCCGACACCATCACAAGCATTCCGTCTCAACCACCTTCCCCATGCATGGATTTTCTTGACTAATTTGTGGGTTTTTGCAGGTTACAGGCGGTAAGAACCGCCATCGCTCACAGTCACTACTACAGTGACACAGAGCGCATGGGAGATCTTTTCTGAGTAGCGATATTGCAAAGGAAGTGTTCGGGAGGGTTTCTGCAGAAATTTTCATTGAAAGTGCAGAGTTCAAACTACACGAAACCTTTCCAGTGCATCGAAGCTCCTTTTCCACTGACATAGACAGTCATGAAGCGACAGAGAGTATCAGTGAGGGATTAAAGGGTCTAATGCACATTGTTGAAGATCTTAAGCCTTAATTCAGTGTTTAAAGGGCAAGGTGTACTAGATTGAGGACCGCATGATTAATACAGAAGGCCTAAAGAGGCCCAATGCACATAAAACAATATATCAGTGTTTCACATCAGCAGAAGTTTCCCCCCCAAGAAAGGACACAGTACCCATAATGCTTTCATTCGATACTGTGTTCCTTAGAAGATTTCCACCCTGACAGAACAATCCTATGCTACCAGAGCATTGGTTATGCAGCATGGCAGACCTCAAAGTCATTTATCTACCTTTTTTTTTATTCACCAGAGTACTATAGAGTACTGCAGCCAAAGTACATCAGAGACATACCTGGAGTAAAGGGAAGTCCAACGAAGACCACTCTTTCATCCAAAGAGTACCAGAGATAAATGCACAGAACTTAAAACAGAATAGGCTTTGGCCCTCTTCCTTTTCTGAGTTTTAGTGCTACATTTAGTTTTTACCTACCTCCTCTGCTCATCTTTTAGCTATAAAATTCATGAAGAAACTCATTGTAAGGGTTGTTGATCAGCTATTTGTGAATTGCAAGCTGTTTCTTCTGAGACATGTTCTCTGTGTAAAGTTGTAAGATAGGCTGAGGAAGATGTATCTAGACTGAATATAAAGCTATTGGTAATGTTGTACTTGACTGGTGTT
The DNA here is from genome assembly GCA_034641835.2 of Pinus albicaulis. NCBI lineage: Eukaryota > Viridiplantae > Streptophyta > Pinopsida > Pinales > Pinaceae > Pinus > Pinus albicaulis. Next base: position 307,402,610 of record CM076584.1, read on the forward strand.
GCTATTTAATATGACAAGCACATTTCTTTGGATCCTGATTTAAAGCAGCGGTGATGTTTTTCTATCTTTGTATTTGTTTTTAACTTGCAGTTCATTTCATTTCATTTCTACTGGCTCGCATCAGAAATCTGGCATAGTATTTACCCTTGTTAGGTACCCTATGTTTATGCTCTCCTTGCCTTCAATGTTTTCTGCTATATGTGTTATTTGAGGACTGATTTCAAGCTAATTTAACCAGTGTAGTGGTATGATATATCGCTAGCTGATGTATGAATTAATGAAACCTGTCTTTAGATGTTCTTGTTAGGCTTTAATTGAATGAATTGGGAACACTGGGAGGTCTAGAACTTTGTCTCTGTCTCACTAGGATACTTTTCAATTAATTGAACCCTTCTAAGATCCCTCAATCTGGAGGCCGAAGCATTGAGAGTTCAAAGTCTCTCTCTGATCTCAGGTCTTTAACTTTGTGTTCTAAATATTTAATGTTTCCTTGTCTGAAGAGTTAGCCTTCAGGTTTTGGATCACACAATGGCATGTCCTGTCCCGGATCTGATTCCTGAAGGTCACCTTGGAGGTTTCCTTGCTTTCACCTTCCCTCTTACCATTTCATGCCACACTATCATCTTTAAGATCCAATGCTTTAGATGACTAGCCCAACTGAAAGCCTGCATATTGAATAGCGAGTAAACGCTTTCCTGACTCCATTGCCCAATGTTCTTGAATTTTCTCTAAAACATCCCTCCTTTGCCTAAATTCCTCTTTGCTCACCCTTGTCTTATATTGAACCCTTCTTTCCTGATTCCCAACAACCAAACATACATAAAAAAAACAAACCCCGAGCCTTATAACTAGCCTAATATCTTAACCTTTGAACTTCCAAGACATATACCTTTGACAATCATAGAGAGATCCCTCTCTGGACCTAGGAGGGCTAGATCCTGAGGTCTGAAAGTGGTTTGATTTTGTCTCATATTTTGGTATTGCCAACCTTGCAAAAACATGGGAACCCCAACACTTTCAATGAAATTCTTTCTAAAGAAAGAGTTTGAGAATGCAAATTCTTTCAAGAGACAATTCTTTCTGTGAACATGAAGAATAAATGAAAAGAAAATCTTTTTGTTTTTTCAATAAGAACTCAAAACGAGACAAATAATCAATGCTCACAATAAATCCCTTTCACTTTCAAAACTTGAAACTACAAAAACAATTTTTCTTTCAAAAGAGATCTACAAGTTCTAAAAAGCACTCAAAACTACGAAAAGCTAATTTTGAGATCTACAAACTTTGAAAATCTAATTGAATAAAAGCTTTAATTTTTTTTTGAGAATGTTTTTCTTAGTTGTTCAGTAAACTAAGGATTAATTTTCCTAGAATAAAAAACAAATCAAAAAACATCCAGATATGTTTCCTTTTGTAAAAATGAAATTCAGAATTTATAACAAAGCTTGTTCAAAGAATTGCAAAGAGAAAACTAGATGTATTTCTCAAAAAAGGATGGATTTTGCAACCAAGTTAGACTCATCAAGAAGACAAAAAGACCAGTGTGATCTGAGGCATTTCAAGCTTCCAATCTTTGAGTCACCACAGAGACCAAGTGAAAACCAATCCAAGTATGCAAAACTTCTAGAAAATCACTCAAAACACAAATACTGTTGGAAGTCACTCACAAGAGGTTTTGACAAGAAAAATACAGGTCTGGGCAGATACTAGAAATACTAAATCAAATTAAACCTAAACTGGAAGAATAAATATGAAGTTTTTCAAAAAATTTAACAGGGTCCGCAGGCCCCAGAAGCAATAGGTGCGGTCTCGCACTGGTTACTCAAGGAAATTGCGAAAATGCCTGCACTGTGTAGGAAAACAAAGTGCGGTCCCCAAAAAAGTTCAAGAAAAACACAAAAGACTTAGAATTTTTTTGAAGAAAAGTAAACCTAAGCTACCCAGGCGAGTATCCATCAATCAAAAACCAGAAAAATCATTTTCTCAAATCAAAACAAAGGAAAATAAAAAAACAAGAATCCTTCCCCAGTGGAGTCGCCAATTTGTTGACCGGATAAATCAATCTTGCGGAAAATATTGATCTCCCTAGTACCAAAAATTAATCTAGCAACAAACAGCCAAACAAACCTATCTTTCTCTAGACATATGTGATTTACAAAAGAATACTATAAAGGTGTTAAGGTCTTACCGTAGATCCAATGCTTGTTCGAAGTAGTTGTCCTTCGGTCACTTGAAGGAGTTATCTTGAAAGACCTGCAGTCACAAACAAGCAAACATTAAATAGCACATGTATAGTAAATATTATAAATCATGCCTATCATGGTGATCAAGGAATCCATGAAATAAACAGTTAATTAACAACTTATTGAGAAAAATAAATTCATTTGTATTAACTTTGAATGAAAGAAAACCTTACAACCTTAGCCTTGATGTTGAACAGGCCTTCCAGGGGTCCGAAGTAGGAATCTCCTCTACTCTGACAAACCTTGCAATCTTCCAACCGAGACAGATAGAGGTGTTAGCCCCCTATGAATTTTTTGATAAGCAAACAAGGGGGGCTAAATTGTTTTTGAGCCTTTAAGGAATGCATTTCCCCTCAAAACACATCACCCTTGAAGCCTCCCTGTGCCTTTGTCTTTGATAAATCCCCACTGCTATTTACATGAGACAGCCTTTCTGCTGTGAAGAAAATGCCCAAAGGGCCCTTTTCCATCCTATTTCATCCCCACTCAACCTCTGTCTCTTCACCTTGTCCCCTCTCTTTATTCCTCCCTAAATCCTCTAAATCGTCCTTTTTCCCTCCTAAGCCTCACAAACACCCTTAGTTTGGCCAAATAAACCCATTTTCCTCTTTAAACAGGCTAGCCCCCTTCGACCCAGCCCCAAACCATTTCCCCACATGACCCGGGCGCTAAAACCAAGAACTAATCGTAAAGCTCTTATCGCAATCAGAGAGTTGGAGCAGAGCGCATTTCCTTTGTAAACAAAAAATATCCGATGTGATAGTGTTTTTGGTCCGTCGGCCTTTGAAGCAATCTTCGCCGTTGGTCTGAATATATCTAACGGTCCGCACAGAGTCTTACCACGCCTGCCTCATTCCTTTGTAAACCCTCCGACGATGATCTCTACCGTCGATTGACAGTTTAATCCAACGGCCATCGCAGTCTCACATAATCACTCATTGAAACTTTTTGTTGTGTCACTCTTTGTTTCCTTCGGTCATGGTCCAGCGATCCAATCCGGACCGTTGAATCCACAAGAACCAACGGTCAGGATTGAATCGAAATCTGCCCATGTAACCTCCGTCATCCTCCCCTAATAAAATCTCAGTCGTTGATCCCCTTAGATCCGACGGTCCAGGTTAGATCGACCCCGCCATTGACCGGGTCCCACCGCCAGAGCTCCACGTCACCTTGCTTTCGTGGCATTTTCCCATTTCCTTTGTATTTCCCCTGATCTCCACCATTTTGCATTCGAATCCACTATTTCCACTATGTTGCGCTGCCATTCTCATAGCCTTCCATTTCATTCGTCCCCCTCTAATATGGTTTTTCTTAACAAATTTTTGTGTTTTGCAGGGTACGAGCGGTGGACGACTACCGTGGTTCACAGTCACTATTATAGTGGTACTGAACGCAGGGAAGACCATTTTCAGGGACTGGAATTATGGAGAAGAGCCTGGGAAGGTGTTACGACATGATTTCCATGATAAGAATGGAGTTAAACTCTGTAAAACCTTTCCAGAGCCATTAAAGCTCAGATTTCACTGACAGAGACAGTCATGAAGTGGAAAAGAGTATCAGTACAGAGTTAGGGAGTTCTAATGCAATTATCGAATATGTTAAGCCATAATTCAGTGTTTTAAAGGTGAAGCACCAAACTGAAGACCTCATGAATCACACAGAAGGCCTAGCGCGCAGAAAAAAATATAACAGTGTCACCATCAGCTGAACATCTTTCCCATGAAAGGACGAGGTGCCCATTCGATTTTCATTCTATACCGTGTTCCAGAGGAGATCTCTGCCCTGACAAAAGTCCTGGTGCTACTAGAAGCATTGGTTACACGGTATGGCAGACCCCAGAAATATTTTTTTTACCTTTGTTTAATTCGCCAGGGTACCACAAGTACTACAGCCGAGAGTACAACACGAACATACCTGGAGTAAATTTCAACCTGTCGAAGACCACTCTTTCACCCAAAGAGTACTGAAGATTAATGCATAGACATTAAAACAGAATGGGCCTTGAGCCCCCCTTCCTAATCTGTTTTAATGTTTCATTTAGTGTTTCATCTACCTCCCCTGCCTCTCTTTTAGCTATAAAACTCATGAAGAAACTCATGGAAAGGGTTGTTGATCGGATATGTGTGAACTGTAAGCTGTTCTCTTGAGACATAGTTATATGTGTAAAGTTGTAAGATAGGTTGAGGAAGATGTTTTTAGACTGAATATCAAGCTGTTGGTAATGTTGTACATGACTGGTGTTACTCTTTAATATGACATGCACATTTCTTTGGATCCTGATTTAAAGCAACGGTGATGTTTTTATATCTTTGTCCTTGTTTTCCTTTGTAGTTCGTCATATTTCATTTCTTCTGGCATGCATCAGAAATCTGGTTTAGGATATACCCTCGCATGGTACCCTAAGCTTCTGTTCTCCCTGCCTTCAATGTTTTCTGCTATATGTGTTATCTGAGGATTGATTTCAAGTTAATTTAACCAGTGTAGTGGCTAATATCTACTACTAGCTGATGTATGAATTAACCAATCTGTTCTTAGATGTTCTTGTTAGGTTTTAATTGATGAATTGGGATACTGGGAGTTTGGAACTCTGTCTCTGTCTCACTAGGATCCTTTCCATTTATTTAACCTTTCTAAGTTCCCTTAAGCTGGATACTGAAGCATTGAGAGTTCAAAGTCTTTCTCTGATCTCAGGTTTTCACCTTTGTGTTTAAATATTTTATGTTTCCTTGTCTGAAGAGTTAACCTTTTAGGTTTCGGATCACAGGTTGTCCAATGGCATGTCCTATCCCTGGGTTTGATTCCTGAAGGGTCACCTTGGAGTTTTCCTTGCCTTTCACCTTCTTTCTTTCCATTTCATGCCACACTATCGTCTTCAAGATCTGATCCTTTATATGACTAGCCCAACTGAAAGCCTGCATATTGAATAGCAAGTAAACCCTTTCCTAAATCCATTGCCCAATGGTCTCGAGTGTTCTTTGAAATCATACCTCCTTTGCCTAAAACCTTCTTTGCACTTCCTTGCCTCACATTTAACTCTTCCTTTCCGATTCCCAACAACCAAACAAACAATCAATCAAACAAAACCGTGCCTATAACTAGCCTAATATATTAACACAGAGCTTAAAGGACATAAAACCTTGCATACATAGAGAGATCCCTCTCTAGACCTAGGAGGGCTAGATCCTGAGGTCTAAAAGTGGTTCTGATGTTGTCTCATCTTTTGGTATTTCCAACTTTCCAAAACATGGGAACCCCAACAAGAGGTATGTAATCTTTCCTCACAAAATCTCAGTTAAATGAGTCTGAATCCCAATAGAACTTTACCTCAAACAATTCTAAAGCTTGAGCTCCCTTTGAGGCTACCCAAGGCCTATTTTTATAGTGCAAAAGAGGAGGTTGCAGTTCCAATTATGAAGGGATAAAGTCCTCCTTCAAAGGGATAAGCTCCTCACATCAAGGGGTTAGCTTCTTAAGGCAAGGGATACATGAACCTCAAAAGAGGAGTTCTGCCACTGCAAGATTCCTTCCAGAGGCTTCTAGAAATTATTGAAAGTGAGCTTTTTGAGTTTACTTGCGCCTTTTTAATCTTTTACAGGGGTCCGCACTCTTAACACAAAGAAAGTGCGTTCAGGTACGTAGGAGTCATGAACATTAGGTGCGGGACCGCAGGTAAGACAAAGAGAAAGTGCGATACCAGAGTTTTAGAGACTTTTGAGAGATTTTCTCTTATTTTTAAGGCTTGACATGAGGAACTGATGTGTTAGACTTGCAAAGGAGGAAGTATGAGTGATAATGAGTTCATACAGATAGCAGAATGTCAAGATGACATTTTTCAGTGCAACAATACCCCTACCCCACCATTCATTAACCACTTCTATATATCAACTATCGCCCATCTCACCATTCATCCACCACACCCTAATCTAATCCAACAAATCGCACACGATTTCAGCCCCCCTCATCATCTGAAACTTAACGTTGGGGGGAGGGGGGGGGTGGGGTTCCAAAATGGGTGGTTTTTAATCCGACCCCACCGCTATGTGGCAACCCCACATGATTTTGCACCCCACTCTCACAAAACCATTTACCGCTGATGGACCCCTCTGAAATTCCGTTTATCCTCCAGATGAAAACCACTTGCTCCGCCTACCATTCATGTTATGCTAACAAGGATTGTTCCACTGTCAAATAAAATGAATTCCCATGCTCGTATAACCTTTAGAGAATTAAATTCAATGCTAACCGTTAATGCCAATGTACACATGCCTCTTTCAACGAGAATTAAGCTGGAATGTTTATAAAATCATCCTAAATAACCTGTTTTAACCTTCATTTTTCCATTCACTCTGCTCTGTACAAGATAATTATAAATTCACAGGGATCGCCAGAACTCCAGAACAACAATCTGACCAATGTTTAAAGCATTCTTTGCATCTGTCGATATTTTTTTTCCAATTTGTAGATCCTTCTCTCAGTCCCGATCTCCATTTTGCCATCAAAAAATCTTCCTTCACCATTCAAACAGAGCCAATCATACCTCAAAAGAAAAAAGGACCAGAAGAACCAATAATTCTTCTACTTCATCCTTAAATTTAATTGCATCATATACCATTAGTAGACAGAGATAATAATATTCATGAAACCCTTTATGAGCTTGAACTGTTTGAATCGTATTGCCGGTTAGAAGATAATTTCTTGATAAATCTGATGATATTGGTCTGTGGGATTCAAAATTGCCTAATTATATCTTTCCTCACACCCAGAGTTCCTCGAAATTTTTCAGAAAATGCCAAGGCTAGTAATACCCAATCAAAGAGCTATTATCTCTCCTACAAGAGATATTTTAGTAACCATAACTGCCCAAACCATAGAAAAAATGATGGAAGCCCCCATCACAGAGAATTCCACTCCATTTTCTCAAGAAGAATTGATTGAAATATATCAGAACTTAGATTTTTCAAAATGGGATAAAACCCTTGAGCAGTTTATGATTGAAAATACCCCATTACCCAAGAAGAATATGTAATATTCCTTTTTAGGAATAGCTAGCAATCCATGGCTGGAAAATGAATTTTCCAGAAATGGACGTAGCAGGACTTGATACCAAGACCTAGATCCCTTAGACCAATGTGTCTAAGACCAAATCTAAGGATTGGGATCAATGAAATCCTTCTAGAGTGGTGAGACAAGCTTCCACACCTAGTTCCTCTCAGAAAGTGCCCAAAGTATGGGGCTGCAACAATGTATGAACATACAAGGAATCCACAACTTTATTTTAATGAGCCAGGGCACATGAAGATGAAAATATCTGAACAATGTATAATATAGCAGCAATATAATACAATTCTTTGAGGAATCACTCACTCAAGCTAGGCAATGAGAGCCTCAATAAGACATGTACATCAAATGTGATAAAACACCGCTATATAAATTTGCCCTAGTTATGGAAGCGCTGTCTATAGGAGACACTGCAACATATAATATGAAAATAAAATGATATATCAATGATAGCTCAAGAAATTAGGGGGAGCAAACTCTCAATGCCTGAAAACACTAATACAACAATCCTTAGGAGGATTGGGTACAATACATGTACAAAATAGGAAAATACAATAATGCTAGAGTTGCTGGGCAGCAGCAACTCAAAAACTGGAAATAGATGGAGAAGGATGAAATGGCTGCAAAAAATGAAGAACCATCCTCCAATGGTAATATGAAGTGAAAGGTTGATCCCTTCACCTAAGATCTCACCCTCCAACTATCTGCTACTCCCTCACAACAAATGCTCTCCAAGAATAATGCTATCTAAGAGAGGGATTGCACTGCATATGATGGCAAGTGGTTGGAATGGTGCCAAAGATGGTGGAATAAGCTCACGAACCTCATTTTTTGATCTCCCAAAGGGATGGAAGCTCCCTCCTTTGAAAAACTAGCCAAGGATGATGTTGTAGAAAACCTCCCCAGCAACATCGAGCAACAATGCACAATCTCCAGCTGAAACTGTGCTGATGAAGAAAGATGATGCTTGAAATCAATGTATGAACATGGGTAATAGAGTGAAATCCTCCAAGAGCGACTCAATAAGGAGAGGAAATCCTAAACATGAATTTCCCGGAAAATCTTGCTAAGCAACAAGAAGTTGCAGCAAGTGCGAAGGACCAAAGATGAATGATACTCAATATGATTTGAAACAACTACCTTTCTCTCCTTTTAAACAATGTGAGCTCCCTCTCAATGGACCCCACTCATTAGGGTTTCCTTCCTCTAGAAGCTTCCCTCCTTATCCCATTACGCTGGCCCACAATGTGCTCTCCACCTCATGCCACTGCGATGTTTGACTTGGTCAAACTTGACCTAGTCATCTTGCAAAAGCCCCCTTTCACACATGGAGGTGTGAAATCCAGCTCTATAAGTGATCCTCCTTCATACCAAGAGGATTTTAATTACATATTCATGAAATGAATGGGTATTCTATCCATTTTATTTATCTCCTATGTGAAAAGGGAAAAAATTAATGTTCCATAAAAATTGGGAACATTACAGTCCTCCCCTCTCAAAGATTGCTTGTCCTCAAGCAAGTGCAAGGATAGACTGATACATTTTCCCTCACTCTCCCTGTAGCATCCATGCATGATGAAATCCTCTGAGAATAGGATGCCATATCATCAATCAAGTGTCCAAGTTGTCCCTCCAACATATGCAATCCAACTTTTGGTGAATATCCCCAAATAGCTGTCATGTAGAAACAAATATCCATGAAGGAAAAAATGGGTTGTCTAAGGGCCTCCTTGAGGCATGATATCTGATATGCAATGGGAATCATCATCCCCATATGAATTTCCCATCCCCAAGCAATCATCCATACAACATAAGTTGCCTCCCAACATGGCAACTCACAGAAATCTCCCTCCACCTTGAGCTCGTAAAATGAAGGTGGGCTGCAAATATGGATATGGAATCCCTCATAGCTTGCCCCATGCTATCCTCCCCTCCACTTGTGATAAGTGTGGAGTGTGTTCTGATCATGGGCTGCAAAATTATCGCCCTCAAGTGGAAAAATGAAGAGCAATCCTCCAAGGATTTCTCCTCCATCAATGATAATCCGGCTGGCCCAAGACATTTCATCTATGATGAGTAAAACATGGTCATCATAGAATACCCCAATGACATGTTTTCTATAGGTTATACCATGTGCAGCAAGGTACAAACAATTTCTCATAGGGTTACAACACATCCTCATCCACTGTAGCTGCAGAAAATAACATGGCAAGTACTGTACAGAAAATATCACCTCTACTACTGAATATTAAGTAGATGAGTGAGTCAGAAATATAAAATAAAATACATGCCCATATATATAGAATGGATGGAAATCATCATCAAAATCATGGCCCACCTCCAAAGAAGGAAAATAAGTGGCTGTGGTGGTCATGTCTCTCCTCATGTTCCCATTAGAACATGCCATGCAAAAAATGTGGGAATCATATCCCCTCAAGGACACACTATATTCATGTGTCAATATTCTGATCATGCTTCCAATAATATGGAAAATATCATCAAATGGAAACATGATCATCATAAAAATAGAGGAAGTACTGATGGTTTCATATGGTGCTGGAAAGTACCAACAGTCTCCCAAGAGTGCATAACGCAGTTTTGCAAACTGCTGCTCAAGAAATGTACAAGGCCAAATGTTTTGAGATATAATGCTAATCATATGAATTATCTGAAAATGTGTAGAATGGAAAAACATTTTCCCAAGGCCATGTGAAATATGGCTGCCTCCATCATATGGTTTGGCCCAATTTTGCTCCTGGAGCAACATGAAAAATCTGCCCCTTTGAGGAGCCATGCACTGCAACATAATGATAAGAGTATGTAAACCATAAAATGTAAACAAAATTCTCTTACCATAGGCTGGAAGTAATATGATAGATGGATCCATGTATATGATCCTGCTCCCAAGTGTCAGCGTTGTGGGCTCATGCAAAAAGGCTCTTGCCCATGCCAATCTTTGTTTCTTGACATGCTCCTTGTCAAGAACAATTCTGGTGATGTTGCTGCAAATGTGAATATTTTCCCAAGATGGAAATTCCTCCCGATCAGTCCAAGCTAAGGATTAGTCCCTTTTCACTATGAGAGTGCCCTCCTCTACTCCTGCAACACCATACATCATATGAGAGAAAATCTGCTTGTGCTCTCTCCAAGATAGTTCAAGCAACCCAAGTGATTGCTACCTCCTCATGCTCACATCATGTAACTCTTGTGATGAAGGTACCATGAATGATATATATTCCATATCAGCACCATGTATCCCTACTCTCTACTTCTCAATGACGTAAACATCCTACCACCTCTTCTCTACTCCCATCCTCCTGGAAAAAGGGTACACCAAGTGACGACCAAACTCCTTCAAGAGGAGGCAACGCAGCCAAGCCTCTTGCTGCCCGATATCATATATTTGCAAGTGGAAAATCAGCCTCTTGCTTCTCATCCAAACCCACTCAGCTCCTTGTGGATGTCTCCTCCTTCTTCCTCCTTTGGTACTCCTCCATGAGGGCTACCATTCTCCCAAACCAATTCACTTCTCTTTCATTCCATGGAAGATTGGAATGCAGCTCCTTGGAGACTTGCTAAAGGAGAAATTTCATCCATGACTGTGTTGGATCCATAAATACCCAAATGTGATGAAGGTAATATCTCCTCTCCACCCATGTTTTACAGCGCTGCCAATTCCTCCAAGGGTGTAGCAGCTGTTTCATCCTCCGGTTCAAAATCTGTTTCATTGTTTTTCATGAAGGTGTCATGGTTTGTTTCATCCTCCAATGGTTCACATCCCAACCTCAAGAGCTGAATGAGACTCATAAATAGTGCATGAGGATGAGGGTCCATCTCCTCTTTGAACCCATTACACAGTGTAGTGCAATCATGGTGCTCTAAAATAGCCAAGTGTACAGATCCTTGGACCTCTACATGTGAGTTTCCACAATCTCTTAAATGATTTGCTGAAATGAAAAGTGAAACTTCACTCATACCTTGGTGGAACTTGGGATTTTCTTCTTGTATGGCTGCATTAGTTGTCTCCTCCAATGCAATGGCTTCCTCGTCCATAGATGTAGAAGGCTGCCCTCCCAAAGCTGTGACAATGTTGGTGCAATTCTCCTCCCATGGTGGAATATATTTCTCCTCTTTTGTCCTTTCTCCATCAAAGGTTTGGATCAACCTTTGAGAAAATTATGTAAAAGAGATCACCTTTGAATGGACCAAAAGTTTGAACCACCAAACAGAGTCTTCACCCTCCATGTGCAGCGCTGCAATCTACACTGCTTCTTTCTTTGCCACTAGATGTAGCAAGAAAAATGCCTCTAGCTTTTTCACCCAAGCTCTAGCTGAAGTGTTCCCATCGAATGTAGACAATAGAAACCTATTGCCTATGATTTCTCTGTTGCCACAGGGCCTTCTCTCCTCCTTCTGCTAAATAAACTGTGGGAATGCTATAGCTCCCTTGAATGCTGCAGAATGGGATTTGTACTTATCCAGGTATTGATTTAGAACCCGATGATCCAAGCATCTCTCATGCTTGCTTTCTTTTTGAGAATAGGAAGTGCATGGACCTTCCTCTTCTTCTCTTTGCTTCTCCTCCTTGGGGAGGCTCTTATTTGTCCTGAAAATAGATGAGATCAAGCTCATCTTCTACATAATCTTCTTCTTCTTCTTTCTTGGGCTTGAAAGCCACAAGCTGAGCCAAGAAAGATGCTCTGATACCACTGTAATATTCCTTTTTAGGAATAGCTAGAAATCCATGGCTGGAAAACGCATTTTCCAGAAATGGAGGTAGCAGGAATTGATACCAAGACCTGGATCCCTTATACCAATGTGTCTAAGACCAAATCCAAGGATTGGGATCAATGAAATCCTTCTAGAGTGGTGAGGCAAGCCTCCCACACTTAGTTCCTCTCAGAAAGTGCCCAAAGTATGGGGATGCAACAATGTATGAACATACAAGGAATCCACAACGTTATTTTAATGAGCCAGGGCACATGAAGATGCAAATAGCTGAACAATTTATAATATAGCAGCAATATAATACAATGCTTTGAGGAATCACTCACTCAAGCTAGGAAATGAGAGCCTCAATAAGACATGTACATCAAATGTGATAAAACACTGCTATATAAATTTTCCCTAGCTATGGCAGTGCTGTCTATAGGAGACACTGCAACATATAATATGAAAATACAATGATATATCAATGATAGCTCAATAAATGAGGGGGAGCATTCTCTCAACCCCTGAAAACACTAATACAACAATCCTTAGGAGGATTGGCTACAATACATGTACAAAATAGGAAAATACAATAATGCCGGAGTTGCTGGGCAGCAACAACTCAAAAAATGGAAATAGATGGAGAAGGATGAAATGGCTGAAACAAATGAAGAACCCTCCTCCAATGGAAATCTGAAGTGAAAGGCTAATCCATTCACCTAATATCTCACCCTCCAACTATCTGCTAATCCCTCACAGCAAATGCTCTCTAAGAATAACGCTGTTTAAGAGAGGGACTGCACTGCATATGATGGCAAGTGGTTGGCTTCGTGCCAAATATGGTGGAATAATCTCATGAACCTCCTTTTCTGATCTCCCAAAGGGATGGAAGCTCCCTCCTCTGAAAAACTAGCCAAGGATGATGTTGTAGAAAACCTCCCAGCAACACCCAGCAACAATGCACAATATCCAGCTGAAACTGCGCTAATGAAGAAAGATGATGCTTGAAGTCAATGTATGAACATGGGGAATAGAGTGCAATCCTCCAAGAGCTACTTAGGAAGGAGAGGAAATCCTAAACAGGAATTTCTCGGCAAATCTTGCTAAGCAGCAAGAAGTTGTAGCAAGTTCGAAGGACCAAAGATGAATAATACTCAAGATGATTTGCAATGGCTACCTTGCTCTACTTTTAAACAATGTGAGCTCCCTCTCAATGGACCCCACTCATTAGGGTTTCCTTCCTCTAGAAGCTTCCTTCCTTATCCCACTGCGCTGGCCCACAATGTGCTCTCCACCTCATGCCACTGCGTTGTTTGAATTGGTCAAACTTGACCTAGTCATCTTGCAAAGCCCCCTTTCACACATGGAGTGTGAAATCCAGCTCTATATGTGATCCTCCTTCATACCAAGAGGATTTTTATTACATATTCATAAAATTAATGGGTCCCCTACCCATTTTATTTATCTCCTATGTGAAAATGGCAAAAATTAATGTTCCATAAAAATTGGGAACATTACAGAATCCTCCATTTCCATCATCCATTTTCCCTGAAAGAGCCAAAAAAATCATCACATTTATATATTACCTTCTTGGTTATTACTTATACCAATGGGTAGATGAAGCCATCATAGGATTCATGTCCATTTTCTCCACAAATTCCAAACCCTCCATCATATTCAATTTCAGTCAATTCATTGACGATTCCATTCATGAGCAGTTTATTAAATTCCCAACTGAAAAAGTATTCAAATATTCCTCTATGTTAGTTTATCTGTTTTTATATTCTCTTGGAGAAAAATTCAAGTTTTCATTACAGAAATCGGATGAGGAGGGAAATCAAAAATCAATTATTTTACATTAGTGATGAAGGAACAAAAGGAATATCCATATAATCAATTTATAGAATTGTTTCTACATTCAACACTTAGTCTACTAGATAACATTACAGAGCCCAGGATCAGTGAAGAAATCATAAAAGTGTTACAACTATCATATCAAGCCAGAACATGAGATTGGTATCTCTATCAAAATTACACAAAACTAAGAATCTATGGCTGTGAGCTTCCCCCTTACAAATTGCCAAAATTCTGCCTAATGAGGATTTTTGCATTATAATACATTAGGAAAATGCTTAATGACGATTAAATACATTTTTTTATGCCAAAAAGAAGTCCCAATTCAATATCAAAACATAGATAGGACCTTTTATCTGTAATAGCAAGGGAAGAAGAAGAAAAATTGCTGAAAGTGATGCAACTCAGCCTCAGTCTCACATGGTCATATGATCTAGTTGGTGTTATTTCTAAATTAATGGCAGAGAAAAAATATACGCCTTATTTTCATACACACAGACCATAAATTGAGAGATATATGAATCAAATTGAATGGACTAAGGGTACTTTACAGGAAGCTAAAGAAAAAACAGTGTCTACATCAGCATTACAGACTCTCGTTGCACAGGAGAGAGCAGGAAAAAGGATCAGAGAAGATAAGTCATCTCCAATGACTGACCCATCCAGCAAAGAATTCAAAATCCATTACAGAAAGAAGACAAAGCTCAATCCTAGCAAGGATTTAGAGCAATATGTTGTTATTATTACTAAAGAGACACCTCCTTCCACACAGGCAGGTGGTCAAAATAATTCTACTCCTACTACTCCAACAGTTTCTCAAGATCAACATCAAGTAATTCAACCTACTACAGTTGTTACAGGGGAAAAACATAAGACTATATTTGATACCTTCAGGGAGATAAAATTGAAGAATGAAATGTTGAAGACCAACACATACAATCAGTTTTGGAAGAAAACTCCCAGCTCTTAGAGTAGGTTGCTCTCAGCTTTTGATTCAGAGAAAGGAAAAATGCATTTTTCTTTTCTTCAAGCAAAAATTATATAGCCAAAGTCAGCAAAATATTACAAAAATACTACATTTGAATTTGATACTAAGGACATACATCCAATAGTGGAGTTACATAAATAAACTAGTGAGATGATTTCATCCACTCTCACTAACACTGCCATGAGTTTGTAAAAAATTAGAAATTATACGACATGCATGTATATCTTGGATTCACCTGATCTAACAATGTAACAAATTTAAATACTGAATCTATTATACAAATATTTTGCATAATTAAAAACAAAATCTCAAATCACATGAAGCAAGAAGAAGCAAATCAAACACAACACAGATAATTTCCCGGGGAAAACTTGCTGCTCAAAACCCCACCATCTTCTATTGTATATTCAACATGGATCATGAAACAATTACATACAAAACTATTCTCACAAGAGCCCTCCAGTACTCAGCTAATTGTCTCACACTTTCATACAAAAACTGACCAATACTTAGCCAATTTACTGCCTCCATAAAGCCTGCCTTGCTTGCACAATCCCTGATGGATGCAATCCCTAAAAGATAGAATTACGGCCTTCCTGAACTGTGCAAGTATCATGGGCACTCCAATGGGTGTTTGGTTGCATGTGTGCAACCCAATAATCATACAACTCATAGTCAACTTCCCTTTCACCTAGATCTCAACTGAGTCTCCACTGGATTTGACATGCATGCATCTAATAATAGTAAATCCTCAGTTGCATGTGAGATAACTGATTGTGAATTAATTAATATTTAATTCACTTGATCTCTCACTAGTAGATATTCAGTTACAAATAGCACAATTGAGTTTAACTTACTTAACTGAGTTAAACTGATTACAAATTGCATTAACTAATTCACGACTACACTTCGAACTCTATTACAACTAGAATTACTTTGCATGCCTCACCAACTAACTCTAACTCGAAATCCACTAGCTAACTGAGTTTATCACTCTCAGTCAACTATTTCAAGTTATCATTGAGAATAGATTACAATTTATTGTCCATCTTAATTAAGGGATAACTAAAATAGACATGCACCAAAAATAGCACTGTGGGCCACACCCTAGTGTAGGTGCTTAATGCACTAGGCGTGGGTGCTGAAATTTTCTTGTTGAATCTCAACATTCCCTCTCAATAAGAAAGGGATTATCCTTCACCCCGATCTTGTCTCTGTGGTATTCTAATTTTCTCTTGGTGAGCGCCTTCGTAAGAATATTTTCATCCTGTTCTTTCGTGGGAATGTACTGAAGCAACATTATCCTTATCTTCACAAAATCTATGAGATGATGGTACCAGATATCTATATGCTTGTACCTACCATGAGACACAATATTAATCGAGAGTTTAATGCAACTATGATTATCACAATGTATCACTGTCGTATCCATCTGAGAACCAAACAAACCAACCAAGATATTTCTCATCCAGATAGACTTACATGCAACTTGACTTTCTACCATGTATTTTGCTTCCCTTGAACCAAGTGCCAAATATCGTTTTTTCCTACTGTACCAGGAAATTGCTGTTGATCCTATGCTAAAGATACCTCCTGATGTGCTCTTTCTGTCTGATGGACTGCCCACCCAATCTGCATCGGTGAAGCATTGAAGCTTC
Source organism: Pinus albicaulis (assembly GCA_034641835.2). Classification (NCBI taxonomy): domain Eukaryota; kingdom Viridiplantae; phylum Streptophyta; class Pinopsida; order Pinales; family Pinaceae; genus Pinus; species Pinus albicaulis. The sequence continues at coordinate 307,419,121 of CM076584.1, forward strand.
ACTCCATCTGCTCGTCTGTACCATAAACCATACTCTCATGTGCCCCTCAAGTATCTCAAGCCATGCTTCCTCACCTTCCAAAGGAGCTTAGTAGGCTTAAACATAGCTTGAAACAACTGGTTAACTGCGTAGCAAATGTCTGGTATGGTTTTCACTAGATACATAAATGAACCAACTAACTTCCTATAGACAGTAGCATCCACTACCTCTCCAGAAGTAGCATCCTCTTTCATCCAATTTCTTGGAAGAGGAGTATCCATGGGTTTGAATCTCTCCATGTGAAAGTTACCCAATATCTCCTTTGCATACTTTCCTTGAGACACAAAAAGTTTACAATTGCGCTGCCATATTTACAATCCAAGGAAATAATGAAGGAGTCCCATGTCCTTCATTTTTAACTCCCTTGCAATATCCTCCTTTCATGAGTGTATCGGTTGCTCATTGTTGGGGTTCCCATGTTTTGGCCAGATTGGAAAGACCAAAAGATGAGACAACATCAGAACCACTTTGGGGCCCTAGGATCTAGCCCTCCTGGACCCGGAGAGGGATCTCTCCAAATAGATCAAAGAATGATGTTTCTTTGAAGCTCAGAATGAGATGTTAGGCTAGTTATGAAGCACAGAAAGGAGATTTTGAATAATTTGGTTGAAGGGTTGCTGGGTTGGTTAGGAGATCATGGACTGGGAAAGCAATGGAAAGAAAGGAACAAAACAGCAGGCTGTTTCAGCAAGGAGAATGGGCCAAGACAGTGCCATCCATTGGGCTATGGAGTCATAAAAGGAAATTACTTGCATCCACTAGCCAAGGCTTTTCAAAGGGCAAGTCATCTATACTAAAGGATCTTTTTAGATAGATGATGGAATGGAACATTAAGGAGGAAAGTGAAAGAAGGAGAACAACCAGATTTCTGTCTATAGATCAGGTCAGAGGTCATTTAACTCCAGACCTGCTTGGACATACTCAAAGGCAGCCCTCAAAGAGACAAAGGGGCAGCTTATAGATCAGACCAGAGGTCATTTAACTCCAGGTCTACTTTAGCAACTCCAAGGGAAAAACAGAGATAATATTACAAAGAAACATCTAAGAAGCAAAACCTCAAGTCTACAAATCGCCCAAAGAAAGAATAACAATCACGACCGGGTTAAACCCGTGAACCCGCTCTTAGACATCACAGAGGGCGGAAAACATAAAGGTAGGGAGAGCAGACAGCATAGGGCACCTAACAAGGGTGAATCCTATACCATTATCCTGATGCCTACCAGAAGAACATGAAACAATGTGAAAATGTAATAAACAGAGTAAGAAAACATCACCAATAGCAATAGACCAGGATCCCGTGAAATGTGCTTTGATTAATTGATGAAAAACCAGTCATGTACAATATGGCTCAATGGCTAATACAGTCCCAACTTCTCCTCCTAGCCTATTACATATAAACTACTCTGCAACTTCCTCCCAAGGCTGTTCAAACAGTCAAACTGAATCCCTCTAACAGCAGATGCCCAGCAAGGCAACAACAACCTTTACAATTCGTTCTTAGGGATTTTATAGGAGAAGAGGAAAAGACAGAAGTAGATAAAAAAATAAATGAGACTCATTAAGACAGTAGGGCGGAAGTGTTCACACCCATGCTGCTTAATGGCAATTTTCAGCGCTGTGGGTACTCTGTAATCTGGTTCGGAGATCTCTGTCAGGCCGAAATTGACCTTGGATGTTTCTTTGGAGTCCTTTCGGTGCCTGGAGCTCTGTGCTACCATTCTGAAATAAATGACATGGATGGAAGTCCGCGATTTCTCCATACCTCCATAACTGCTGACCAACAGTCTTTAATGAAGCTCTGTCAGGGCAATTAATCGTTCCAGGGCTCGAGGGGGCATGGAGATTTCTTTGTAGGCGGGTGACCTTCTGGAGAAGAGTACGTCTGCTGATATTTAAACATAGATAAGACTCTTTGCGTGCTTAAGTCTTCAAGCTGCGCTTGAATCCTTTGAATGCGGGATTAGACGTCAATTATATCAATAATGTGCATTAATCCCTTTGAATCTCTTCTGCTGACTTGCTGGTGATACCGAAAATACCTCTCTGTGCTGATCTGCACAGTTTAAAATAAACCTGTTTATAACCTGGGAAGTGGTGGAGAGATATTGTGGAGGAGGAGGAATGCTGGCGGAAGAGTGGAGAAACGATGGAAAGTGGTGGCGAAACTAAGGAAAACAATGGAAACAGTGCAGAGTGGCGGAGAAATGATCGCTAGTGTAGATGGCCAAAGGCCTTCACTTGAGCGAATTACAAAGAAAAGGACGCAAACAATGGAGCGGAGCATGGATGTGGGACCCGGCAGAGGCGGAGGGCGATTGAATCAAAACCGTTAGATCTTAACCCAACGGACGGACAGGATGAAATTGGGCCAATCGCAATCGGAGATCGGAGCGGGGAGCGATCGCAACGCACAACACAAAAGTTCCGATTGCGATTGAGATTGGAGATGCGATTGAGCTAGGACCGTCGATCTGGGGAAGGAATGGACGGCGGAGATGAAATCGGAAGGGCAGAGAGAAAGGAATGCGATTGCGATCGGAGAGGGACTTGCGGATGAGCGCTCACCGTTGGATCCGGCAGTAGATCAACGGCCTTGGATTATCGCCACAGACTTGATTAACAAACGTACCCAAAGATCGATTTTCAATGTTACGCAGGGGTTTGCACCGCCCGACTTCCGATTGCGATTTGCGCTTGGGACTTAAGCGCTTGGTCCCAGCGCCGGGGCATGTGCCGGGAAGTGGTTTGAAAGGGGCTAGCGGGAGGGGGCTTATGCCTATATTAAGGTCGGAAGGTGGGTTTTGGCCTTTTTAAATGGAATTTGAAGGCCGAGGAAAGGAACGATAGAGGGGTAAGGGAGGAAAATGGCCAACAAAGGTTAGGGGAGGAGTTTAAAGGGGATTTTGGGGAAAACTGAAGGGTAAGAAGGGAAATAAAATGGGAAGACAAGGGGGATGAAAAAGGGCCAATTGGGGGAGAACAAAGGGGAGAGAGGCTCATACTTTTCACATAACAGAGAGGCTTTAAGTATGAGTCAGTCGAGAGGGATTTGATCAAAGGGAAAAGACACATGTGAGGTTTGCTGAGATTAAGTCTAAAGGAAATGCATTCCTTGAAGGCTCAAAAACAATTTAGCCCCTTATTTGCTTGTCAAAAATTTCATAGGGGGGCTAACAGTGGCTCCACATGGGGATGGCTTCTTCTTGAAGGAGTCAAGAATTCAGAAATTGATCTCTTGGTGTAGGCAAGATGCCTGCTGCTTGAACCATCCTTTTCTTTCTTTGATCAGCTGCCACAAGCTATGAAGACAATAATATTGTTAGAATAATTTCTTACCAAAGAACTACCACCACACAAACACTACAGTCCTAAAATTTTCTCGGGGTGCATTTGGACTTGCGGCATCTTTTACATCATTAATCTTTTCAAACAGGAAAAATAAACCTATTCTACCTCTACCCTTATTACTCCATGAGACCAGATTAGACTATTGGTCTCACATGTTTCTCTACCTACACTACTACCTGCTAGGATTAGTCTGTCTAGCAAGTTTCTTCTCTATATTCTAAGACGGAAATTTAAACAACTAATCTACCTGCTCACAGGCTGAGCTTTATTGAGCTTTTCCTACCTACCCTACTCTAACTGGAATATTTACAATCTAGCTTACAAACATGGTCTTCCAATGTAACCAGTCCATCAAGTGATCCCATGGCTGGTCCTTCTTGCTCAACTCCTTGAGCATGCTGGATAGGCAGGGCAGCTCCCACTCTTTTTGTTCAAAAACAACAGCTTTGAAAAGTTTTTTTTCTGCTTGCAACATGCTGCTGAGCAAGACCTTTGATCCTTCTTCAAATGTATGCAGGAAATGTGCATAAGGATCATGAAAAGATACCTGGCTATGAGTGTCTGGCAGGCTGGCTTCGACCAGGATCTCTTCTTCTTCCACTGGATCAAGAAGAAGACTCTCTTGAGAGAGAGAATCTCCCTCATCTTCTGAACTGGAGGACTCGTCGTATATTGGGGTTGAGTCCTCTCATAGCTCTGATATGTTCTGCTCTGAGGTGCAGGGCTCCGTGAAAAGATCCATGTGTTCTTGAGCAGGGGCGTATTCCTTTGCTTCCTCTTCTTCTAGAGTAAGCTCCTTGCTTTCATCGTGCTCAAGAACCTCTTCTTTGCTTTCCTTCTCATCTTCTGAAAGGAAAGACTGCTAGCCTCCGATCTCATGACACTCTTCACTGATGCTTTCATAACTTTCCCCATCAGTGTCATAGATAGGCGGAGCTGACCAAGTCCACCATTCTGAGCGCACGGCAGGTCTTTCTTCGTTCTGATCCACAGAGGAGTCTTCTGATTCAAAACCAACAAACTCAAACAATGACTGAGTAGGAGAGTGTGTTCTATAGAAGATTTCTGGGGTGGACTTCTGGTTTAATATCCGATCAATCTCTTCTTCTGTCAAAAGAGGGATTTCCCTTTCATCATGGACAGAAGAGCAGCAGTCCTCTCTCTCTTGCATTAGCTGACTGGGAGGCAGGATTTCCTCTTGAGCCTCTTCTTCTTCATCAGATTCTGCCTCTTCTGTGCGGTCATCTGCTTCCTCAAGGCAGCTTTCCCTATCAGCCTTTGCTAATAGGTCCTGATGTTCTTTGGTCAGCATAACACAAGACGCAGGTATGCAATCAGGTAGTTCCTGATCACTTTCCTCTTCATCTTCTATAGATTCTCGAGCATCATATAGGTCCTGCTCATCTTCTAGATCTTGAGTTTGTTCTTGCTTTGAAGGGGACATGGGCTGTTCAAAATAATCATCATCTGCATTCATATTAGCCATGTGCGTCTCCAACATTTTGGTAAGCACTTCTGTTATTCTGCATGCTTTATTATACAAAGCATTATACTTTGCATCCCTGTCCATGCTTGGATTCGTGCTTGTGCAAAGAAGGCTACTGCCTCTTCTCAACCAGTTCAGTGTTCTTCACCAGTGGAGTCATCAGGTCTTTGGATCATAGGGAGTGTGGAGTCTCTAGGTGGATGATTATGAATGTTTGGAGCTAGATGCTGTCCACCATCAACAATGAAAAGCCAATCTAGAGACCAAGCAGTTCTTTCCCCAGTGGAGTCGCCATTATGTTGGGGACGACAATGGGAAATAGAACAACTATCAACGGTTCTTGAATCTCAGATTGTCCCCAGTATGGTCGCCATTATGTTGGGGTTCCCATGTTTTGGCCAGATTGGCAAGACCAAAAGATGAGACAACATCAAAACCACTTTGGGGCCCTAGGATCTAGCCCTCCTGGACCCGGAGAGGGATCTCTCCAAATAGATCAAATAATGATGTTTCTTTGAAGCTCAGAATGAGATGTTAGGCTAGTTATGAAGCACAGAAAGGGGGTTTTGAATAATTTGGTTGAAGGGTTGCTGGGTTGGTTAGGAGATCATGGACTGGGAAAGAAATGGAAAGAAAGGAACAAAACAGCAGGCTGTTTCAGCAAGGAGAATGGGCCAAGACAGTGCCATCCATTGGGCTATGGAGTCATAAAAGGAAATTACTTGCATCCACTAGCCAAGGCTTTCAAAGGGCAAGTCATACACTAAAGGATCTTTTAGGCGGATGATGGGATGGAACATTAAGGAGGAAAGTGAAAGAAGGAAAGCAGCCAATTTTCTGTCTATAGATCAGGTCAGAGGTCATTTAACTCCGGACCTGCTTGGACATACTCAAAGGTAGCTCTCAGAGAGACAATGGGGCTGCTTATAGATCAGACCAGAGGTCATTTAACTCCAGGTCTGCTTTAGCAACTCCAAAGGAAAAACAGAAATAAGATTACAAAGAAACATCTAAGAAGCAAGCCCCCAAGTTCATACATCATCCATCAGGCAATAACATCCGTTTCATTGGTTAAACCCGTGAACCCACTCTTAGACAACACATAGGGAGGAAAACATAAAGGTAGCGAGAGCAGACAGCATAGGGCACCTAAAAAGGGTGAATCCTATACCATTATTCTGATGCCTACCGGAAGAACATGAAACAATGTGAAAATGTAATAAACAGAGTAAGAAAACATCACCAATAGCAATAGACCAAGATCCTGTGAAATGTGCTTTGATTAATTGATGCAAAACCAGTCATGTACAATATGGCTCAATGGCTAATACAATCCCAACTTCTCCTCCTAGCCTATTACATACAAACTACTCTGCAACTTCCTCCCAAGGCTGTTCAAACAGTCAAACTGAATCCCTCTAACAGCAGATGCCCAGCAAGGCAACAACAACCTTTACAATTCGTTCTCAGGGATTTTATAGGAGAAGAGGAAAAGACAGAAGTAGATAAACAAATAAATGAGACTCATTAAGACAGTAGGGTGGAAGTGTTCACACCCATGCTGCTTAATGGAAATTTTCAGCGCTGTGGGTACTCTGTAATCTGGTTCGGAGATCTCTGTCAGGCCGAAATTGACCTCGGATGTTTCTTTGGAGTCCTTTCGGCGCCTGGAGCTCTGTGCTGCCATTCTGAAATAAATGACATGGATGGAAGTCCGTGATTTCTCCATAACTGCTGACCAACAGTCTTTAATGAAGCTCTGTCAGGGCAATTAATCGTTCCAGGGCTCGAGGGGGCATGGATATTTCTTTGTAGGCGGGTGACCTTCTGGAGAAGAGTACGTCTGCTAATATTTAAACACAGATAAGACTCTTTGCATGCTTAAGTCTTCAAGCTGCGCTTGAATCCTTTGAATGCGGGATTAGACGTCAATTATATCAATAATGTGCATTAATCCCTTTGAATCTCTTCTGCTGACTTGCTGGTGATACTGAAAATACCTCTCTGTGCTGATCCACACAGTTTAAAATAAACCTGTTTATAACCTGGGCAGTGGTGGAGAGATACTATGGAGGCGGAGGAACGCTGGCGGAAGAGTGGAGAAACGATGGAAAGTGGTGGCGAAACTAAGGAAAACAGTGGAAACAGTGCAGAGTGGCGGAGAAATGATCGCTAGTGTAGATGGCCAAAGGCCTTCACTTGAGCGAATTACAAAGAAAAGGACGCAAACAATGGATCGGAGCATGGATGTGGGACCCGGCAGAGGTAGAGGGCGATTGAATCAAAACCGTTAGATCTTAACCCAACGGACGGACAGGATGAACTTGGGCCAATCGCAATCGGAGATTGGAGCGGGGAGCGATCGCAATGCATAACACAAAAGTTCCGATTGCGATTGAGATTGGAGATGCGATTGAGCTAGGACCGTCGATCTGGGGAAGGAATGGACGACGGAGATGAAATCGGAAGGGCAGAGAGAAAGGAATGCGATTGCGATCGGAGAGGGACTTGCGATTGAGCGCCACCGTTGGATCTGCAGGGTAGATCAACGGCCTTGATTATATCGCGAGACTTGAATAATAAAATGATCGCATCGGGGCTTTTGCTGTTTACAAAGGAGATACACACCCGCCCGACCTTCCGATTGCGATTGGCGCTCGAGACTTAAGCGCTTGGTCCCAGCGCCGGGGCACATGTGGGGAATTGGTTAAGGGAAGGGGCTAGGCCTTAGAATAAGGTCAGAAAGTGGGTTTTAGCCCCTTTTAAATGGATTTTAAAGGGTTTGAAGGGGAACGATAGAGGAATAAAGGGGAGAAGAGGCCAACAAAGGTTAGGGGAGGAAATTAAAGGGGATTTTGGGGGAAATTGAAGGGTAAGAAGGGAAATAAAAGGGGAAGACAAGGGGGATGAAAAGGGGCCAATTGGGGGAGAAATAAAGGGGAGAGGAGGCCTTTGGGCATTTCTTCACATAATAGAGAGGCTTTAAAAGGGAAAACAACAGAGGGGATTTGATCAAAGGGCAAAGACACATGGAGGCTTCAAGGAGACTGTGTTTTCAGAGGAAATGCATTCCTTGAAGACTCAGGAACAATTTAGCCCCCTATTTGCTTGTCAAAAATTTCATAGGGGGGCTAACACTCATCATTAGTCAAAATTAAATCATCAACAGAAAGAAAAATAATCAATAGCTTACTCTCAACCACAATTTGGTACAGTTTTGCATCTGCTTCACTTTTGGTGAAGCCCAGTCTAGTGAAATAACTGTCTATCTGAGTGTACCAAGCACGGGGTGCTTGCTTCTGCCCATACAATTCTCTTTTGAGTCGACAAACATGCGACTCACTGTTGAATATTTCGAAACCTTCAGGCTACTCTATTTACACCTCTCCCTAAATGATCCAATTGAGAAACACAATTTTAACATCCATTTGATGAATGTGCCAGCCCATCTGCGCTGAGAGTGCAAGGATGGATCTTATGGAAGATTACCTTGCAACAAGTGAAAAAGTATCATCATAATCTATCCCCTCGATCTATGAGAATCCCCAGGCCACAAATTTGGCCTTGTATTTCTCCACACTCTCATCAGCAACTTGCTTTACCTTGTAGATCCATCTCGATCCAACGACTGATTTGTCGGCCGGTCTTGCGACTATCTCCCATGCAATGTTCTTGACAATGGATTCATACTCCTCCACCATTGCATCAACCCAAGTTGGTTGCTGCATTGCTTCCTGAAAGGAATATGGTTTAGTCACAATACATTTTCTCATAAGAGCCATGTATCCAGTAAATGTTTCTAGAGACTGTCTCTATCTGCACTGTGAAGTAGGGGCTCTTACATTCTCCACAGCATCAAGTCTCAATCTATCATCTTCCGTGGTGCGTCTTCTGCCATTTCTGATGGATGGCTATACATGAGTTTTTTCCTCCACTCCATGAACCTCCTCATGTGGCTGATCCACATATTGAGGCTCATCATTGGGAACCAACAATTCCTATTCTGCATGCAAGTCCAACTCTCTCTCAAGGGACAACCGGATGGCTTTCTCCTCATAAAATTTTATATTCTGTCGCACAATAGTCATTCTGCTATTTGGAAAATACACTCGATAATTATGGGGTGTTTCAATGTACCCCACAAAAATCCCGATCTCAGCTGTCGATTCCAACTTCTTCCTGGCATCCTTGGTCACATGCACATAAACAGATGAGAAAAAAATATTAAAGTGTGAAAAATCAGTTTTCTTACCAGTCAAAGCCTCTTCAGGTGTACTCATGCCAAGTATCCTATGAGGACAATGGTTTTGAAAAAATACCGCAATGTTGCATGCTTCTGACCACATATGCATCTGTAGGCCTTGATCATGTAACATCACTCTTGCTGCACCCACAATGGTTTTTTTCTTTCTTTCAATGACCCCATTCTGCTGTGGGTTATGAGACGCTGTCAATTCTCTTTAGATTCCTTCTTTGTTGCAGAAGTTCTTGAATTCGTTGGAGATGTATTCTCCACCATTATCACTCCTAAGAGCCTTCACTTGCTTCCTCGACTCTTTCTCCACCAGTGCCTTAAAATACAAGAACTTAGAGAATGTCTTATATTTATTTTGCATGAAGAAGATCCAACACTTATGAGAAAATTCATCAACAGATATTCCATAGTACTTATGTTTTGTTGTCGAAGCAAGAGAGAATGGTCCACACACGTTTGTGCAAACTCTCTCAAGGATCCCCGAAGCTTGGTTCTCCTTCTCATGAAAGGTGGCCTTTAAATATTTTCCCATAGCACATCCCTTGCATGTGTTTGACTGTGCAAGTGTACTCCTGGGAAGACCAGTAGAAATATGCTGCATGAATTTCAAGGCTCCATGGTGAAGATGGCCCAATCTTCTGTGCCATAATTCGCCCTCATCCTGGCTCACCACTCGATATACCTTGCCCATCATTGTTGCAGAAAAATCTATCTCCAGCTTCTAGATATTATTAACTTTAATGCCTATCCTCTTGGCTTTCCCGTTGTTTTATGTCGTAGGAAAAAAATTCCTTCACTAAAAACAACATCATAGCCTCTATCCTCCAACATTGTGACTGAGACTAAAATTTTCTTCAAAACTGGTACATGCATTACATATTTTAATTGAAAGGGTTTACCTGACTGCCTCTGGAAGGTAATGGTACCAATCCTGATAGCACTATACTACCCGTCATTGCCCATTTCAATATGCATTTGGAGATCCTTCTCCTCCAAGTAACTGAAAAGTTCCTTGTCTCCCGTCATGTGAAAGGAAGGGCCATTATAAAAATACCACACAGATCCTAATGCACTTGACACCATGCATGTGATAAATTAGAAGTCAAGCTCAAATTGTGAGGCAAGAGCCTCACCAGCTGCAGATCCTCCAAACTTCTTGTTCTTCTTCTTTTGTGGACAATTAGTAGCAAAATGCCCATGCTCGTGACAGTGAAAACACTTCACCTTGGACATGTCCTGTTTCTTAGCATTCTTGGACTCAGATTTGGAATGGAATTTCTTCCCCTTCCCCTTATTCGCCTTGGCAGCCAAAGAAAAATCCTCTTCATATTAATTCTTAGATGAAGATCCATCTCTAGTGTTCCGTTTGAACTCCTCCTGCACCAATTACGACGACAGTTGTTCACAATCTGGAACTTTTTCCCTTCCTTTGACAAAGTCTTGATAACTGTGCCAAATCTTAGGAAGTCCTAGGAGAGCCAAGCTCACCAAATCATCATCAACTAATATTATACCAACACTCCCTATTTCATCCCGACATTGGACAAATTTTGTTAGATATTTTGGTATGGAGTTTCCCTTCTCCATCTTGATCTTCTTGAGTTTATCTTTGAGTGCCAATTTCCTATGGTCACTGCTGCTCTGGAATAGATCCGTCAAAGCCTTCCACATTGCGTATGGTGTGGCTTTCCCATAGAGGCTTGAGAGAATGTGGTCTCATACTCCCTCCAACAGGATCCTCCTCGCCTTTGCCACTTTCTTTTGCCATGCATCAAGACTTTGCAGCATCTGTCACAACAGGGTTAGGAACATCATTGTCAATGAATTCCTTCAAGCCATTTTCTTCGAGTACTGCCTCCATCCTCTCCCTCCAAGAAATATAGTTTAAGTTTCTCTCGAGTGCATAGTCCAAATTCAAGCCATTGAAAGCCATTTCAAGCTTGAATCAGCTATAGCACCAAGAAATTCTTTCTGCAAATTTGAATTCTATCCAATCACAAACTCAGCTTCTGCTTCACTTCTACAATTTCCTGTGCTCTGATACCATGTAGAAATTATACAACATGCATGTATATCTTATCTGTTAGGGTCCCGTGATTTGGTGGATTGGCTAACCAAATTACAGGGTAACATCAGACCAGTCTTTGGAGTCTTAGGACCTAGCCTTCCTAGACTCAGAGAGGGCTCTCTCTATTATGCAAAGGATGTGAGCTTGTTCTCTTTAGATGATTATTTTTAGGCTAGTTGTTAAGTGTAGGTTTGTTTGTTTGTTTTGGGTTGGGGTAAGATGATCAAGTAGGATAAGTGGAATGAGAGAATATTGAATCAATAGGGCTATGGGGTTAGATGAAGTCAAGGGTGTCTAAATGATGAAATAGAGTGTATTGCAGGGCCGATTTAGCAAGGTTAATGGATCCTTAGGTGATGATGAGGTGTAACCAAGATTAAGTTTTGTGAAAAGACTAAGAGGTCTTATACATCTATAATTTGAAGAAATAAATCATGAGGTAGGGAAAATCATTAATCTATATGAACAATACTCAAACTAATAAACATACAAGATGAACAATCCAGTGGTACATAGAAGCATTAGAACTCCTAACTTTAGAAATCCACCTTCAGATTTTTGAGAAAACACATAAGATAAACAAACAATTCAATATATGGAGAGGGAAATCCTAAACAGCATATATCAAACTATCAGGAACTATGAAACAAGTTGATGAGCATGGGCAAAGGGCAAGATCGAAACAATACCTCTTTGTATTAACCTAATCAATCAGTATTCCATAGAAAAGCTTTACAATAAGTTTTTGAAAACTTTAAATAAGCAGGGCAGACCACGAATCATATTTATAAGCTAACATAATAATAATTCATGAAACAAAGAACAAGTTTTAGTGAGGCCTAAGGAGCATTCAAGGATTCCTTAAGATGAACTAAAAGAAGAAAACATCAAAACTATAACAAATAGGAGGTTTGAGGTGCTTCCATGAGCATATCTCAACCTATACTTTTCTGATCTATAGAAAAAAAGCAGAATAAAAAAAAATGAGGACAAGAAAACACTAACAAGTTAGAAAAAAATCACCATTCACGAAGCTATGGAATCCTGCAAGCAAGCTTCTCCAACATCAAGTCACACAAGCCATTCATTCACTTCATAAAACCAAATATCTTCTCCAAGCTCATAAACCATGTATTTATCTATAACACATCAAGTCCCAAATTTTTACAATGAATCCTCATGGCTTATATAACAAGCAAGGAGGAAGAGAGCTCACTAGAGCATCTAGAAGCCTATTGGCCAAAAACAAATATCCTAACTTGTCCTTGAGGCCCTACGAGGTCCAAGGCACAAAATATCTTCCAAAATATCTTTTCTGGACTAAAATAGAAAAAATATTGACTTTTAGGCTCTGACATACATGATGAAACTTTCCTACCACACATTTTCTCAGTTACACATAGGAACGTAGCACACTGTCTAAAAAACTTGAAAATTTTCCACGAGTGCAACACCAAAAAAGGTCTTTTTGCAATAGCGTTTTGGAGGCCTTCCTGATGTCAGAAAAGGCTCTGTGATGGCCCGTTGGAAATATATGGATGTCTAATTTACAAATATACCTTTTTTTCCTCAATATGACCTCTGAAAGTTTCCCAAAAAGTGGAAAAATCCAAGGCTTCCAGGAGCGCAACACCTGTTCAGAAAAGAGGGCAGAAAGGTGAAATATTGAGTGTTTTTGACCCTTTTGGGAGATCAAAACAACTCCAATTGAGCTGAAATTTGGTGAGAATACTCCTCTCATGATGGGAATCCAAAAATGTAAGCTTCTCCCTCTGAAGATGCCCTAGGAAAAAGCGCAACACAGGGGGTGCTGCGTTCCTAGGCTCAAAATTTGCAAAAAAAAAACTTGTTCAATTTTACTCAAATTTGGTAGGTAGGTGCCTCAAGGGTCCTTAGAGACCTGTAGAGAAACTTGGGCCAAAATAAAAAGCCTAGCTTGGTATTTTTCATCATTTGGTTCCGAGCCCTCATTTTGGGCAGTTTTGAGCTTTTGTCTTGCAAAGTGATTTCTCCGTTTATAATGCTCAGTCATCCTCCTTTGCAAGCTCAAGTCTTTGTTGGCCTTCTCCAGTTTGGCCTCTAGATGTAGGTTGGCTCTCTCAAGCCATGCTTCTCTGTTATGCTCAATTTCCATGGCAAGGAGTTTGGTGATGGGAAATTGTTGTGCCTGGGCTGATTCTTCCTCTCTTTGCTTGGCCAATGCTTTTCTTAGACCCATGGTCCTAGGTCTCTTTCTAGTTTGACCCTCTTCCTCATTATCTTCCTCATAGGAGCCCATTTATTCCTCCAACTGCACTTGTTAATTTTGAGCTTATTTCCTATATTTGAGCACCCTTGCTTCATAGATGGCTAGTTGGCCACTCATTTGTTTGTTCTGCATTTGTAGGAAGTGAATGAGATCTTTTGATATCTCTAGCTCAACCTCCAAGTTCTTAATCTATGCATTCCGGTCTTGTAGAAGGGAATTCACTATCCTTGTTTCATTTTCCTCATCACTGTCTATGTGAATGAGTTCAAATTCTCTTTCTTCCTCATGATTGTCTTCTTCCTTCTTCAGTTGTTGTTTACCTTTGTCCTTAAATGTTTTTTTGACTTTTCCCTTCCATGGTTGTTGTTAGCCACCTATATTTTTAAATTATATCAGCTGGTGGCTAAATTTTCTTTGCAGCCTTCAAGAAACAAGTTCAGGCCTGAACTTGTTGGTGCTTGAAGTCTGTTGGCAAGATCATAAAATGCTGGTTGGTTCTTCATACGTTTCCTACTCCCCAGCCCCTGATTCTTCAAGAAAATCCAAATCAAATGTTGCTGCATCCTCTTTCTTTTCCTCTCCCCTGTTCTCATTTTACCTTCGTTCTCCAATTCCCTTTTCTTCATAAAAACCCCACTAAACCATATGATTTTCCTTATTCCTTCATTAAATCTCATTTCCTAAGGCTAAAAACCCACTTTTTGGCCTATCGGAACCCTTTTCCTTTTTTTAAAAAATCATTGAAAATCATATAAAAACGCCTATTTTTCTGAGCGCTGGCTTAAGCCCTTCAGGCTAAGCTCCTGCCTTCTCTCCATCCATATGCCCCGACACCAGAACCTTGTGCTAAGACCACTAGGCGCTTAACCCTCAGAAATGATTTATTACCCGAAAGACATAAAAAAAAACCTTCATAAAACACGAAAGTCGGGTTTCATTTTATTTTTCCGCCAAAGAAATTACGTTAAAACTCAACCATTGATCTGTCCCACAGATCAACGGTGCGGAGTGAGTCTCCACCTGGTGGACCCCCCCCCACTTCCCCCGCGTCCGTTTCTGAAACCATGGTATGTATCCCGCATCGCGTTCCGCGTTAAATGGTTTTCCCCCGTCGGCCAGCGATTCCACACGCTGGCCGACACGTGTCCTCCACCTCACTCCAAAACCGCCGTGCAAATTCCATCGCCCGCACGTTAATCCTCGTCCCGTGGCCCCGCAGAGGGATTCCCCCTCACCGTCGGATCTGGGCCCTCCCATCCGACGGTTGGTAATCGCCATTTCCGCTCGATCTTTAACGAACTTACCCGTTTGTTAAATCTTCCTCGGCGCATTCAAGAGCCGATCCCCACCGTCGATCTCAGTAGATCGACGGCTCCCAGTCGCTCTCCCAATTCCATTGTACAGTCCACCTTTTTCCCCGTTGACTGTTCAAAATGCTCCCAACCGTTGATCGCAATACGATCAACGGCTCTGATCGCTCCATTTTCCCGCACGTCCTCCGATGCAGTCTATCCATATAATGCAGGATTTCCTCATTTTTCTTGTATTTTGCAGGTTTTTAAGGTTTTTTCTTCGTGTTCTATGAAAATCTAAAGGATGAGGGTGACGACTCCATTCCTTCCGATTAATCCAGGGAATGAACCACAGGGTGATGAATAAAGATATCAACAAGGTTTCATGAGCCTTGGTTGCTACGTGTCCCTGTAAGGCCTGAAAAATGCAGTTAACATCGACGCAGGGAAGAGTATCAGATTTTGAAGACAGAATGAACCAGAGCAGCAGTTTTTTAGATAGATTGGCGGGGATTACGGCTAAGACGGTTATCAAAAGCCTAATCCCCGGCTTCGAGCATAGATTAAAGCAAAACCTAAAAGTGTTCATCAGATGTTGCCTCCACCGCCATAATTTGAGGCATATTGATTCCTCAACCACCGCAGTGCCACCTATTGCCTCAGAATGATCAATCAGAGGATGAATTTATTGAACGAGATAAGATATTATGCCTCGGAACAACCAAAGAAGTTATTACTGCACCAGATTTAATGACAGAATGTTTGCAGAGTAACCCTAACAGTACGCAGAGCCTCAAAGGTCAACAAAAGCTCCCTTCGAGCTTACTTCATAAGTATAAGCGCATAACTGCAATAGAACACCTGTGTAAATTCTTCATCAAGCCTCCCGGGCCAGGAAGACATTAATTCTGCATTAATTGTATTTGAGATATTTTTATTAGATCTCACCTCCTCATGCTTCTATAAATACTCCAGAAGAAGATGAGTGAGGGGTTGGATTAGCTGGTTGTCAATGTAATTGCTGAAGTGTTGTAGCTGTTTCTGAGTGAAAAACTCTTGACTGTAAATAGTGGTTTCATAGGCTCTTGGAGCTCTGCTTGTAACAGATAGGTTAGATTGTGAAAAGAGATGGATTAAAACATTGGATTTGAAGATTGTAACCGGTTTGAAGCAATCAATACAAGTTGATTTATGGGATCCTGGTCTATGCTGATGGTGATGTTATTCTCACTGTAACTTGTCATTTTATTTCAGTTTTCAATTTGTTTCATTTTTCCACTGTAAAGAACAGTTTAAACAGTGTTAGGACTTGCTGTATATCAGTGATCTTTCTCTGGTTGAAAAATCTTTATCCCAATGTTTTCTTCTAATTGTGTTATTTAGAAATGATTTAATTCAGTCTAAGCACAGAGATGCTGGCGTTCCCTCATCTTTTCGTCACTGCTGAATGTTGTTTTTAAATGTTACTTTCATATTTGTTGTGTAAGGAATGAATTGAGGAAATCAAAGGTTAGCCCTGAGTCCCTTTCTTGTTTGCCCAACTATTTGTCTGTTTCCCTTAGGATGTGTCAAAAGCTGACTAGTTTCAAAGTACTTATCAGATCTTGGGCCATTCTGTGTTATCTCGGTGATTGTCTTGGAAGTAACTAAGTAAAGAAGAACTAAGATGAGGAGAAAGGTGAGCCCTGCCCGCTAGTTTCTGCTCCAAAGTTGCCTTCAAGTTTCCCTTTGTTTTTAATTTGTGTTCTCTAAGAAGTGTGTCAAAGGCTGGCTAGTTTCAAAGTACTTACCAGATCCTAGTTTGCTTCTATGTTTTTCTTAAGTGCCTGGTCAAAGGCTGGCTAGTTTCAAAGTACTTACCAGATCCTGGGCTGCTCTTTGTTCTGCATCTGTTAATTCCCTTTCTTGTTGTATCACCCCATTCCATAAATCAAACTTCAAAGAGATCCTTAGGCCTAGATGACTTGCCCCATAGATTACTCTTGAATTTGGATGTTTCAATTAAATTCTCTTATGACTCCATAGCCCAATGGATTGAAAACTTGCCATCATCTTTCTTTAGAATCAAAGCTTATTTTGTTTACTTGCAACTTCTCACCTTTGAACCTATTTGCATATAGATCTTTCCGCCTCAGACAACAACTATGTTCAACCATCCAAGAAAACCAAACAAAACCCTTGACCTTCATAACTAGCTAATATCATCACCCCAAACTTCAAAGACAATATCCATCTTTGTACATATTGGAGAGATCCCTCTCCGGATTCAGGAGGGCTAGATCCTAGAATCCCAAAGTTGGTTGAAATGATGTTAACTCTGTGATCGGACTTTGCCAATCTTGCTTGTTATAGAGACCTAACATTTCTGGCGACTCCACTGGGGATCGAACCCAGAATCTCTGGTTCCATGACAATTGTTCTATTTTGAAGCTGAGCCACCAGAACCTAACATTTCTGGCGACTCCACTAGGGACCTTACCCAAAATCTTCATAACATCTTATGAGTCAAAAGCAGCCTTTTCAAGCACTATCAAGAAATGATAATTAAGATGAAGATCAATTGAATCAGTGACAAGCTAGGTCAATCCTAGGATTCTTTTAAGTTTTTATCTAACCTTGGAAAATCAGCTAGCTTAGCCATAAGGATAGACTGTCTTTGTTTCATAACCGTAGCTAAGTTTTGAGGCAAAGTTAGGACATTCTTTTAAAACCACGAATATAAACAATTCGGAAAATACCAAAAAACATTTCAGATTGATAGTAAAACACTAGTTTTTGACATCTTGTATACGTCTTTGATGTGTTTTACCCTATACTCTTAGACAGAGTCTGGAAAGGGCCAGGTAGCCTCTGGATCTCATCCTCTTTTAGGGGTGACATATCTGGTGAATGCCCTCCCAGTCAATCTCTGGTTAGAGTTTGTTGTGTTTTGAGATATCCATGAAAAGGAATGTTTCAAAAGCATTGTGGTGGACAGTATACTCCTTTGAAAACACTCTGAACCTTCCACCTGGCGACTCCACCAACCTGAAAATACCTTAAGACTCCACTGGGAAGAACTCTTATCATTATAAAATCATTCAAACTCAGTTAGAGGGCTGCAGGATTCGAATTGAGAAAACAGATTAGTTAACCGCCTAAAGATTGTCATATCTGGTTGAACCTTTCTTGTTTAGTTGGGTCTAAACATATAAAAATTGTGGCTCCTAAAAAGATTCACACTAGAGCCCATCCTGACCCAGATCCTCCTGAAATAGTTGATAACCCAGAAAGAATTCTTAGGAAGTCTCCTAGGATACAATCCTCAACTATCTTCAGACCACCCCTAAGAGCCAATTCAGTCCCTGAAAACCTTTCAGCTCTTCATGAATCACAAATTGAATTATTAAACCCATTCAGAACTAGGTCATTTGGTGAGTTAGATCAGTTAGATTCTGAGCCTACACTTTCATCTCCCGAAACAAGTGAAACTCTTGGGAATAGAGAATCAACACCTCCTGATTTTCATTTCTTACATAATCTAGGTGTTTCTCATCCGAGATCAGCTCAGAGATCTACTGTTGTTCCATCTACTTCTGTTCATCTTTCATCCACGGTTCAAACCACTCCACTTCAACCCACACCTCCTCTTGTAAATCCACCCCCACCACATATCATGGCAGCATGGTATGCTCCCTTAGTCCTTCCTGTACCATTAGTCAATCTTCCACAAGATTATCAGTCCAAAATTCCATTATATGATGCTAATAACACCATAACAGCATCTCAACATGTGGACAAGATGAATGACTACTTTGACAGAAATGAAATTGATAATGAATCTGTCAAAATCAGATTGTTTGCTCAAAGTTTGGGGGGAGAAGTGAGAAAATGGTTTAAAGGTTTAACCCCCCACAGTATTAACGATCTCCAAACCTTCCATCAAACATTCTTAAACAAATGGGAAGTAAGGAAAAACCCTCTCCAAGTCCTTGCCGACTATAACAATCTCCATAGGAACCCTGGGGAAAGTGTACAAGCTTATTGTACCATATTCAACAGTGTGTATAATGCACTTTCCCCTGAACTGAAACCTCCTCAGGGATCAGCCTTAAACAAATTTCCAGAAGGGTTTGATCCAGACATGACATATTCACTCAGAGAAAGAGTCTTTGCAACCCTTGAAGATATGCAAAGAGGTGCTCTTTCTGTGGAGGTGAACCTCATGGAGAAGAGAGCAAGGATGAAAGCGGAAAAGAGAGTATCTTTTAGAGAGGAATCCACCCCTTCCACTTCAAGCTCGAAGATGGAAAGAATGATGGAAGAAATGATGAAGAAAATGAGCATTCTAGAGAGGGCGCAAGCAAGTTTAAATCAGAGCGCTCCTCAAAACAGAAACCAAAACCAGAATCAGAATATTAGAAGAAATCAACCTCCAAACAAACCCGGGGAAGATGATCAGCAGGTCATTCCTCCCTTTCATCAGAACTTTTTAAGTGAGGTTGAACAAACAGATCAAATAACAGAGGAAGATGATATAAACTTATTTGGGGTAGATGATGATGACTTCGAGGTTCATTATGATGAAAAACAAGGTCTTTATACACCTTGTGATGACAGAAGAAATGATAATCAGAATTACTATCAAAATATGGAAAACGCTGTCATAGAGCCTTCAAGGGAATATGAACTCAGAAGTAGGTCTAATCAACAAACCCCCAACAATAAAACCTCTGACAGACCTTCTCAAAGCAGCACTGCAACCAAATCTAAAACAATCAAACAAAAGGACAAAACAATGGCTGATGATTCTGGTAATGGTAAAGAGAAAGACACTCAAGATATCGAAAAACAGAGTGCAAACACTAGTAGTACTAGCACCTCAGTTAGTACTCTTGGTAAAACAACTGTTTCAACTGTAGATAAACCGAATCAGCAAACTGTCATTGCTGATAAAGCAGCAGCAAACAAGGCCGAAACCAATGTCTTAAAGAGTCAAAACCTTTTCAGCCTAGAACAGGAAATCTCAAAGATCAAAATCTCTGTTCCTTTGACTGAGCTAGCTGCCCAGCATGTGTATAGGTCAAAAATTTTGAAGGCTTTGAACTTAGAAGATAACGAAGATACTCTCAATCTTAATGATGACCAACCAGAGCTTATTTTTGGTCCAAAGATTGAAGGAAAGTTCCAAGAAGGTCCTGTCCCTCCCTTTTATGTAAGCCTAAACATTCATGACAAAATTTTGCATAATGCTATGCATGACTCAGGCGCTTCCCATAATTTAATGCCAAAAGCTGTAATGGAAAGCCTGGGTCTTGAAATTACCAGACCTTACAAAGATCTGTACTCCTTTGACTCAAGCAGAGTTAAGTGTCTAGGATTGATTAAAGATCTCTGTGTTAATTTAGCCCAAATTCCAGCCAAATGTTTAGTCATGGATGTTGTTGTGCCTGATGTCCCCCCAAAGTATGGAATGCTTTTATCACGATCTTGGGGGGCTAAGTTACAGGGAACCATGCAAATGGACATGACTTATGCAACTATCCCTGTTTTCAATCAGACTAGGAAGCTTTATAGGGAATCTCACATGCAGTACACAATAACAAGTCAGGATCGGCCTCAAAACTCTCCTCTTTATGCGATAAACACGAGCCTTGATTCTTTTATCATGTTTAATGATGAAGCATTCACAGAACAAATCATTTCAACAGAATCAGTGGCTGAGATGAAAGAAGAAGAAAACGACGCTGAATTGCCGAAACTGTCTATTATGGCTGAAGGTCCTAGCAAACTAAACACAAATCTTGAACTGCAAGTCATCAATCCTTTGAACTTAAAATTTGGTAGTCAGGGAGACAGTCCTCAACCCGATGAGAAACTTGAGGAATCAAATGATACAAAGTCCATACACCAAACTGAAAATCTGCCTATCTGGACTATGCATTTTGATGGGTCATGCACCAAAACAAATGCTGGTGCAGGTGTCTGGATCACTAACACTGAAAATAATCATACAGAATGTATCTCATGCAAATTAAACTTTCAGTGTTCCAACAACATAGCAGAATATGAATCCCTTCTCTTAGGCTTGCATCTTTTGAAAAAATTAGGTGCCAAGAGAATCGATGTATATGGGGATTCTGAATTAATCATTAGGCAAGTTAATGGGGAGTACAACGCAAATCACCCCAGACTTAGGGCCTACAGGAATGATGTCATTGATCTTTTAAAAACATTTGAGGAGTACACCTTATCTTTTGTCCCAAGAAAAAGAAACATTGCAGCCCACAACTTAGCCTTTGCTGCTAGAACCTGCCCAATGCTGTATGATGACACCTCTCAGATAAAATTCAGACCAGCTATCCCAGATAACAAAAAATATTGGCAGGTATTTGATGGAGATAAACAAATAGAAGACTTCATGCAATTCAGAAATGAGTTTGAACCCCATAGTTCAGATTCAGACTATGATACAGACTGCAGTGAAGAAAACTTTCTTGGTGAAGAAGAGCCGTCTCCACAGCTAGTAGATAAAAACCTGCAGACTATCAAACTTAGAGACCAAATAGAATTAAGTGCAAAATCTGAAACAGAAGAAATGGAAACTCTGCATTCTAGTAATGATAGTCTGCCCAAGGGTTTTGCCCCTCTAGAAGAACTGTTTGATTTTGATGATGTGGCCAACAAACCGAAACTGGAACCTGTAGAAACTGAAGTGGAGGAATGTAATATAGGCAGTGAGGAAAAACCGAGATTGATCAAACTGTCTAAAACTTTACCAGCTCACATTAAACTCAAATACTTAGAGCTGTTTAAAGAGTTTTCTGATGTTTTTGCGTGGAGTTACGAAGATCTTAAATCCTATGACACTGAAATAATACAGCACAAAATCCCTCTTAAAGATAACCAAAAACCATTCAAACAAAAACTGCGCAGAATCAACCCTGTCCAGTTGCCATTGGTTAAGAAGGAAATCATGAAGATGCACGATGCTGGCATTATTGTCCCTATTAGATATTCTGAGTGGGTATCTAATCTGGTGTCAGTTAGGAAAAAGACCGGAGAAATCAGGCTTTGTATAGACTTCAGAAATTTAAACAAAGCTTCATTAAAGGACAACTACCCATTGCCCAAGATGGATCATATTTTAAAAAGGGTGGTAGGGTCTAAAAGAATTTCTTTGCTGGATGGCTATTCAGGGTATAATCAAGTCCTAGTCCACCCTGATGATCAATTAAAGACAGCTTTTACTACACCATGGGGCACTTTCATGTATGTGAAAATGCCTTTTGGTTTAATGAATGTTGGAGCAACCTTTCAGAGAGCCATGGACATAGCATTCTCGGAAGAATTAGGCTTCTTCATCATTATCTATCTCGATGATGTGACTGTGTTTTCAAAAACAGATGAAGAACACTTAGAACATTTGAGAAAATTTTTCGAGAAGTGCAGAAGGTTTGGGATATCTTTGAACCCCAAGAAGACATTATTTGGTCTCCAAGAAGGTAAGCTTCTTGGGCATATCATTTCAGAACAGGGCATAAAGATAGATCCCATGAGGATTGAGGCTATATTGCAAATCTCCCATCCTCGAAATATCAAAGAGTTGCAGTCTTTCATTGGAAATATAAACTTTTTGAGAAGGTTCATCCCCAACTTGGCCGAGCTCCTTAGCAGTATCACAAACATGTTAAAAAAGGAGCAAGGCGTAAAATGGACCTCAGAAGCAAAGACATCTTTTGAGCTGGTGAAACAAGCGTTAACCAAAACATCGGTTCTCATAAGTCCTGATTTTTCAAAAGATTTTTATATCTTCTCATTTGCATCAGAACATACTATAGCTGCTGTCCTTTTACAGAAAAATCCACAGGGACAAGAGCAGCCCATTGCATTCTTTAGCAAGGCATTGAGGGATGCCCCTTTGAGGTATAACATCATGGAAAATCAGGCTTTTTCTCTGGTGAAAGCTTTAAAAGACTTCAGGGTATACATCTTTCACTCACACATCATTGCCTTTGTCCCAAATTCGGTTGTAAAAGACATTCTAACCCAGGATCCAGATGGTAAGAGAGGTAAGTGGATTGCTGTTATTCTTGAATATGATTTAGAGATTAAACCCACTAAGCTCATCAAAGGTCAGGGTCTAGCTAGGTTGATGGCTGAATCAAATTGTGAAGTTCTTGATATTAATATGATTAATGCTTTGGATGACCAAGAAGAATTCTCAACTACCATTGTTGAAGATCATTTTGCGAATTCTCCTTGGTATAATGATATTGTTTTTGTTTTACTTAATCTGAATACACCTCCTGGTTTATCCAAAACAAAGGCGAGATTCCTGAAGTTAAAAGCTGTAAACTATTGCATTATTGATAAATGTCTTTATTGGAAAAATGCTAGTGGTATATTGCTTAAATGTTTGCCTGAGTTTGATGCAGATAAGATTAAACAGGAATTCCATGAAGGAGAGTGTGGAGGCCATTTATACTGGAAGTCAACAGCCAACAAAATTTTGAGGGCTGGTTTCTATTGGCCTACTCTTTTTCCTGATGTACACAAACTGACAACCACTTGCCATAAATGCCAATTGTTCGAGGGCAAGAGAAAATTACTACCCCTTCCTCTGCATCCAATTACTGTTGAAGCCCCTTTTCAACAATGGGGACTTGACTTCATAGGAGAAATCCACCCACCATCCTCTGCCCAACATAGGTGGATTCTTACTGCCACAGACTACTTCACTAAGTGGATAGAAGCCAT
Source organism: Pinus albicaulis (assembly GCA_034641835.2). Classification (NCBI taxonomy): domain Eukaryota; kingdom Viridiplantae; phylum Streptophyta; class Pinopsida; order Pinales; family Pinaceae; genus Pinus; species Pinus albicaulis. The sequence goes on from CM076584.1 coordinate 307,442,596, forward strand.
TCCATGTAGACAGGCCAATGACTCAGTTATCATTAAATTCATAGAAACCAACATCCTCTCCAGATTTGGCTGTCCTACCAAGATCATTACAGATAATGCAGTAGCATTTGGATCAAAGAGAATGGTAGAATTCTGTCACAAATACCAGATAACATTGGGGCACTCCACAACCTATTACCCTCAAGGTAATGGACTTGCAGAGTCTTCCAACAAAAGCTTAGTGAACATAATAAAGAAACTGTTGGAAGACAACAAGAAGTCTTGGCACACAAAGCTGAACCATGCACTCTGGGCTGACAGATTAACATTGAAGAAATCCATTGGTATGTCACCCTTCCAGCTTGTGTATGGTACAGATGCAATTTTTCCTAACAGCCTTGGTGTACCGGTTATGAAGTTAATTCAAGAGTTACAGACTGAAGAGAATGACATAATCAGAAGAATAAATCAGACCATTCATCTTCAGCAAACCAGAGAGGAAGTGTACAACAAAGCATTGCAGAAGCAAGATAATATCAAAAAGATATTCGATAGAAGAACAAAGGCCAGCAATTTCAAAATTGGGGACAAAGTTTTAAAATGGAACTCAAAGAGGGAGGATAAGGGAAAGCATGGTAAATTTGACAATCTATGGCTTGGCCCTTACTCCATTCATTCAGTTGCTGGGAACAATGCATTCTTCTTACAAGAACTGAATGGACCAGAATTGTTTGGGGGTCCTGTCAATGGCAGGATGCTTAAGCATTACCTTTCTTAAAATTTTTCATGTTTGAAGCCTTTTTACCTTTTTTCGCTGTAAATATTCCATCCACCATTGCATTTCAGAGTTATGAAAAATCAAAAAAGACAAAAACAAAGAAAGAAAGAAAAGAGGGCAGAAATGAAAACAAGAAAGGCAAAGCCCCATGCCAAAAAAGAGAAATAAATCTGAAAGTGTGCAAGCCTAAATTCCACTCCTTGAAACACACTTCTAATTGGTCAAACTGTTTAATATTGACTAATTAGCTTTCAATTTTCTGCTGATAGGGTAGCAAATTTGATTGGCCAAACTGTTTAATCTTGGCTTATCAGTAGATAGAGTAGGGTAGAAATTAAGGTTCAAACCAACTCAAAATCTGAACCAAAGTTTCCAAAAAGATGACTCAAAACTACTCCAATTTCTGAGTCAAAAAGAAAAGACCTGGTTCTAATTCGCTCAAAACTTGAACCAGAAGAGAAGCAAAGATAGCTCACCAAAAAGGAAAAACAGAGCTGTGAAGACAAGAGAAGGCCATAATGAGAAATTTTCAGATCTTAAGCCTTCTGTTTTGATTTAAAATTTTCTGCAAATAATAATCTATGTGCAGCTTGTTTTTATGCCATAGATCATAGCAAGTCAAACAGCTCAATCTTGACTTAGCTATTTTTAAATTTCTGTTGTAGAATTTAGAGAATGAAAGTTTGTTGGACTGTTTAATCCCAACAGACAGTAGACTAGGTACAGAAACATCAGAACTCAACTGTTTAATCTGAGTTCAGGGAGAAATAAGGAGTAGAAATAGATTAGATTTCCTGTTTTCAAAGGAATAAAATGTTGTGAAAAGATTTTGCCAATCCAAGTGCACTCTGATGAAGAAAAAATGATAGATCAGTAGGATTGGGGTAGGTAGAAGTTGTATTGATGAATTCCATCTTTCTTTCATAAACTGATATTATTTTTTCAAAGGGAAAGCAAGAGCAAGCAATGGTTCAAGCACCAGTCAGCATCCCAGAAAAGTCAAGTCTGAATTCTTGATGCCTTCAAGAAGGCACCATCCCCAAGTGGAGCCACTGTTAGCCACCTATATTTTTAAATTATATCAGCTGGTGGCTAAATTTTCTTTGCAGCCTTCAAGAAACAAGTTCAGGCCTGAACTTGTTGGTGCTTGAAGTCTGTTGGCAAGATCATAAAATGCTGGTTGGTTCTTCATACTTTTCCTGCTCCCCAGCCCCTGATTCTTCAAGAAAATCCAAATCAAATGTTGCTGCATCCTCTTTCTTTTCCTCTCCCCTGTTCTCATTTTACCTTCGTTCTCCAATTCCCTTTTCTTCATAAAAACCCCACTAAACCATATGATTTTCCTTATTCCTTCATTAAATCTCATTTCCTAAGGCTAAAAACCCACTTTTTGGCCTATCGGAACCCTTTTCCTTTTTTCAAAAAATCATTGAAAATCATATAAAAACGCCTATTTTTTTGAGCGCTGGCTTAAGCCCTTCAGGCTAAGCTCCTGCCTTCTCTCCATCCATATGCCCCGACGCCAGAACCTTGTGCTAAGACCGCTAGGCGCTTAACCCTCAGAAATGATTTATTACCTGAAAGACATTAAAAAAAACCTTCATAAAACACGAAAGTCGGGTTTCATTTTATTTTTCCGCCAAAGAAATTACGTTAAAACTCAACCGTTGATCTGTCCCACAGATCAACGGTGCAGAGTGAGTCTCCACCTGGTGGACCCCCCCCCCTTCCCCCGCGTCCGTTTCTGAAACCATGGTATGTATCCCGCACCGCGTTCCGCGTTAAATGGTTTTCCCCCGTCGGCCAGCGATTCCACACGCTGGCCGACACGTGTCCTCCACCTCACTCCAAAACCGCCGTGCAAATTCCATCGCCCGCGCGTTAATCCTCGTCCCGTGGCCCCGCAGCGGGATTCCCCCTCACCGTCGGATTTGGGCCCTCCCATCCGACGGTTGGTAATCGCCATTTCCGCTCGATCTTTAACGAACTTACCCGTTTGTTAAATCTTCCCCGGCGCATTCAAGAGCCGATCCCCACCGTCGATCTCTGTAGATCGACGGCTCCCAGTCGCTCTCCCGATTCCATTGTACAGTCCACCTTTTTCCCCGTTGACTGTTTAAAATGCTCCCAACCGTTGATCGCAATACGATCAACGGCTCTTATCGCTCCATTTTCCCGCACGTCCTCCGATGCAGTCTATCCATATAACGCAGGATTTCCTCATTTTTCTTGTATTTTGCAGGTTTTTAAGGTTTTTTCTTCGTGTTCTATGAAAATCTAAAGGATGAGGGTGACGACTCCAGTCCTTCCGATTAATCCAGGGAATCAACCACAGGGTGATGAATAAAGATATCAACAAGGTTTCATGAGCCTTGGTTGCTACGTGTCCCTGTAAGGCCTGAAAAATGCAGTTAACATCGACGCAGGGAAGAGTATCAGATTTTGAAGACAGAATGAACCAGAGCAGCAATTTTTTAGATAGATTGGCGGGGATTACGGCTAAGACAGTTATCAAAAGCCTAATCCCCGGCTTCGAGCATAGATTAAAGCAAAACCTAAAAGTGTTCATCAGATGTTGCCTCCACCGCCATACTTTGAGGCAGATTGATTCCTCAACCACCGCAGTGCCACCTATTGCCTCAGAATGATCAATCAGAGGATGAATTTATTGAACGAGATAAGATATTATGCCTCGGAACAACCAAAGAAGTTATTACTGCACTAGATTTAATGACAAAATGTTTGCAGAGTAACCCTAACAGTACGCAGAGCCTCAAAGGTCAACAAAAGCTCCCTTCGAGCTTACTTCATAAGTATAAGCGCATAAATGCAATAGAACACCTATGTGAATTCTTCATCGAGCCTCCCGGGCCAGGAAGACATTAATTCTGCATTAATTGTATTTGAGATCTTTTTATTAGATCTCACCTCCTCATCCTTCTATAAATACTCCAGAAGAAGATGAGTGAGGGGTTGGATTAGCTGGTTGTCAATGTAATTGCTGAAGTGTTGTAGCTGTTTCTGAGTGAAAAACTCTTGACTGTAAATAGTGGTTTCATAGGCTCTTGGAGCTCTGCTTGTAACAGATAGGTTAGATTGTGAAAAGAGATGGATTAAAACATTGGATTTGAATATTGTAACCGGTTTGAAGCAATCAATACAAGCTGATTTATGGGATCCTGGTCTATGCTGATGGTGATGTTATTCTCACTGTAACTTGTCATTTTATTTATGTTTTCAATTTGTTTCATTTTCCACTGTAAAGAACAGTTTAAACAGTGTTAGAGTTTGCTGTACATCAGTGACCTTCTCTGGCTGAAAAATCTTTATCCCAATGTTTTCTTCTAATTGTGTTATTTAGAAATGATTTAATTCAGTCTAAGCACAGAGATGCTGGCGTTCCCTCATCTTTTCGTCACTGCTGAATGTTGTTTTTAAATGTTACTTTCATATTTGTTGTGTAAGGAATGAATTGAGGAAATCAAAGGTTAGCCCTGAGTCCCTTTCTTGTTTGCCCAACTATTTGTCTGTTTCCCTTAGGATGTGTCAAAAGCTGACTAGTTTCAAAGTACTTATCAGATCTTGGACCATTCTGTGTTATCTCGGTGATTGTCTTGGAAGTAACTAAGTAAAGAAGAACTAAGATGAGGAGAAAGGTGAGCCCTGCCCGCTATTTTCTGCTCCAAAGGTTGCCTTCAAGTTTCCCTTTGTTTTTAATTTGTGTTCTCTAAGAAGTGTGTCAAAGGCTGGCTAGTTTCAAAGTACTTACCAGATCCTAGTTTGCTTCTATGTTTTTCTTAAGTGCCTGGTCAAAGGCTGGCTAGTTTCAAAGTACTTACCAGATCCTGGGCTGCTATTTGTTCTGCATCTGTTAATTCCCTTTCTTGTTGTATCACCCCATTCCATAAATCAAACTTTAAAGAGATCCTTAGGCCTAGATGACTTGCCCCATAGATTACTCTTGAACCTGGATGTTTCAATTAAATTCTCTTATGACTCCATAACCCAATGGATTGAAAACTTGCCATCATCTTTCTTTAGAATCGAAGCTTATTTTGTCTGCTTGCAACTTCTCACCTTTGAACCTATTTGCATATAGATCTTTCCGCCTCAGACAGCAACTATGTTCAACCATCCAAGAAAACCAAACAAAACCCTTGACCTTCATAACTAGCCTAATATCATCACCCCAAACTTCAAAGACAATATCCATCTTTGTACATATTGGAGATATCCCTCTCCGGATTCAGGAGGGCTAGATCCTAGAATCCCAAAGTTGGTTGAAATGATGTTAACTCTGTGATCAGACTTTGCCAATCTTGCTTGTTACAGAGACCTAACAGTTGTTTACCTTTGTCCTTCACTGGTTTTGAGGAGGAGTGCATGGACCCTTTCCTTTTGGAGGCAACAAACACATGCCTCCTTCCTTTTTGATAAGTGATGGTGAAAGGTGCCATAAGTTTCACTTGCAAAGTTTGGTCACTAATGACCTTGAGACTGTTTTCTTCTTCGTGGATGATTTCTGCATGAGTGTCCTTCTTTCCTTGCTCTTGGCTATCCTTTTGATAAACATCCTCAACCTATTTCGAGCTTTCCTTGCTACCAAAACCTTCAAGACTTCCATGCTCTATTTTTTCAATGTTAGAGACGCCTATGTTTGAAATTTCTTCACTTTCATGACTGTCCTCCTTTTCATCTTTTGGCCCATTGTATTCACTGTCAATATCATCTTTTGTATCACTGTTAGTATTGTTTGTGGGGTCAATACTTTGGGCACCTTCATTGGTCTTCCCATCACTGTTGGAGTCATTTATTTCTTCATTAAATGAGTTCCTTTGACTGATTTCTTCTTCACCACCCTGATTATTTTCTTCATTACTTGGCCCTTTGTCATCATTTCATTGCCTATTGAAAACAACTTTAAACCCTGTTTCTTGGCTGCCTGTGCCATTCTTGTCACTGTCATTCTTGCTTTCTCCATTGCTTTCATGTTTCTCCTCTCCACTGTCTGAATTTGTACCCTCAGTGTCATTTTCTTCACTTTCAGACCCACTGTTTTGACTTCTTTTCTCATCACTTGCATCACTATTTTTACCTCTGTTTTATTCTTCATCCACATACTCATCCTTGTTACTACCTTCACTATTCTCTTCTTGACCATCTCCCTCTTTGACATCTTCTTATTCTTCACTTATTTCTTCATCTTCATCATTATTTCCATCACTGTTTTCTTCCTGATCATCACTCTCTCCCTTACTGTTTTCTTCATGATCATCACTCTCTCCCTTACTGTTTTATTCATGATCACCACTGCTTTCTTCATGATCATCACTACTTTCTTCATGTTCATCACTGCTTTCTTCATGTTCATATTTCTCAGGGGAAAGAAAATGAGGAGGGTCTGTTTGAAGGAATGATTCATGTGAGGAAGATGAACCAAGGTCAGGGGAGGGTGATGGAGGTGTGTGAGGATGATTTTAAGAAGATTATGACATACTTTGCAGAGTGATGGGCCGTGGAGTTGTGAAATAATCATGGGTGATAAAAACCTCCCAGGGAATTCATTGTTGTTCTAGTTGGTATGAGACAATTACTTTGATGAGGGAATGATGAAAGAGGCTTGAAATTTGTTGGGATGGAGGCCTCTTTTGCATGATGGATGACATTTTCTCAATACTTTTACAAATGTAGTAGGGCATGTGTAGTAGCTTGGTTTTGGTGAAATGCATGAGGAGTCTTACGTGATAATATTAGAATCTGGAGAACCTACCCTCACAGGTGAAGTACTTCATGATAATATCCATGAGGAGGGAAAATCTGTCCAATAGATGAGAAAAATGGAAAATGGTTTTACAGTCAAGTTGACAACTAGGTTTTAATAATGGATGATAATGGCTTAAGTCAAGATGCTTCTGTTTAAACCACCTTTCTCCTATGCAAGGCATTCCAGTGGCCTTAGAGATGGCACTGGTGGTCGACTCAAATCTTACCCCTGCTAGATGTACTTTATGCCTGTGAAGTCTTAAGGAAAATAACTCGATCAACTTAGGATGACTTTTGATCTTTTGCACTTTGTTACAGAACTCATAGCACCCTAACTCTTGGAAATAGGAAAGAATAGAAGGGGAGGCTATCAGTTCTTCAATGCTTATAGTTTCAGACCTATTTGGAATCCCTCCCTTCTTCTACTGTTTTCATGTTCTTGTCTCTTCATTTAGGTCAACACTCTCTTCTTCGGACATTGTGTCTTTCTTCACCCCTTCCTCAAAATCTTTAAATAGAAAGGATATTTGCTGGTGAAATAATTTGTAAAGAGGGTTAAGGAGATGCTGAGTTTTGTAACAAGGTTAGGAGACTAAGAGAGAGTAGGTTAGGTTTTATTTATAACTTTTCTTCATGCTTCCCTTGACATAAGTTTTGAATTTTCTTGGCACCCTTAACCTTTATAAAATCATGAAGAGGCGATAACGGTAAAAATAACTTTTTAAAATGTCCTTCACAGCAAATAAAATGATTTTTCAAGGTGTTATCACCAAAATAGGACCTGATAGGCTGTTGGTCAGGCTACCTCAGTGTAACTATTTCAAACCAAACTTTTAGTTGAGGCTTAGCCTCCTCAACTTGAGAGGGCTCTCTCACAAGGTTTAAGATTTTGAATTAAAGATAAGATTCTTAACTCTAGGAATAAGTTGGATAAAGTGTATGAATGGTTGAGATAATGATCAACAAACATCTATTGGGAAATGGAGTCTAGGTATTTTCCAACAAAATATCAACATCAGCTTATCATGGAATTCAGGGCATTTCAGAGTTCTTAAGTGCATCAGTGAAACAAAAACAGAGTGAACAAAACACAGTTTATAAACATATGCAAGAAGTTAGAGAATTTTCCAATGAATTATAAGTAACATCATATGTTTATACCACTGCAAATAGATAGATAAGGAAAGCCATACGAACATCACACATTAAAAACTCTTTCTAAATCCTGAGTAGTAAGCCAATATTTGTATTATGATAAAAACACATAGTCTGCTATAGTCACATAGTCTGCTTGTTCATGAAAATTTCCAACCCTATGAAATTCGACTTCTTGTCTCTTATAAAGTGATCATTACATTCTTGGATTCTCTCCAAACACTTGAGAAAAATTCAAATTTGGTAGATTGACACCCATCAACTGCTAAAACAAACTTTAAATTACATATGACAGTTAAATTGTCTGTTCTAGAGTCCTAATACAACTAGGATTAAAAATATTTATTATAACTTAAAAAATTTATCTAAACATTAAATCTTCTATCTGAAAACTACTCCTCCTAAACGTCGACCATGATGATGTCCATCTCCTTGCTGTTAGACTGTATTGATTTTCTTCTTATCTGCCCTGAAAGATAGGAACATGCTCCCTACAAAATAGCTATAGTGCTTCATTTATGTTTCTTCAAACCATCTGTTGACCAACTTGTGCTAAAAAACATGTGGTAATGTCTTATTAAACTCATGTGACTTCTCCCTTCCAGCTGTGCCCAAACCAAAATTTTGAAGGAGTGCCAAAACTGTTAACATTGCCGCGCTACGAAACTGTCTGCTGTTTTCGTAGCGCAGAACTTTACCTTTGAAAACTTCACTTGGAACCTTCATTTTTTTGTGTTTTTCCATTGGATCTTCACTTGTGATCTTTATACATTCTTCAGCAGCATCAAGGTTTAAAAAACAAGCCCTTTTACCCTTGAAACCTTGCAAAATTGTTCGAACTGCATCCTGTGCTATGAAACTGCCATGCATGACACCTACAGTAGTTTCATAGCGTGCTACGAAACTGATGTGTCTATCTTTTCACTAATTTTTCCAAAATTTTAAGTTTCAAACCTTTACTTCCATCCTTCCAGTTATATATATAAGCTCTCATAATAAAAAAAAATCAACTCTGAACTGTTTCAAAAATGAAATCTTTCCACATAACCCCAAAAATGTGTTAGGAGATGTCACTAACTGTTTACACTCATTTTTGCTGTGGTTGATCTTCAGAATTTTCTAGTTGTATTTCAAGATCTTCAACCTCCCTTTTAAGTCTTCTATTATTAGCTCTTAGTTTGGTATTGACCATCCTTATGAAATTTGCTTCCTTGATTGCAGGGACGGTCCATATGTAGAATTGATCCTCACTACTGATTGACTCAATGTTTGAAACCTTTTCTAGCTCCCACAGACCTTTCAACCTCTAAAATTTTGACCTTTCTACAGCATGCATTCTCACTTTCTTCTTGAATTTATCAATTTCAATGTTTGCAAGTCTGATTTGTCTTTAATCTCCTCATAACTACTCTTTTCTCTCTGAGTATTAAAAACTATGTTTCTGTCTTCTTCAAGCATTGGAGATGATATATTTATGGGTTCTTCAAAAAAATTTGCATCCTCAGCTCCTGTTTGGTCTATCTCCATGTCTGCCTGTTGCAATTTCTTAGACTGCCCAGTCAAGGGTTTTCTAGGCTTAAAGACAAACTCTGACACTTCATCCTCAAAATCTAATTTTTTGGATGTTTTCAATTTCTTTGATTTGCCACCTGTATCCAGTTTGATGAAATCTGCTTGAACCAGAGGAGACTCTTCAATGTCAATAGCTTGTAATATATCATTCAAGTCACCTCTTAATTCCAAGTTTTCATTTGTGACCACAGCCTTACCCTTCTCGTTTGACCTTTGACTCCTAGTCAACTTCTTTTGAGCTGTTTTACTAGTTGACTGTTCTTGAATTGTCTCTTTGACATGAGTTCTCTTCTTCTGTGCAGATTGAGGAGTCCTTTAGATATTCAGTGATATGTTTATCATTAGTTCCTTTACCTGTTTCCTGGGCTTAAGCTTGAAAAATCTCCTTGATTTTTTTTCTTCAGGTTCAGTAGTCTTTGATGGAGATGTTTCTTTGACTTGAGGGCTAGCACCTGTTCCTTCAACCCCTATTCCAGTCAAAAAGAGAAATGAAGACCATTCTCTATTCACTTTCTAAAGCTCATGAAAAACTATTAACTTGACTAGACCATGATGAAATAATGAGGTTTCACATGCCTGAGTTTTCATCTGTACTATGTCTGCCATCTTGGCCAGACTTTGAAATAGAAAGAAAGGTAAGTCTAGAGAGATTGTTCCTATGAAATGCAATAAGATTTTAAAGTGGTAAGTGTACACCTTGTGGTATCTCCCTTCGCAGGTGAAGTACCTTTGGATGTTATAGAGTAGATTGGAAAATGCATCCTTGAAATAACTTCTTGGCACAACTTTGTTCAAATCAGTATCCATAAACTCTAGTTTCAAAAATATTTTGCATGGTTTCATTTCAAACCTAAAATTATTGAACCATCTATCTTCACCCCTTGGAATTTCTGTGATTGTCGATATAACTTCAGGAGAAATTGGTAAATTGAGAAAACCAACCTTTGTGTTTGAGCTTGTGAAGTTAATAGCAAACTCTTTGGTAACCTGATTATGCCCTCCTTGAAGCTTTTCGCAGAACCTCCAGCACCCTACCTTCCTGAAGGCTTCTTCAACAAATTTATCTCTTGTGAGATCTTCTAAACCTTCAGGTTCTGTTCTCAGACAGTGACCATACTTGTGATTTCTCTTTTCTTATGTCATATTCCTCCTGAAAACCCTGTGTCTTCAACAAACCTGTAATAGACTTCCTTGTTGGATGAAATGGCTCGCTTGAAAATTTTGTTCAGCCTCGCTTGATTAGAAATCCTGCTTCAGCCAACAATTATTTTCAAACTCACTTGATTAGCAAGTATCGAAACTACTGACATAACATTAATTGGGTTCAGCCTCGCTTGATTGCAATTCTGCCTCGCTTGATTGAAATTCTACCTCGCTTGAAAACTTAAGGAAAGCTCTAGTTTCTTATCATGAGCTTCTCTTTCAAACAATAGATATGCATGTAGTGTTTTCTTTGCATCAAACAAAATCGATGATAACCAACCATTTTTCAAATTTGAAAAGGACTAATGAAAGATGACCCCTAACGAATCTCATAGTGATTTCATAATTGCTTTGGATGGTTGTATGTGTGAGGGAGGATTCATGGACTGACACCTAATCATGAAAATTTAACCAAAATTGATGGATGTGATAGCTAAACCGAAAAATTTCGAATCCCCAATTCTGTAGCACTGGTAATGTGAATTCGGGATTTTGCGCTACGAAAAGACCAGCGTTTTCGTAGCGCAGAAGTAGTTTTTTACACTAAGCGCGCTACGAAAACATGGTTTCGTGGCTTATTCAATTTTTTTTTTTAAGAGACTTAAAATATGGTTTTCAAAACGTGGTATGAGACTTCTAAAGAGTAAAGCAAGGTTTATGAACTTTATTTGGTGATGAAATGAAACTTGTAACCTATGGCTTAGACCCTATAAAACATAAAAATGACTCAAACCCTATCTAATACCATGACTTAGGAGCAAGTATAAAGTGACCAAGTTTAGAAAATTTTAATAGTAATAACACAAGGCTTGTGGGTGAGTACGGTGATGCTGACTATTTTTTTGTGTAGTGCTGTGCTTTTGTGGTAGGAGCGCAACGTCTGGGAAGAGGGGTGAAACCCGTGGCAGGAGCGCAGCACCTGGGCGCCCGGGTGGCTCGGGTCACTGAACGCAGAGTCGTGTAGTGTTTGGACAGTGACCAGAGCACAACACCGTGGGAAGCTCTGCACGTGGTGTCGGGTGGAAGTATGGATGAAGTGGCTGGAGTGCAGCACCATGGGCAAATCTGCACGCAGCTTGGGCCATCACTCTGCACACCAGGCAAGCTAGAAATAGCGCAACGCCCACCTATAGGCACGCAACACTCAGAAGGAAAACACACGGGAAGTTGCTACAGAAGCACAACACCCTTTTACAGTAGCGCAGCACCCTGGATTTTTTGCCTGAGGACTCCGGCAGAAAACTGGAAACCTCACAGTGTTTTGCAAATGATCGAATGAGCGGGTGAACGTTATGTTGTGGTGTTTTATATCTCCTTTTTAAAAAGAATTAAGATTAAAACCCACATCTCTAAGGTTCCCTTTGGACCCTTTTTTATTTTTGCACCTTTTCCATTTTGCCAATGCCTTTTGGGGCTAATTCTGAATGTCCTTTACAACCTTTTTTAACCACGGTCTCTTTTTGCACTTGGACAGTTGGTTAGATCCAAAATGACCCCTTATTGTCAAAATCATTTTTTTGGGTGATGTGAAACTATGTTTTCCCTTATATACCTTTTGAACATGCCTTTGACTGTTTATTTGTGAGAAAACAAATTCTTGAGTTAATGCTTTGTTTCTGTCAGTGAAATGGCACACAGTGTCTCAATATCCCTTTCTTTGGAAATCTTTAAACCTCTGGATTTGCCTTTTGATCAAGTGGAGCTGGTGTTTTTTTTTCCCAATCTTAGAAGATAGTTTAGAAATTCCTTTGAAACCCTCTACTATGGTGAAGGAGGCTTCTGTGTCACTTATTTTGACCATTTTGTTCATTCTCCCAATTTCTGAGCCTTTAGGGATACTAAGAAAAGCAAACTAGGCTGCTCTCAAAGTCCTCAATGAAAACATGCATTTGACTCATTACTTATGCCTATCAAAGTCTTCATTGGTTATTTGGAGGGTTGGAGAAATTATTTAGCTTTTGTAACCCAAGTATTTTTCCATTGTTTGGTCAAATCAGTCATATATATATATTCCCAATAAACACAGACCTACTGCTTTTCTCGTTGTTATGAATGGGCTTCTTGTGTTGATCCTCCTTTTTACCTCATCTCACCTTAGGTTCTTATTTGGTAGCTTGTTGGTCTCTTTTGCAAGGATGTAGGCAAAGGGAAGCTGTCCCTATACCAGCTTCATGCTTGAGGCCAAAAATCCTTTCAATGATCTCTTTGATTGTTTGAGCAATGCTTCTTATTTGCCACTGACTTTTTGAGATTTTCACAGACCTTTTGATGGACAATAATTTACTATACTTATCAAGAGATCATGATATTTCCTGTAGATTTCAGTTTGTTGTACCTATTTACCTGCTTGCGGATGTCTCCCTTAGCTCTTTAGGTCTCCTTCTATGCCTCTGTTCTACTATTGACCAATTACTAAGCATTCCTATAGAAATGCTTGGACATGGTATGTTTTTCTTTTGCAGACTTACTGTTGGATCAAGAGGGTACCTTTAAAGGTCCTTTAATGTTCCTTGGATAATGATAAGCCTCAAATTTTTGTTCTCTTGAATTCACCTTTGAATAACCGTGGAAATAGTGAAATTAGAACCATGATAGTGCATAATCTAGGTGGACCTATTTGACTCATTGTAATGTCTTAGAATAGGTTTTTGACTGAAAGCTTGAATCAAGGTTTTGAATGAAGATACAGGGTTTTGACACTCTACATATGCACCACCATCCTAGACAGCCAGAAATCTTCTTTTACTATTTCAAAGAGTTTTCATACAAGGAGTTTTGACAACACCATTGCTTGAGGCACTTGGTGAGCAAGGAGAAAAGTTTGGTTTACTTGGCGAAACAAGGTGTGAAAGTAGAGGGCTTAGGTAGACAGAGACAGAGTGTTATAGGCAGGGATGGCAGACATAGTGAGATTGAGGGACAATTGGTCTTTTCTAGGTGATAGATTGGCCATGCTTTGACAAGGAGGTGAGATAATGAAAATTTTTTTCTCTTTGAGGGGATATCTAGAACTCACATGATTCTTGAATTCTGTTTCTAGAAATCTTGGACAAAGCATTTAGTCATCTAAAACAGGTGAAAATTACTGATGACTAACAATGGCTCTACTTGGGGTGGGCAGCTGCTTTTCAGGAGGTGTCCAGAATTTCAGATCTCTGGCTTATGAAGACCAGTGCTTCATCCATTGGGCGGATTTTCTCTTTCTTAATCTATTACTTCCCCTAAAGTAGTGATTTTGAAAATATGAAAGCATGATTAGATCAACTTCACTTTCACCTACCCAACCTGCTTTGCCTAACATTTTTTCTTCCTTGGGTGCACTTGAACTGACAGAACCATTGAAATTTTATTTTGAAAGTGAAAAAAAACTATCTACTTCTACACTTATCTCTTCCAGGAATTTAGATTAGGCAAATGAACTCATTTGATTCTATACCTATACTATTCAACTGTCAAGGTTAAACTATTTGACAAGATTCATTCACTAGGCTAAATACATGAAATTGAAAACATGACTAAATTAGGATTAGACAGTCTGATTTATCATGAGTTTGTGGCATAACAACAAGCTGCACACAAATGCTATTTTGTACAAAATAAGACTTCTAAAAATCAGGGCAAGGATACATAGTTTGCTATTCATCCCTATTTTCCTCTTTGGTTCTGTTTTGAGCATGTGGAACCAATATCTTTATTTTCCTAATCTAGTTTCTTCGATAAGTCAAGCTTCAATAATTTGACCAACATTCTTTCACTAACTTATCAACAATAAATTGAAAACATGTTCAACCATGATTAGGCTAGATGACTGAACAAGACCTTATTTCAAAACAATTAGTGGCATTTAGGCTTACACACTTTCAATATCACTATTTTTTGGGTATGGGGTTGTACCTTCTTTTAGAATCTTCCCTCTTTTCTGTTTTTTCTATGTTTTTGTGTTTTCTCTCTTTTCGTCTTTTTTCTGCAAACCATGGTATGTACAATGAGTAAAAAAAAATTAAAGCTAGGAAAATTTACAGAAGTAGTGTTTTAGTGTCCTGCCATTGACAGGACCTCCAAATGTTTAAGTTCTATCAGGTTCTTGTAAAAGGAAGGCATTGTTTCCTATATCTGAACTGATAATGAATGGAACTTTCACAAGTTTTCAAACTTATCATGTTTACCTTTGTCTTCTCTCCTTGAGTCCCATTTCAGCACCTTATCTCCAATCTAGAAATCATTGTCCTTGGTTCTTCTGTCAAAGATTTTCTTTATATTTTCCTGTAATAACTATGTCTTTTTGTATACCTCCTCTCTTGTATGTTGTAAATGGGAAATTTGGTTCAGCCTCCTTTTCATGTCATTTTCTTCGGATTGTAATTCTTGTAATATTTTTGTTACCGGGACTCCCAAATATGTCAGGAAAATGGTGCCCATGCCATACACTAATTGATAGGGAGACATACCAATTGATTTCTTGGTGGTTAGTCTATCAGCCCATAGTGCATGCACTAGCTTTCCATGCCATGCCTTTTGATTTTGTTCCAGAAGTTTCTTAATGATATTGACCAGGATTTTATTAGAGGATTTGGCCAACCCATTACCTTGAGGGTAATAAGCTGTGGAATGTCCTAATGTGACGTGATATTTATAGCATAATTCAACCATTCTTTTGGATGTAAAGGTGGCTGCATTGTCCGTAATGATTTTCCTAGGGTAACCGAATCTAGATAGAATGTTGGTCTCAATAAATTTGATAATTACTGAATCAGTGGAATTCCTAGAGGGGATGGCTTCTATCCATTTGGTAAAGTAATCAGTAGTGGTGACGATCCATTTATGTTGGGAAGATGAAGAAGGGTAGATCTCTCCAATGAAGTCTAAACCCCATTGTTGAAACAGAGCTTCAACAATGATCGGATGCAAAGGCAAAGGTAAAAGCTTTCTCTTGCCATCAAAGATTTAACATTTATGACAAGTCGTGACTAGTTTGTGGGTGTCAAGAAAAAGGGTGGGCCAATAGTAACTGGCTCTAAGGACCTTGTTAGCTGTGGTTTTCCAATAAATATGGCCACCACATTCTCCCTCGTGCATTTCATGCATGATTTTTCCTGCATCATCCTCAAGAAAACATTTAAGAATTATACCAATAGGATTCTTCCAGTATATAACTCCATCTAAAATGTAGAATTTTAAATATTTTTGTTTCAAGAAACTTGCTTTTGTCTTTGATAAGTTAGGAGGAGCATTAAGATAGAAAAGCACATAAAGAATACCAACATACCATGGTGAATTTAAAAATACTTCTTCAACATGAGAAGCTGTGCATTCTTCTTGTTCTTCTAAAGAGTCAACAAAATTCATATCTAATGCTTGTAGATTTGTTTCAGCCATGATTTTTGCAAGTCCTTGTCCTTTAACCAGTTTAGTGGGTCTGATTTCTAGATTATATTCTAAAATAATAGCAATCCACTTTCCCCTTTTACCATCGGGATCCTGATTTAAGATATCTTTGACAACTGTGTGCGGAACAAAAGCAATAATATGAGAATGCAAGATATAAACTCTGAAGTCTTTTAATGATTTTATCAATGCGAAGGCCTGTTTTTCCATGATGTTATATTTTAAGGGAGCATCCCTGAGGGCTTTGATGAAGAAGGCTATGGGTTGTTCTTGTCCCATCACATTTTTTTGTAACAACACTGCAGCCACAGTATGTTCAGATGCAAATGAGAAAATATAGAAGTCTTTGGTGAAATCAGGACTTATCAGGACTGGTGTTTGGGCGAGTGCTTGTTTAACCAGTTCGAAAGATTGTTTGGCTTCCAAATTCCACTTAACTCCTACCTCTTTTTTTATCATGTTTGTAATATTTCTCAAGAGTTCTGCAAGGTTTGGGATAAATCTTCTTAAGAAGTTGATTTTCCCAATAAAGGATTGCAATTCCTTAATGTTTCTGGGATGGATGATTTGCAATATGTCTTCAATTCTTTTGGGGTCTATTTTGATTCCTTCCTAAGAGATGATGTGGCCGATGAGTTTTCCTTTCTTGAGACAAAACAATGTTTTCTTGGGATTCAAAGACAGACCATATTTCCTACATTGTCGAAAAATTTTCTAAGGTGGACCAAGTGCTCTTTATCGGTTTTAGAGTAAACATTGATGTCATCGAGGTAAATGACTATGAATTAGCCTATGTCTTCTGAAAAGGCTATTTCCATGGCCCTTTGGAAAGTGGTCCCCGCATTCATCAACCCAAATGGCATTTTAACATACATGAATGTACCCCAAGGTGTGGTGAAGGCGGTTTTGTGTTGATCATTTGGGAATACTAGCACTTGGTTGTAACCGGAAAAACCATCAAGCAGTGAGATTATCTTAGAGCCAACTACCTTTTGAAGTATGTGGTCCATTTTGGGCAAAGGATAGTTATCTTTCAAGGAGGACCTGTTCAATTTTCTAAATTCAATGCAAAGTCTGATTCTCTAGTTTTCTTCCTAACTGACACAATATTGGAAACCCATTCGGAGTATTTGAGAGGAACTATTATCCCAGCGTCATACATCTTTTTGATCTCTTGTTCAACTAGAGGTAATAAGACAACGTTTATTCTTCTTAAATTTTGTTTGAAAGGTTTCTGGTTTTCCTTGAGAGGGATTTTGTGTTGAATAATGCTTGTGTCATAAGATTTTAAATCTTGGTACCCCCATGCAAACAAATCTTTAAAATCTTTGAAGAGCTCAATGTATTTTTGTTTTATGTGAGGAGGAAGGGTCTTAGAAATTTTGATCATTTTAGGTTCCCTAGTGTTTCCTATGTTGTATTCCTCTACATCGGCCTCAATAGACTTTATCTTTGGTTTCTTAGCTACATCATTAAAATCAAATAGATCTTCCAAAGGTGCGAGGCCTCTTGGTAATGTGTCATTCTTACAGTGTAAGACTTCAAGGTCTCTTTGGTCTAGGTCCTCCCATATCTCGGCTTTATAAGGATGTGTAATTAGATTTATATCAGCAAAAGAGGGAAACTCTGTTTCATGATCTCTATCTTCAGCAGGATCATCTTCCCCATGTTCTAAGCTAGGTTTAGTCAATGTAGATTCATTCCTAGATTGTAAGAAATCATCAATTTGTTCGTCACCCTCAAATACCTGCCAATGATTAATGTTGTCGGGTATCGTAGGGCGATGTTTGACTTTGATAGGGTTTTGTTCATTTGCAAGTGATATTTGGAAATTACTGGCGGCAAAGGCAAGCTCGTTGGTAAGGCTATTTTGGGCTCTAGGAATGTAGGTAAGCTCATATTTCTCAAAAGTTTTGAGGAGGTCTAGGGCTGAATTTTTGTATTCTCTTAATATTGGGTTCTTGGCTGAGTATTCACCTTTGATCTATTTAATGATCAACACTGAATCTCCCTGGGCTAATATTTTCTTAGCTCCCAAGTCTTTAAGCAAGTGTAAATCGAGGAGGAGAGCCTCATACTCTGCAATGTTATTAGTACATTGAAATTACAACCTGCAAGAATGACCCTAGTTTGTGTTATGTATCCAAACACCAGCCCTTGAACTGGCCTTGCCACATGAACTGTCAAAGCTCATGTTCCAAAGTGTTTCTATTTCATGTTTATCACTAAATTTTTGTTTAGGGTTGATAGAGTTTTGGTTATCATTTCCCTCATTTGAGGGCGAGTATGAGTGTTCTGGTGGGCCTAGCTCTTTCTCACTTCCTTTTACTTGTGCACTAATCTCATGCTCATTATACAAGATAAAAGAATCCAAATCTGAATGTATGGAATAAACCAGGGTGTTGTTCGACCTATCTAGGCTACTCACCATATATTTCATGTGGGTTTATTGGTATAATCTTTTGGTTTGATTGAAAACGGGGGTAGTAGCATAAGACATGTCAAGTTGGAGGTTTCCCAGAAATTTAGCTCCCCAATATCGGGACAAGAGCATGCCATATTTGGGGGGAATTTTAGCCACGAAGATATCCATGACTAGGCTCTTAGTAGGGATTTGTGCTAGATTGACACATAAGTCCTTGATCAAGCCCAAGCATTTAAATTTGCTTGAATCGAAGGAATACAGATCTTTGTAGGGCCCGGTTATTTCTAGGCCCAATCTTTCCATCACTACCTTTGGCATGAGGTTGTGGGAGGCACCAGAGTGTAGCATGGCATTATGTAGAATTTTGTCGTGTATGTTTAGGCTAACATAGAATGGGTGAATGGATCCTTCCTGGTATTTTCCATCTACTTCGGGTCTGAACAACAAATTTGGTTTATCATTTGTCAAATTAAAAGTGTTGGTATCATTTCCTATATTCAAGACTTTCAAGACTTGGGAGCGGTACAAATCCTGAGTTACTAGTTCAGTGAGAGGGATGATTATTTTAATTTTAGCGATCTCTCCTTCAAAACTGAAAAGGTACTTGAGTTTTAGACATATTTACATCAGTTTTATCAAACCATAAATTTCTCCACATTTTTAATTTCCCAACTTTGATTCGTGGCTTTGGTAATTAGAGTTTTCTCAGGGCCACTAGCAGAGGTGCTAGGATAGCTTGTGCCAATACTTGATTTGCTGATTTTATCTATGTTAGGATCAAATTTCTTAGCCATGGTATTGTTATTGTCTGCTATTCTTTTAAGAATTTTTTCGAGAGTTTTCTTAACGACAGTGTCTGAGTTGTTTTTCCTGGAGTTGTCTTGGTTTTTCCTACTCCTAAGATCATATTGCCTATGGACTTCCATTATGGCATTTTATAATCCCAATTCATGATCTTCGGAATCTTCATAGCTTGTTTCATCTTGGTTTGAGGAGAAAAAATCGTATTCTTCTTCTGTGAGAAAAACCTCACCCTCACTATCAGAGCCTATTAAGTTTAGATGATTCTCATCTGGTTGTTCAATGTCTCTTTCCCCTTCATGAACAAAGTTATCTTGGAAGGGTGGCCTGATTTGTTGATCATTTTCCCTTGGTTTGTTTTGGGGAGGGTCTCTTCTAAATTTTTGATTCCAGTTTCTGTTTTAGGGATTTGTTTGGTTGTCCCTAGGGGGTGTTCTTTTGTTTATGCTTATTATTTCCATCATTCTTTCCATGGTCCTAAGAAGGTTGTCCATCTTGGAATCAGATGAGGAGGTGGAGGGCATGGTGTCATCTTTGTATGTTACCCTCTTTTCTGATCTTAGCCTAGCTCTTTTTTCAATTAAGTTGGCCTCTACACTTATAGCTCCTTTTTACATGTCTTCTAGAGTTAGGGGCTCTCTTTCTCTTAGCTGATAGGCCAGGTCGGGGTCAAAACCCTCTAGGAAATTAGCTAAGGATAGGCCTAATGGGGGTTTAATGTTCGGTGGTAGTGCGTTGTAAACACTATTGAACCTATTGCAATAGTCTTGGACACTTTCCCCCATGTTTCTTTTGAGGTTTCTATATTCCAAGAGGATTTGAAGAGGGTTTTTCTTGATTTCCCATTTGTTTATGAAAGTTTGGTAAAGGGAAGGGAGATCATGTATATTGTTGGGAGTTAGGCTTTTAAACCATTTATTAGCTTCTCCTCCTAGGCTTTGGGAGAACATTCTCATTTTCATGGTTTCTTCTTCTAATTCCATGTAGTCAAAAGCATCATTCATTCTATCTCCATGTTGTTGGGCAGTAGCGAATTCAAACCCGATATAGTGTGGGATTATGGATTGGTAATAATTTGGCAAAGGTACCAAAGGTTGTGGTAATGCAAGGGG
The DNA here is from genome assembly GCA_034641835.2 of Pinus albicaulis. Lineage (NCBI taxonomy): Eukaryota > Viridiplantae > Streptophyta > Pinopsida > Pinales > Pinaceae > Pinus > Pinus albicaulis. The sequence goes on from CM076584.1 coordinate 307,462,769, forward strand.
CACATACCATGCTGCCATGGTGGGAGCTAATGGTGGATTTATAAGCAGAGGGTTTGTGCTATGAGATGGAGTGGTTTGCACAGTGGTGGTGTGAATGGGTGTGGTGGAAGTTTTTGGACCAGTAAAATGATTTTGAGCAGACTTTGGGTGAAAAGAGCCGAAGTCATGGAGAAGTTTTAGATTAGGTGGTGTGGAAGGAGAAGCTTCTCTGCTAGGACTCTGCTGCAAGTCTATGGCTCAAGATCGGTATGGTCGATTTTACTTTGTGACTTGGTTCTGAAAAGGTTTCTAGTATGGTGCAAGTCAAACTGGGGGTCTTGCAATGCTGTAATTTTTTCAGGTATATAGCTTGCTCTATGAATGGTCCTATAAGTAGCTAAGTTTCCAGTTTCAGAAGTTTGCCACAAAATCCTTTCTGGGTCATCAACTACAGTATGAGGGTTTGGGTCTGGATTGTTGGGGTTCCCATTTTTTGGCCAGATTGGCAAGACCAAAAGATGAGACAACATCAAACCACTTTCAGACCTCAGAATCTAGCCCTCCTGGGTCCAGAGAGGGATCTCTCTATGATATGTCAAAGGTGTATGACTTTGAAGCTCATTGTTTGTTTGTTTGATTGTTTGTTTGGTTGATGGTTATCAGGAAAGAAGGTTTCAATGTGAGACAAGATGAGCAAAGAGGGATAAGGCAGAGGTGAGGTATTCCAAAGAGCATTCAAAACCATTGGGAAATGGAGTCAGGAAAGGATTTGCTTGCTAATCAATACGCATGCTTTCAGTTGGGCTAGTCATCTAAAACGTTGGATCTTAAAGATGATAGTGTGATATGGAATGGTAGGAGAGGAGGAGACAACACAGGTTCAGGACACAAAGTTAAAGACCAGCTGGTCGCACAAGGATCCTAGTGGACAGGGGTAACTCTAATCCCCAGTGTTCCCAAATCTTCCAACTAAATCCTTAACAAGAAACATCTAAGAACAAATTCATTCAATTCATACATCAGAGAGCAGGCAATAACATCCACTACAATGGTTAAATTAACTAAAATCAATTCTTAGATTACACGTTCAGAAGAAAAACATCAATGGCAAGGAGAGCAGAAACATAGGGTACCTAACAAGGGTAAATCCTATGCCAATATTATGATGCAAGCCAGTAGAAACGAAATGAACTGAATTAAAAAACAGAGATAGGGAAACATCACCGCTACTTTAGATCAGGATCCAAATAAATGTGCTTGTCATATTAAATAGCAATACCAATCAAGTACAACAATGCCAATAGCCGAATACTCAGTCTGAAGTCATATTCCTCAGCCTATCTTACAACTTTACACATAGAATGTGTCTCAAAAGAAACTACTTGCAATTCTTAGATAACTGATCAAAAACCTTTACAATGAGTTTGTTCATGAATTTATAGCTCTAGTGGAGCAGAGAAGGTAGGTGAAAAAATAAATGCAACATTAAAAACTCAGAAGAGGAAGCAAGGCTGAAGCCCACTCTATATAAATTCCGTGTATTTATCTCTAGCACTCTTTTGGGTGAAAGAGTGGTCTTCTCCAAGCTTCCATTTACTCCGGTGTGTCTCTGATGTACTTGGCTGCAATACTTTGTAGTAGTTCTGGTGAATTAAACAAAAACGTATAATCAGGACGCTAAGATCTGCCATACTGTGCAAAAAATGCTTTTGATAGCATAGGACTGCTGTAGGGGTGGGGGGGGGGAACTTTTCTTGGACACAATGTAGACTGAAACAATAATGTGTACCATGTCCTTGCTCAAGAAGAAACATTCTGCTGATTTGAAACCTTGATTACATTGTTTTCTGCGCGCTAGACCTCCCGTGTGATCCTTGGGATTTTTGATCCAGTACTCTACCTTTAGAACTCTGTATTAAGGCTTAAAATCCTTAATACTGAACGTGGAAATCCTTGATCATTAGCTGGTATTTCTCCGCAGCTTCATAAATGTCTCAATCTGAAAAATCTAGGTTTTAATGGCGCCAGATAGCTTTTTCATGGAGATTGAAATGTCCTTGGATAATATTTATTCCGCCGCTACTTTTCCTGGCATTTCCCTGTAGTACCAGCTTCCAAATTCAATTCTCTCTGCGCAACGCGCCATTACAATGATACATATGAACCATGGCGGTTTCCCGCCTCTCTGCAACCCTGCAAAATATGGAAACTGGTTAAGAAAACCATGCATGGGGGTCGGATGATGTGGAAGACTGCGAGGATGATAGTGGGACTGCGGAGAAATGGTGAAAAAATGCAGAGGAATGGTGGATAAATTCTCTGGTGAAGGTTGGAAAAGTGCATAGAAATTTAACGTAAAAAACGAATGTTTGACTGTGGAATGAACATATATAAGGGGGTGGGCAGATGTATGGTGGAGACACGTGGAGTGGTGACATGTCAGGTCCGGGAGATGACGGGACAGTCAATGGCGGGGGTGAGAATAAATCTGGGCCGTCCGATCTCAGGAGGATATTGACCGTTGGATTGGGGGTACGGATGCCTCTGGTTAAACTCCGCGCAACTTCGTGGAGAGATCGCCGTTGGATTGCCCACCCCAGATCGGACGACGCACAACGATATCGCTTTGCGTCCATGGATGAACTTTAATGTGCGATGGAAGGGTGGTTTTCCAGCCGTATCGGTGCCACGCATCGGATGATGTATGGAATCGCTTCGAAAATGAAAATACCACCCACCTCCGAAAAGCGGTGCGATGGAAACCAGCGGGTTTTGTACAGTGAGCGGGTGCGGGGACCATAGGCGGGCGGGGGAATATGGACCGTCGGATTTTAGGTTTTAAATGGACGGCTAATATTCGATCGGGCGACGAACGGTTGAACAACGGGCGCGATGGATGGGGCGAGGGTGGCGATCGCCGTCCATTCTGTTTAGATCAACGGCTATAAACGCGCCCGATGAATCATATGAGATAAGCACTTTTTGGGCTAGCGTTCGGTTCTAGCGGCCAGGTCACGTGGAGGAAAAGGATTAAGGGACTAGGACCGAAGGGGGCTAAGACCTCAATGTGTAGAGTATGGGTTTTTCGGCCCTTTTTAATGAAATTTGAGGCCGAAAATGGGTAACGATAGAGGGAGGAAGGGGAGATTTGGCTAAACAAAGGGTGTAGGAATGGTTTAAAGGGCGTGGGTATGATTCATAAAGGTTAGAGGGGAAATTTGAAAAGGGGGAATAAAGGGTTAAAATGGGGTATTCTGCAGGGATACAAGGGGAAAATGCGAGCCTTTGGGAGCACAATTTTTTGCAATCAGAGAGGCTTCAATAATGGGAATCAGTAGAGGGGATTTCATCATAGGGAAAAGGCACAGGAGACTTCAAGGATGATGTGTCTCCAGGGGAGATGCATTCATTGAAGGCTCAGAAACAATTTAGCCCCTTACTTTGCTTGTCAAAAAATTTATAGGGGGCTAACAGTGGCTCCACATGGGGATGGCTTCTTCTTGAAGGAGTCAAGAATTCAGAAAATGATCTTTGGTGTAGGCCAGATGCCTGCTGCTTGAGCCACCTTCTTCTTTGATTTTTAGCTGCCACAATTATGAAGACATCAATTTAACAGAAAAACTTTCCCAATCGATCTACCTACCCATCCTATAATCTTAGCATTTTTTCTTCTTCTAGGGATGCATTTGGACTAGCAGACCCTTTACATCATTTATTTTTATAACAGAAAATAAACCTATTCTAAATCTACCCTTATTACTCCATGAGACCAGATTAGACTGTTGGTCTCATATGTTTCTCTACCTAATATAATATCTGCTGGGATTAAACTGTCCAATAGATTTCTTCCCTACATTCTACAATAGAAATTAAAAAACAGTCAAACTAGGATTAGACAGTCTACTTTGCTATTGATCCAAGGCATAAAGACAGTTGCTCATGGACAGAACTTTGCAGAAAATTAGAAACAAAATCTTGAAGGCTTGAAATCTGAAGTTTTGCAGCATCCTTCTTCTCTTTGTGACTCAAGTTTTGAGCTTGTTAGAGTCACTTTCTTTTCTTCATCTCAGCTCTGGTTTTGGGCTTGTTAGAGCTGATTCTTCTTTCTTCTCTGCTGGTCCAGGTTTTGAGCATGTTTGGACCAGCTATCTTTACTTTATCTGGCTCAGATTTTGATCATGTTAGAGCCAATCCTTTGCATTTCAGAGGTTCATGTTTTGAGCATGTCTGAACCTCTCCTTTCTCTCTGTTTTTTTTTTAAATGTTTTTTCCTTTTCTTGAAAACAAAATACTGCAATGGTATGTACAATGAAAATGGAAACTGGAAATTGGAAATCAGCAGAAGTAGTGCTTGAGCATATTTCCATTGACAGGACCCCCAAACAGCTTTGTACCATCTAACTCCTGTAGAAAAAAGGCATTTGGACCCGCAGTGGCCTAGATGATGTAGGGACCTTGCCAAAAATTTTCAAACTTGCCGTGCTTTCCTTTGTCCTCTCTCCTTGAGTCCCACTTGAGAACTTTATCTCCAATTTTAAAATTGGCAGCTTTGGTTCTTTTGTCAAACAACCTCTTTATGTTCTCCTGAACTTTCACTGCCCTATTGTAGACCTCTTCCCTTGTTCGCTGGAGATGAATTGTCTGGTTTATTCTCCTCACCATGCTGTCTTCTTCTGTTTGTATGTCTTGAACAATTTTAATCACTGGTATTCCAAGGCTGGTGGGAAACACTGCTTCCGTTCCATAGACAAGCTGATAAGGTGACATGCCAATGGATTTCTTTTTTAAGCCTGTCAGCCCAAAAAGCATGTACCAACTTGTTATGCCTTGACTTTTTGTTCTCTTCTAGCAGCTTTTTTATGATGGTCACCAGGTTCTTGTTTGATGATTCAGCTAATCCATTACCCTGAGGGTAATAGGCAGTTGAATGAATGAGTGCTATTTGATACTTGTGACAAAAATTAACCATTTTATTGGATCCAAAAGCAGCAGCAATATCAGTGATTATTTTCCTTGGGCATCCTAACCGAGAGAGGATATGACCTTCTAGGAAACTAATGATGACGGAATCTGTGGCATTCCTAGTAGGTATGGCCTCTATCCACTTAGTGAATTAGTCTGTGGCTGTTAGGATCCATTTGTGTTGTGCAGAAGAAGCAGGGTGAATCTCCCCTATGAAATCTAGGCCCCATTGCAGAAAGGGACCTTCAACAGTGATGGGTTGTAGAGGTAAGGGGAAGAGTTTTCTTTTGCCTTCAAAAATCTGGCATTTGTGGCAGGAAATTATAATCTTATGGATATCATTGAAGAGTGTAGGCCAATAGTAGCCAGCTCTGAGTATTTTGTTTGCAGTGGCCTTCCAGCTCAGGTGGCCTCCACACTCTCCCGCATGGAATTCTTGTTTAATCCTCTCTGCCTAATTTTCAGGCAAACATTTAAGCAATAGGCCATTGGGATTCTTCCAGTATAAGCAGTTATTCATTATGAAATAGCTCCTAGCTTTTAGCTTTAAGAATCTGGCCTTGGTCTTTGATAGTTCAGGAGGGGCATTGAGGTGTGTAAGCACATACAAAATGTCAGAATACCAAGGAGAGCTCTGAAACTTTTCCTCAACAGTGGGATCAGAAAATTCCTGTTGCTCATCCAAGGAATTTACCATGTTAATGTCTAGGGCTTGTAGATTTGATTCAACCATTAATTGAGCTAGGCCCTGACCTTTGATCAGTTTGGTGGGTTTTATCTCAAGGTCGTATTCCAGAATCATAGCAATCCATTTTCCCCTTTTCCCATCCGGGTCTTGGGATAATATGTCTTTAACCACTATATTTGGCACATAGGCTATGGTGTGGGAATGCAATATGTACACCCTAAAGTCTTTCAAGGCCTGAATCAGAGCATAGGCCTGTTTTTCCATAATGTTGTATTTCAAGGGTGCATCCCTGAGTGCTTTGCTGAAGAAAGAAATGGGCTGTTCCATTCCCTCTATATTTTTCTGCAGTAGAACTGCAGCTATTGTATGCTTGGAGGCAAATGAAAAAATCAGGAAATATTTTGAAAAATCTGGGCTGATTAGGACAGGAGCTTGGGTCAGTGCAAGTTTAACTGATTCAAAAGACTTCCTAGCTTCAACAGTCCACTTAACTCCTACACCTTTCTTCAGCATGTTAGTCATATTCCTAAGGTGCTCAGCTAAGTTGGGAATGAACCTCCTGAGGAAGTTGATTTTCCCAATAAAGGACTGTAACTCTTTGATGTTTCTTGGGTGTGTGATTTATAGTATTCCCTCAACTATTTGTGGGTCTATCCTGATTCCCTTCTCAGATATAATGTGGCCAAGGAGTTTACCTTCCTGCAGTCCAAATACAGTCTTTTTGGGATTTAATGACAGAACAAACCTCTTACATTTTTCAAACACTTTCTTCAGATGTTTTATGTGTTCTTCTTCGGTCTTGTAGTAGACCGTTATGTCATCCAAATAGATGACAATGAAGTGTCCTATTTCATCTGAAAAATCTATGTCCATTTCTCTTTGGAAGGTTTCACCAGCCTTCATCAGTCCAAAGGGCATCTTCACATACATAAAGGTACCCCATGGAGTGGTAAAGGCTGTCTTGAGTTGATCTTCTGGGATTACTAAGACTTGGTTGTAACCTGAGAAACCATCTAGCAAGGAGATCCTTTTAGAACCTACTACCCTCTGAAGAATATGTTCCATTTTTGGCAAAGGGTAATTGTCCTTGAGTGAGGCTCTAATAAGATTTCTGAAATCGATGCACAATCTGATCTCCCCTGTTTTCTTTCTCACAGCCACTAGGTTTGATACCTAGTCGGAGAACCTCACAGGAACAATTATACCTGCTTCATACATTTTCTTAATCTCTTTTTCCACTGCAGGTAATTGTTTTGGGTTTATTCTGCGAAGTTTTTGTCTGAAGGGTTTTTGATTTTCTTTCAAGGGTATCTTATGCTGTATGATGTTTGTGTCATAGGCCCTTAAGTCCTCATAACTCCAAGCAAACACATCAATGAATTCCTTGAATAGGTCAATGTATTTCTTTTTCATGTTTGCAGGCAGGGACTTAGCCAATTTGATCATCTTCGGTTTATCTTCAGTGCCTATGTTGCATTCCTCGACATTAGAGTCTACATGCTCTATAGTGGGCTTTTTTGCTACATCATCAAAGTCAAAAAGGTCTTCTAAAGGTGCCAGACCTCGCGGTATGTTCTTATCTTTGGTATGCAACACCTCTACTTCCTTACTATCTGCGTTTTCACATTCTTCGTTTGGATTTCCAATCTGTTTGTTTAAAGTGTTTATTTCTATGTTACAGGGTGTCTCTTCCTCATCTGAGGACTCTTCACTTTGGCAGCTACTGTCAGATTTGGAGTCTGAATCAGAAAATTCAAACTCGTTTTTGCTTACCAGGAAATATTCAATCTTTTTATCACCCTCAAAGACCTGCCAATATTTTTCATTTTCCGGCACCGCAGGTCTGAATTTGGTCTGAATGATGATCTGTTGGTCGCTTGGAGTTCTAGGGTATGAACTAGCTAGGCAAGCTAACCCGTTTGCAATGACATTTTTACTCCTAGGCACAAACACTAATTTGTATTCGACAAATGTTTTCAATAAATCCATAGTGTCATTCCTGTAAGCTCTCAATCTAGGATGTTTCGCTGTGTATTCATCATTCACCTGTTTGATAATTAGCTCAGAGTCCCCATGCACAGTTATCCTACGGGCTCCTAGTTTTTTCAACAGAGTTAAGCCTAGGATAAGAGCCTCATATTCTGCAATATTGTTTGTACATTTGAAATGCAGATTGCAGGCATGGCTCTCTGCATAATCGCTCTCTGTGTTATGTATCCACACTCCTGCCCCAGCAGTTCTCTTGGTGCATGACCCATCGAAATTCATCTCCCACAAGGGTTCATTTTTCGTTTTGTCATCACTTCCTGCCCTACAGCCGGGTTCGCCATCATGTAGTATTATAGGAGCTGCACTAGGCTGGGGGTTGTTTTTTTTTTCGTCATGTGCGTGGAAATCAGAGGGGTGACTAGTTGGTTGATTGCATTCTGTCTCTGGTTCACTTTGAGCTTTTGTTACAGTGCACTGTTCAAGTTTTTCTACGTCTTCCTCCTCCGAGTCTAGAGTTGCCATTATGTTAAAGTCCATGGGCACTGTTTCCTCGTTGGTATCTCCGTTTTGGGACTCTGACCCTTCTGAGGATTCATCATTACAGAGGATGAAGGATTCAAGGTCTGTATGTAAAGAGTATAAAGGTGAGTTTTTAGGCTTCTCGAGGCTACTGACCAGAAATTTCATTTGTTCCTCCCTGTACAGTCTTCTATGTTGGCCAAAGATTGGGATTGTGGCATAAGCCCCATCCATCTGCATTGTTCCTTGCAGCTTGGCTCCCCATGATCTTGATAATAACATACCATACTTGGGTGGCACATCTTCCACTACAACATCCATGACCATACATTTTGCTGGAATCTGGGTAAGGCTCACACATAAATCTTTGATCAAGCCAAGACACTTTACTCTGCTAGAGTCAATTGAATATAGGTCTTTATAGGGACGGGTTATCTCTAGGCCTAATATTTCCATCACTACTTTAGGCATCAGGTTGTGTGATGTGCCAGAATCATGCATTGCATTGTGGAGAATCTTATCATGGATATTAAGACTGATATAAAAAGGGGGCACTACCCCTTCCTAAAACTTTCCTTCTATCTTTGGACCAAACAGAAGGGCAGGTTGATCATCACTCAGATTTACAGTGTCACTATTCTTGCCTAAATTTAATTCTTTCAAAATTTAGCCTTTATATACATCCTGAGTGGCCAGCTCAGAGAGTGGTACAGAGATTTTAATTTTTGCAATCTCACTCTCCAAATTAAAAGTGGACCGACTGTTTGGAATGTTCAACTCTGTTTGGTTAGCCACTACCTTAGTGGCTGAAACAGTGTGCTGATTCTTGTTATGTACAGTTTTTGTGACAGTTTTATTAGGAGCACTAACTGCAGTGCTAGTGCTGCTAGTTGGTTTACTTTGTGTATCAGTGTTTTGGTTGTCTTTTTCTTTTCTCTTTCTAGAACTCTCAGCTGCTAATTTGTTACTTTCAACAGTTGCTTTAGAAGTTTTCTTAGGTATTTTATTGATGGTGACCTTAGAAGCTTTTGGTTTGGCAGTTTCTTGGCTCTTTTTTCTTCTAAGTTCATATTGTTCTCTAACCTGCATCATGGCATTTTCAAATCCTAACCTGTAATCCTCAGTTTCTAAACATTCCTCATTCCAATAAGAGGGTGGAGAGTGATCTTCTTCTGTGTAATAGTTATGGATTGAATCTTCTGTTTCAAACATGTTTACTGTGGTTCCCTCAGAATATTCTATGATTCCCTCATCTTCATCAAGAAAATTCTCTTGGAATGGGGGAATAACTTGCTGATTTGATTCTCTTTGTCTGTTGGGAGTGGCATTGTTTCTTCTAAAGTTTTGGTTTTGGTTTTGGTTTTGATTTCTGTTTTGGTTACTGACTAAGACAACCATTTTTTCCATCATTTGTTGTAGCCTTTCCACATTTTTAGATAAACGGTCATAATTTGGATCAGATGTGGAAGCTACGCCGTCATCTCTATAGGTTACCCTTTTTTCAGCTCTCAATCTTGCTCTTTTCTCAATCAGATTAGCCTCTACACTCACTGCTCCTTTTTGCATGTCTTCCAATGTGTTGTAATCTCTCTCCCTAAGCTGATAGGCCATGTCAGCATCAAAGCCTTCGGGGTATTTCGCTAGAGCCATACCTTGGGGAGGTTTCATGTGTGGAGGAAGAGAATTGTAAATGCTGTTAAATCTCATTGTGTAATCATGGACACTCTCTCCTACGTTTCTTTTAAGGCTCATATATTCTGCTAGGAGTTGGCGAGGGTTGACCTTAACCTCCAATTTGTTTATGAAAGTCTGATATAGAGATTGAAGATCATTAATGCTACCCGGAGGTAGGCCTTTAAACCATTTCTTCACATCACCCCCTAAGCTCTGGGAAAAGATTCTCATTTTGACTGTATCATCATCTATCTCCATGTAGTCAAAAGAATCTTCCATCCTATCTACATGGTGTTGGGCTGTGGTAGACTCCTTTGCAGTGACGTGTGGGATCTTTGATTGATAATCATTGGGTAAAGGAACTAGAGGCTGGGGTAAAACCAGAGGTGCATACCAGGCTTCCATGATGATGTTTTGATGAGGTAACGGATTGACTTGGGCAGCTGGTATATGGATGAAAGGGATATTGTGACCAGTGGAAGACTGGTGAGCAGACCTAGGGTGACTGAGCCCCAAGTTTTGAATGGAGTATATATCAGGAGGTGTAGATGGAGGGTTCTGTCTATTCCCAAGGTGCTTACCACTTTGAGATGGTGAACCAGGGAGCCCAAGATCTGGCTGGTCTAGAACACTGAATGACCTATTTCTTGGCAAACTATTTTGAGTGCCTAGGTCAAAAAGTGGGTCTGATAGAGATGTAAAGTTTTCTGGCGTAGAGTTAGCTCTATGGATGTGGCTGGAAATAGTTGAACGCTTATGTGTAGGAGATCCCTTGAGGATGCTCTCAGGGTTGTCAACTATTTCAGGTGGGTTTGGGTTAGGGTAAGCTCTTGTATGAATGGTTCTTGAAGCCAGAATGTTGTTTTCTAACCAAGCATATTAACCCTACTTGTTACTTCTGATGTGGCTGATGTTTTTGTGGGCTTCAGGTCTCCCAGTGGAGTATTATGTGATACCAAGATAATCAACAGGCCTACTGATCACCTGTGGAGTCTTTAAATCGTTTAGGAATTATGGAGTCACCAGGTGGAGGGTTTAATATGCCTTTGGAGGGTACACTGTCCACCACAATGCTTATGAGATGTCACCTTTCAGGGATATCTTCCAAACACAACAAAATCTAACCAGATATTGACTGGGAGGGCATTTACCAGATATGTCATCTCTGAAAGAGTGTGAGATGTGGAGGCTACCTGGCCCTTTCCAGACTCTGTCTAAGAGTGTGGGAGAACACAAAAAATGGTATAGAGGTTGATCTATGAATAGGAATGTTTAACTGCCAACCTAACTAGAGATTCTGGGTTCGATCCCCAGCGGAGTCGCCATTATGTTGGGGTTCCCATGTTTTGGCCAGATTGGCAAGACCAAAATATGAGACAACATAAAACCACTTTCAGACCTCAGGATCTAGCCCTCTTGGGTCCAGAGAGGGATCTCTCTATGATATGTCAAAGGTGTATGACTTTGAAGCTCAATGTTTTTTTATTTGATTGTTTTTTTGGTTGCTAGTTATCAGGAAAGAAGGGTTCAATGTGAGACAAGATGAGCAAAAAGGAATAAGGCAGAGGTGAGGTATTCCAGAGAGCATTCAAAACCATTGGGAAATGGAGTTAGGAAAGGATTTGCTTGCTAATCAATATGCAGGCTTTCAGTTGGGCTAGTCATCTAAAACGTTGGATCTTAAAGATGATAGTGTGATATGGAATGGTAGGAGAGGAGGAGACAACACAGGTTCAGGACACAAAGTTAAAGACCAGCTGGTCGCACAAGGATCTTAGTGGACAGGGGTAACTCTAATCCCCAGTGTTCCCAAATATTCCAACTAAATCCTTAACAAGAAACATATAAGAACATATTCATTCAATTCATACATCAGAGATCAGGAAATAACATCCACCACACTGGTTAAATTAACTGAAATCAATTCTTAGATTACACGTTCAGAAGAAAAAAATCAATGGCAAGGAGAGTAGAAACATAGGGTACCTAACAAGGGAAAATACTATGCCAATATTCTGATGCAAGCCGGTAGAAATGAAATGAACTGAATTAAAAAACAGAGATAGGGAAACATCACCGCTGCTTTAGATTAGGATCCAAAGAAATGTGCTTGTCATATTAAATAGCAATACCAATCAAGTACAACAATTCCAATAGCCGAATACTCAGTCTAAAGTCATATTCCTTAGCCTATCTTACAACTTTACACAGAGACTGTGTCTCAAAAGAAACTACTTTCAATTCTCATATAATTGATCAACAACATTTACAATGAGTTTCTTCATGAATTTATAGCTCCAGTGGAGCAGAGAAGGTAGGTGAAAAACTAAATGCAACATTAAAAACTCAGAAGAGGAAGCAAGGCCGAAGCCCACTCTGTATAAATTCTGTGTATTTATCTCTGGCACTATTTTGGGTGAAAGAGTGGTCTTCTCCAGGCTTCCATTTACTCCGGTGTGTCTCTGATGTACTTGGCTGCAGTACTCTGTAGTAGTTCTGGTGAATTAAACAAAAACGTAGAATCAGGACGCTAAGATCTGCCATACTGTGCAACAAATGCTTCTGATAACATAGGACTGCTGTAGGGGGGGGGGGGGGGGAACTTTGCTTGGACACAATGTAGACCGAAAAAATAATGTGTATCGTGTCCTTGCTCAAGAAGAAACATTCTACTGATTTGAAACCCTGATTACATTGTTTTCTGCATGCTGGACCTCCTGTGTGATCCTTGGGATTTTCGATCCGGTACTCTGCCTTTAGAACACTGGATTAAGGCTTAAAATCCTCAATACTGAATGTGGAAATCCTTGATCATTAGTTGGTATTTCTCTGCAGCTTCATAAATGTCTCAATCTGCAAAATCTGCGTTTTAATGGTGCTGGATAGGTTTTTCGCGGAGATTGAACTGTCCATGGATAATATTTATGTTGCCGCTACCTTTCCGGGCATTTCCCTGTAGTACCAGCTTCCAAATTCAATTCTCTCTACGCAACGTTCCATTACAATGATACATATGAACCATGGCGGTTTCCCGCATCTTTGCAACCCTACAAAATATGGAAACTGGTTAAGAAAACCATGCATGGGGGTCGGGTGATGTGGACGACTGCGAGGATGATAGTGGGACTACGGAGAAATGGCGAAAAAATGCAGAAGAATGGTGGAGAAATGCTCTGGTGAAGGTTGGAAAATTGCATAGAAATTTAACGTAAAAAACGAATGTTTGACTGTGGAATGAACATATATAACGGGGTGGGCGAATGTACGGTGGAGACACATGGAGTGGTGACGTGTCGGGTCTGGGAGATGACGGGACATTCAACGACAGGGGTGAGAATAAATCTGGGCCGTCCGATCTCAGGAGGAGATCGACGACTGGGGATGTGGCAGAGGGCGACAGACAGTGGGCCAGGGGTACGGATGCCTCTGGTTAAAATCCGCGCAACTTCGTGGAGCAATCGCCGTTGGATTGCTCGCCCCAGATCGGAAGACGTCATAACGATATCACTCTGCGTCCACGGACAAACTTTGATGCGCGATGGAAGGGTGGTTTTCTAGCCGTACTGGTGCCACGCATCAGATGATGTATGGAATCGCTCCGAAAATGAAAATACCGCCCACCTCCGAAAAGCGGTGCGATGGAAACCGGCGGGTTTTGTACAGTGAGCGGGTGCAGGGACCACAGGCGGATGGGGGAATATGGACCGTCGGATTTGAGGTTTTAAATGGACAGCTGATATTTGATCGGGCGGCGAACGGTTGAACAGCGGGCACGATGGATGGGGCGAGGGCGGCAATCGCCATCCATTTTGTTTAGATCAATGATTATAAACGCGCCCGATGAATCATATGAGATAAGCACTTTTTGGGCTAGTGTTCGGTTCTAGCGGCCAGGTCACGTGGAGGAAAAGGATTAAGGGACTAGGGCCGAAGGGGGCTAAGACCTCAATGTGCAGAGTATGGGTTTTTCGACCCTTTTTAATGAAATTTGAGGCCGAAAATGGGTAACGATAGAGGGAGGAAGGGGAGATTTGGCTAAAAAAAGGGTGTAGGAATGGTTTAAAGGGTGTGGGTATGATTCATAAAGGTTAGAGGGGAAATTTGACAAGGGGGAATAAAGGGTTAAAATGGGGTATTCTGCAGGGATACAAGGGGAAAATGCGGGCCTTCGGGAGCACAATTTTTTGCAATCAGAGAGGCTTCAATAATGGGAATCAGCAGAGGGGATTTCATCACAGGGAAAAGGCACAGGAGACTTCAAGGATGATGTGTCTCCAGGGGAGATGCATTCATTGAAGGCTCAGAAACAATTTAGCCCCTTACTTTGCTTGTCAAAAAATTTATAGGGGGCTAACACGGATGAGATCTGGTATCGATTCTTTGTGGAGCCAGTTTTAAAATTCAAAATTTAGAGAGGCTAAAAGTTTATGACTGCTTTCGAAAGGCTGACCTCTCTAGGTGCTATTAAACTCGCACCGTGTGTGACTAAGGTTCTAGATTTCCTAAGTTTGTTTTGATACAGTCCTACAAGAGTCTATAGATACTTTAGAAAAATTTAGAAGGCCTATTGGAGGCTAGTGGAGTCGCTAGGTGGATAATTTTGGTTGTTTTGAAGATATGTCGTCTATGGTCCACCACCAATATTGACAAAAAGCCAATCTAGAAATGTTTTGGGGTTTTCTGAGTTTCTATATTTAGCCTTAAGGTTTGTAAGAGTGTCCTATAGCTGATTCATCATTTTTCTAGGATGGTGAAAGAGCTAGATTCTACTCTTAGGCTATTAGTTAAGTTTTCTATGATTTGACTGAGATTTGAGAGTTCCTAAGGGATACCTAGGATGTTTTTAACTCAAAGTCCCACTGTGATCACCATTATGTTAGTGAGCGGTGGGATAAATCCACAAGATAGTTTTCTTAAGGGCTTCTAAAAGGTTTAGGAAAGTCTAAGTTTGTTTCTTACTCAAAGTCCCATCGTGATCGCCATTATGTTGGTAATGGGGATGAGGTGGAAAATTCACTGGATTCCCTATTTATCAAGCTAAGGATCTAATGAGTTTTAAGAGGTATTCAGGCAACTATATACCCAGAAGTCCCACAGTGATCGCCATTATGTTAGGGTCCCGTGATTTGGAAGATTGGCTAACCAAATGACAGGGTAACATCAGACCAGTCTTTGGAGTCCTAGGACCTAACCTTCCTGGAATCAGAGAGGGCTCTCTCTATTGTGCGAAGGATGTGAGCTTGTTCGCTTTAGATGATTGTTTTTAGGCTAGTTTTTAAGTGTAGGTTTGTTTGTTTGTTTTGGGTTGGGGTAAGATGATCAAGTAGGATAGGTGGAATGAGAGAATATCGAATAAAAAGGGCTATGGGGTTAGATGAAGTCAAGGGTGTCTAAATGATGAAACAGAGTATATTGCAGGGCCGATTTAGCAAGGTTAATGGATCCTTAGGTGATGATGAAGTGTAAATAACATTAAGTTTTGTGAAAAGACTAAGAGGTCTTATTGTTAGTATGAATCTTTTGCTGAAGTGTACGAAAAAAGACCACTTTAGCTACGCATAAATTATAGCCCTAACATCAAATATGGCTGCCAACATCTTCAGATCTGCAGTTAGTTGATCAAGAAAAATGATGCACAAATCTAGATCTATGCATAAAAAGACATTAAGCAGTAAAAAATAAGGTTTTGCTCCATGCATCCAATAGACAAGACAAGAATAATATGTTTTAAAGAATTTTATATTAAGGGCACCTGGGAGGAAAACAAGAAAGGTGTTTCCAATTCTCCTCAATGGGATGGGTTCTTGAAAGTCCTCAACACTTCAGATCTAGCATTTCTCTCTCTTATTGGTGTATAAAATGCAGACAAACATAGAACTCAAAGGGAGCTCACAAAGTGAAAAATAGAAAATTTGACAATGATAATGGCTCAAAGTCAGACCAAGAGCATAGATCTAGCATGATCTAATATGCAACAAAAGGTGACAAATGAATGGGAAAACCCTTCTATTTATAACAAAATATTGGGTCATTCTAGATCTTGGTGTATGATTAAAATAATATTAACCAAATCTAGATCCACCTTTTATGGAATATTTTATTATATTTGTTGGAGGGAAAGGGCATTTGACTTGGGTCAAATCTCTTTATTTGTAAATAATAAATAAATAAATGATTTATTTATTATTTTTAAGGAAGAGGTTGAATGATAATTAAATAAATAATGATTTCTTTAATTATTTATAAGTGATTTAGTCATATTAACAAGGAATATTATTTAAATAAGATTTAAATAATTATTCCTAGAAAATAATAAGATAAATAAGGATTTATCTAATTAATTACCTTGTTTTGGGTTAAATATGACCCGGAATTATTTGTAAATAATAAATAAATAAATGATTTATTTAATATATTAAGGAAGTGGTTGAATGATAATTAAATAAATAATGATTTATTTAATTATTTATAAATGATTTAGTCATATTTAACAAGGAATATTATTTAAATAAGATTTAAATAATTATTCCTAGAAAATAATAAGATAAATAAGGATTTATCTAATTAATTTCCTTGTTTTGGGTTAAATATGATCCAGAATAATAATTAAATTATTGTTTAATTAATTATTCCATGAGAAAAATCAAACAAAAATAGATTTGTTTAATATTTCCTTTTGGGGTTTCCTGTTTAGACCATAAACAACTTAATAAATGTGTTTTATTAAGTTATTTTACATAGTGAAAGCAATTTTACTTAGAGTAAAATTGGTCTTACATGGTGTACTCGGGTCCATCTAATGATAATAGATTAGATGACAAAAAAATGGTGTAACACTTATAAATCTATAATTTGAAGCAATAACTCATGAGTTAGGGCAAACCATTAATCTCTATGAACAATTCTCAAACTGATAAACATACAAGATGAACAATCCAGTGGTACATAGAAGCATTAGAACTCCTAAATTTAGAAATCCACCTTCAGATTTTTGAGAAAACACATAAGATAAACAAGAAATTCAATATATGGAGAGGGAACTCCTAAACAACATATATCAAACTATCGGGAAATCTGAAACAAGTTGATGAGCATGGGCAAAGGCCAAGATCGAAACAAGACCTCTTTGTATTAACCTAATCAATCGGTATTCCATAAAAAGGCTTCACAATAAGTTTTTGAAAACTTTAAACTAGAAGGGCATACCATGAATCATATTTATAAGCTAACATACTAATCATTCATGAAACAAAGAAAATTTTTTAGTGAGGCCTAAGGAGCAGTCAAGGATTCCTTAAGATGAACTAAAAGAAGAAAACATCAAAACTATAGCAAACAGGAGGTTTGAGGTGCTTCCATGAGCATATCGCAACCTATAATTTTTTGATCTATAGAAAAAAAGTAGACTGAAACAAAATGAGGAAAAGAAAACACTAACAAGTTAGAAAAACATCACCATTCACCAAGCTATGGAATCTTGCAAGCAAGCTTCTCCAACATCAAGCCACACAAGCCATTCATTCACTTCATAAAACCAAATATCTTCTCCAAGATCATAAAACATGTATTTCTCTATAACACATCAAGTCCCAACTGTTTACAATGAATCATCATGGCTTATATAACAAGCAAGGAGGAAGAGAGCTCACTAGAGCATCTAGAAGCCTATTGGCCAAAAAAAAATATCCTAACTTGTCCTCGAGGCCCTACAAGTTCCAAGGCACAAAATATATTTTCCAGACTAAAATAGAAAAAATATTGACTTTTAGGCTCTGAAATACATGATGAAACTTTCCTAATGCACATTTTCTCAGTTACATGAAGGAACACAGCATACTGTCCCAAAAACTTGAAAATTTTCCAAGAGCGCAACACCAAAAAAGGTCTTTTAGCAACAGTGTTTTGGAGGCCTTCCTGATGTTGGAAAAGGCTCCATGATGGCCCGTTGAAAAGCTATGGATGTCTACTTTCAAAATATACCTTTGTTTCGTCAATATGGCCTCTAAAATTTTCCCAAAAAGTGGAAAAAGCTAAGGCTTCCAGGAGCGCAACCCCTGTTCAGAAAAGAGGGTAGAAAGGTGAAAAATTGAGTGTTTTCGACCCTTTTGGGGGATCAAAACAACTCCAATTGAGCTGAAATTTGGTGAGAATACTCTTGTCATAATGGGGAATCCAAAAATTTAAGATTCTCCCTCTGATGATGCCCTAGGAAAAAGCGCAGCACAGGGGGTACTGCGTTCCTAGGCTCAAAATTTGCAAAAAACAAAAACTTGTTCAATTTTACTCAAATTTGGTAGGTAGGTGCCTCAAGGGTCCTTAGAGAATTGTAGAGAAAATTGGGCCAAAATACCAAACCTAGATTGGCCTTTTTCATCATTTGGTGCCGGGCCCTCATTTTGGGCAGTTTTGAGATTTTTTCTTGCAAAGTGATTTCTCCGTTTATAATGCTCAGTCATCCTCATTTGCAAGCGCAAGTCTGTGTTGGCCTTCTCTAGTTTGGCCTCTAGATGTAGGTTGGATCTCTCAAGCCATGCTTCTCTGTTATGCTCAATTTCCATGGCAAGGAGTTTGGTGAGGGGAAATTTTTGTGCTTGGGCTGATTCTTCCTCTCTTTGCTTGGTCAATGCTTTTCTTAGACCCATGGTCCTAGGTCTCTTTCTTGTTTGACCCTCTTCCTCATCATCTTCCTCATAGGCGACCATGTATTCCTCCAACTGCACTTGTGACCTTTGAGCTTCTTTCCTATATTTAAGCACCCTTGCTTCATAGATGGCTAGTTGGCCACTCATTTGTTTGTTATGCATTTGTAGGAAGTGAATGAGATCTTTTGATCTCTCTAGCTCAGCGTCCAAGTTATTAATCTGTGCATTCCAGTATTATAGAAGGGAATTCACTATCCTTGTTTCATTTTCCTCATCATTGTCTATGTGAATGAGTTCAAATTCTATTTCGTCCTCATGATCATCTTCTTCCTTCTTCAGTTATTGTTTGCCTTTGTCCTTCACTGGTTTTGAGGAGGAGTGCATGGCCCCTTGCCTTTTGGAGGTAGCAAACACATGCCTCCATTTTTGATAAGTGATGGTGAAGGGTGCCATAAGTTTCACTTTCAAATTTTGGTCACTAATGACCTTGAGACTGTTTTATTCTTCATGGATGATTTCTGTGTGAGTGTCCTTCTTGCCTTGCTCTTGGCTCTCATTTTGATAAGCATCCTCAACCTCTTTCAAGATTTCCTTGCTGGCAAAACCTTCAAGACTTCCATGCTCTATTTTTGCAATGTTAGAGGCGCTTATGTTTGGCATTTATTCACTTTCATGACTATCCTCCTTTTCATATTTTGGCCCACTGTATTCACTGTCAATATCATCTTTTGTATCACTATTAGTACTGTTTGTGGGGTCACTGATTTGGGCACCTTCACTGGTCTTCCCATCACTGTTGGAGTCATTTCTTTCTTCATTAAATGAGTTCCTTTGACTGATTTCTTCTTCACTGCCCTGCTTATTTTATTAATTACTTGACCCTTTGTCATCATTTCATTGCCTATTTAAAAAAACTTTAAACCCTGTTTCTTGGCTGCTTGTGCCATTCTTGTCACTGCCATTCTTTCTTTCTCCATTGCTTTCATATGTCTCGTCTCCACTGTCTGCATTTGTACCCTTAGTGTCATTTTATTCACTTTCAGACCCACTGTTTTGACTTATTTACTCATCACTTGCATCACTGTTTTTACCTCTGTTTTCTTCTTCATCCACATACTCATCCTTGTTACTGCCTTCACTGTTCTCTTCTTGGCTATCTCCCTCTTTGACATCTTCTTCTTCTTCACTTCTTTCTTCATCTTCATCATTCTTTCCATCACTGTTTTCTTCATGATCATCACTCTCTCCCTTACTGTTTTCTTCATGATCATCACTCTCTCCCTTACTGTTTTCTTCATGATCACACTCTCTCCCTTACTGTTTTCTTCATGATCACCACTGCTTTCTTCATGATCATCACTTCTTTCTTCATGTTCATCACTGCTTTCTTCATGTTCAGATTTATCAGGGGAAAGCAAATGAGGAGGGTCTGTTTGAGGGAATGATTCATGTGAAGAAGATGAACCAAGGTCAGGGGAGGGTGATGGAGATGTGTGAAGAGGATTTTGAGAACTTGATGGCATACTTTGCAGAGGGATGGGTTGTGGAGTTGTGAAATCATCACGGGCGATAAAAACCTCCTAGGGAATGCCTTGTTATTCTAGTTGGTATGAGACAATTACTTTGATGAGGGAATGATGAAAGAGGCTTGACATTTGTTGCGATGGAGGCCTCTTTTGCATGATGGAAGACATTTTATCAATAATTTTTCAAAGGTAGTAGGGCATGTGTAGTAGCTTGGTTCTAGTGAAATGCATGAGGAGTATTATGTGATAGGAGTAGAATCTGGAGAACCTACCCTCACAGGTGAAGTACTTCATGATAATATTCATGAGGAGGGCATATCTGTCCAATAGATGAGAAAAAGGGAAAATGGTTTTACAGTCAGCTTGATAGCTAGGTTTTAATAATGGATGATAATGGCTTAAGTCAATATGCTTATGTTTAAACCACCTTTCTCCTATGCAGGGAATTTAAGTGGCCTTAGAGATGGCACTGGTGGTCAACTCAAATCTTACCCTTGCTAGATGTAATTTATGCCCATGAAGTCTTAAGGCAAATAACTTGGTCAACTAAGGGTGAATTTTAATCTTTTGCACTTTGTTACAAAACTCATAGCACCCTAACTCTTGGAAAAAAGATAGAATAGAAGGGGAGGCTATTAGTTCTTTAGTGCTTATAGGTTCAAACCTATTTGGAATACCTCACTTCTTCTGCTGTTTTCTTGGTCTTGTCTCTTCATTTAGGTCAATACTCTCTTCTTCAGACATTGTGTCTTTATTCACCCCTTCCTCAAAATCTTTAAATAGAAATATTTGCTAGTGAAATAATGTGTAAAGAGGGTTAAGGAGATGCTGAGTTTTGTAACAAGGTTAGGAGACTAGCAGAGAGTAGGTTAGGTTTTATTTACAAGTTTTCTTCATGCTTCCCTTGACATAAGTTTTGAATTTTCTTGGCACCCTTAACCTTTATAAAATCATGAAGAGGTGATAACAATCAAATATATTTTTAAAATGTCCTTCACAACAAAGAAAATGCTTTTTCAATGCTTGTGGGTGAGTCGGGCGATGCTGATTGTCTTTTTTTGCAGTGCTGCGCTTTTGTGGCAGGAGTGCAGCATCTAGGTAGAGGGGTTAAGCCCGTGGCAGGAGCGCAAGACCTGGGCGCCTAGGCGGCTCGGGTCACTGAACGCAGGGTCATGTAGTGTTTGCATAGTGGCCAAAGCGCAGCACCGTGGGCAGCTCTGCATGCAGCGTCGGGAGGAAGTATGGATGAAGTTGCCGGAGCACAGCACCATGGGCGAAGCTGCACGCAGCTCGGGCCATCACTCTGCACGCCGGGCAAGCCTGAAAGAGCACAACGCCCACCTACAGGTGTGCAACACTCAGAAGGAAAACACACTGGAAGCCACTACAGGAGCACAACACCCTAGATTTTTTCCTCGAGGACTCCGACAGAAAAATGGAAACCTCACAGTTTTTTGAAAATGATCGAATGAGCGGGTGAACGTTATGTTGTGGTGTTTTATATCTCCTTTTTTGAAATAATTAAGATTAAAACCAACATATATAAGGTTCTCTTTGGAACTTTTTTCTTTTTGCACCTTTTCCATTTTGCTAATGGCTTTCGGAGCTAATTCTGAATGTCCTTTACAACCCTTTTTAACCATAGTATCTTTTTGCACTTGGACAGTTGGTTAGATCCAAAATGATCCATGCTTGTCAAAATAATTTGTTTGGGTGATGTGAAACTATGTTTTTCCTTCTATACCTTTTGAACATGCCTTTGACTATTTATTTGTGAGTAAACATATTCTTGAGTTAATGATTTTTTCTGTCAGTGAAATGGCACACAGTGTCTCAATATCCCTTTCTTTGGAAATCTTTAGACGTCTGGATTTTCCTTTTGATCAAGTGGAGCTGGTGTATTTTTTGCCCAATTTTAGAAGACAGTTTAGAAATTCCTTTGAAACCCTCTACTATGGTGAAGGACGCTTTCGTGTCACTTATTTTGACCATTTTTTTCATTCTCCCAATTTCTGAGCCTTTAGGGATACCAAGAAAAGAAAACTAGGCTGCTCTCAAAGTCCTCAATGAAAGCATGCATTTGAACTCATTACTTATGCCTATCAAAGTCTTCAGTGGTTATTTGGAGGGTTGGAGAAATTCTTTAGCTTTTTAACCTAAGTATTTTTCCACTGTTTGGTCAAATCAGTCATATATTTATATTCCCAATAAACATAGACCTACTGCTTTTCTCATTGTTATGAATGGGCTTCTTGTGTTGACCCTCCTTTTTACCTCATCTCACCTTAGGTTCTTATTTGATAGCTTGTTGGTCTCTTTTGCAGGGATGTAGGCAAAGGGCAGCTATCCCTATACCAACTTCATGCTTGAGGCCAAAAATCCTTTCAATGATCTCTTTGACTATTTGAGCAATGCTGCTTATGTGCCACTAACTCTTTGAGATTTGCACAGACATTTTGATGGACAATAATTTACTATACTTATCATGAGATCATGATCTTTCCTGTACATTTCAGCTTGTTGTACCTATTTTCATGCTTGCGGATGTCTTCCTTAGCTCTTTAGGTCTCCTTCTACGCCTATGTTCTACTATTGATCAATTACTAAGCATTCCTGTAGAAATTCTTGGACATGGTATGTTTTTCTTTTGCAGACTTACTGTTGGATCAAGAGGGTACCTTTGGAGGTCCTTTAATGTTCCTTGGATAATGATAAGCCTCAACTTTGTGTTCTCTTGACTTCACATTTGAATAACCATGGAAATAGTGAAATTAGAACCATGATAGTGCATAACCTAGGTGGACCTATTTGACTCATTGTAATGTCTTAGAATAGGTTTTTGATTGAAAGCTTGAATTAGGGTTTTGAATGCTGAAAGTTTGGCTTACTTGGCGAAACAAGGTGTGAAAGTAGAGGTATTAGGTAGACAGAGACATAGTGTTATAGGCAGGGATGGAAGACATAGAGAGAGTGAGGGACAATTGGTCTTGTCTAGGCAATAGATTGGCCATGCTTTGACAAGGAGGTGAGATAATGAAAAAAATTTCTCTTTGAGGGGATTTCTAGAACTCACATGATTCTTGAATTCTATTTCTAGAAATCTTGGGCAAAGCATTTAGTCATCTAAAACAGGTGAAAATTATTGATGACTTTCATTATCTAAATACCACACAGATCCCAATGCGTAACATGCATATCTGGAAATTATACAACATGCATATTGAGAATTTGGAGGGCTTGTGTTTAATACAAATTATCTTCTTGATAATTACTTGTGATCTTACTTGAGTTACTTATGTCTTCTCTTTGTTATTTTATTTAGTCTTTCATCAAGTCAATTATCAAAATACATAAGACACAAAATTAGGCTCCTAGAGCCAGGGCAAAAACCTCTCCATCTTGAAGAGGAAAACCTGCAAAGAATTCTTCTTATAGATATTCAAGTACCATGAACATGACTCAAACCTCCTGACCTAAATATTCCTCCAAGACCTTGATACAACTTCCTCAAACTTGATTCTTTTCTTCATTACAAATCTGCCCCGTTCTGTAGTTAGGAAGGTAAATCTCATATTTACCTTCCTCACTTTTTCCTATCTTTTAAAGCTGCCTTTCTTTTGATGATGTTTGCCTAAACTTTAGCAAAATATTCCTTGACTAAGATAGCTTATATTTCCATAATTTCTAATATAAAATGATACGCACAACATCACCATCATATAACAAGCAACTGATCCTTGAAATTCTCCAAACTCCACGCTGAACAATTTCTTCATAAATCCACACAGAAGCTTCTCTAAATAATTCACAAACTGTCTCTGTATAACATACCTTGATTTCCGAGCTTGCTACTGTATGAAGTACGCACTAAAAACCTTAACACTTCCTTCTGTTCTCTTGTCCTCAATCCACCTCAGAAATGTTTGCAAATTTATCTCAGTGCTTACCATTAACCTTGTTTTAAATGATCCACAAATTTGTCACTGTGTTGATCGTTAACCTTGTACCAAATAGTTCACAAATTGATCATTGTGTTACCATAGAGACAACCGCAATCATTTCTCTGTAACTATCCGCAATTTTCTTCAGATCTGTTTGCAATTCAATTCATATTTATCCGCTCCAGACCTATCCGTAATTCTATCTCGATATCTGTCCGCAATATTTTCTTCTGTAGGTGCCTACTATAGGTGTATATATATATGTGTGTGTGTGTGTGTGTTAATCTACATACCTTACAAAAACATTCGCGTTATTCTATGTTAAACTGAACCGCAGTATCTTGATATATATACATAGCACTTTTTGTGTTGGCAGGCCAACCATACATCTCGTATCAGGGCCGACTTATCCATAAAGTATATAGGCCAACTTTTAGTGCACTAATCCCAGCATTTATGAGGGCATCATGAGCCTCTTCCGGAAGCCATTTCTTCAAGGTATCATGAAAAAGTTCATAACAAGGTCTGGAGCATATATCTCTTCATTTACTAGACACTTAATTACACATGTAACTAGAAGACAACCCTGATAGACATCAAGAAGAAGTATATAGTAAAATCTCGCTCATAAACCCATGAAGCAAGTACAACCAAAACTACATTTTATTATCTTTGTCTTCTTCTTTACATGATTACATAGTCAATATGAAGACCGACCTAGTTACACTTTTCAACACTCCCTCTTAACTAGGGAGGTATTCATACATGTGCATGATCACTTTCAAACTGAAGAATATCATAAGAAGAATCGGATTGGTAATCACATCTGTATAGCATCATATCAACTAGCATTGTCCTAGTGCAAGGCCTTGACTAATAGGCCCATCTCTCAACGAGACAATGGGTACAATTTTGGTGAGACACATGACTAATAGACACCATAGCCATTGTCTCTCCAAGGTACATATCCCACCTAGGTGTTCCCAGAGTATGACCTTCTTGGACTATTCTTCTCTTGGGTAGCCATCCCTCAAAGAATATCAGTCCATGACTACTCTTATCTTGAATTCCCTATCTCATTCTCAAG
Organism: Pinus albicaulis; assembly: GCA_034641835.2. NCBI lineage: Eukaryota > Viridiplantae > Streptophyta > Pinopsida > Pinales > Pinaceae > Pinus > Pinus albicaulis. The sequence continues at coordinate 307,487,776 of CM076584.1, forward strand.
AGTATTGAATGACATATGATTACCCAATCCTCCATTCTGTCTTCCAGGTGAAGACCATAATTATGTGTCTATCCATTCTCTTCACATGGCCTTCACTAAGATGTATGACTGTTAGTCTTGGTCTAGTTCATGACACATGTAATAGAGAATCACATATGTCACTCCCTCTTAACACAGGAAGGACATATTTCAAGTTTATTCCAAGCAAGAAACTTACCACCAGGCTCCTCATCAACCAGGGTCCTGCAGCAACAATCCAGCTACTCATGAAGAGTTCCTCCCCTCGCTGTCATGGATTTTGATATCGATGAATCTTTAACTTTTGGCTTCATAGGGCACAGATCATTGACCACTTTCAGTCACGAGTCATGTCCACTATCGGAAAGTGATTCATCAGTCTTCCTTATCTGGTCCATCGTTATGCCATGTTGCTTTCCTTTGAATCATCCCAAAGGATCATACATCCTTTCTTATGATTAGCAACCCTACACAAATTTATCCAGATAAGCATATACATATGAACTTTTAGAACAAAATTTACCTTAGTGATAATCTTTCACCATGACATATTCTTGTAGGAATCGGTATCCTTCATATAGATTGACACATCTCATAATGATATGTTTTTGTCAAGGGTCTTCTTATTTATCAGACTTCTGTCAGAGTCTACATATCCTCCCAGGAGATCTCCTAGTCACATATTCTTGGCTTCCGAATGATAATGGCCTCTTGACATGGTTGCATTTAATGATTTCTTCGTTTCTGCACATTCTCCATTTCCAGGAACCAAAACCTTTCTAGTTTCTCGTTCATATAAAACCACCTCATATTCCATGAGGACATATAATGTTGATTTCATCTGTCCATGCACTAAGAGATACTCTTCCATAGATCATACTTCTAAATATGTAAGTTCATTACCTGTAACCATATGACATGAATTCACAACATCCAATGTTAGCATATAAATATATACATACCTCATACCCTTTTCCTTTGAGTCATCATGTAGTAATTTCTCAAGAATGAAGAGCTTCATTCTCTTGGCCTGCTCCATCAATATGTCATCACATCCCATAAATTTGTTTCCATGATGACCCTCGCTCTTGATGACTGCTTTCCATGAGCAATGTTATTAGAGAGGTTTTCCTGGAGCTGATTCACAAGGAGCTCCTACCATGCTTTCATCAGGATGCTACACTACTTCCTATAACATAACCAAAAAAAATCACTTAAAGGAGAATATGATCTCAATCGTAGAGGAGATCCCTTGCTTCTTATTTCTTATCAAGTTCTTTCCTTATTTCAGGGACATGGGCTTCTTTTCTATTTCTCTTGTCCTTTTTCAGATTAAGGAAAATTTCTATTTTAATGCCCAATTTCATCATATCCAAGGCATCGTGCTTCGTCCACATTTCTTCTTTTACTCCGAGGACAAAAACTTACCGAATCTTCCTTTCTTCATGGACATGGTTGTAAAGGTTTGATTCCTTCACTTGATCCTATAACAACTTTGGCTTTCAATCTTGTTCCATCTATTTACATAGAGACCCTAAATCGTGGAATGGTGTGACTTCTACCTTCCTGTATAATTGTGAAGTGAAATTTCCCATTATTCTCATAGATCTTTTAGCACCATTGTAGTCTTCTCCTAGTTCTTGTAGTTGATCAAAGAGATTGCTTCTCCTGTAGTACTCTCAGAGAATAACTCCACTAATTTCTTATATACTCCTTTTGATGATTTTAGATTTGGTACATCAGAGATTATTGAGTATTTTATGGATTCTATAAGAATCCTTTTTGCTCTTTATATCTCCCTTCATGAATTTTGGCATGACATCATTGTCTTTGTCTTCTATGGAAAGTTTGAAACCCCAAACAAATTGTTTATTTCTTTTCAAAGGAGACATTTTAATAGATTAATATAAAGTCATAGATATACTTACTTGAGTAGATGATTTTCTTCTTCTATAATCGTTTTTACTTTGAAGATGGTTGAAGCTTCCTCTGAATGGTGATTGACGAGGATATTCTGCTGCTTCCTTGAAAGATAAAGGATGATAGGTAACTTGCCTTGAAGCTTTTGATGGAAATTCTTTGAGATAGCAATGATCTACTGGCACATTTAAGATGGTTCTATAATACTGTCTTATTTCTTTCACTGTGGAAGGCTGACCTTTATTCTAATCAAATCCTTGCTTTGATGCCATCCATGAAATCTGATCCTTGAGTGTTTCTATGCCCTTTCTAGCACCTTCGATTTGATAACATGTTGAGAATTTGGAGGGCTTGTGTTTAATACAAATTCTCTTCTTGATAATTACTTGTGAGCTTACTTGAATTACTTATGTCTTCTCTTTTTTTATTTATTTAGTCTTTCATCAAGTCAATTATCAAAATACACAAGACACAAAATTAGGCTCCTAGAGCCAGGGCAAAAACCTCTCCCTCTTGGAGAGGAAAACCCGCAAAGAATTCTTCTTATAGATCTTCAAGTACCATGACCATGAATCAGAACTCCTGACCTAAATATTCCTCCAATACCTTGATACAATTCATCAAACTTGATTCTTTTCTTCGTTACCAATCTTCCTTGTTCTGTAGTTAGGAAGGTAAATCTCAAATTTACCTTCCTCAGTTTCTCCTATCTTTTAAAGCTTCCTTTCTTCTGATGATGTCTGTCTAAACTTTAGAAAAATATTCCCTGACTGAGATAGCTTAGATTTCCATAATTTCTATATAAAATTATGCACAAAACATCACCATCATATAACAACCAACTGATCCTTGAAATTATCCAAACTCCACGCTGAAAAATTTCTTCATAAATCCACACAAAATCTTCTCTAAATAATCCGAAAATTGTCTCTGTATAACATACCTTGATTTCCGAGCTTGCTACTATATGAATTCTACACTAAAAACCTTAACACTTCCTTCTGTTCTCTTGTCCGCAATCCACCTCAGAAATGTTCGTAAATTTATCTCAGTGCTAACTGTTAACCTTGTTCCAAATGATCCGCAAATTCATCATTGTGATGATCGTTAACCTTGTACCAAATAGTTCGAAAATTCATTACTGTGTTACCATAGAGACAACTGCAATCCTTTCTTTGAAACTATCTGCAAGTTTCTTCAGATCTATTTGCAATTCAATTCATATTTATCTGCTCCAGACCAGTCCGTAATTCTGTCTCGATATCTGTCCACAATATTTTCTTCTTGTGGGTGTGTACTGTAGGTGTGTATATATATATGAATATATATATATAGATATATATATGTTAATCCGCATAACTTACAAAAAAATCCACGTTCTTCTATGCTAAACTGAACCGGATGTTTTTGTAAGCTATGCGGATTAACATATATATATATATATATATGTTAATCCGCATAACTTACAAAAACATACACATTCTTCTATGCTAAACTGGACCGCAGTATCTTGATATATATACATAGCACTTTTTCTGTTGGCAGGCCAACCATACATATCGTATGAGGACCGACTTCTCCATAAAGTATATAGGCCGACTTGTAGTGCACTAATCCTAGCATTTATGAGGGCATCATGAGCCTCTTCCGGAAGCCATTTCTTCACGGTATCATGAAAAAGTTCATAGCAAGGTCTGGAGCATATATCTCTTCATTTACTAGACACTTAATTACATATGTAACTAGAAGATGACCTTAATAAACATCAAGAAGAAGTCTATAATAAAATCTTGCTCATAAACCCATGAAGCAAGTACAACCAAAACTACATTTTATTATCTTTGTCTTCTTCTTTACATGATTACACAGTCAATATGAAGACCAACTTAGTTAGAATTTTCTACAGGATTCACCTGATCTAAAAATGTACTAAAGTTAAATACTGAATCTCTTCTACAAATATTTTGTGGAATTAAAAACACAATTTCCAATCACATGAAGCAAAGAAGAATCAAATCAAACACAACACAAATAATTTCTCAGGGAAAGCTTGTTGCTCAAAACCCCACTATATTCTATTGTATATTCAGCATGTATCATGAAACAATTACATACAAAAATATTTTCACAAGAGCCCTCCAGTAATCAGCTAATTGTTTCACACTGTCATACAAAAATAGACCAATACTTAGCCAATTTACTGCCTCTAGACAACCTGCCTTGCTTGCACAATCCCTGATGAATGCAATCCCTACAAGGTAGAATTATGGCCTTCCTTAACTGCGCAAGTATCATGGGCATTCAAATGGGTGTTTGGTTGCATGTGTACAACCCAATAATCCTACAACTCATAGTCAACTTCCCTTTCACCTAGATCTCAACTGGGTCTCCACTGGATCTGACATGCATGCATCTAATAATAGTAAATCCTCATTTGGATGTGAGATCACTAATTGTGAATTAATTAATATTTAATTCTCTTGATCTCTCACTAGTGTATATTCAGTTACAACTAGCACAACTGAGTTTAACTCACTTAACTGAGTTAAATTGATTACAACCTACATTAACTAATGCACCACTGCACTTCGAACTCTGTTACAACTAGAATTACTCTACATGCCTCACCAACTACCTCTAACTCGAAATCCATTAGCTAACTGAGTTTATCACTCTCATTTAACTATTTCAAGTTATCATTGAGAATAGATTACAATTTATTGTCCATCTTAATTAAGGGATAACTAAAATAGACATGCACCAAAAATAACACTATGGGCCCCACCCTAGTAGGTGCTTAATGCACTAGGTGTGGGTGTTGAAATTTTCTTGCTGAATCTCTACATTGCAAGTTTATTTGGCTAATATCCAATCATAGCTGAAAATAGAGAAATTTTCTTCATTGGTTAAAGACACAATAAAAAAAACTTTGGAAGACTTGGTGATCAAAATCAAATATGATCCTTCTAATGTCAATGCAGCAGAAGAGATCATCAAAAAGAGAAATGCTGATATAACATCGTTAAGGAATAAATTGAATATTCCAGCCATAGAAGATCCTCTGGCAAAAGACATTAAAGAGACTGAATCCCAGAAAGAAAAAATGATGAAGCTGATTATGGAACAAAATGCTCAAATAAGACAAATGGAATTAGAAATGGAGAAAATGATAAAGGAAAAGGAACAGACAACAAAACATCTAAAGTTCCTTTAGAAGCAGTGCCTTTTGCAGTTATTCCTACAACCAAACCTTCGACAACAAGTACTGCAGATGGAGTTGAGAAGCTCCCTAAAGCAATACATAAATGTCAATTCAGGAAGAAGAGATAAAGAAACTACAATACCTTTTGGAAATACTGAGAGGGGGGTGAATCAATATTTCTTTTACATTGTTAATTTACCAGTTAGCTCACTTATATTTAGAACAAAAAATGAATAATGATGGAATATATACTTTTATTAATTTCTTCTTTACATTAAGTAAAGTACAATTATGATATAGGGCTCCAACCCTAGATGAAGGCTCCAATCTTCCAGGCTCCAACCTATATTGTGCTAAGGAATGACTTGGCCTTTCCAAGGCTCCAACCTTGTCAATTTGAGGCACCAACCTCTAGGGCTTCAACCCTATCTCTAGTATAGGCTTCAGTTTCTTGAAGACTCCAACTCTCTAGGGATCCAACCCTATCTTTCAAGACACCGACCTTGTCTCTATGAGGCTCCAACCTCTTGGGCTCCAACCCTCAACTTCACTTCGTCAAAATATGTTTGGTTATTATTCACGACTACCAAAGTCTTATTCAACAAGTCCTGTAACACTTAGTCTCCACGTCACATCATCAATGAAAACCTTTTCTTATTAGAAGGTGTCATTACTGCTCTTCATCGTACCCAAAATCTTTTTCCAAGCTTACTCCATGAGGGCTTCAATGCATCATGGTCTTCAAGAGTATCCCCAAGACTTTAATCAATACTTTGTTGATGCTTCAAGGTGTTTTCAATCAATTGCTTAAGTTCTGCACAAGGTCTTCCAAATAGTTCCAAGTAAAAGGACTACTACAAACCCTTCTTCAAGGCTTCATCAAGATATCTTGAAGGCTATCCTCAAAGGTGTTGCTAAAGGTCTTCTTGACTGTCCCAAAATATGCTTCAATAGGTCTACACACAATTTCCTTGCTTAGTCTTCAATAATCCTTCATTTATTAATGAAAATCTTCTCTATTGCAGAAAGAGTCTCCCAAAAAATATTTTTCCTATGGTCATTCAATCATGACTTCAACAATGTCCTCAACATCTCCAGTTTTTCTACAAGGAGTAAACGAGAAGGCTGCTTTAAATGTGGATAAATCTTCAAGGTCTACAAACTGCTTCAATGCCTAATTCAAAAATATTCTTCAAGGACCAACAAGACAACTCTTCACATATCTTCAAGCACACTTCAAACGTAGCTCCAAGGATGTTTCAAGAGGTTTCTTGAATGTCTTCAAAAGATCACTCAAATTTTCCTCAAAAATTAACCTTGACTGTCCTTCTTTCACTGCAACTGTTCATGTGTTAGTTACCACAGAACCGGGCCACCACAAGTTCGATACCTTTGATAGTTTAGAAATTTCTTACAGGTAGTTTTCAAAGACTATCACCGTAATCTGGGCCTTCACACTGATGTTTCTTCTGAGAGTATCTTCTTCAATTTACGTGCTTCTTTTACCACAGCTTTACTGCTCCAACAGGTATTCTACTAGGTTTGAGCCACTGATTTGATCATAAGTTTATATCCAAATAGAATTAATTGTTTGTCCAGATAACCTTCTTTAGATCGAATTTAGTCACAGTGCAGTCTACATGTGTTATTTCTCTGTAATAGGGGCCTAGGTCTTTTATTCTTCACCGAAACTTGTTACTTCTGTTAATTTTCAGTGCGTATCACTTTTTCTAATACCTAATGGTCTTTAAAGTATATGATAGAGCTGTCTTGAATGAGGTAGAGTTCCAATCTACATAGTATAAGATATTATACTGTAATCGAAATAGATAAATCAGGTTCGAGTCTTTACAGAGATTCGAGTTGTTTGAAAAATAGTTACCACTAGGCAGATTCGCCCCCACCCGATTTCCTTGCCTGCTATGTATTTCGACAGTGCATGTCAAGAAGGAATCATGGGATGTGGGGCTTGGCTCAAAATAATTGAATAAGAGCGGATAAAGATATGCTGGAATAGAGGAAGGGTCACAAATAATCTTACTGAGTTATTGGCCCTGTGGTGTGGCCTGTTGGCCGCATATAACTTGCAGCTTCAAAAGGTTTCTATCTATGAGGGATCTAAGCTCATTATTGATTCCTTTATGGGTATATCCTCTAACACCATAACTTCGAACCATGGATGGTACAAGAGGGAAACATATTTATGGAGAAAAATGGAGTCACCTCCTCTTCATCACATTCACAAGGAGAATATGTAATGTTCCAATTTTTTCTTCAATAAATTGGAACATTAATTTTTGTCTAAATTCATTTAGGAGATGAAAAATTGGGTAAGGAGGCCCAATTATAGTAAAAACATAAATAAAATCCATCTATTATGGAAAGGGATCAACCTTGGAACCAGATTTCACACCCTCATATGTGAAAGGAGATATTTGCAAAGAGGTTTGACCAAGTCAACCAGCACAGGATATGAGGTGGAAAGCACTACATGGAGGGAAGCTTCTAGAGGAAGGGAAACCCTAATTCAAAGTAGGGCCCATGGAGAGCCTTCATTTTCTATATATTGAGAGGAGGAGAGTCATTTCCATTCATGCATATGTTTATGATTTCATGTCTATTCAGACATTGAGCATTCTTTGTTGCGTAGCAAGAATTGTCGGGAAACTCCTGTTTAGGATTTCCTCACCTTATTGAGAGGCCTCTCAAAGGTGTTTTATTCATTCTCTACATCTCTTGTCTCAAGGCCAAAGAATCCTCCTCCAAGACAGCGTTATTGCAGCAACAACATAATACTGTGTTGTAGGGTGTTGCAGTGGAGACTCCACAACACCACTTCCATTGCTTGTTTTTCAGAGGGAGAGTCTTTCTTGCCTTTGGAGGATCATTTTGGAAGCCTTGGAGCTTATTTTCATATATTGGCATCAGGCCAACTCATATTATTTCCCCTACTATGCATTTTTCTCCATTAACTGCATTATTTTCATAGTGCATTTGCTGCGGGGGTTTGCAGATTGATTGGAGGGTGAGATCTCAAGTGTAAGGATTAGCCTTCCACTTTGGAGATCCATTGGAGAGGGTTTAATTCAGATTTATCATCTTCTTCAGCCTTCTCTATTAAGTTCCAGATTTGAGTTGAAGGAGCTGCCCAACAACTCCGACATTTTTTCCATTTTGCATATTTTAGCCAATCCCTTGGAGGATTGATGTATTATTGTTTCTAAGGGTTAGAGCTTTGATCCCCTATTGTATTTGAGCCATATATTGTCATATTCATGTATTGACATCATTTTTCAGCAGTAATATATCATAGACTGCGTCCTCATAGCCTGGGTTTATGCAGAAATAACAATGTTGTTTCATATTCATGTACATGTATTGTTGAGGTTTGCATTTCCTTTCTTGAGAGGTTGTTCCCTCAAGAACTTGTACTATTTTACTGCTATAACATCATTGTTGAATATATGTATATCTTCTTGTCTCACAGCTATTAAAATAATGCTTTTGATCTATTGTATGTTCATACATTTGTTGCAGTCCCATTCTTTGGGCAATTCCTGAGGAAGGAATTTTCACATATCTATAGACAAAGTCTATGAAGGGCCAGGTAGCCTCTGGATCTCATCCTTTGTTCAAAGGTGACATATCTAAAAAATTCCCCCATTGTCTATCTCTTGAATAGACTTGTGATATTTTCGAAAAAGGAACATTACAGTGGTATGAGAGCAAATTTCTTGGCTCAGCCTGTGAGTCTTCGCCAAGAAGATCAGAATGTTGAAGAAGATGAGTTTATTCTCATCTATTTTCAGATCCAGAGGAGACCTCTCCAAGGAGGTCAAGAAGATTGAAGAAGAAGAAGAGGAATTACCATGCACTTCCTATTCTCATCAAGAAGAAGACATTGAGCATGGAAGACACTTGGATTATCAGATTCTAAGTGATTACCTTGTTGAGTGTAGATCTCAAACTAGAGGCTTCAAGGAGACTCTAGATTTTCCTCATTTCATCCAGCTGAAGGAAGAGAAGAGAAAATGTAGCAAAAAAGAAATCAAAGGCAATATATTTCTGTTGTCTGCCTTTGATGGGTCATCTAATGCAAGAACTTGGGTGAGAAAGTTGGAGGCATTTTTCTTACTACATCGTGTAGTAGAGAAAGAAGTTGTTTAAATCTCAGTGCTGCACTTGGAGGGTGAAGCCTATGTTTGGTGGAGCAACCACTTGAGCCATGAAGAAGTGAGAAATTTTGCAAATTTCATCCAAGGGTTGATCAAAACCTTTGATGATGAAGGAGCAAAGAAAGAAAAGATCACACCACATCTTGAGGAGCCTTGTGATAATGTTGTCACACTCATGGAGGAGCAGCCACATGCATCAACAGTTGGGGCAGCCAACACTTTTGAGGAAGGAACTCTTGCAGCCCTACAAGAAGTTCCAAGTGCACATCATGGTATAAAAATATTTCCACATTCCATTGTTGCAGCAAATTCTTTTGATCAATGTGGAGACTTACTTTTGGATGACCAAGGGTCAAATCCCATTACTACCATAGAGCAGCTTGGTTGCACTGTGCTGTGCAACATGGAAACACTCAAGAAGGAATCAAACCATCATTTCATGATCCATTGTTGGGTTGTACATCACATTGGAGGTTGGGGTTTGAAGACTTGAAGATTTATAGTAGACATCTTGGAGCAAGAAACTCTTTCTCCCTTCAAGATGAAATTTTCTCAATAAGCTCCTCTCAACTCAAAGAGGAAATTCTACTTTCAAATCCAAGACCTCATTGGTTTTGGAAGAATATTGATGAGAGGGAGGTCTCAAAGAGAGATCTCATCAGAGGTGCACTTCAACACACCATGGAGTGCAAAGATTTACTTGCTTTCTCACAAGAGAAAATAGAAGATGGAGGACATCTTAGGATGGATAACATCTCTCATGCTTGTGTTGGACATTCCTTGAGCCATACACATCATGATGGGAGGTTTTTTCCTACCACCTATTTGAGTCTTGATAGGGTCTCATTGATCCTTGAGAAGATTACATTCCAAAATCCCATGAAGTGCAAAGATAGAGATTTGGTTTGGGAGGATGGTAGCCCTCATGAGAGGAATATGAAGATGAAGAAGAGGAGAAAGCATCCAAAAGTGGTTGAATGGATGTGGTTGATAAGAAAGGAGCTAGGAGGCTACTTGCAGATCTATGATATTGGGCAGCAGGAGGCTTGGCTGCGCTAGTTACTCTTGAAAGAGTTTGGCCATCACTTGACAAACACTCTTCTTAAGAGTAATAGGATGGATACTTGCATCATTGAGTAGCATAGAGTATGGATGCATGGTGTTGATGTGTTACTCATATCATTCATTGTGTCTTCATCATATGAGTTGTATGATGGAAGTATGAGGAGGGGGAAAAATATTTTGTTGCTTTACTTGTTTTTGGGAGAGAAAGAGCAGATTTGCTCTCACACTTTGCATGATGTTGCAGGAGGAGGAGATGGCATTATCTCCTTGATATTTGATGATGGCTTGGAAGCACTTCCAACATGGGAGGTATTCCACATTTTTTGCAGCATTATTAGAGGAGTCTTTGACAAGGAGCATGTCAAAGAATAGAGCTTTGTATTGACAGGAGCTTATTTGCATGAGCTCACAGCGCTGTCACTTGGGAGCAGAGACTTATGGATGAAATGTGCCTAGTGGAAGTGTGGTGGATCCATAACCCACAGGTCACAAGATAATTTCATATTTATTGCACTTGATGAACAAAGAGGAGGTAATGATGATAGAGACATCTACCACTATGGTATATTCTTCTTGACTTGGGGTTCCAAGCATGAGGAGGATTATCTTATTGTAGCACATGGTTCATTCTTATTAAAAATATAGAGGATTCATTTATGGACCCATGTACCATCTTACTTCCAGCATATGGTGAGGAGTTTGTTTTTACATTCACTAATTTGCACACTCGTACCATTCTTATGCAGTGCATTGCTTCACAAGAGGGCAAGCTTGTCAAATTGCTCCATGAGTTGTATTGGGCCAATCTATATGATGGAGGCAGCCATCTCTTTTGTGGCCTTGGGAAATTTTTTTATCATCACATGTATGTTCAGTTGCTGCAATATAGCATGTATCATATAAAGACATGCATGATTAACCATGTAAAAAGAAACATTTTTCCATGTACTTTTATCCCACAGCAACTTGTAAAACTGCACTGTCACTACTGGGAAAGCTGTTGGTACCTTCTTGCATCACTTGTAACCTTCAACATTTTCTTCATTTTGCTGCTGATCATGTCTTCATTTGCTGATATAGATCAGATTTATATGGGAGGCATGTTTATGAGGGAGACACATGAGTTGGATGTGTCCTTGAGTGGGAAGAATTCTCACAATTACTGCACTACATATTCTAATGGGGACATGGGAGGAGTTATGGCCACCACTAATACATGTGTGTTATCTTTTGAGGTGGACCATGAACTTGATAATCATCCATTTTACAGCCATGGGCAAGTGTTGGATCTTGTATTATTTCTATCTTTAGCCATTTACTATTCCTTAGTAGATGTGATGGATTTTGTATGTCACTTGCCATGTACCTTTCTGAGATTGTAGTGGATGAAACTGCGTTGTATCCTTGTGAGGCATGGTTTGCATCATGTATCACCGTGTAAAACCTTCAGCAAACTTATCATTAGGATTTTCTATGATTATATTTTCCTATTCATCATGGAAGGATTGTTTTGGGCCAGCTTGTTCTTCATTGTTGGAGGAGCATTCTTTGGAGGATTGTTCTTCACTTTTTTATTGGAGGGAAATAATTTTGCAGACCAAGATCAGCACACACTCTACACTTGTCATAAGTGGAGAAAAGGACATCATGGGGTAAGCTATGATGCTTGCCAAGTTCAGATTTTCGGCCCACCTTCATTTCCGGAGCTTGAGGTGGAAGGAGATTTTCAGGAGTTGCCTTATTGGGAGGTGGCTCATTTTGTGTGGATGATTTCTTGGGGATGGAGGATACACATGAGGAAGATGTTCCTCAACATATTTCAGACTCCATGCCTTGAGTGGAGACCTTCTAGTTCTATCATTGCAGTTGCTTGAGGACAAGCAACATTTGGGAGGGGAGGACTGTAATGTTCCAAATTTTTCTTCAATAAATTGGAACATTAATTTTTGTCTAAATTCATTTAGGAGATGAATAATTGGGTAAGGAGGCCCAATTATAATAAAAAAATAAATAAAATCCCTCTAGTATGGAAAGGGATCAGCCTTGGAACCAAATTTCACACCCTCATGTGTGAAAGGAGATATTTTCAAAGAGGTTTGACCAAGTCAACCAACGTAGGATATGAGGTGGAAAGCACTACATGGAGGGAATATTCTAGAGGAAGGGAAACCCTAATTCAAAGGAGGGCCCATGGAGAGCCTTCATTTGCTATATATGGAGAGGAGGAGAGCCATTTCCATTCATGCATATGTTTATGATTTCATGTCTATTCAGACATTGAGCATTCTTTGCTGCGTAGCAAGAATTGCCGAGAAACTCCTATTTAGGATTTCCTCACCTTCTTGAGAGGCCTCTCAAAGGTTTGTTCTTCATTCTCTACATATTTTGGCTCAAGGCCAAAGAATTCTCCTCTAGGACAACGTTATTGCTACTGCAGCATAATACTGTGTTGTAGGGTGTTGCAGTGGAGACTCCACAACACCACTTCCATTGCTTGTTTTTCAGAGGGAGAGTCTTTCTTGCCTTTGGAGGATCAGTTTGGAAGCCTTGGAGCTTATTTTCAGATCTTGGCATCATTCCAACTCATATTATTTCCCCTACTACGTAGTTTTCTCCAGTACTGCGTTATTTTCATAGTGCATTTGCTGCGGGGGTTTGCAGATTGATTGGAGGGTGAGATCTCAAGTGTAAGGATCAACCTTCCACTTTGGAGATCCATTGGAGAGGGTTTAATTCATATTTCTCATCTTCTTCAGCCTTCTCTATTGAGTTCCAGATTTGAGTTGCAGCAGCTGCCCAACAACTCCAACATTTTTTCCATTTTGCATATTTCAGCCAATCCCTTGGAGGATTGATGTATTATTGTTTCTAAGGGTTAGAGCTTTTCCGCCCTATTGTATTTGAGCCATATATTGTCATATTCATGTATTGAAATCAATTTTTAGCAGTATTCTATCATAGAATGCATCCTCATAGCCTGGGTTTATGCAGAAATAGCAGTGTTCTTTCATATTCGTGTACATGTATTGTTTAGGCTTGCATTGCCTTTCTTGAGAGGTTTTTCCCTCAAGAACTTGTACTCTTTTACTGCTATAAGATCATTTTTGGCTATATGTATATCTTCTTGTCTCACAGCTATTAAAATAACACTGTTGATCTATTGTATGTTCATACATTTGTTGCAGTCCCATTCTTTGGGAAATTCCCGAGGAAGGAATTTTCACATATCTATAGACGGAGTCTGTGAAGGGCCAGGTAGCCTCTGGATCTCATCCTTTGTTCAAAGGTGACATATCCAGAAAATTCCCCCACAGTCTATCTCTGGAATAGACTTGTGATATTTCCGAAAAAGGAACATTACAGAATAATACATGAGCAAACATTTTATCCAAAAAGGGGTTGGGCTTGGATTTTGGGGTACTGAAGGTTGAAAAATTTATTGACAACAGAATGGTCTGGTATAGGGATGTTCCAATTCCTTAACGTTGAATTTTCTGGTGGACTCGGGTTCACTGAATGTGATACTTTTTGCTAGTTTTATTTTTTCCTTATCAACTTTCTACTACCCTTTCAATACATCTCTTTGCATGGTCAACACAACGAGCCTGAACAGATGATTCAAGCGAGCCTGTTTGTTTATAACAGATGATTACAAGTGAGCCAGTGGAAAACCCTTGGAATAATAAGTGAGCCTGCAATTTTCATCAAGCGAGCCTAATCTTTGTTTAATTTTGAGTCAGTTTTTCATAACATCTGTTACAAGTGAGCTTGTTCAGCACATGATTTTGATTTCAAGTGAGCCTGTTGTACACTCTTGGGATAACAAGCGACCGTGCAATCCTCATCAAGAGAGCCTGTATTACATGACAATTTTGAGTTAGTTTGTTTCAATACCACTCCCAGGAAGTTATATGGAACTATTAAATCGGATTTGGCATGATTTCAAGAGGTTGTATATGTATACAAGCAAGGCCATTGTATAACAAGCGGGCCTGGGTGGTTATCTATTTTAGAGTCCCTCTCAGTTTAAGATCTAGGGAAGGCGAATGTGCTTTTAATATTTCCAATTCCTATTCAGATATTCGGATCTTCTCTATGGTTTTAACAGTCTCTGAGCTCTAAGTTATTGTTTAATGATATACTTGTTTATGATGTAGCCTCTCATATAAAAATTCCTTATTGAATTGAAGTATATGTTAATCCTCATCATAGGGATGAATGTCTGGACAAAATTTTGTTCATAAGCTAATGTACTATTTATTCAATATAATACAGTTGTTTTTTTTCTTCTGAAAAAAAAGGTCCATATATCTCTTGTTTTTTGTGAGTTTATTGATTGAATTCATCAGATATCTCACTTTGCCTCCATTCTTTATCCTCGACAGGTTAAGCCTCGTCACAATTTAACCTAGACACTGAAATTTCCCAAATAGTAGTTTCGTTCTCCTCGGCTTCCTGTATTCTTTTGTACATATTCTTCATTGTAATATTCGTCCAAAGCTAGCTCGAATCACCTTATATTTATATGATTTTGAATGGAGGAACCATCATAGTTAGAAGCTGAATCGTGGTAGGAGAATGATCGAACAACATTATATACGTCATGTTTTTCATAAAAAATTCAAAGCTTTAATGTGTAGAAAGTAATGGTACGATTTATTTACTTTTATTTCTTTAATTTTAACTTTATATTAAATATTATAATTAAATTGAATTTTTATTAATATATTTTTTAAAATAGAGTTAAATTAATAAATTTGTTCTAATGTAAAGTTTATGGGTTTTGAGATGTTTTAGGATAGTTTTTATGGTTTTAGGATTTAGGGTTAGATTTTTTGGATTTAGGAATTAAGGTTAGGGTTTCTTCAATAGTTAGGGATTCTAGGGTTTCATTATATTAGCTAGGGTTATTTTCTAGGGATAGGGTTTGCTCCATGACACTTAGGGTTTCTAGAGTTTAGGATCGGACTAGGATTAGGATAGGGACAAGGATTTGGGTTAGGGTTTCTAGGTATGTACTACATCGATAGCTTAGGGTTATCTTCTAGTGTTTTCATGAGGTTTAGGTAAACATCACGAAATTCATGCATCACAAGAATATTTTCCATCTCCAACGATGTCATATTGACATCAATGACAACCTTGACCAACAAGACCAAGTACAATTGTTAAAATATCATAAGTCCAAAGATGAAAGTTCAAATTCAGCTGAAGCACAGAGAGCTAAAAAGCTAATTGAGAGATTTTAAAAAGAACAAAAGGAATCCACAATTGGAAACACTTTGGGAAAAGTAAAAAAAATAATCTGGGCATATATCATGGAATCTATTAATGAAATTTGGCCAAGTATACAAATTATAGTTGAACAAAAGGAGTTGATGCAGAAAGCAAATGAGGCCATTGTAACAATTAAAGCATAGCTTGGAGACAAGCCTGCTACAACAAACAACATTATCAAATTTATGAACTCAAAGAACATGTATGAGCTGGATAATTTGGGCATAGATGATAGAACATAAACAATCATGGAGATAAAGAAGGTTCTCACAAAGAATAATTTAATTCTTCAGCTTGAGGAGAAGTGTCACAATTTGGAAATCACAGTGCAAATATTTTTTAGCATAATAGAGCCTCTGACATAGAAGGGACTGCTTTCTCTATTTGTAATTAAGGACAAATTGATGAACAAAGAATATTATTGGAGAAGACTGAAAGAAATTTCCAGAGATATCGCCAAATTTTCAAGCATCAAAGGCACAAAAGAGAGGAAGGGCACTGTTGCGAACATTGAGAAATGATATTTTTATTCAGTATGAGATAAAACATGTTTTCGTGGTGAGACACACTTTTTCCAAGTACACTGAAATGGATGAAGTTTACCGTAAGGTAATAAAATTGACCATCTCAGATGAAAAGTGTTGGGAAAATTTGTGTGAATTTTAGGAGTAAATGGTAAAAGAGAAAAGTCAACTTCTGCCAGATCATCAATCAAACGACAGCGAGTGCAGTCCACAACTATCTCTTTTTGGCAACCGTTTTATGTTAGAGCAGCACCAACACATCCAATAGACTTTATTTCCATGTTCTAGTTAGAGTCTAATTTGGAAAATAAAATGCTATCTGTTACAATATCATTTATGTAATCTGTTGTAAAATAATTTTTCTATAAATACTTCATTGTACTAAGTATTCTGGCTTGGATAATTTAAGTTTTGAGAACTCTGTGTATTATTGTGGAGTTTTTTTACAATTTTAAATGAAATCAAAGAAGTTGCAGCAGATATTGTGAGACTCATGTAGTATTTCTTTTGAGCATTGTGTTTTCCTCTCTTTTATTTCACTTTCATTTCAGCTTCTGTATGAAAAGTTTACTAGTTTATAAACATGAATCGATAATATGCTCTCTTTATTAAGATTTTCACAAATGTGTAGTTCTTCTGAAGAATGAATTCATTTTATATTCTCATTCAGACTCCTACCTTTTCTATCATCACATACACAATGACAACTTAATTGTGCTAAATAAGTCTACCTACCTTGGCTTATTTTATTCTCTATGATTCAGTCTTTGAAATCAACTTTAGTTTCACTGATCATTATTTTTATCCAACAAAAAAATTATAAATTTTTTTTCAAAAATATTAAATTATATCTAGCCTAAAATTTGGTACTCAACCTTAAATTGAATATTTTAAAAAGTGACATAGAGAAAGCCCTCTCTGGTTAGGTAGGTCTAGCTACCTAGCTAAAAGTTGGTTTGTGGTTATCTTTCTTCAATCCTATTTTCAGCCTAGGAAGTTGGGGAGAGTGATAACACTGAGAAATAAAAATTTGCATTGAGGAGGGTGCTACAACACACTGCCCCCCTTTGGTAGGGTGTATTGGGCGCATTTCAAAAAAATATTTCACTCCCTTCACTCAAATTTCTCTCATTTTTCTGCATGGGATTTCTTATAATTATTTTTATTTTCATATTTAAGGTATCCATCATAATGAAATGGCTCCGATTTGCCGGGAAAGAGAACATGAGGACCCATAAATGGATGCTTACAATGACCTATCTACTATTCAAGAATTAAGAAACTGTGGGATCCTCAAATTATTTTGGCTCCATGGGATGAGGAAACAAATGTAAATATTAGAGTATCTTGTCTGAGCATGGGATGTTCAAGCACAAAATTTCAGGTTAGGAGCACACATTCTTAACATACAGGTAGAGGAAATCTACTTCTTGACATGTTTATTAAGGAGAGGAGATCCTATCTCTCTTTCTGGTTCGAGAAGGGCTGGATATGTTTTCAAGGATTATATTGCTGCACACTGTAGACCTCGATCCCAACCAACAAAGGATGGGAAGATCAATATTAAGGATATGATCTGTTTTCATCTTAGGACCATCCTATTTATCATTACTCAATTTTCTAGGAGTGCTAAATTACACTTAGCTAACAGGTCCCATATGCAGTATGCATTGGAGTTCCTGGAACCAACAATATTCAACTGGAGCGAGGGGGTGTTATTAAATATGAAGGAACAACTTACCAAGGAAACAGACGGGAAATTGAATAAATTTGAGTATGGTTCTATTTTGATCTCATTCTCATTAGAGAGGATTCCATTTCTCCATCCACAACATATCTCACTTGAGCTTCAGGATCCTAGAGCTCCACGGATGAGGCGATGGGTAAAACTCATATCTAGACATGCAGGTATGTCCTCCATGAGTTTCACACTAGTCTTCTTCAGATGGCTACGCATGCATCTCTTTATGATCGAAGACTATCCTTATGTCGGGATGGATTTATGTGGAGACATAGAGCTTGTGCTTCTTGATGGTGAGAAATGGTGTATCATAGGTAAAACAAATAATTTTGAATATATTTTTAAGTTTTGAGTTTTACAATTTTTTTTTATTTTTGATGTATCTAAGACTAACTTATGATTTTAACATGCAGATGTTGGACCCATTTGATAAGTGGGTTCATCCTATCTTCAGCATGTTAGAGACCCACAACAGGCACAGGTTGGAGCACATGTTGCTACAAGAGGATGTGAGGTATTACAATATATTGATGTGGCTAAAACTCTCGCAGAGGTTGAGTGACATATGGAGGGATTGGCCGAGGGCATAGTTGAGACCAGGGTCAATCAAATACCTATGATACTGTAGTATCATACTATTGGTGTGCTTGGATGTATCAATCGACTGCTATGCAAGCTAGCTCATGCAATCACTTGCTATCATGAGTATCATTAGGATTAGTCTACTAGGAGGCTATAGAGCCATTTTTGACTACATGTATTTTGATATGATAGGCTGTGGCAATATGTGTCTCAGGCACATCATTTTGTAAAACCAAATTATATATATATATATATATATATATATATATATAAATATATATATATATATATATATATATATAACTATTTATCTATCAATGTTTCTTTATGTGTTCTATTATCTTGTTCAATGTATGTGATGTGAATTGAATTGAATTTACATATGTCACAAATGTATCTCCAAAACATGATTTTCTAATGCATTCGTAAATGTATTTAGACTTCTAGGGATGTGTTGATATAATATATAATCAAAATATATTTCTAGAAGGAGAACCCTTAAAAATTGTAATATTCAAAAATTAGCTTTTAGCTAATTGGAATATTAAAGTTTTGTTTTGTCACTTAGATAGATGAATAAGTAGGTAGGGAGACCCATAAATCTCTTCAGTAGGAATAAAACCACTTCTCATGCGAATGTGGCTCATTTTATCAGCTCAATAAAGCAGCCTTAGGTGTGAACAGGGGCTAGAGCATGTGGACAGGGTCAAAGTTGACCAAATCAACATCGCTGTTATGGAGATAGTGGAGGTTTATTGGAGGACATCGATGTCATTTAGGAGGAGTGTATGCATGAGAATAACTCCTTTAATGAGTGGGACCTAGGGTAAGGAATCTCACCAAGCATAAAAGGAAGAGGATGGAAGCCATAGAAGACATGATTTGTAGTATTGATTTTTGATATTTTTAGATCTAGATTTATCATGTGACATGTCTATGCATGCTTCAGCTGTTTAGCAGAGTCTGCATTGTTGTTTAAGAAAAGGGTGTTCTCGAGCGGAAATCCCACCCTCATCCTTGGGGGAATTCGAGTGCCTACTCAGGAGAGGTATCTTGAGCTACATTTCCACTATCTAGAATTTGGCAAGCTTCAGCCATCATCCACAGTGCAGTCTATTCCAGGATTGGGTTGTTTTGCAGGGCAATAACAGTGGAGGAGAAAGAGCTTTAGTTTCCTAGCTTGTTTTCCATTGGAGGGATTGTCCTTTCATCCAGGAAGCTAGTGAGGAATATCTTAGTGCATTATTTTCATATCTAGAAGGAGGCAAAGTAGCTAGCATCATCTACAACATAGTTTCCTTCAAGAACTGCGTTATTTCAGAGAGCAACTACAACAGAGGGTTTAGTGCCCTAGTTGGAGGAGTTGGATTTCCTGCGAAGGGATCAAAAATTAATTTAGGAGATCTATTGGAGGAGGATAAGCCATCTAATATATCATATCAGCCACCTCCTATCAGTATTTCAGTTGCAGTGGTTATTTAGCCCTAGGGCCATATCTTGCTATTATTGTATTTTGGGTATTTCCAGAAACCTTTTCTGGGTTGTCTTGGAAATCAATTTTGGAGCCTAGATCTCTATTCCCGACACTTTTGGAGCATTGTATCAGTAGATATATATATTTCCATTTTCTAGCTACTACTACTCTTTCATAGAAAACACATTTATAGCATTCCGACATCTCATGTATTAGCAACATTTCATCTTTAGATGTATTATTTCATGAGAAGATCGCTTGCCCGATCTTGAGTGAACTTTTCCCCAGCATCTTGTAATAATTTTATGCTAATAAACATAATGGAATGTCTCTATGGTTGTCTCATGTTTTGAATTATTTTTATTTACTGCATATTTATAGTTTTATGTCCTATATTGCTGCTCTCCCAATTTTGGGATATTACAGTGGTATCCGAGCATAATATTGGCTTAGCCTATGAGACATTATATCTATGTCATCAGAAGAAGAAGAATATTCTCACAAAAAGGATAATATTTATAGAAGAGACAAAGGCAAGACTCCATTATCAAGAGAAATGAAGGGAAAGGAGTTTTCAAAGCTTCTTCTCCAAACTATGCAGGGTATTAATAGAGACATCAATGAGATGAGGATGGAGAGATATAGAGATTCTAGAAGAGGTTTTTCACATGAAGGAAGCTATAGTATTTCACATTATGGATGTGAGCATTCAGCCTCACAATATCCACAACACTGCACCATGCTTACATTCTTAGCAAGAGAAGAAGAGGAAGGAGACACACCAAAGGAGGATACTCTTGGTGACTATATCCAAGAATATGAATCTTAGTCCAAGAGATTCAAGGAGCATCTAAAATTCTAAGGGCTCTACCAAATAAAATAAAATAGAAGACCTAGTAACCACAATAGAAGAAAAGGGTGCATGCAGCACACTTTGGGTAGATTCTTTCTGCCTAATTTTGATGGGTTACCCAAGTGCACAGCTAAGGCATGGTAAGGAAGTTAGACACACATTTTCAACTGCATCAAGTTTTAGAAGAGGAGGCCATTAAGGTAGTAGCAATGCACCTTGAAGGTAAGGCTTATGATTGGTGGCTTTATGGTTCTTCTTCATTGATTCATGCAAATGTATCTACTTATGCAAAGTTCACTAGGAGGTTAGTGAAAATATTTGATAAAAAAAACTCAAAAACTTCTTTGGTTGATCTAGCCAAGACCAAACAATCAAAACCTTTGCATGATTTGGTAGGAGCCACTAGACCCACTCTACTCCAAAATTTTGTTGAAGGGGTTAGAGATTTTCAAGATACCTTGCCAAGGGAAAAAGCGCCACTTTAACAAGAAATTTCTTCTCAAGAGGAAGATATGAATATTCCTCCTTCAAGAGGGGACCAAGACAAAGGATCTATTAATAATGATGAGGTATTATCCAATGTTGAGGAGGAAGAAAGGGAAGAATTGGAAGGAGATATCAGCGCTGTAACAACAGGAGGAGATCCACCACAATTTGGAAATGGAGATGAAGAAATTTCTTCAACTAGAGGAGCCCTTGTATCCTTGCAAGAAGTTCCAAAGTATCTCACATATGAAGATTAGGAGTAGCATGTGTCAGTATCGATAGGCAGTGAAACTAAGCAGAGGAGGAAGTATGTTCCGACATTGACTACAATTTGGAGGACATACACCATGATAGATCACCTCTTTGTGGTGAAGACTCTTGACACCAATATGACATTGGGTGTGCATGGGTTGATTAAATTAGAGAAGGACCCCTTAGATTGTGAGATCTTGTAGATGGAAGGAGAAGATGAGAAGGGTGGTCAACATCAATTGTTTGGGAGCATACATCCCTATCCATTTCAGGAGGTTTATGCATAGAAGAAGGAGATTGGTTTGCATCGTGAAAGCAGGGAAAAATCAGTCCACTCACATATGCATTCTACTTTAGACCTTGATGTCTCATTACATGGAGGCATTCCACTAGGGAGCCCCCATGATTGGAAGATAATCAAAGATTTCTCACAAAATGATGCATAATCCATGGATCTAGATGAGGAAAGAGCCTTGGGAGAAGCTAGCATAATGCATAGAACATATGATTGGTTCGTGGAAGGGATGAACAATAATATGATATTTGCATTTACATCTCTTACTCAGCTACTTGTGCTGGAAGAGAGAGATTCAGGAGTGTGTGATGGCACAAGTATGGTGTCAAAGGGCTACTCCATAGCCTTGGAGAAGCAAATGATACTTCCACACATGAGGAATATTTATGAATATGATGAGAGGTTATTGACACTATTGCATTCATTGGAAAAACTATGGAAGTTTTGGATAAGCAATGACTTCCAAGAGGAGGTTGACCTCCATATACTTCAGTCTTGTCTTGAGCAATATCAGCTGCAAGGGAAGCAACAAAAGTGGGATAACAGTACTCTGGCATGTGAATTTGGTATTGAGCATGTCAAAGAGGGGAGCTATGAGGTGACAGGTGATCCATTATAGAATTCAGCAACGCTGTCACTATCGAGGAGTATATATCCATATTGGGAGTCACAACTATTGGTGGAGTATTTGAAGAACCTCTTCACATGTAAGGTTCTTGATGGGAAAGTGACAAATGGTAGATATAGAGTGGTTTATGGAGTCATTTATTTCTAGGATCAGATCTACTTGACTAAAGACTCCAAGCTCAAGGAGGAGATTCTACATGCAGCACATGAGGCACTCTTTTCTCGGCATGTAGATTTCATTGAGACTTATCACACCATCATGGAGGGATTCTATTGGGAGGATCTCAAAGAAGATGTGTTCCAACATATCAGGAGGTATGTAGCCTTTTTTATGAATGAGGAGGAGAGAAACCACCTTGCAAGGTTGTTACATCCACTTTCCCTTTTGATGGAGAGATGGGAGGGCTCATCTATGGACCTCTTCACCAACTTGCCAACCATATATGGTAAGGATTGTGTCTTGATTCTTATTAAGAAACTAACCATGTATGTACATCTGTTTGCCATACATTTGCAACATATTTCTCCACAAGAGAGCAAGCCTCTCTTTGGATTTCATGGTCCTTTTGGGACTACATACAGTGAAGGGAATGACCACTTCCTAGAGGAATTTGGGCAAGAATTGTTTTTCCTGGTTCACATTTAGTTAACACCTAATGTCCTTTATTACTTTCAAGATTTTGAGAAGCTAATGGCAACAAGAAAGTGGTTGTATGGCCACTTATCATGTTATGTTTTGAGACAGATAGGAGTAGAACAACACTGGCCTCACTTGAGAGTTAGTATGTCATGTGACAGTTACTCTATATTTATTTTTGATCCCATATGGTGATGACATTCTGTTCGCTATATGTGGGATGGATTGGGCAAGAGAGGTTCCCGGAACCAAAGAGTGGGATCATGAGAGTCCGGGTGCCTTTTGGATTCATGATGACCACATTATTGTAGCCCAAGATCAACAATTCCATATCTATCATAAATGGAGAGAGAGACAACGTGAGTTTAACAATTTGATCTCTCATTTTCATCCATACAACCCCTATACATTGCAAAAGTAGGGGATTGGTGAGTTTTTCTATGAGCTACCAAGGATGGCTCATTTTGCTTGGATGATAGCATGGGGATTGGAGTTTCTCCTTGGGATTGAGGTCCCTAACATTTGTCAACTCATGCCTTGAAGAGGCCAATGGACATCATATAGTTTTCCCCATATATCTCCCACTTATTTATGATGAGAGCTATTTGGTTTATCTACCAAAGTCTAACTTGCACATTTGGGAGGAGCCATTAGAGGACATATTGATTGGAGAAAATTTGGTTCAGTGGTGGAGACTACTAGATGAGGAGGCTACAAGAGGAGGAGAGGAAGCTTTGCATTGTCTATCCTTTCAGTTGCTTGAGGAAAAGCAACATTTTGGAGGGGAGGACTGTAATATTCCAATATTAGATTTCAGTTAATTGGAATATTAAAGTTTTGTTTTGTCACTTAGATAGATGAATAAGTTGGTAGGGATACCCATAAATCTCTTTAGTAGGAATAAGATCATTTCTCATGTGAATGTGGCACATTTTATCAACTCAATAAAGCACCCTTAGGTGTGAACAGGGGCTAGAGCATGTGGACAGGGTCAAAGTTGACCAGATCAACAACGTTGTTATGAAGATAGTGGAGGTTTATTGGAGGACAACACAATCATTTTGGAGGAGTGTATGCATGAGAGTAACTCCTTTAATGAGTGGGACCCAAGGTGAGGAAGCTCACCAAGCATAAAAGGAAGAGGATGGCAGCCATAGAAGACATGATTTTTATTATTGATTTTTGATCTTTTTAGATCTAGATCTATCATGTGACATGTTTATGCATGCTTCGGCTATTTAGCTTAGTTTGCGGTGATGTTTAGCACAAGGGTGTTCTCGAGCGGGAATCCCACCCTCATCCTTGGGGGAATTCGAGTGCCTACTCAGGAGAGGTATCTTGAGCTACATTTCCACTATCCAAAATTTGGCCAAGCTTCAACCATCATCCACAACGCAGTCTATTCCAGAATTGGGTTGTTTTGCAAGGCAGTAGCAGTGGAGGAGAAAAAGCTTCAGTTTCCTAGCTTGTTTTCCATTGGAGGGATCATCTTTTCATCTGGGAAGCTAGTGAGGAAGATGTTAGTGCATTATTTTCATATCTGGCAGGAGGCCATGTAATATTCCCAATTAGCCATGAGCTATTTGGAATATGTAATTTTGTTTTACTGCTTTGTTTAAAGAATAAGAGGACAAAGGGAGTCTATAATTCTCCTCAATAATGAATAAATCAATTCCAAATGTGAAAGAGATGAATCTTAGTTGTTTAATTAAGCATAATTTGTGTGAAAAGGGTATGGATCACTTTGATTAGGTCAACCTTGACCAAATCAACAGCGCTGTCATGGAGTGGTCATCAATGAGGGACAACGCAGTTTTAGATGGAGATGCTTTGTGTGAATGTAGTGCTATTATTGGATGGGGTTTAGGGTTTGCAAGATCATATCTTATTTAAGGAAGAGGATGGAAGAAATATTGATCATGTTTTGGTTTATTATATTTTTGAATATATGGTATGTTTATACATATATCTTTCTCTTGCTGTTTAGCTAAGATAGAGTGTTGTTTAACACAGGGGGGTCCTGATCGGGAATCCCATCTCTTTCCTTGAGAGGCCTCTTGGAAGAGTTTTGTACTAAATTTTCCACTATTAGGCTTAAGGCCAAGCTTCATCTTTCATTTACAACGTAGATCTTGTTGAGGGTTTGGTTGTTTTGCAGGTTGCAGCAAGTGGAGACTAGATCTCTAGATCTAGGCCATTTCAATGCTCATTTTCAGTGGAGGAGGTTTCCTTTACATTGGGAGGAAAATATTGAATGGATTTGTGCTTATTTTCAGATCTAGGCATCAGGCCAATTGGTTATTCATCCCTACAATGCATTTTACTTCCAGATCTACATTATTTCTATAGGAGGAGTTGCAGGGTGGTTTGGCACACCATTTTGAGAGTTGATTTTCTAGTGAAGGGGATATTTCTTTCACTTAGAGGATCTATTGGAGGAGGCTATTCTATTGATCATATTAGATCAGACACACTTTTCGGATCTGTATTTTGTATTATATCTGCATTCTTTGGGCTTATATCTACATCTTGTACTTGGTGTTTTGTTGAAAACCCTTAACGGGTTCTTCAAAGGAGGTTGTATAGTGCTCAGATCTGATATAGATATATATTTTGAGGAATTTATCAGCCCTAGATTTGATGTATAATCATTTTCTATATCAGAACTAATAAAATAACACTGTAAGGGTCTTCCAACTTTTATATATAGTTGCAACACCTCATCTTGAGGATTTTTCCCATTGGAGGATTGTACTTTCTTATTGTGTATCTTATGGGCCATTTATTATACATATTTTGCTGCTGATATAACATGTGAAAGGTCTCCATATTGGCCTCTTGATTTTAAATGATGATTTACACATTTATTCCAGCATTTTTCACTATATTCCTACTTTTCCCATCTGGGAATATTACAGTGGTATCAGAGTAGAATATTGGCACAAACTATGCATTTTGAAAAGCCAATATGTCATCTGAAGAAGGAGAGCCTCTTACTAATAGAGAGAATAGGTATCAAAGAAGAAGACACCGAAATTTTGATTATACAAATGACAAAGAAGAAAAGGGTAAAACCCCTTTATCTAGAGGTGAAGATGAAGAGAAGGAGTTCCCTAAGATCCTTCTTATATCCATGCAAGACATTGCTAGAGATATCAAGGAGACAAGAATGGATAGATTCAAGGAATCCCCTAAAGGATTTAATCATGGTGAAGGCTCTGGCATGTATCATCACTGGAATGATCAACCAGTGCATCAACCACAAGTTTCCCAATGCTCTACTATGCCTACATTCTTGGCTGTGGGAAATGAAGGGTTTCAAGAGCAAGAATCCCTTGAAGACTATTTTATGGAGTATGAGTCTCAAACCCAGAGATTCAAGGATCACTTGAGTTGTCAGGAGTTTTGTCAAATCAACTACAATATAAGACCAAGGCCTCATCATAGAAGTGGTGGATTCATTCATAATCATGATCTACACTGCACTATGGGCAGATTATTTTTACCCAAATTTGATGGGTCATCAAAATGCACTGCCAAATCATGGGTAGAGAAACTTGACATCTACTTTCAGTTGAAAAATGTTCCATAAATGGAGGCCATTAAGATTGCAGCATTGCACCTTGAGGGCGAAGCACATGAATGGTGGTTCCATGGCTAGTCTACATTGGGTCATGCCAATGTAACTGCATATTCAGAGTTCACTAGAAGGCTGGTGGAAATATTTGATAGAATAGATCCTGAAGCACCATTCATGGGGCTTGCGAAACTGAAACAATCAGGTAATCCATAAAATTACGTTTTTTAATTCTTAAGGCTTTCTGTTATGGTTCCTGATTTATCTGCAGCAAGAAGGGTGTATATGTTCATTGATGGGTTAGATGAACCTCTTCATGGGTTGATTAAGTCTACCAAGCCCACTACCATACAAGATGCCATTAAAAGGGATAGAGACCTTCAATATGCCTTGCCAAAATCAAAGGCAAAATTTTAGCATAAGCCCTCTTTTCCATCAAAGGGAAAATAAGAGAAGGCTCCTCCTTCAATGGAGAGTCAATACAAAAAACCTCTTGATGATGATGTCCGGAAAGATTTGAGGAGGAGGAAGCTTTTATTCACATGCCAAGAAGCTTGGGCACCCGGACATATATGTGAAGCTGGAAAATCACATTACATAGAGGTCTTCTTAGATGATGAGGAGGAAGAAGAAGATGAACCAAGAAGAGGTCACAACGCTGACACTGCAAGAGATGAACCAACACCATCAGGAGATGGGAATGGAGCATTTAATCCTATTGGAGGGGCTCTTGCATCATTGAGAGGAGTACCTAAGTACTTGAACTTAAGAGTTCAAGGTTCCATATTGAATCAGAGGGTTTCTGTTTTGGTTGATAGTGGGGCTACTCATAATTTTATTGATGCCAAACTAGTACAAAGGAGGGCAATACCCACTGATTATTTTGAGGGATTTTCTGTTTTGGTCCCAGGAGATAGAACTATGCAATGCATGCATTATGTTCCATCATTATCAGTCACCATGGGAACATATACATTGACTGATCATTTCTTTGTGGTTGACATACCTGACACCAATGTGATATTGAGTGTTCAATGGTTGATTACTTTGGGGAAAGTCACCATCGATTGGGAGACTTTGCAGATGGAATGGGTGGATAGAAATATTGGAAAAAATAAAATGATCAAAGACATGCACACATATCCCTCACATACAACTTCCACACAGAAATCAGAGATGGATTTGTGTAGTGGAAGCAAGGACCTTACAGTCCCATCTATTATGCTTATGAGATTGCTGCAAGAGACACTATTATTTAGTGGCAAACCACCTTGGAGGCCACTTGATTCATATTTGGTGAGAGATGTCTCACAACATGATAATCCAAGCATAGATCTAGGAGGGATGGGAGGATTAGAAGACCATGATACAATTCTGAGAGTCTTGGGTAGGCTCAAGGAGGAGGGAGACATTCTCCCAACATCATCATTACCCACTCTCATTTCAGATTTTGCGTTGTGGGAGGAGAAGCAAGGAAGGAATGACCTTCCAACATGTACCTTTGGCATGGGAGATGTCAAGGAGGAGAGTAGCCATATGACAAATTTTCTTTGTGATAGATCATCAGCGTTGTCACTATGGGAGATTGATCCATATTGGAAATCCCAACTATTGGTGGATTATTCCAAGGATATTTACACATGCATGATACTTGATGACCAGCTAAATGAAGAGCCATATTTAGTCCGCTAAGGATTCATCTACTATCATGGTAGGATCTTCTCATCTAGAGCCTCCAAGCTCAAGGAGAAGTTTCCACAAAGGGCCTATGAAGTGTTCTTTTTCAGCCAAACTTATTCCAAGAAGGCCTACAACACTATCATGGGAAGCTACACTTGGAAGGGCTTTGAAGAAGAACTATATAAAAATTTTCAAAGATGCATGAACCATGTGGAGTTGGAAGAGAGACATGACTATGAAAGAGTTAATTCAGCTACCTCTTTCCTCTTTTGGAACGAGAGGGAATATATGTATGCACCACTCCATTTTCTTAAGGAGAAATTTTGGTGAAGGATATGCTTGTGTACATAATGTTTTATTTGGTGAACATATGCATTATTTAACCATTTATATGCAGGCCATATCTCCAAGGAGGAGCATTATTCCATATAAACTTCATGGCCAACTTTTAGCCACAAAAAATTCTGAACATGGCCACTCCCTTGGAGATCAAAGGGAGATTTTGTATCATTGTGGGTGCATTCCAAAAGCACCAAACATATCCATAGTTTCAGCCATGGTGAGATGACTTGGGAAGCAAGTAAGTGGTGGGGAAACCACTTACCATATCATTATATGAGGTAGTCAGGAGATGTACTGCGCTGTTTCCACATGTGGGACTATGAACCACCTCCATATGCACAAATCTTTGTTTGTATGTATTTAATTTTGATCACATACATTGATGATGTACTTATACTTTTTATGGGAATGTTTGGAGGGAGGATGGGAGGTATGTATGTGCCCTATGGGAGGGAGATTCTCCATGTTCACTATGCTACATTTTTCAGGGAGAACATTGGGCGAACCATGTTTTTTTCATTTGAACTATTGTCTCCTTATGGGATGGATTATTTGCATATCATGAGAACTTTGGAGGAGAAATTCATGGAGGGATGGATTGGTGAACACTTAGCTTATCAGGGAAGCTTATCACATGTTGGTGTCACCAATGGAGGAGGAGAAGAGTTGCAACACTCACCAAGTAATTTGCTTGAGGACAAGCAACATTTGGGAAGGGAGGACTGTAATATTCCCAATTAGCCATGAGCTAGTTGGAATATTCAATTTTGTTTACTACTTTGTTTAAAGAATAAGAGGACAAAGGGAGTACACAATTAACCTTAATAATGAATAAATCAATGCCAAATGTGAAAGAGATGAATCTTGGCAGCTTAATTAAGCACCTTTGGTGTGAAAAGGGGCTGGATCACTTTGACTGGATCAACCTTGATCAAATCAACAACGCTGTCATTGAGGAGTAGTCATCAATGAGGGACAACGCAGTTTTAGATGGATATGATTTGTGTGGATGTAGTGATTTTATTGGATGGGGTTTAGGGTTTGCAATATCATATCTTATTTAAGAAAGAGGATGGCAGCCATATTGATCATGTTTTGGTTTATTAAATTTCTGAATATATAGTCTATTTTTACATATATCTTTCTCTTGCTGTTTAGCTGAGATAGAGTTCTATTTAGCATAGGGTGTTCCTAATCGAGAATCCCACCTCTTTCCTTGAGAGGCCTCTTGGAAGAGTTTTGTACTAAATTTTCCACTATCATGCTTAAGGCCAAGCTTCATCTTTCATTTACAACGCAGATCCTGTTGAGGGTTTGGTTGTTTTGCAGGTTGCAGCAAGTGGAGACTATATCTCTATATCGAGGCCATTTCAGTGCTCATTTTCAGTGGAAGAGGCTTCCTTTCCATTGGGAGGACAATATTGAAGGGCTTTGTGCTTATTTTCAGATCTTGGCATCAAGCCAACTGGTTATTCATCCCTACAACATAGTTTAATTCCAGATCTGCGTTATTTCTGTAGGAGGAGTTGCAGGGTGGTATGGCACACCATTTGGAGAGTTGATTTTGTAGTGAAGGGGATTTGCCTTTCACTTAGAGGATCTATTGGAGGAGGCTATTCTATTGATCATACCAGGTTAGACACACTTTCCAAATATATATTTTGCAGTAGATCTACAGTCTTGGGGCTTAGATCTACATCTTGTACTTGGTGTTTTGCTGAAAACCCTTAAGGGGTTCTTCAAAGGAGGTTGTATAGTGCTCAGATCTAATATAGATATATATTTTGAGGCACTTATCAGCCCTAGATCTGATGTATAATCATTTAATGTAGCAGAACTAACAAAATAATGTTGTAAGGGTCTTCCATATTTTATATATAGTTTTAGCACCTCATCTTGAAGATTTTGTCCATTGGAGGCTTGTACTTTCTTGTTGTGTATCTTATGGGCCATCTCTTATACATATTTTTCTGCTGTTATAACATGTAAAAGGTATCCATATTGACCTCTTGCTTTTAAATGATGATTTACACATTTGTTCCAACATTTTGCACTATATTACTACTTTTCCCATTTTGTAATATTACAGGCCAAGTAGCTACCATCAGCTACAACGCAATTTCCTTCACGGACTGCGTTATTTCAGAGAGTAGCTGCAACAGAGGGTTTAGTGCCCTAGTTGGAGGAGTTGGATTTCCTGTGAAGGGATCAACCCTTCATTTGGGAGATATATTGGAGGGGGATCAACCATATCATATATCAGATTAGCCACATCCTATCAATATTTTAGTTGCAGTGGTTATTCAACCCTAAGGCCATATCTTGCTATTGTTTTATTTTGGGTATTTCCAGAAGCCTTTTCTGGGTTGTCTTGGAAATAAGTTTTGGAGCCTAGATCTTTATTCCCAACAATTTTGGAGCGTTTTATCAGTAGATATATATATTTACATTTTCTAGCTACTGCTACTCTTTCATAGACATCACAGTTATAACATTTCTACATTTCATGTATTAGCAGCATTTCATCTTTAGATGTATTCTTTCATGAGAGGCTTGCTTGCC
Source organism: Pinus albicaulis (assembly GCA_034641835.2). Classification (NCBI taxonomy): domain Eukaryota; kingdom Viridiplantae; phylum Streptophyta; class Pinopsida; order Pinales; family Pinaceae; genus Pinus; species Pinus albicaulis. Next base: position 307,519,065 of record CM076584.1, read on the forward strand.
CAATCTCGAGTGACATTTTCCTCAAAATATTGTACTCATTTTCTGCTAATAAACATAATGGAATGGTTCTATGGTTGTTTCATGTTTTGATCTATTGTTATTTACTGCATATTTCCATTTTTATGTCCTATATTACTTCTCTCCCAATTTTGGAATATTACAAAAACATACGAAGCATAGTTGGACTTCTAACTGAATAGACATTAGTTAAGTGTAGTACTACAAATTGTGAGTCAATTCTGACAACTCCATGACGAATAACATGAGAAATAACATCAGAAAATAGTTCGATCACTGCGCTATACTTAGCAATATTATTGGTAGAGCAGCGGATACAAATCCTTTATAAACTCACTAACTTTCCATTCAGAGCATATATAACCCACATTGTGGAATAAAGGTTATGAGTGCTATGACTAGCGCCATTAGCATAACCAACATATGGTTGAGGGGACATCGACATATGAAAACCAAATGTAAAGCACTATTAACAAAAATGGTAGAAAACTTTGAAGGGGCACTGCAAATACACTCCTCAAACCTATAAACAATATGTACATAGTGAAATACACAAAAATGACTTAAGCATAATATTTTTTGAGGTACATACCATTTCTGGGCTCCGCCAATGGTACTCCATCAAAATCAATAATCTCATAGCTCATAGTACCCTTTATCATGAACACATTTAACGATGTATGGAACTAGCCAGACTGGCTCAAAATTTCTAGATCCTAGCTTATCAGACTCTTGATCATATAGAAAAACAAGGCCACCTTACGAGAAGGTACGATTCTTGACATTCTTATCATATTGCGCCTTAATGCATCTCTTATAGGCTTCATTAGCAATCACAACGTCTCTTATGGGCTTCATTAGCAATCGCAACATCACACCAGGTTTCATCTAATCGTGTTAGATGTAAGGGACATTCTTCTTCTAGGGAAGTGGCAGGAAGAAGTTCAACATCAAATTTTAGAGATGGAATTTTGCACTCAATAGGAAGGATTAATTCTGAACCATAAACCAATTGAAATGGTGTGAATTTTGTGGTGGTTCAAATAGAGGTTTGGTATTCCCATAAGGCTACATATAGAATGAGATGCCCATACAATTTGTGGATCTCTATCATGTGTTGAAGCATCATTTTAAAGACTGTTGATTGCTTCAACTTTCTTGTTCGCCTGTGGGTAGTAGGGAGTTTAGATTTCATGGTGAAGGCCCATGGTGTGTAACTATAGCATGTGGCATGCCAAACCTTGTAATGATATGATTGAAGAGAAAGAGAGCAGTTGTTTTGTCAGTGTTATTATATGTATACGTCGCCTCGACCCATTTGATAAAGTAGTTTACTGATGCAATAATGTAGCCATGCCTCCCGAACGAGTGAGGGTTACATGTCATAAAGTCAATTCCCCTTTTCACTAAAGTAACAACGTCGATAACAAGGTGTAAAGGAGCTAGTGGAGCACAAGTTTTATGATCGTATATCTGGCAGGCATGACACTTTTGGACCACAAGTATGCAGTTGTGAAACATAGTAGGCCAAAAGTAAATAGCACAAAAAATATTCTATGTGGTAGCATAACCAAACATATGCCCACCATATGCCCCAACATGGAACTCATTTAGGGTTTTATTGGCATCCTCATGAGTGAGGCACATTCAGAAAATCATATCGATACTACGATGATAAAGAGTGTCGTCATTTATGATATAGTATTTAGCTTGATATTAGATACGTCACTGGTCAAAGCGAGAGGTATTGGGCCAAAAAATATGAGTCTGGAGATATATGATGATATATCCATACCATGGGTCATATGAATCTATTAGGAACAACGACTTGTTCGAAGTAGAATCGTCGTATACCATTTGAGTTTTGGTAGTGGGAAGGTTGCAAATCAGCTCGACAAAGACTAAGAATTTCTTTGACTTGGATTTGATGAACTCCGAATCAAGTTCTTGGAGGATGAAAATCCATTTGGAACAATTTCCCCTAAGTAATTATCATGAAAATATGTATGTCATGGGGTTACAATTAGAAAAAACCATAGTCTTGTGAAGCAAGATATAGTGGTGAAACCTTTGTACAGCTTGCACACCCGCCAAAGCTAAATTTTGACATGAGTATATTTGATCTCAGTATCATTGAAGTTATGACTTAAATAATAAATGAGATGCTTATTCCCTATTTCATCCTCTTAGACCAATACCATAGTGATGGTAATAGCTGCAGTGACGAGGTAAAGGAATTAATCACATTGGTAATCTGGGGGATACAACAACGATGCCTGAATCAGAACATATTTAAAAGCATTGAATGCATTTTGAGCATAGTAATCCCAATGGAAGAGAACCCCTTTATTTAACAAGTGAGTAAATCCTTTTGCTAATCCGGCATAATTGGGAACTAATATCCATAGAAAGTTATCCTTCCCTTGGAGTTATTGTAGCTGAACTAGGGAGGATGGAGCATGCAGATCTAGGATCACCTGAATTTTCAGTGGGTCAATATGAATTCCTTTCCTCGACACGATGAAGCCAAGAAGTTGAATAAAACTTACAAAAAAATCATATTTGTGTGGATTGAGCCTGATTTTATACTGTCGAAAACATAAAAATATAGCCCTAAGGTGCATCAGATGATCTAAAAAAAAAATTGAATAGGAAGGAAGGTCATCTAAATATGGTTGTAGAATGTGTTTAATATCATGGAAGGCATAATTCACGTCCCTCAGAAAATTAGCCCAACATTTATTAATATGAAAGGGAGATTTTTATAAGAGAAAGTGCCCCATAGCAAATGAATGTTGTTTTATGTTGGTCTGATGGGAGAATTTTTATGTGTTTGTATCTAGAAAATCTATCTATAAAGGAAAAAACTTCGTTCCATCACAATCATAAAAAAATTGGTTGAAGAACAAGGTAGGATAATTTTCCTTAGGAAAAGCATGATTTATGTTCTAGTAATCAACACACACACAAGAATTATTCCCTGTTTCTTCATGACAAGAATAATGTTGGAGAACTAATCAGTTAATGGTACTGGGTAGATGAAAGTATCACATAGAAGCTTTTCAAATTCATGTTTAATAGTAGAAAACTTCTTAGGATGAATTGTGTTAGCCCTCCATAATTTTCAAGATTGGCAAGAACAAGTGACCGAGGACAACATCAAATCACTTTGGAGTCAAGGACCTAGCCTTCTTAGACTCAAATAGGGCTCTCTCAGTTTTATGATTTAAATCGATTTAAATTGTGGGTTATAAGTACTGATATTAGGATAGTTACAGTGATGGGGGTTGTTTGTTTGATTGATTGCGTGGTTGGACAGATAGGGCCGCAGAGGCTATTCCATTGGGCGATGGAGTCAAAGGCTGGAACGACACATCAAAATCAAGAGAAAATCACAGGGCAAGCTAACTGTGCTAAATGGATCTTAAGATCTGTATGAATTATGAGGTGAAAGAAACAGTAAGGTTCAGTAGTGACTAAAGAGAAATTAAGAATTATTTAATCAGACTTCAGTAGAAAACATTTAGATTGTAAATGCAGACAAAATTAAGGCTCTCCGACAACAAATCTTAATCTAATATTTCTGATTTACAATTATGAACAGATACATAGCAGAGAAAAAAACATAAACATTTAAATAGAGAATAAACACATCACCATTTTAACACAACTCAAGAATCTTGTAACGGTCTTTTATTATTGATGTCCAACTCCAAAATTATAGTGCTCCAACAGTATTTCTTACAATACAGGTGCTAAAATATCCAACCCTTGATAATTATAATTCTAGCAGTATTTAACTAAAAACTAAGTCAGTTTTCCCTAATCTACTTTGGCAAACTTCATTTATTAGAAAAAAACTGAAATTTGACAAGTGTGGCCATGCAAGGCCCGAATAAAGAAAATATCTTGTAACACTACCTGTGGAATTAATTTCGGTAACTCTTCAAGAATGTAAAAACTCAGGCGGCTCTTCGTGAATCCAACAGATGATTTGGAGCTGACTAAGATGGTTGTGAGGAGGCAACGTAGGGTGGTTCTGACATGTGGCTCTCTCTCTGGGCCACCACTGCACAGATTATAAAGGAGGATGCACTGCTAGCACAGCTAATCAACCGGTGGTTGTGCTGATGTGTCTATTGTGCCTTTTTAATATTGAAATATACACAATCTATTCCACTCTCTTTGGCTGGGTATCTTCGTGCTTATAACTTGTCGGTACACTTCATCCACATCTGTGTATTTTTTGAAAGTGGGTATGGTAAGGAAGACATGCTTCAACTCATGTTGAATAAATATTTAATTACTCAAGAGATCCCAGATAACTTTCCTGGTCACTCTTCCTTGGATGCTAGTGAATTTGGTGACATCCTTAGCTGTTTCTCTGAGTTTAATCACAAAAATTGAGGGCAATCCTTTTGTTATCAGTGGTTCAATCTTGTTCAGGAATCCGCTGATGACCATGTCCAACTCACGACATTTCTCCTCCAATTGCCTTACTAAATTTCTCTTAGTGAGGATCCTCTTCACTTCTACTATGGTTGTTGTTCTGTCTGGTACATCTAGTACTTCAAGCTCATAGCTGGTCTTAGAGTTCAGGAATTCTATAATCTTAGGGGTTGTTTTTGGCATGTTTCCTAATTCTTGATTTGATTTATCAATGGCCACTGCACATTTTTCCACCAAATCTTGTTGTTCAAAAATGATGTTGATGGGGTGCCACATTTCTTCCACTGACTTAATGATACTACCCTAGATTATCAACTTCATTTGGCCCAGAATGTTGTTGTCTGCAAATTCCTTCTCTACCTTCTCCAATCTCTCGATCTGCTTCTTGGCTATCTCGTGGGTAGTTTCAGTCCTAGCCTTTTGATCTTTTAGGATGAAAATTTGTGCTTCCAATTTCTGGATCTCTTGTAACTGTAGGGTCATGCTTTCCATGGCTTTTGACAACTGGTCTGTCATAATAGGTGTACCACCAGATGTGGGAAAAATTGATGGAATTGTTGAGATGGGGGTAGCTTCCACTGAGATGAGTGTACCTCGAGCTGAATCTTCTTTCTCTTTCAGTAGTTTCTCCATCTCATTCTCCATCTGTTTGATTTGGGTAGCCTATTCTACAACCAATTTAAAAATCTCTAACTTCCGTGATTCCTCTTCCTCAATGCCTTTGGCCAGGGGATCTTCTATTACTGGCATATTGAGTTGCTTCTTGAGGGCTGCTATATCAACATTATTCTTCTTCAAACCTCCTCCACAGCTTGAACATTGGCTGGGACATGACCCAGCTTCAATATTAAATCTTCTAAAGACTTAATCCTTGAGTATTTAGCCATGGAAGATATCTTTTCTATCCTGAGTTGTGATTAAGCATTGGATAATGATATCTAAAGCTTTGAAAAGCTCATAGCATTACTTGTCAAGGTGGAGGCCACCATCTCTCCAGTCTTCTTGTGTATTTCCATCTGATCAATGGGATGGATGTCCCCGACATTAAATTCAAATGATACATCTTGTAATATCCCGATCCTTGTGGTTGTGGGACCAAAGCTTCTAGAAATGCCATCTGCATCCTTTTATTCTCAGTGTCAAAAGCAGATAGTATCCTGCTTTTTGAACTTGGGGTCTGCTTCTAGAATTGGTTGTAATTTTTGGTCTTCAGTACCTCATTTCTCAATTTTATTTCCTTAAATGTATCATAAACTGATCTTTCTTGACCTTCTATGGCAGGTCTGGAAGTAGATGTCTGCAAGGTATGCTGTTGCAGAGATGTTCTGGTAGTAGATGTAGGGGAGACTATTATTTGACCATCCACTAGAGGTGGTCCAGGGGTGTCTGCCATATGAACCATTGTTTGCTGCCCTAACTCCCCTCCTTGACCAATATCCATATGCACTCGGGCCCTCTTCCTATATCTTATTTTGAATTCTCTGCTAGAGGTATCAGTCACCGAAGGTGACTGATCCTCTCTTGGCCTTTTTCTCCCTATCTCTTTTTATTACTCTTTCCCCTTATCTTCTCTTCCTTCTGCATTCTCCCTTCCTTGTGATGTTGGGGTATGGACACTTGGAGTGGACAGCACTAGTTCTTCATCTTCATGGAGGGTATTAGTCACCTATTCTATTTGATTGGCATATTTTTCAATTGAAGGCCTATGCGTGTGAACATAGGGTGTGGAATTGATTTCCAACCTCTTCCTAGAGATAATCCATGCAGGGTCATATGACCAAGTGAAACTGTGACTGAAGCCCATATCCTTCAGTATATTTTCTAATTCCTCTCTTGCTGCTCTACTATTGCAAATGAAAGGCCCAATTTGTGTTTTGATCTTGAATTGAGTCTTCTTCTTTGTAGAGACAAAGTGGAGCTCATCTACATGTATCATTTGCCTTATGTATTCAAGTGCAAAGATCCTCATGGTGAGGAACTTTGGAAGTTTGTAGGGAGTTATCTCACTTCCATAGACTAGAAACCCTGTGTAGTTTTGATACAAATACCAATGTGTTGTCTTCACTCATTCTGTTAGTTGCATGATTTTTCTGATTTCCTCATTTATCCTGGGCTCTGCTACATGATTGAGTGTGACGATGGCTGGATGCACAAATGAATCCACAAAATCCTTGTATGTAAAATCCTTCTGATCTTTTAGTATCAGGGTAGTCCAGAATATGACATATTGGGTCTCATTATCTGCATTTACCTTGGACATATGAAACTCAAACCTTCTATATTGGAAATAGACAAACATATATACCAACACAGAGGAATATTTGAAAACCTCCTCTATGTCAAACTTTAAAAACTGCTCATGAATTTCCTTTGCAAGAAATTGAGCATAGTTGAACAGGACTGTGGGTTTAGCACCTGGGGAAAGAGAGGACACGAAACCTATCAAAGCTTCCTCTACCCATTGATTAGTGTGACAACCTAAAAAATAAGATAATACAGACATAATGTGCTAGGTCCTATAAAAAAAGGTATATGAGGGACAAGGAGGGTTCTTTGCAGGAATTGGGGTATCAGGGGTCATGGAAAACTATAAGGTTTTGGCTCTGTTGGCAAGGTCAAAATTTTGATAAAATTATCTGAGGATTTCATATGAGAAAGGGACCAATTTTTCAGAAGTTTGGGCCTACATCATCTGCTGGATGGATTAGGCATTGACTGAAAACAATATTTCTCCTGATGGGGTGACTATGGTCCTCTCGTTAATATCATAACAACTCCTGCACTTCCTGATGAACTCTGGGAAACTATGGGTATTTGGGAAGATGTAAAGGGGAAACTGGGTCTCCCATATGCTAAGGTCATCTGTTCCTTCAAGGAATTGGTCCTCAAACCAGAAGTAAACATCGAACAAATTAGAACTAGACTTTGTCTCATGAATCTTATAATTTTTGTCTGCTAGAGCCAATTGATCCAGGTCCACTTATGGGTAGACCATTGGATTAAAAGGCTTTTGGTCTAGCTTTGGAGGAATTTTCCTCAATGATCTTTCTTTCACAAACCTGAAATGGAGAAATGGATAACAGAGAGGTGAACTTGAGAAGGGAAATGATAATGGGTCAGCACTGGGAAGGGATATAATAGCGGGGAAGAATCACTGAGATTAACAATCTAAAGGAGTCCTGTAATCCAGTTTCGCATAGTGCTGCTAGTTTTCCTTTTTCAATTCACACTTGCTTCAATTTTACCTACAAATTCAATCTTTGTATTAGTTCGACAAAAACTACAGAGTAAACTCTGTAGCTATGCCAACCTTTGAATATTTGAACAACAATGCAAAGGTATGGAGGTGGCGCAGGTCCATTGGGTAACGACCTGACCATTTATGGCACAACGATTGTTTGAAGGGGAGAGGGACGTGACTTCAAATAGACAGCGGGAGAAAAAATATGGCGTAGGAAGTGCATGCAATGGTCAGAAAGGCACAACGGTTTGGTGAAATGACGCAAAAAGATTTTCGGAGGGGGGTGAAAGTGGTAAGCGATGTTAGGAGAGGGTGGTGCAAAAGAGCCTTGAGTGTGACATGTTAGCCGGATGGGTGATATGGGATACGACCCATTCCAAACCCCCCCCTCCCCCTCCCCTCATGATAAAGTTCGAACACAGCGGGGGGGGGGGCGAAAAACGTTGTGGGCCGTGTGATGTGTGGAGGAGGGCGAATATAGTGGGAAGCTGCGGGAAGTTTAACATAGATTTGATGGGGAGAGGAGAAAGTGGGTCTGTCCAAACTTGAAAAATATTTAGATCTTAGTTCTGAGACACATCGTGTCCGTGCTAATATTGCACTTCGCTTTCACGGTTCCTTATCTTTTCCTGAGCGGTATCTTTTAAGACTTGCAATGTGCGTTATGCGGCTGGGCTCCACTACATCGCATATCGCACGTCGGGGATTATAAGACTTACCTCCCACGCCATATACTACAACTTTTTCAATTTTCGATCTGAAATCAGGTCCCACCCATCACACATCATAAGTCGGCAACTTTAACATTTTCCCTTTGCACTTACTCTTTAAAACTTGCGATGCGCGCTATGTAGGCCAGGACCACGTCACTGCCATGTCATCAAAGTTCATCCGTGATATGTGGGGTCAAATCCACGTCACCATGCCACGTCAACTGCCACATTACTTCATGTCACAGATCGGTGTTAATAAATTTTACCTTTGCACTTGTTTTTATAAAATCCGCGATTTGTGATCTGTGCTCGGGGCGCACCCATCACACTTCGTACTTCACTAAAATTAAAATTTACCCCTCACACTTTGTCTTTTATCATTTGCGATTTGCGATTGGGCCCCATCATATCACATATCGCCCGTTGGAAATTTTCACAATTTCCTCCTACAACAATCGTTTAAAACTTTTGATGTGCGCTTGCAATCACATCGCAAAAACTTAGCATTGCGGGTGCTTATAGGTAAGTTGTAAATGGCTCTAAGTGCGACATGCGACGCGCTAAAATTTGGAAAGTGCAAAATGGTGGAAGGTAAGTAAAATTATGAAATTCAAAGGTTTATATGCGGATTTTAGCCATGTATAAAGGTTGGATGGGTCCTACCAAACCGCATCAGCAGAGATTTATGTTTCGGAAATGACTTAAGAAGAGGTGATTTAAACTTGCAGGCTGTGAAGTAAGACACGACTACTAGTGGGTGGGTGGAGCTTATCACAATAGATTTTATGACTTTAGCATAGAGAAATAAGCTCGAATGGTTATCTATGTGGGTCTTGGGGGTTTAAGTGGGATTCAGAGCATCAGATTTCGGAATTTGGGAAAATGAAAGGTAACAAGGGGATAGATGACATGGATTGGGGGAAATATGGAGTTTTTTCTCATTATTACACTTATTCAACAACCCTGCCTTCTTCCTTGTACTAGAAATGGCAGATGATTTCATGTGCAGCTCTTTCGCAGCCAGGGTCTCCCTTTCTTCTCTGAAAATAAATGATAGTCATAGAATATTATTTTCAGCAAACAAAAAATCTAACCAGTGATCAGTCACCTTGTAACACTGTGAAATATAGGAGTCTAACAAATTGGACGTAGGAGTTTTTGAACTGGCTTAGCGTTAGGATATGTTTTGATTTCATGTACAATAATTTTTGGGTCAATACCTATCATCTCTTCATAGGACAAGGCGAAAATGTCTCGAAATTATGGAAAAGGTCATTATAGGTCTTGATCTCATTGGGAGATAAAGACACACTTATATGGACATTCTTGAAAATTTTGGGTTTGATTGAAATATCAAGAGGAAAATTCTCCTCAATATTTGACAAACTCTCCTCGGAATCAATATCATGGAAGGAATCTGAAAACATCTCAACAAAATTGGGTGAATGCTAGTCACTAAGATTATCCTTGGAGGAATTTGACAAGGAATAACGATGGTGACGATCGTCCCATGGCACACAATCTGGCATCATGATCTCCATGATGATCTCATTAGTAAAAAATGTAAGGATTAGAAGACGTGCCATAATCTAAGAAGTAGTCAACCCAATTAATCAAAGAGGAAATATTAGAGTGTGTCGCACATGCCGAGTATATGGATTCATATTCAAGCTCAATAGGACTAAATGATATGCGGTTGCCAAGTGTATCAATATTAGATTCATCCAGTACTATCCCAGGATAAAATGAAATAGTACCTGAAGATATCATGTTGACGTAGGGAACCATATTCGAGTTGTCAAGAAGAGGAGGCTTAACATAAAAGTTTCCCATGAGGGAGGAATCCTTAAGCAAGCCTACCTTGACATGCTGATATGGATGCGGGGTTTCTCCCACAAGAGGGATGCTTCTAGTAACTTGAGAATTTTTGGAAAAGAAGGTGAGCTGATCAATGACTACTATGCCCCTTGATGAGTGAAAGATATCATTCTAAAATAAGTCAAGATGAAAAAAACCATAACATAAACCCATGTACAAACTAGTAGAAGATTATAATCTGATGGTCTGTTAATGACTTCGAATTCTACCAACATCATCTTTCCCGCTAATTCAATTTTTAATGAGCTTAAAATCCCATAAGGCTCAAAGCCTCGTCCACCAAAATCCTTCAAAGTAGTCAGTGGATGGTTGAGCTAACGAGAAATAATGGCTTTCCAATAAGAACGATACATAATACAGTTTGAAGCACCATCATCCACAATGGTTCGATGAATATTCTTTCTCCAGAAAAAAACTTGAATCATAAAATCAAATTGTGCTGGGAGTCAAGGCATATGCTTCTCATGATTAAAAAATACGAGATTAGAATACGAAGGATCAATACCTCCAATTGCAGACAATAAGTCCTTCTTCTCGGTGGGACAATTTTGCAACACCTCAAGAGTCGAAATAAGTGAAGAAGATTGGGATAGATCCTAAACTATGTTATAATTCTGTGCAGCTCTCGCATGAGGGTTAAATGAAGATTTGTGGATAATGCCCTTCAGAGGTTTAATTGTAAATTCAGTGGGAACCATATTCAAGGTAGGATTCAAAGTAGATGAGGTAGAAACAACAAGTTGATCAGTAAACTATCTAGTTAAGTAATTAAGATTACCATAATCCTTATTCCTAGTTGCCACCATAACTTCATTTTTCAGCTGGGTAGAAGAAAGCATCATTACCGAGGAAGAGGAAGAAGGACCCTGAGTAAGCATGTTAGTCTCATGATTAGGAAAGGGATGTGTTAATACAACGGGAACAAAAAATGACTTAAGAAATTTTATTTACTTCTTCCCGATGTGGAAAGTCACAAGTGAAACATGTTCCTCATTACATATTAAACATCGATAATGATATTTCCTCTTTTCTTTAGAAGACTGACTATTTTTTTTTTCTTGTGGAGGGTTATTTTTCTTCTTCTTACCTTTTCCTTTCTTCTTAATTCCTGGTTGTTGATATTTTCCCTTTGTGGATTGAATGACATTGATATCGGAAGTAGAAGCTACAAGAGTAGTTGTAGAGGGGTTTGGGGTGGCCACAACAAGAGTCAAACCAAATGGTTTACTCACCGAATGCTGGCCAGAATAACAAATCACGCCATCAACGACATGTGATTCTTTAATGGGAGGTTGAGGAATAGTATGCACAGGTTGCAGAGAGTTTGGTATTTTATCATAAAGCATGCCAGATTGCCTATAAACAATATCTAGATATTGAGCACAAGAAATTACTTTCTCTTCGGTCACAACTCCCCCCTTAGCAACATCTTTAGTAATAAGTGCCTGTAAATATTTGGTAAGCCATTTAGCTAAGAGATGATCAGGAACATAAGTCTTGACCAAATGATGACAATGTCACCATTCATGAATGCCATCAGAGATGTGAGTGGAGTCAGGTTGTTTGAAATTGGTCAAAAGTTCAGTTTTGATCTCATATTGAATGGGTAATTGAAAATGTGTTAGAAATATAGTAGCTAAGAAACTAAAATTTTTGAACGAAGCTCGTGGTAATTCAATATACTATTTTTTTTCCGTACTAGTAATTGTGTGCTGGAAAATACGTAAACAGATGGAGTCATTATTTAAAGAGTTCGAAGAACACCATAAATGATATGTCATGACATGTGTAAATGAGTCTTCTCCAGGATTTCCATTGAAATTTGGGATATCACTGGAAAATTTCATAGGAATAACTGGCCACCTTGGAGAGTGACAAATGGGATAATTTGTAAGACGGGTCATATATGGAAATTCAAGGGTTGACACAAATGGATACTGCATATTAAAATTCAGCGGAGGGTATCCTAGGTAAGATGGAATTTCCTGAATAATAGGTATATGTTCTCCTAAATAGGGAGGATTTTTATAACTTGGATAAACATAACCTTGTTTCCCAGTTCTAGGATAACCTTGCAAAGGTTGAAATGGTTGGGTTTGCAGTTGCTGACCTTGGTAAGGAATTTGAGGAATGCCTTCGAAGGACTGGCCCTTGGGATTTTGAATCATCCTAACATAAGGTTGACTAGAATTTGTCTGTGCCATATGATATACAAGTTGACCTACATGGATTTGAGGAATAACATGTCCAAGAGGTGGATACTATAAGAGACATCGAAGAGGCTGGGTAAGTGGGGCTTGGGAGGCCCCAGATACGAGTGGAAGAGGTTGAGTTAAATGTGCAACATGTAAAGGTTGACTTACATGAAATTGAGTTTGAACAGGTTGAGATATAGGTTGACCAGTAGAAATTTGCGATGAAGATGGAACCTATTGAGAAGTTTTAACTTGATTCACAACCGAGCTAGGTTGCATGGCCGAAGTAGCTTTCCAAGAACTAACAACCATTCCAATATATGGAGGATTAAAATGAGGCTAAGAACTTACTTGTGGTATTTTTCCAGGAGATGTGAGAAACCCAGCTACATGTTTCCCCCCTGCAGAAAGAGGAAGGGAATACGAAGGAAAATTCCCCCCAAGAGGAGGGTACCCAACATAATATGAACTGGGCTATTGTAAGTGTCCATATCCACTGAAAAATGAACCATATTGTTGCTCAACTATTGGTTGAGATGGGGGAGGAAGAACATATTGTTTAGTGATCATAAAATAAGTTTCAGATGGTATTCTAGAAAAATATGACATGGGAGAGGTCCATGGACTGGATGATGCACCAAAAAAGGTATCAAAAAATGATTGGTAACCAGGTGGGATGGATGGACCACAATATAAATGTGTCTCTAGTGATTTTACAAACATGGAATAGTTGCAACATGGGTCTTCTCAATCATAGTGGTATATGTTGGTTGATAAACCATAGAAGACTCAACCATGGTTAAATTTCCAAAAGAATATTTCTGAGAACAACTCACATGTGAATTAAAAGGAGAATCAAGTAAAGGAGCTGGCGCTAGAGTATGAGGAGGAGGGAATTGATAGAGATGAAGTCCTCTCAAATGAAAAGGATAATAAGTTCAAGACTCTTCTTGAGGGATCTCCTCAATATTCATAAGACCAGGTGGAAGTTATTCACCGTCGGGTCCAATATATATAGGTTCAAGTTGAGCCAAAGACAAAGGAAGAGAAGAGAAAGGGCTTGAAGTAACACACATAGTTAATTGAGGGTCCTCAGATTGTATAATATCAGGTTTTAGTATATATGATTCCAGAAAATAAGGTTCAATGACCTTAGGTAATAAATTCACAGGTGCTTCTATTTTGATTGTGTCAGACTCACCAGTAAACAAAGAAGTGCTCTTAGGTTTGGTACTCACAAGAAGAGATGATTATGGGGGAATAAATTTTGATTGAGGTCTAGAAGGAGTAGCTCCCAAAGTAATAGATTTAGTAGTATACTTAATTTTTTTCTTACAATGTCCAAGAGTTTCCTCAGGTGGAAGAGGAGGAAATATTTTCATCCTACAAAAACGACAGGGTTAAGAGGGTTTTTCTTCCACGTTGGTTCAATAAATTTTAGAAATAAACACAAAATAAAATAAAAAATGGGGTAACTAGGTAATCATGGGTTTACCAAGAAAATGTGAACAGTAATATACCACATTGGAGAACCAAGGATTTATGTACAGGTAGACAATCTTCGCAAATGTTGTGTTCCGTGTATCACAATGTACAAGGTGTCTGACTCAGTTACCTAAGGTGAGGATAGAAACCTAGTGTGAACTTCCAAAATATACCCGAAGGTATGTGGAAGCGCAGTCTATGTTAGGGTTTTCTAATATGTAACCGTATGATGAGATATTTCCCATATAATTTTCATGCGAGGAGCACCATACAATATACCCAAAGGTATGTGGAGAATGGTCCTATACACTTACATAGTTGGAGCAATATATCACCCCCGGGATGCAACGTTGGAAAAAAATGACAACTCCTATGTTTATAGACATTGGAACACGTCTCTAGCCTAGACCTATAGATATTTGCATTGATTTTTCAAATTATACTGGATTGATTCAGTAAATTTTAAAGTTAATCTTGAATTAAGTTTCAGTTTTCAAGTCTCACTGCAAATTTCACCTGAATATCCTAAAGTGTATTCTAGTATGAAAACAAAATATTTTATTTTCAATAAAAAAATATGTATGGAAGGGAGGAAAGAAACAATAATGAAGCATATTAAATGAAACAAACAAGATCTTCCAACCCAATTTACCTAATGCAACTGTTCCAATTTCCAATTTCACACAAAACCCTAAATGGAATTCAAAAGATGATATTTTTCTTTTCAAACTTCTTAATTTTCAAATGAAATGAAAACTAAGATGCTACTATATTCCCGATAAAAGAAATCACATAACATGATGACTGTAATATCAATTTATTCAATCAATAAATGATCAAGTGAAATTTTTTCCAATTACCTAAATGGTAAGTAGAAAGAAAAATCCAAAGGAATTCTTATCAGAGGCTATCAAAACCAAAAGTAAAGAAAGTGAAGTCTTTCAGAGGTAAAGACACACTCAGGGATAGAATGAAAACTAGTTGAACCAAATCAATTCAAATATCAAGGGAAAAATAAGCAATTTTTTTCATCTTACGGGGATCAGCATAGGTGCAGAACATGCACCAGTGCTCTGCAACACAGGTGTGGAACATGCACTTGTGATCTGCAGTGAAGGTGCGTTGGGGTGCTCTGTCTCCAGATCATGGGGTGTGCTGAGGAAAATTCAGTGCCAAAATTTGACACAAAAAATAAAATCAATCTTAGAGAAAGGATTTCCTAGGGCCAATCAAGGTCTGAGTGAGGAAATCAAGGTTGGTTCAAGAGGTTAAAAAAATGCTTAAGTCAAGGAAACCTCTAAGGGAATAAATCATTCCCTAGTGGAGTTTCCAATTTGTTATGCGAAATTTATGATTGCGGACAAAAATAATTTCCCTAGAAATAGTGGAATGGTCAACAAAAGACAAAGAATATAGATTTTTTCCTAGGAGAAATTGAATAATGGGAAATAATCCTACTTGGAATCCATCATAAGCTTCAATTTCCTCCTTGTTTGTGAGTTCCAACTATAGCTCCAGATGATATAATTAGAACCTGCACATACAAGCAAAACAACCCAAGGATCTACAACATCTATGAAGCATAATTCAAGTAATTTATTCAATGAATCAACGAGGCATTGAAATACATGGAGATAAAAATGATACAACACATACAAGAAAAAAAGATACTCTTTGTATTAATAGAAATAGCATAGAGTTTACAACCAAGAATAGTAGATGATCTTGTAAGGATCTCCCCGAGTTGATTTGTACTTCCTTATCACAAAGCTCACCTCAATGTCACTATAATGCATGAATATTATGTCTCCTTTAGGTTCAAAGAAACAACATGAGGGAATAATCAATCTCCAAAAGCCAACCCTAATTCTATGGATGTCAGTAGATTTATAGGAGAGGTAGGGTAGTTTAGGATTACCACAATGGAATTAAAATTTACAAATGAAGGGAGAATAAATTAAAGGGATAAGAGGTGAATTATCCAAGGCAGGATCATATATTATTCGAGTCCTTATCCATGGTAAATGGTTAAAACAACCCCTGGAAGCTTCTGTAAGAAGAATATTCGGAAATATTTTTACTTTTCCCAAATTTCTAGAAATAACACACCTGCAAAAGGGAGAAACCAACTATGATCGGCACTAGTGCAAAAAGGAGCAACCAATGCTGAACTTAAGTGTTTAAAGGGACAATGTGCATTGGGGTTAAAAACATTGATTTTGAGCAATTAATCCTAGAAAATCAAAATTTTTGGAAAGTTCATACTTATGGCTTTCTGTAGGGATGATGAAAACATGTTCACAGATGTTGATTGATTGAGTTTGTAGGCCTATTGACTAGATGTGAAAAAATGGTCTATAAAAGGAAGATATAGGAAGAAAGCATGAGTAGCTATCTTGGAACTCATAGAAGCCAAAGAATAGGGATTCACACACTAGATTTTGAAGGAATCAATATGATAAGAACCAAAGAACCAAGATTTTGTCAAATTGGACCAAATAAAATGGACAAGATCAAAGTGGTAAAAGTGGATCATATCAAGCGAGCAAGATTAAGGAGGAAGATCTATAGAAGGTTTATGGAGGATAGGTTATTTTGATATTCTTCTTAGTATATGTTGAGATGTTATTGAATTGAAGATATAACTTCTATGATTGTGTATATATTGTGAAATCAACTGTTTTGAGTCTCGCTCTGATGTATCATTTTGGAAGATCTTGCACTTTGATGCTGATCCAAAATGTAATGGTCTTGCTTTATTAATAAAATGAAGTGTTTGTGGGTAATTCCGTGTATGAGTGAAGGGAATGACTTATTTGGACATTCCCATTTAACTTTTTTCTTTTCTTTTATGATATGTTGTTGGTTATTTTAGTATTCATTACTGCAAATGTATTTAATTTAACTACATAATGGTTTCCGAAGAATTATGTCATTGATGCATAAATATTCATGTAATGAAATCTATGTGTGATAAGTTGACCCTTGATCCTTCTTTCTGATCCATTGTATCTTAATTCTATCAACACACCTCGGGTGATATGTTTCTCCTTCGTGTAGGATTAAAAGGGACGACGTTGCACTAGACTACAATGGAGCCCTTTGTTGGAAACCAAAGGTTGAACCCTGGGTATACCAAGTTTAATTTTGTGCCAAAAAATGGTTCTACTTCCGAGACTATGAGTATTTTGAGGGGATCTAGATCATGGTATCAAATATTCTTAGAGGGGATCTTCAATATTGTTGGTGTTATCACCAGAAAATCGGACAGGAAAAGGATATCATGGAATTAGGAAGAAATCTTTCGGTAAAAATCACATTATCATGAACAAAGTCGACGCGTTTCGAACCAACCAGTGTGGTTCATCATCAGGACTAGGACTAGGTGATATCATGGAATGTCAAGCAGAAGGATTTACATGATGGAAAAACATTACAGAATCTGGAAATTTAACTTTTTCTAAGGTCAAAAGGAAAATTTATTAAGTCGCGCACAAAAGACAGTCGCACAAAGCACTCCGTGTGGGATTTTCTTCAATAGCAACTCAAATCTCCGCGGCTATCCCTCAAGAAGATGTGCGGTCCTCGATATGAAGGAAGGTCACTATTCGGGACCACTTTGCACACTTCAGGAAGAAGATTCTCCACTCAGGGCCACCTAAGGACAACTTCCTAGAGCCACCTTGAGGCCTCAAGTGAGCACACAATGGAATAAACCACCACTCTTGGGTCACTATCCACAATTGTACCAAGAGAAGGAAGAAAATTTTAATTTTTCCTATAAAATACCACCATGAGAAGAAAAATTTAGAACACATTGTTATGCTGGCCAAATTTCCCATGGGAAAACTAGCAGTGTGTTGTCCAAGTAGAAAAGGAGTGAAGGGAATAATTTTTTGGCCATATAACATCTCAATCCCAAAGGAGAAGTGCATTAGCTGTCCGTTATCCGATCACTCATTCGAGGAGAAGAGAGAGGCTTGAAAAAAGCTTAAGGGAAGAGTCCTCCTTGCTTTGATTACTAGAGCTCCATAGCTCTAAGGACTCACTGCCAGTGTTTTAGTGTTCTACATGTTTCTTACCACCAAAAAATAATAAAAGGGGATTCGTTCTCCATTGGTATTGTTATTTACTCAATATTGAGCTTGTGTTATATTTGTATTTGTTGTTTTTTGTTTCCACCTCTTTTGTAGTATGCTATGTTTTATAACTAGTTTTTCTACATGTTATGATGCTTCACTAACCATATAACAACCCATTTTTGCACGGTGACATTTATTTTAGGATATAAATAACTCCTACCAAGCACTGGTGCATTTAATACACCCTCGTACTAAACACACCAATACAGGATTGGTGACTCCACTTCTTTTTCCTCTCAAGCTAAGCGGTTGTTGTTTTGCAGAACCTCTTTTCTGCTCAAGATTGCTGCAGGACCATTTCTCCTCTTTCTCAGCTTCTCTCATTCACCCTCTGTGAAGAGATTAAGTTTAGGAAAAGCGAAATTTCCGTGCATAGGAAAACCGCGTGCGTTCAGCTTAGACAGACACGTAGGTCCACGCGCCTGTGTAGAAATAACCCATGCGGAAACCAGTGAGCCATTTTTTTACTGATTTTATCCATTTTTTGCAAGTGTAAAGTGACTGGTATCCCATAATAAATATTCCAGCACTATGTTATGGTGTTTCTTGACTGTTAGGACATGTTTTTAGTTGAACTTTAGCTTAGCTATTTCATAGTTCTAATTTGAGTTTATTATCAGAAATTAACATAGTTTAATTAGGAGGAAAGTAAGTGGTTTTTAAATCCACACATTATATTTGAATGAAATTATTAGTGATAATAGACACCAAACACATAAGTAATTAGTAGAAAGTTAGTGGCCCATATCCATGCATCTTTAGCTATTTTTCAATTTTTCAAAATTTTGAATTAAGTTTAGTTTGAATTTTGCATTAGGATTTGGGACTAGGATCAAAGTATCTAAGAAGACAAGTAATATATGCATCCCTTGCACCTTTTGGCGATCCTGGGTACAAATATAAAATATTTATTTTGATATTTTTCCATCTCCCTATAGTGCAATATTTAGTCTAAAGAGGAAAAATTGTCAGCGGCCCATTATCTGTGAATTTTTTACTTTCTGAAAGGAACAATCAAACATAGTTTAATTAGGAGGGAGTGTTAAGGATCATCTCATATCTGCATCCTATAAAATTGTGATTGTACAATTCATTACACACAAAAAGCTTCAATAAGTTAGGATTTTTGTCCTCTTCTTACCGTCGCTTCAACGAGGCACACCATAAGAAAAGTAAGACTCCTTAAAACTAAACATTAATTGAAATCACTAAAATATCCCCATAGGGGCGAAAAAATAATTAATAGTTTAGGTTAAGACCATTGGGGGTAGGCATTGAATAAGACACCATGGTAATTTTACATTCTTGAAACATATAATTTGACTATTTAGGGAGCTTAAAATCCATCTATCTGCCCATGGAACAGAATTCCTGAGCGCCACAGAGACCAGATTCAGAGGGGGTGGATATTAGGCCCAATGTGTGCAGTACTATTTGGGGCTACCTGACCCATCTAGTGCTCAGTACTAGTAGCTAAATACCAAGAAGCTCAAGACTCAAATGATCACGTGGGATGACAGTAATTTAGTGACCAAATCTAGGGCATCCTTCCCTATAGGTGACGGTGCAGGGATCACTAAATTCTCTTTCCATTACCTTAGTCGATTCTTCAGCTGCTGGAAGGCATCACCAGTTCTTTCGGGATGTTAGACCCAATACCCACCAGAAGATATCTTCGCAAGGCCCAGTTACATTTGAGAGTGTGAGGACGATTATGTCTTCTAGGATTTTTGATTATCATACGCAAAACAACCAAAACCACATTTTTTGATTGATTGATCACATAGGATTAATCTAAAGGAGAAATTTACCTTTTATTTTTCATTTTGTTTTATGTATGTGATCGCATTTTTCTTTGATAATAATCTCTCTCATCTCAGAAATACTAAAAACTATTCCCAAAATTAAACCGAGTCAACACCATAACAGACCCAATGGGACCTCGTCAATATAGAAATTTTTTGGACCTCCCCCCATTAGAGGGAGGAGTGCCATGTCTTTCGCCATTCAGGTGTCAAAGACGTCACACAACCACCCTTATTGGTTCACCCTTTATCATGGCATATTTAGCTGGAAACCCCAAAAGGTCACCCAATGCCACACCTGTGGAAACCCTCTGAGGGTCACCACACACCACTCCTCCCACAACCCCCATAGGGAAGAGGAGCGCTACCCATTCGGGGAGCCAACTAAACAAATCGTCGGGTAAATCACATGGTACTATCCCCCAGACACCCTCTATACACAACCAGATTCCTGTGTTTTCACAGTCTACAATGGCACTCAATACTCAGTTTCCTTTCCTAGCATATTTAAACCTCCCAGATCTATCAAAGTTAACAAATGATCTCATTGCACACAATCCCAATCGGCACCCCATGCCCATGAAGCTCCCTTCAGAAATTCCAAAATTCGAAGGGAAGCAAGTGGAAGACCCTGGAAATCATGTAATGACTCTCCACCTATGGTGTTCATCAAACAAGATTATTGATGATACTATTCGACTAAGACTATTTCAGCGCACCTTAACCGGACCAGCCACGGAATGGTATGTGGAGCAGCCTTCTACTTCACATGGAACCTTGAGTGCCCTCGATTCTACGTTCCTCACGTATTTTCAGTTACCCATCCACCACGATTCAGGAATGGATTTACTGACTCATTTTAGGCAAACACCAGTTGTCCATATCTCGGACCATCTCCATGAGTGGCGGCGACATCAAATTTTGTGCAAAGCCAAACTCGATGATTGAGTTTCACTGGATCTACTTTTGAAGACTCTCACAACAGAGATTTCAAAGGATGTGGCAATCCAAGGACCTACTTCCGAGGAGTATGCCATTGGTAAAGCCCAACAACTTAAGCTGATATACAGTTAGTCAAGATACATTTATACTATCCTGCATAACGCCCTGCATATGCAAACTTACAAATAATTTCCAGGCGCATCGAATACTGCAGCATTATCCCAAATTCACCTAGGCAACATTATCCCGTACCCCGGTTAGTCGTATGATCCTAACCAGAACATCCCACAACCAGGCTACCATCAGAGTCATCCTGCACCTCTGTAGAACATGACCAATAGGGCATCTTCGTACCATCATTAGCAGAGAGTATCATACCCTCCCATGCAGGGGACCCAGTACACAGCTAGGAACACTGACAGAAGAGATCCTCCCCAACAAACATATGAACCAGGGACATGGACCTCAATATTTCCTCTCCCTAGCAAAAAACCCACCACTGAAAAATAATACACCGGTGAACTTCGTGAAACCTTCTCAGGCCAAACTGCGCCAGTCTTATGACCAGGAGAATCATATTCATCCTCCTAATGTGGTAAGGAAAAATCGAAAAAATAAACAAAAGGGAGATCTTGGACAGGGGGCAATAACCAAAAACGCCCTCCGCGATCTCAGACTGGGGGAAACCCCAACCAAAATTAGAAATAAGATCCAAATAACTCCCAAGGGTAGAACAAGAGGGCTAATCTACGAACTAACCATTCTTGTGCTATTTGTGGTGAGTATATCCATTACACTCATCATTGTCTCGAACTCCCTAAGCTAAAGAAGCTTCAGGGTAACCGTGGACAAGGGGGACCTACACAACAAACAACTGTAATGCAGGAGCTCTTCCCCCACCAAGGGGCGGTTAGTACCCAACAACAACAACCAAAAAATCTATATGAATGGCAAGGAAATGTTCTTTTAGACACGAAATCAAAGTTATGATACCCTTCCAGACACCATTTCATGAGGGGCTAGCACGAGTGCACCTACTGCACTGTTGAATATATAAAAAATGTCTATTGAACCCTTGCAAAAAATGGCTAACGGTCCAACAAGGTGAGTAGGACAAGGTGAGTAGGACACCACTCCAAAGCGGCCATAATTATATCATCGTGGACGATTTAGCACAATCTCCCGCTGCCATGTCAGCTTTAGAGGTCCTGCAAGATCTCCCTAAGAAAAGGAAAGCCTTACTTTCTGCGTTAGGAGTCATCGACCCTGTCGATTCGCGCTTAATGGCTTTTGACTTAGATAAAGCCACTCCCAGGCTTCCTTCATTGGCAGCCTTCCAGATACCGGTGTCAGTCCAGAACATCAATATACACTGATGTGTCATTCATGAGGGTGCATCTATATGCATCATGTCAAAAAGCGTTTGGCAGAAGTTAGGATCTCCTGAATTTAAGCCATCCAATATCACACTCAGAGCATACAACAGGCGCCCTTCTGTTCTCGTTGGTCTTTATCAAAATTTCTCGGTCTTCTTGGCCGACAAGATGGTTCTCACAGACATTGAGGTCTTGCATGCTCAACTGGACTAGAA
This sequence comes from Pinus albicaulis, assembly GCA_034641835.2. Lineage (NCBI taxonomy): Eukaryota > Viridiplantae > Streptophyta > Pinopsida > Pinales > Pinaceae > Pinus > Pinus albicaulis. Next base: position 307,541,524 of record CM076584.1, read on the forward strand.
TATACTCCTTGGGTGGAGTAATATGTACACCATGTCTACCATAGCATCCTTCGTCTTCTGGATTATGATGTTCCCCCATGAGGTTCACATCATCACCATCGACCAATTTAAATACCATGACAAATGGCCCATGACAAACACCAATGTCATTCTACCCTATGTAAACATATCTACAGAATCGCTCATGCAGTATCAAGAATATGGCCCCGACCAATTAAAACCATCATCTATCCTTGGATCATTCCTAGGAGATCCCCTTGTTATACCAGAATCATACAATGATATCACAGGGGGCCCTGTGTGCATGATTTCATCATCAAACATTGAAACCAACCAGGAGACAAAGACTAGTAGCAAAAAAACCGAGGCCACAAACACGACTTTTATACCCTACACCATCTCCCAAACTCCATTTCTATACCCTCCACCAGGTTTCGCTTCAAAACATGTCTTGGCAATGGTAACATTGCCAAACATGTATTTCGTGATACCTATCTGGTACCTGGTCCCACCAACCATGTTGGGAGCCCATGGCATTATGTTCTAGAGCAAGTATAATTCTTCCCCCAGCATGATAGACTCCTAGAGAAGATTTTCATATCCTGACATCATTTCTCCACAAGAATTAACCATAGGTGCTAAACACCCGACCATGTTTATCATCTCCCCACATTTCACATGATAAACAATCTCTTCGGTCGGTAGAGCCTCACCCTCCATGGCAACCATCAATCAAGTAGAAAATGCATCGAAAAATATGAGACATGGCCATAAAAAACCAGTCCGGGAAGCACGTCATGTTCATCCATCCACCATGCATTAAGTCAAGTTTTACCATATTAAAATAAAACCCCTTTCCCGGACTACCATTTTCACAAGCAGATCAGACACGCACCACCGTGTCTCGCATTTGGCCTACCATACCTCCATCAGCATAGCCCATCTGTGATATTTTCCACCCGATTCACCAACCCCGCACCGAGACTAACCAATGTGGCCGCCACCCTCAGCAAAAACACCTTCCTCACATCATCAATGAGCGACCATTTTCATGTTTTTGGGGACCTCGTCTCCATGTTTGTACATCCAAACCAATTTTATATTCTTTTGGAAAGTGTACAAATATTTTTTTAGGAGAACACCCCATACCCATCCATTCACTTTTCTCCCCCTAGCAATAGTCCCTAATCACCCTTTGTCGAAGCTTCACACCTTTCACGCAAAGCCACCATGGCATTCATAACAAACATATACTTGTTTAGTCAATTTGATGTCTCGAATTTCTATCATGAATTATTGACCAAGGCTAGTAATTTGATGAAGTGTGGTGCACTATTTATGCTTAGGTAACCTTGTTCTCTTACTTTGTTGTGTATGTTTACGTTGTTTTGGGAATTTTGTATCTTATGTCTAAAATTGGTCTAAGAAATGAAATCTCTAAATGGTAGTGAATAATCAAATCTAAATGAATTTTAATGATGAAAACTAATTCTTAAATAAGGAAGAAAAGGAAATTTTGTTTTTATTCTAAGGAAAGAAATTGAACTACAAACTATTTTTAATGGAATATGAAATCCAAAAGAAGGAAGAAAATGCAATGTTCATTAAGTAATATAAATTGTATAAAAATAAATCACACTTTGAATGAGGTTAGTAGGTCGGCAAAACATCTATGAAAAATATCTAACTAGTTTAAAATAGAGCACTATTATAAATCTAATTGCATTCAAATGACAAGATGAAATAATTTCCTATCTTATCCATTGAAAGCTTTTAGTCCTATGAAAACAGAGCATTTGTTCTATTTTAAAAACATAATTCTCTCCTAACTTAATCTAATTCTATTCCATGGATTGAAAGCATAAATCCTATTACTAAGAATTTACCTGACAATGTTGATTGAAATAAAAAACAAATACAAAGCATGTTTAAAAAATACAACTGTTGTATGATTGAATACCCAAATCTGATCCAATTGGAAAATGACAGAGCCACTTTCTTGAGATGACTTAGCGAGCACAAGATTACACAGCTAATTGGAAACCATTCTAAGAAATCATTCATAAACAGTAAGCAAATTAAACTATGAATTGGAAAGAATCTAACTATGAAAAGAATATGAATTTAACTATGAATTAACAAGAACAAAAATAACGAATCAACAGGAAATTAAATGACAGAATTCAAACTACAAATCAATTAAAAACCTCCTTTTCATGTAGGGGTCCTCTGCAACAGAATGAGTTGAAAATCTAATGGAATATGCACACATCAAAGGATCTGAAACTGATCTTCTTATTATAAAAAACAGAGTTTAAAAAACATACACCGAATTATCAAAATTAGGACTACTTCCCAGTTTCAAAAGACGAGTATTTATACAAGTTTCGCATTTAAATGTTTGAGGAATTTCCGCCTATAGAAAACAAATATAACTGAAATTATAAGTCTGGATAGAAGAAAATTCTTTAATGGCCATCTCTCGATTTGCTATGTCAGAGAAAATCGAGAGTAATTCGTTCAGAGATCACGTTCTTTGACCGACCTTGATCGCGAGCATAAGAACTTTTCTCTTTGAATTCAAATAGGTGGATGGGATAAAATCCATGTGTGGATCATTCCAGAGATACCCATATGACCCATTTCCTTATTTTATTCTCAAAACCTATCAAACCATAACAGTAGCTGCAGAAACAACGATTAGATAAAGAATTTCACACATTTTGTAGCTAATTACAGAAATTCATTTAAATAATAAGAAACATCATAATATAAAGTAGAGATCATTTAAATTCTTTCTCTGATATGGAATATGTAAATTATCATTGATTGGAGTCATGAGTTTCTGAAAATGAAGGATGAAATGATGAAAAGGGGTGTCAAAATAAGAACAATTTTGAGGTTGAACATACCCCCACTAAGGGACCATTGCATGTCCTCATGCAATCTCCCAAAAATGTGAGCCTTCACCTCCTATTGAATTTTTTCTGATAGCTCTGCTAATACATCCAACTTCCTCTTCTTTCCTTACCTTGAAGTGATTGCCATTCTAGGTTTTCTCATAGGGAGTTTGTACTTCAGGCTGATGACTTTCTTGTTCAGAGATTTGTTATTTTTCTTCAAATTATTATTCTTTTTATACCACAGCCCCAAATGTAAGATATTTTTATCACTGATGACCTTCTCCAAGTGATTCTATTCTTTGAGGGTTTCATTTTCCTGTTTAATTTGCTTGTTCAGTATCTCCAGCTCATAAATGTATTGCTTGAGGGTGTTTACTAGAGGTTCTTGTGGATTGATAGGCTGCTCTTCCACACTTGGATTTTATTTTGCATATATTTTATCCAATGAATCAATATAGTCATATATCTCCTATTGTGTTGGGTCAATTTCCGAGGATTTCCTGCTTGGACTGTGTACATGACTATGTATAGGAGAGTGTATAGGACTGTGTGCAGGAGAGACAATGATGGGCGATGGCACTTGAGGTTCGTCATCTAAATTAACAAATTATACGTTCTATGATGGTGCCTTCTTCAAGGGTTTACGAAGTCTAGAGATTATCCTTGGTTGTGGAGGGTTTAAGTTTTCTAAACTTGTAACTTTTCTCTTTTTCTCTACATTGCCTCTCTTTTTGAATCCACTCCGTTTCTTATTTTTCATTACCTCTGAAATGGTGAGTTCTTCCTCTTCTTACTAAGGTTGAGGTGAGGATTTCCAATGCATGTATCAACCTTTCTCTTTCTACTTTTTCTGGTTTTGTCATCCTTAGGCTGCTCTGGTTTATCTTGCAAGTGATTTTTGATTAGGAAACTTTCCCAGGTGTCTCCTACACATTTTAGATGGAATTCCAGAAGTATCTTTATTAGTACATGATGGTGCATGGTATTGTCTATGAATTATACTTTTTTCTGGACATTTGTTGAATTTTTCTTTAGAATGTTCAACAGGAAGTGTGAGAGCTTTATTTCTCCATCTTCAAAAAATTTCATTAACAATCGGGCATGATAAACAAACATACATCCAAATCTGCCTTCACAAGTAACAAACTTTTGTAAAATTAAAAGCATATTTATCCATTTTTTTTTAGTGTTGAACTGGGAATTTCTTTCTTCTAAACAATAGTGTCCATACTTGGATTCTTCAGAAAAAAATTCCATTCTTCACTTTGAATTTTCTTGTTCTTAAAGCATCTCTCGCCAGTTCTCGGGAGTTCTGTAGCTTCGGCCACAAAGGCTTCTGTCACTGAGAATTTTATATCTCCAATTTTTACCTCTGTCCCATCGAAAGATCTTGCAAAGGACTTGGTGACCTCCTTATGGAATTCGTCAAAATTCTCTATAAATCAGAGCCATTGCACCTGTTGGGGTCCTGTGTTTTGATAGATTGGCTTACCAAAAGATAAGGCAACATACAAACCAAACTTTAGAGCTCTAGGATCTAGCCCTCCTAGTCTCAGAGAGGGATCTCTCAATATGTTTATAAATATGTGTCTTGAAAGGTTTAGAAATTGATTTTAGGCTAGTTATGAGGTTCAACGTTGTTTTTTGTTTGTTTGGTTGGACAAGTATGTTTCATGCAGTATAAATAGAGCATGGGAATCTACAAGCCATTGGGCAATGGAGTCATGTGAAGTCCAAATAGTTCTAATTGAGAAGGAAGGGAAACCAAAGGGAAAATCTAACTTAGTCAAGGATCTGTTGAATAATATAGGTAAAATGGCATGGACATTAAGGACTAAGAGTGAAAAAAAAACCAAACCCTTTCACAATGGCTTAAAGGATTCGAGGAATGCCCTATTTGATCCAGTAAGCTCACTACTTTGGACTTAATCAGTATAACACTCAAAGAAAGGAGAAATGCAGAATAAACCCTCGAAATGAATTATAGGATTCGGGGAACGCCCTATTTCATCCTACAAGTTCACCCTTGAGAGTTTAACCAACAAAAACATACAATTGCATTCAAAGAAGAGGGAATGCCTTAGACATCTAGGACTGCAATTATAGGGACCTTTGACACAACAATTACAAAAATGAACAGAGGGTATGATTGTAACAAGTTCCTCTATCAAACTACAAGTATTAATAATCAACGGAAGACTTTAGATATAATATTCATTGGTAAAGAAAGATGGAATGCCTAAACAGTCTTTAACACAACTGAATTTATCATTTCTGAAGTAAAACAAATTGAACATGAAGAGAGCTATTAGACTACCCTGTCACATTCAGTAGTAGAAAACATATAAACAATGAAGGATAAACAGGTTAGAGGTGCTTCTAAGATAAATTTATCTACCTAAAATTTTTATCCTACTGTAAGCAAAGCATGGTGGAACAAAGTGAAAATGTAGGAAATAACATTAACAATAAGAAGTACATCACCAAAACCAAGCTCATGGATCTAATGGTCCAGCCTCCTTCATCAACAGAAAAACACAGATCTTCACACTCCTTCAGAACACCAAAGCTTCTTCAAAGCAGCAATATGTATTACTTTTGAAATCACAAAATGCCAACTTTTTATAATGAGACTTCGAAGAGTCTTTATAGGTGAAAGAGGAAGTGGAGTAGTAGATATGAACTTTAAATGAATCATTTAAAATAGAGGGAGGAAGTGTGCATGAGACCCATACTGTTTTAATATCCCTCATTGACTTTTAGTACTTCTTTGGATGAAAGAGTGGTATTCGACAGGCTGATAATAACTTCATAGGTATGCTCTTTGATGTACTTCTCGGCTGTCTATACTCTGTAGTACTCTGGGACAAGTAAGGCAGATAAATGACTTTTAGGCCTGCCATACCATGTAACAAATGCTCTGGCTATATTAGGACTACTGTCAGGGTGGTGATCTTCTCAGGAAAGTCGATGGAGAATAGAATGTTATGGGAACTCGTCCTTTCTTGGGAAAGAACCCTCTGCTGATGTGAAACAATGATAGGATTTGTTTTATGTGCTTCAGGCCTCATATGCCTTCTGTGACACTCATAAGGTCTTTAATCTGTACATTTTCCCTTTAGCACTGGGTTAAGGCTTTAAATATTCAATAATAGGCTTTAAATCACTTTAAACCTTCACTGATACTCTTTGCCACTTCTTTGACTCTCTCTGTCTGTGAAAATGTAGTTTCAATGGCGCTGGATGGTTTGACAAAGTTAAACAATGGTCCTTTAATGAAACATTTCATTTAACGACCCCCCAGACGTTCTTTCTGCAAAATCTGGCTCTGAAAATGGTATTCTGCGCCACTGTACAACTCTGTCTGTGACTAATGAAACAGAGTGCAACCGTAATCCTTTGAAACCTGCAAAACCAATAAACTCGTTAAGAAAATCCATGGGGGTGGAGGCAGGATGCTATGGAGGCCTGTGGGGAAGGCAACACAACTGTGATGGATGTGGTGGATGCAGTGGTTACTGTGGGAAAAATGCAGTGAAACAACTGGAAATGAATGTGGAAGTCGACGAAATGAAAACTCTAATGTAAAAATTTAAAATCTAAATGTTAGGGTGGAATGATCTAATGTTTTAATGCAAAACATGGGTTTTAGACCTTGGAATGTAATGCATGAAAATGCGATGAAAAACATATGGAATGAGTTTGAATGGTGGGACCTGGCCATGGGTGGAGGGCGATTCACTCAGGACCGTCAGATCTTAGGAGGAGATCGACAACTACGATCACGTCGGAGGATCGCGATCAGGAGGGATGAAAGGTGGCTCGATTTGAAGTTTGCGATTGCGATTATGCGATAGCCATTGGATCAGAAGTGAATCAACGGTGGAGACTGATTGGAAGGGGAGAAGAATGGGAGAAAATGGGTGGGGTGAGGAGTAATATAGGCCGTTGGATCCAGATGGATGGACGGTTACGATCAAATTGGAGGGAGAGTGATAGGAGGGTCAAACTCCAATGAGCAATGGAGCGACTGGGTCTCTGATCGTTGGATTTTATGTGATATTGATGACGGAGATTGCGTCGGAGGATCGCAATCGCAAAGGGCGGAGGGTGGCATCTTTTGAAAATTGCGATTGCAACTGGAGCATGTTTGCGCGGGCCGTTAGATCTTAATAAGATCAACGATGGAGAACACTCTCGAGACCCACAGAACAAAAGCGTCATCGCATCAGAGTTTTTTTTTTAACATAGGAATGCGCTCCCGACTGCTTATCCGATTGTGATAAGCGCCTGATGCCTGGGCACCTGGTCTTGGCACTGGGGTCATGTGGGAAGTGGTTTTTGGGGTTGGGCCGAAAAAGGCACTTAAGGCCTTAGTGAAGAAATGAGTTTTTAGGCCAAAAAACAGGGATTTTTAGGGATTTTCTTGGCTTTCAGTAAAGGGGAAAAGGGTGAGTTGATCCTGAAACAAGGGGTTTTTATAGGCCTAAAAGGATTTTGTAGGTCTTTCGAAGGGGAATAGAGTTTTTAAAGAGGAAAAGGAGGCTTTATGTAAATAAGGGGAAATGAGTCAAAATGGGCGGTTTCAAAGGCTTTTTGAAGCATTATTTTTCACAAACAGAAAGGCATTTTTAATGGAAACAACAGTGAAGACTCTTCGAAGGGAAAAGACACATGGAGGCTTCAAGAATGAAATATTTTCAAGGTAAATGTTTCTCTTGAAGACTCAGAATACATTTAGCCACCTGTTTGCTATGTCAAAATTTATAGGTGGCTAACAGTTGCTCCACATGGGGAGGACAGCTAGCTCTTCAGGTGTCCAGAACCTCAGTAATCTTTGTGTTTAGCAGACCAGTGCCTTTCCATTGGGCATCAGTTTTTCTTTTGATCTGATGACCTTCGCAACACCCTGAAAAACTGTCATTCTTCAAAACAACATTTCTACTTACCCATTCCTACTGTCCTAGCATTTTCTCTTCTTTTGAGTGCACTTGGACTAGCAAACTCCTGTTCAACATTTATTTTGCAAGCAGAAAAATAAATCTATCTAATGCTACCTTTATTTCTTCCAAGAGCCTAGATTAAACAGTTGGACTCTTAATTCTCTACCTAATATAATACGTGTCAGGGTTAAATAGTCTGGCGGGTTTCCATTCTCTATATTCTAAGATAGAAATTGAAAAATCAGTCAAAATAGGATTAGACTGTCTGGTTTTCTATGGGTCCATGGCATAAAAACAGCTGCACATGAACTGAAAATAGCAGAAATTAAACAAACTTGGAAGGATTAAAGATATGGAATTCAAACACATTCTTCCTTCTTGCTGTGACTCAGATTTTGAGCTTTTTAGAGTCACCCTTTTTTCTTTGTTTTCACTTCAGCTCTGGTTTGGATCCTGTTAGAGCTGTTCTCTTTTCTTCTATCCAAATCTATTCTATTGATAAGCCAAGGTTGAACATTTTGGCAGATCTTCTTCACTATCCTATCAGCAGTAAATTGAAATCTGCCCAATCATGATTAGACTGTATGATTGGACAACAGTGTTCCTTAACGTAGTGGCATTTGAGCTTGCACATTTTCAGATTTTCTTTCTTTTTGGTATGAGGCTATACCTTTCTTGTTTTATTTCTGCCCTCTTTTCTATATATTTTTTATTTTTTTTGAACACCAACGGTATGTACAATGGATGAAAATATCTGAAACTCAAGACTCTTGACAGAAGTAGTGTTTAAGCATCCTACCATTGACAGGACCTCCTAACACTTCTTCACCATTCAGTTCTTGTAAGAAAAATGCATTATGCCCTCTTAAGGAATGAATAATATAGGGCCCTTTCCACAGATTTTCAAACTTACCATGTTTTCCTTTCTCTTCCCTTCTCGAATCCCATTTGAGAACCACATTCCCGACTTGGAAGTCATTTGCTTTATTCTTTTTGTCAAACTGCCTTTTGATGTTTTCTTGAACTGCTTGAGTTCTTTGGTAAACTTATTCTCTGGTCTGCTGCAAGTGGATGGTCTGATTGATCCTTCTCTGCATATCATTTTCTTCAACTTGAACTTCCTAAAGGAGTTTCATGACTGGAACTCCCAAGGATGTTGGGAAAACAACATCCATGCCATAGACCAGCTGATAGGGGGACGTGTTGATTGAATTTTTGGTGGTTAACCTGTCAGCCCACAAAGCATGAACAAGCCTACCATGCCATGTTTTTTGATTCTGCTCCAGCAACTTTTTGATGATGTTGATCAGGCTCTTGTTGGAAGATTCAACAAGTCCATTTCCTTGGGGGTAATAGGCAATCGAGTGGCCCAAGGTGATCCGATATTTATGGCAGAAATCAACCATATTTTTGGATTTAAAGGCAGCAGCATTATCTGTGATTATTTTCCCAAGACAGCCAAATCTGGACAATATGTTATTCTTAAGGAATCTAATAATGACAGTGTCGGTAGCATTCCTAGTGGGTATGGCCTCTATCCATTTGGTAAAATAATATGTGGCTGTGAGGATCCATTTATGCTGGGCTTAGGAGGGTGGATGGATTTCCCCTATAAAATCCAAACCCCACTATTGGAAGGGTATTTCAACACTAATAGGCTTCAAGGGTAAGGGCAGGAGCTTTCTCCTACCATTGAAAATTTGGCATTTGTGTCAAGACATTACTAGTTTGTGTGTGTCTGGAAAAAGGGTGGGCCAGTAATAACCTGATCTAAGGATTTTGTTTGCTGTGGTCTTCCAATTTAAGTGCCCTCCAAATTCTCCTTCATGCATTTCATGCATGATTTTTCCTGCATCATTCTCAAGTAAAAATTTTAGTAGTATCCCAACAGCATTCTTCCAATATAAAACTCCATCTATCATGCAATATTTTAAAACCTTCTGTTTCACAAATCTAGATTTTGTTTTCGACAGAGAAGGAGGAGCATTTAAGTAAAGCAACACATAAATAATATCGGCATACCATGGAGATTTCGTGAATGTTTCTTCAGTAAATGGTGTTGGGAACTCTTCTATCTCTTCTAAGGCATCAACCATATTCATGTCTAGAACCTTGAAATTAGACTCGGCCATGAGTTTTGCTAATACTTGTCCCTTGATGAGTTTGGTAGGCTTGATTTCTAAGTCGTATTCCAGAATAGTGGCAATCCACTTTCCCCTTTTACCATCGGGGTCCTGACCTAGAATATCTTTAACTACGGTGTGTGGCACAAAGACAATGATGTGTGAATGTAAGATGTACACCCTGAAATCCTTTAATGCTTTAACCAGTGCCAAGGCTTGCTTTTCCATGATGTTGTATTTGAGTGGGGCATCTCTTAAGGCTTTGCTGAAGAAGGATATAGGTTGTTATTGCCCTAAGTTATTCTTCTGCAACAAAAGTGCAGCTATTTTCTGTTCCGATGCAAAGGAAAAAATATAAAAATCTTTGGTGAAATCAGGACTGATGAGGACTGGCGCTTGAGTAAGGGATTTATTTACCAGTTCAAATGACTATTTAGCTTGCATTGTCCATTTGACACCTACTTCTTTCCTAATCATGTCAGTGATGTTTTTCAATAGCTCAGCAAGGTTGGGGATGAATCTCCTCAAAAAATTAATCTTTCCAATGAAAGACTGTAATTCTTTGAGATTCCTAGGGTGACTGATATTCAATATGCCCTCAATTATTTTAGGATCTATCTTGATCCCTTCTTCAGAGATTATATGACCAAGAATATTTCCTTCTTGGAGGTCAAAGAGTGTATTTTTGGGATTTAAAGACAAGCCAAATCTTCTACATTTCTCAAAAACCTTCCTTAAATGTTCCAAATGTTCTTCATTGGTTTTGGAGAATACGGTAATGTCATCCAGGTGAATGATTATAAAATAACCTATGTCTTCCGAGAAGGCTATGTCCATGGCCCTTTGGAGGGTGACTCCTGCATTCATCAAACCAAATGGCATTTTGACATACATGAATGTCCCCCAAGGTGTGGTAAAGGCTGTCTTATGTTGATCACTTGGGAGGACTAACACTTGGTTGTAACCCGAGAACCCATCCAGTAAAGATATCCTTTTTGACCCAGCTACCCTCTGCAGAATGTGGTTCATTTTTGGCAAGGGGTAGTTATCTTTCAGAGAGGATCTATTCAGGTGTCTGAAGTCGATACACAGCCTGATCTCCCCTATCTTCTTCCTGACAGATAGCAGATTGGAGACCCATTATGAGTATCTGACAGGAACAATGATTCTTGCATCATACATCTTCTTAATTTATTTTTCTACTGCAGGCAATAAGACAGGGTTTATCCTCCTCAATTTCTGTCTGAAAGGTTTCTGATTTTCCTTCAGAGGGATATTGTGCTGAATGATGCTAGTGTCATACGATTTAAAATCCTTATACTCCCACGAAAAAACATCTATAAACTCTTTGAAGAGTGCTGTGTATTGCTGTTTGATGTGGGCATTCAGGGTGCTAGATAACTAGATCATTTTAGGCTCAGATGGGCTACCTATATTGTGCTCTTCCACATTAGTTTCTGTGGGTTCTGTCTTTGGTTCTTTAGCCACATCGTTGAAATCAAAGAGTTGTTCTAGCAGCGCAAGGCCTTTGGGTATAACATCACCTTTACACTCTAGAACTTCAAGGTCCCTTTGGTCTGGATCATCAGATAAATTTTCTTTGAAAATATGATCAAACTGATTTATATCAGCAAGGGAGGGGGGCTCTGTTTCAGGAACTTTTTCCCCATCTGAACATTCTTTTTCATGGCTGCAACTTGGTGAAGCTATGGCAAACTCATTCTTTGATTGCAGGAAATCCTCTATATGTTTGTCATTGTTAAAAACCTGCCAATGGTATTCGTTATCAGGCACTGTTGGTCTATTCTTTACCTTTATAATGAGTTGCTCCTCAATTTGTGGTATCTGGCAGTTACTGGTTGCAAAAGCAAGTTCGTTTGCCCAGTGATTTTGGGCTCTTGGTATGAACACCACTTCATATTTTTCAAAGGTTTTCAGGAGGTCCAAAACAGTGTTCCTATATTCTTTGAGTCTAGGGATTTTGATTGCGTATTCCCCTTTGATTTGTCTGATGATCAAATCAGAATATCCTTGTACTCATATCTTTTTGGCCTTTAAATCTTTAAGTATATGCAGGCCAAGGAGTAGGGCTTCATACTCTGCAATGTTGTTAGTGCATGAAAATTCTAATTTGCAGGCATGTCCTTTGTTTGAGTTGTGTATCCATACACCAAACCCTGCACTGTTTTTGCTGCAAGAGCCATCAAAACTTATTTTCCAAAGTGTTTCTGTTTCATTTTCATTTGTTTTGTGTTGCTCAGGGCTGCTTGGGGTTGGGGTATCTAGAGGTTGAGAGGAAGAAAAATCTGAATATTCTGGTGAACTAATGTCTTGCTTGATTTCTTTCTCTGTTTGGGTGACCTCATCTTCGTCGTATAAAATGAAGGAATCTAAATCTGAATGGGTGGAATAAACGGGGGTGTTGTGAGGTTTGTCCTTGCTTCTCACCATGTATTTCATAAGGGTTTCCCTGTAAAATCTTCTGGTTTGACTGAATACTGGTATGGTGGCATAAGACATATCCATTTGAAGGCTGCCCTGGATCTTAGCTCCCCATGATCTAGATAAAAGCATTCCATATTTTGCGGAAATGTCAGCTACTACTACATCCATTACAAGATTCTTAGTAGGAATTTGGGATAAGTTAACACACAAGTCTTTAATTAATCCCAAGCATTTGACCTTTTTGGAATCAGCCCTCTTGGCTATTGTGATAGTTTTGTTTGTTGTATTTTTAGTCTGATTTTCTGTGCTTTTCTTAACGACAGAGCTAGCGCTTTTTCCATTTGGGATATCTATGTTCCCTTTGCTTCTTAGATCATAAAGTCTGTTCACCTCCATGATGGCATTTTCAAACCCCAATCTATATTCTTCAGACTCCTCATGCATATATTCCTTTGGTTCTGAAGAGAAGAAACCTTATTCTTCTTCAGTGAGGAAAGCATCATCCTCACTGTCTGATCCAATCAAGTTCACATGGTTTTCTCCAAAATTTTCAATCTCCCTTTATTCCTCTTGATCTACGTAATTTTGTTGGAAAGGAGCTCTAATTTGCTAGTCATAATCTTGTTGTCTATCTTGATTGTTATCTCTTCTAAAGTTCTGGTTTCTATTTCGATTTTGGGGGTTGTTTTGGTTTTCTCTTGGTGGTGCTTTCTCAAGTAAGCTCATCCTTTTCATCATCTCTTCCATCATCCTTTCCATTTTTTGAGCTAGATGTGGAGGGTGCAGTGTCACCTTTATAAGTTACCCTCTTCTTCGATCTTAGCCTAGCTCTTTTCTCAATTAAGTTCGCTTCTACACTCACAGCTCCTGTCTGCATGTCTTCTAGAGTTAAATATTCTCTTTCCCTTAGCTGAAAAGCCATATCCGCATCAAAATATTTGGGATATTTTACTAGGGCCATGCCTTGGGGAGGCTTCATGTGAGGAGGAAGGGCATTGTAAAAACTGTTAAACCTGGTGGAGTAATCATGGAAACTCTTTCCTTGATTTCTTTTGAGGCTCTGATACTCTGCTAGTATCTAGAGAGGGTTGCTTTTGGCTTCCCATTTGTTTATGAATGCTTGATGTAATGAGGGAAGGTCATGGACGCTATTGGGAGTTAAGCCTTTGAACCACTTCTTTACTTATCCTCCTAAACTCTGGGCAAATATTCTCCTTTTAACGGTCTCATCATCTATTTCCATGTAATCGAATGCATCTCCCATTTCATCTACATGCTGTCAAGTTGTGGTAGATGTTTTTCCAGGGAAGTGTGGAATTTTGGATTGATATTCATTTGGTAAGGGAACCAAAGGTAGTGGTAGCACCAGTGGGGCATACCATGATGCCATGGTAGTGTTTTGTGGAGGTAAAGGATTAGATTAAGTAGCAGGTATCTGGATGGCAGCACTGCTTGGACCAGCAACAAAATGTTGAGCAGATTTAGGGTAAGAGAGACCCAAGTTATGAATGAGGTGAATATCAGGGGGTGTTGATGGAGGGGTTTCTCTGTCACTACAATGTTGACCACTATGTGGCGGTGAGTTTGGAGGCTCAAAGTCTATTTTCTCTATACCACTGAATGACTTAGTTCTTGGTAAACTACTTGGTGAGTCTAAGTCAGCTTGAGCATCTGATAGAGCTGCAAGGTTTTCGGGTGTTGAGTTAGCTCTGTCAATGTGTCTGGAAATAGTTGGATCCCTATATGTATAAGTCTTCCTAAGAACACTCTCAGGCTTTTCAACTATCTCAGGTGGGTTTGGATTAGGATAAGCTCTAGTATGGACCGTTCTTGAAGCCAGTATGTCTGTCCCTTGACAAAGAAGCTTATTCCCAAGTGTTTCTTCTGAAATGGATGATGTTCTAGTGAAAACTGGTCTCCCAACAGAGTCTTTTGGTCTTTAGGAACTGGGGAGTCGCAAGGTGGAAAATCTTTAGCTTTTGTGAAGGTAAAGTGTGTTATGGTTCCACCACCATGTTTATTATGAAGCCAATCTGTAATGTTTTCTAGTTTTTTCTGAGTTTATATGGTTATTTAAGGACTTAGTGTTAGGAAAAATACTGAGAGGGGGGGGGTGAATCAGTATTTAGGGCATACTAAAAATTTTTCACTTTTTCATGCTCTAAAACCCATACGCTACTTTACTTCATCAGACTAGCATATAGACAAGGATACCCTTTACTAAACTAGCGTATGTGCAGAGATCTTAATATGCAATTGGTTCTTTACTTAGATCCTTGCATCATTCATTCATTAGATGTTCAATAAGCAGTAAACATGTGCAGTAAGAACAGAACAAATCATCACACATAAGCAACACACATGAACATCAGGATTTTAGGTGGAAACCCAAGTCGAGAGAAAACCACCGCTGCCATTGTCTCAGCCTTCAATATTTTATTATAAAGAAAACATCTTACAACTTCTGTGCTAGCGCAGACTCCTACCAGCACACAGGCACCCACCTGCGCTCGTTTACCAGCCTCTCCTGGAAGGGAGCTCCAACCCCCTGACTCGTTTACCAGCCTCTCCTGGAAGGGTGCTACGACCCCCTGATCTCATTTACCAGCCTCACCTGGAAGGGAGCTACAACCCCCTGACTGAAGGCTACAACCCTCAACACCACCATGGACCACGTTTCATCAATTTTCAAACTGGATCCAAAGCTTCCTTTAGAACATAACTTGCAGGCCACGTTTCATCATATTTTCAGACTGGACCCACTCCATACATTTAAGCTCAATCATACATCAAAACTGATACTTATCAATTCAGAAAACCCAGATCAGATAGCAGTAACACAGTAGAACAGATCAGAAATTTCATGCTTCATCCTTCAGCAAACCCTAGATTTCATACGTGCTTTCCTTTCACTGATCCTGCGTATATACGCTCCTTTGACCATACAAACCCGCGTATACTTCTGTACATACTACAGAGTTAATTTTACTACCCATACGCGCTTTCTCTTCAGCAAACCCACGTATATACGTGCTTACTCTACGGCGAACTAGCGTATATTTCTTTAGACATTTAGGTCATTGCAATTCTTCAGAATAGATACATCACTCAGATTTTACCCTTTACTTCAGACAGATGTTTGCCTCATCTCAGATCTAATAATTCCATAAACAGATCTAGCAGATACAAATACATTCCAGATTTAGATTCCCTTCTTCATCATTTCTTCATTGGTGCATCATACATTCAGATCTTTCATTCAACTGTAACCCTTTCCATTCAGATATGCTTCAGAGAGAAGTATTCATTCAAGCTCAGACTTCTTACCCACTTTTGCACAATGAATTTCTTCTCCTTATATAGGTTTACCCTTTATCAATACCATGAGCCAAAACCACATTACTATCGATGGTATTCCTGGATGGGGTCACATAGATGAATCATTACTCAATACAATGAGTCAATACCATGGTGGTTACCCCTGGTTTTACATATTTAGAGCGCTTTTTCCCATACGCAACTTGGCACGTTATTACCCTCGTGCATACGCTACTTAGTCTAGACAAATCCGCGTATGCCTTGAGACATACACTTTTTATCATAATCTGGCACATACTGACATTCCTTCCATCATTACCTTATGTACTAATTGTAGATACATCAGATATACATCATTTAACAAGCTCATCAAGACATATTCCATCAAGGACAACTTCATCAAGTAGGTTGCCATCATCTTCATCAAGTGGGTTGCCATCAAGGACAACACTCACCATCATATTGCTAACAATATCCCCCTTTGGACTTGATGGCAACCATGATGGTGTTTGATCACCACAACATATAGATACATTAAGAATACAATGACTCCATGTCACTCTCCCCATTCTTTGACACCATTCTTTCCCTTTATTCAAACACCATGTCACTCTCCCCCTTTGACATCAAGGGCAAAGGGTGGACCAAAACCAACACAAGGTTTTTCTCCTCTTGTAGAAGGAAGAGCTCTGCAGATCTGATGTACATTGAAGTGACCATGCTCCCCCTGAGTTCATGCTGAATCTTCAAACATATTTTTCAATGAAGTACATGACTCTATGACCTTCCTATCATCAATGACTCATACTTACATCAAAGATCCAACCAAGTGGATTTACATATGAGACTCAAATACCCAACCAAGTGGGTTTACATATTTTGACTCAGCTACCCAACCAAGTAGGTTTACAAATTTGACTCAGCTACCCAACCAAGTGGGTTTAAAAATTGAACAAGACCTTACATGACTGAATATTACAATTTTACATCATGGGTCTCATCATGACCTTTTCATCAAATTACAAATATGATTTTTTTCATGACCAATACCAGAAATACCTCAAAAGGGAGATCATATATCAGAACCATCATAATGCCAACAATGCATTATACTCAGCTAGGCTAGTGCTCCCCCTGAACATGTGCATCCAAACATCTTTTCATATGACCTAGGCTCCTCCTTATCTTGTGCAACCTGAACACTTTCAACAGAAAGTCATCAGCAACATTTTCTGCATGATCTGTCCTTATCTCTGAATCATTAGACTTCCATCTCATCCAATAGATACTCTTCATCAAAAAGCAATCCGGGCTCATCCATAAAATTCATCATAAGAAACCATGTATTATGTCATTATCATTTAGAACCGAGAAATAAACTGAAACCGTGCCAATAATACAATCATTAGTAGTTAGATAGATGCTCCCCCTGAACCTCTGCTCCTGATCTTCAGCTGTCATCCCAATTCTCTTATCATCAATGCATACGCGACTGTGTCAGCTAGAACTCGCGTGTATACACGGCTTTAGTTCACTGAACCCGCGTATGGAAAGTGAATTATAGAAAATTTCACATTCCTCCATCTCCCCCTGAATTTGTCCTTCCTGTACCTGTCTTCTTCATGTCAGATGCTCTGTCAGCAATAATCATAACCATATTTTCCAAATCAACCATGAGAATCATCATACATCGCTCCCCCTGTGACGATACATTACTAAGTTCCATAATGTATATCACATCACTCCTACAATCATTAAGAGAAGTAAGATTCAGAAGCGGATGACTACAGTAGGGTCAATATTCCCTACGTTTCTGACCGGTCCTCCTTCCTTTTCCAAATTTGCTTGAACTTTCTAACTGTGTGCTGGAAATTGTCCACTTTCTCTGATCTGTTCATCCTACATTCTTTTTCTACATGTCCATACTTGTTACAAGCATAACATCTCATGTGGCCAGAGAAATAAGCATAATAATCATCATGAACTTTTCTATTCTTCCTTCTATTGCAATCAGCTGCTTTATGACCATACTTGTTGCATGAAAAAAATATCCCTTGAAGAAACCAGAGTACCTTTCTGTGTAGAATCTGTTTGTTTGTTACTGAAACAATCTGCTTTTGCAATTGGCTGCAACATGCCCATAATTATGACATTTAAAGCATTCAACATTATTGAATGATTTCCTTTGAGAATTCATGATTGTTGGTTGACCTTTTGTTTCTTTCAACACTTCAGGTTTTTCTTTGATATCCCTTGAATCTTTAGCACCTCCTTGTGAACTAGATTCTCCTTTAACTGTTTTATGAAAACCCAGACCAAGTTTAATAGAAGGAGACCTTTGACTGCTAAGAATATTGTCCAGAATATTAGTACTATCTTGAAACCTCAAGAGTTTGTCCTTTTCTTCTAATTTACCTTTGAGAATATTTACCTCAACCTCCAAGCTTTGGCATTGCTTCTTCATACTTTATTCAACCCTTTTCCCTTCTTCAACTTGATCATTCAGATTTAGAATCTCTTCTTTCAACCCATTGTCTAGTTCTTCAAAAGTTTGTAAGAGTTCTTCATTCTTCTTATTCGATGCTTCAAGATCTGCTTTCAGAGAGATGACTTCTGCTTCAAGTTCTTCAGTCTTCTTATTTGATTTTTCCAGATCTGCTTTTAGAGAGATGTTTTCTGCTTCACGTCCTGCATTCTTCTTGTTTGATTTTTCCAGATCTGCTTTCAGAGAGATGTTTTCAGCTTCAAGTCTTTTATTCTTCTTATTTGATTCTTCCAAATCCTTTTTGAGGGAGACGATTTCTGCTTCAATTCCTTTACTTTGATTGGTTACATTATCGTGCAACCTTTTCAGTCTAGAGATCATATCTTTGTAGATATATTTTCTTTCATTAAATAATCTTTGTTGATCTTCAACTTGGATCTTGAGAACTATTTCTTCATCCACAGTATTGCTTTCATTGTCTTCATCTTTGCATGCATAAGACAATAAATCCCAAGGACAACAATCACTACCTGATTCATCTTCTTCATTTTCTGCTGCACAAGTTTTTTGAGATATCTTCTTGCTTTGAGTAGCCTTCTTCTTTTGCTTCTTTCCCATTGTGACGGATCTCCTTCAAGCGATCAAGCTTCTGCAGAAGGACCGCCTCTGATACCAATTGTTGGGAAAAATACTGAGAGGGGGGGGGGGGGGGGGGTGAATCAGTATTTAGGGCATACTCAAAACTTTTCACTTTTTCATGCTCTAAAACCCATACGCTACTTTACTTCATCAGACTAGCGTATATACGCGGATACCCTTTACTAAACTAGCGTAGGTGCAGAGATCTTAAATATGCAATTGGTTCTTTACTTAGATCCTTGCATCATTCATTCATTAGATGTTCAATAAGCAGTAAACATGTGCAGTAAGAACAGAACAATTAATCACACATAAGCAACACACATGAACATCAAGATTTTAGGTGGAAACCCAAGTCGGGAGAAAACCACCGCTGCCGTTGTCTCAGCCTTCAATATTTTATTATAAAGAAAAAAACTTACAACTTATGTGTTGGCGCAGACTCCTACCAGCACGCAGGCACCCACCTGCGCTCGTTTACCAGTCTCTCCTGGAAGGGAGCTCCAACCCCCTGACTCGTTTACCAGCCTCTCCTGGAAGGGAGCTACGACCCCCTGATCTCGTTTACCAGCCTCACCTGGAAGGGAGCTACGACCCCCTGACTGAAGGCTACAACCCTCAGCACCTCTATGGACCACGTTTCATCAATTTTCACACTGGATCCAACAACTTCAATAGAACAACATTTGCAGGTCACGTTTCATCATATTTTCAGACTGGACCCTTTCCATACTTTTAAGCACAAACATACATCACCAACAGATACTTATACGATTCGGACAACCCAAATGCGGATAGCGATAACACGATGAACAGATCAGACATTTCATACTCATACTTCAGCAAACCCTAGTTTTGCATACATGCTTTCCTTTCACTGATACCGCGTATATACGCGCCTTCGACCATACAAACCCGCGTATACTTCTGTACAAATCACAGAGCTAATTTTACTTCCCATACACGCTTTCTCTTTAGCAAACCTGCGTATATACGCGCTTAATCTGCGGCGAACTAGCGTATAGTTCTTCAGACATTTAGGTCATTGCAATTCTTCAGAACAGATACATCACATAGATTTTACCCTTTACTTTAGACAGATGTTCACCTCATCTCAGATCTAATCATTCCATAAACAGATCTAGCAAATACAAATACATTTCAGATCTAGAACCCCTTCTTCATCATTTTCTTCTTTTAGTTGCTCCCTTTTTTTTGGTGAATCTTTCATTCAGCTTTGTAACCCTTTCCATTCATATATGTAGGAGAAGTATTCATCAAAGCCCA
Organism: Pinus albicaulis; assembly: GCA_034641835.2. NCBI lineage: Eukaryota > Viridiplantae > Streptophyta > Pinopsida > Pinales > Pinaceae > Pinus > Pinus albicaulis. The sequence goes on from CM076584.1 coordinate 307,561,667, forward strand.
GACACATGCACCCCTTTTGCACAATGATTTTCTTCTCCTTATATAGGGTTACCCTTCATCAATACCATGAATCAAAACCACATAACTTCCAATGGTATTCCTGGACGGGATCACATAGGCGAACCATCATTCAATACAATGGGTCAATACCATGGTAGTTACCCCTGGTTTTACAAATTTAGAGCGCTTTTTCCCATACGCGACTTGGCACGTTATTTCCCGTGTGCATACGCTACTTAGTCTAGACAAATCCGCGTATTCCTTGAGACATACTCTTTTCATCATGTTCTGGCACATATTGACATTCCTTCCATCATTACCTTCTGTACTCATTGTAGATACATCAGATTTACATCTTTTAACAAGTTCATCAAGTCAAGAACAACTTCGTCAAGTAGGTTGCCATCATCTTCATCAAGTGGGTTGCCATCAAGGACAATGCTCGACGTAATATTGCACGACACTTAGTGAGTCTGGATTTTCTAGACTATCATATACTCAATAGGTCCCACCGTGATCACCATTATGTTGGGGTCCTATGTTTTGATATATTGGCTTACCAAAAGACAAGGCAACAGACAAACCAAACTTTAGAGCTCTAGGATCTAGCCCTCCTAGTCTGAGGGAGGGATCTCTCAATATGTTTATAAATATGTGTCTTGAAAGGTTTAGAAATTGATTTTAGGCTAGTTATGAGGTTCAAGGTTGTTTGTTTTTGTTTGGTTGGACAAATATGTTTCATGTGGTATAGATAGAGCATGGGAATCTACAAGCCATTGGGCAATGGAGTCATGTGAAGTCCAAATAGTTCTGACTAAGAAGGAAGGGAAACAAAAGGGCAAATATAACTTGGTCAAGGATCTATTGAATAATATAGGTGAAATGGCATGGAAATTAAGGACTAAGAGTGAACAACAAACTAAACCCTTTCACAATGACTTAAAGGATTCAGGGAACACCCTACTTCCTCCAATAAGCTCACTGCTTTGGACTTAATCAATATAAACACTCAAAGAAAGGAGAAATGAAGATTAAACCTTCTAAATGAATTATAGGATTTGGGGAACGCCCTATTTCCTCCGACAAGTTCACCTTTGAGAGTTTAACCATCAAAAACATAAAATTGCATTCAAAGAAGAGGGAAAGCCTTAGACATCTAGGACTATAATTATAGGGGCCTTCAACACAATGATAACAATAAGGAACATAGGGTATGATTGAGACAAAACCTCACTATCAAACTGCTAGCATTAATAATCAAAGGTAGACTCCAGATACGATATTCAGTGGTAAAGAAAGAGGGAACGCCTAAACAGTATTTAACACAGCCGAACTAACCATTTCTGAAGTAAAACAAACTGAATATAAAGAGAGCTATTAGACTACCCTGTCACATTCAGTAGCAAAAAAAATATAAACAGTGAAGGATAAACAGGTCGGAGATGCTTCTAAGATACATTTCTCTACCTAAACTTTTTATCCTACTGTAGGCAAAGCCCGATGGAACAAAGTGGAAACACAGGAAATAACATTGACTATAAGAAGTACTTCACCAAAACCAAGCTCATGGATCAGATGGTCAACCTCAGCCTACATCGACGAAAAATGAATCTTCACACTCCTTCAGAACACCAAAGCTTCTTCAAAGCAACAATATGTATTACTTTTGAAATCACAAAATGCCAACCTTTTTCAATGAGACTTCAAAGAGTATTTATAGGTGAAATATGAAGTGAAGTAGTAGATATGAACTTTAAATGAATCATTTAAAATAGAGGGAGGAAGTGTGCATGAGACCCATACTATTTTAATATCCCTCATTTACTTTCAATACTTTTTTGGATGAAAGAGTGGTCTTCGACAGGCTGATAATAACTTCATAGGTATGCTCTTTGATGCACTTCTCGGTTGTCTGTACTCTGTAGTACTCTGGGACAAGTAAGGCAGATAAATGAATTTTAGGCCTGCCATACCGTGTAACAAATTCTCTAGCTATATTAGGACTAATATCACGGTGGTGATCTTCTCAGGAATGTCGATGGAGAATAGAATGTTATGGGAACTCGTCCTTTCTTGGGAAAGAACCCTATGCTGATGTGAAACACTGATAGGATTTTTTTTATGTGCTTCAGGCCTCATATGCCTTCTGTGACACTTATAAGGTCTTTAATCTGTACATTTTCCCTTTACAATTGGGTTAAGGCTTTAAATCTTCAATAATAGGCTTTAAATCACTTTAAAACTTCACTGATACTCTTTTTCGCTTCTTTGACTCTCTCTGTCTATGAAAATGTAGTTTCAATGGGGCTGGATGGTTTGATAGAGTTAAAAAATGGTCCTTTAATGAAACATTTCATTTAACGAACCTCCCGGATGTTCTTTCTGCAAAATCTGGCTCTGAAAATGGTATTCTGCGCCACTGTACAACTCTGTCTGTGACTAATGAAACATAGTGCAACTGCAATCCTTTGACACCTGCAAAACCAATAAACTCGTTAAGAAAATCCATGGGGGTGGAGGCAGGATGCTGTGGAGACACAAATCGAGGCAACAAGTGATGGATGCGGTGGATCTGGAGGTGATTCTTGTGGAAAAATGCGATGAAACATCCCGGAAATGAATGTGGGTAAAACGAAGTGAAAACTCTAATATAAAACGTTAAAATCTAAATGTTAGGGCGGAATGATCTAATGTTTTAATGCAAAACATGGGTTTCGGACCTTGGAATGTAATGCATGAAAATGCGATGAAAAACATATGGAATGAGAATGGTGGGACCCGGCCATGGGAGGAGGGCGATTCACTCAGGACCGTCAGATCTCAGGAGGAGGTCAACGACTGCGATCGTGTCGGAGGATCGCAATCAGGAGGGATGAAAGGTGGCTCAATTTGAAGTTTGCGATTGTGATCGGGGCGGGGATGTGATTATGAAATAGTCAAAGTCATTGGATCGAAGTGAAACGATGGGTAGGCAGTCGGAAGGGGAGCGGGGAATGGGAGAAAATGGGCGGGAGTGAGGAGTCAATTTAGTACGTGGATGCGGATGAATGGACGAAGTTGGATTGCTTAGGAAATTTGTTGAATAAATCACTTATTCAATGGAGATTAACCTGATCACACATCAATTTCGAATTGCATGCATAACACATAATCTCTTCTACAATTAATTGTCACATGCGGAAATAATAGAAGCGATAGCACATCAAATCATCACACACATTAACACAGTATGTATGGGAAAGCCTATATTTGAAAAGCCAGCTATTGTGTATATTATAATGGAGAAATCATGTAACAATCATAGTACAAAAACTCTGCTCAAGCTCTCATACTACCTCCGATGCTACACCCAATCAAACCCAGATCTAGCAAATCACTTGCTCCAATCCTTAGCCATGATGGCCAACCTTGATTAAATATTTCAAAGCTATGGAATTAAGCCTCTTTAGGTAGATAATACCAGCCTAAACTTTGCAATACTCATAAGCTTACTCCACCTATCTATGTACTACGTGCTGTAATTATAGTTCTGGCTGATAAGCTAACTCTACCCTTTCATCTATCTCTTTCCTTTGGTCTTCAGCAGGCCCAGTCCTTTGCTGTGGTAGGCAAAGTGTTCTTGAGTTATTCAGACTGATTGGATTTAGTAAATTAAATAATATTTAATTCACTCCACTCATAACTAATTGATTAGTTAGTTAAACTAATCTCAACTAGTTCAACTAAAATAAACAGAACACAACTCCACTATCTGTCTCATTAACTCCTCCAAAACTTCTGCCACTGAAGTCCAACTGAAGTCAACCATGCAAGATGCCATCAAACCCTAGGAACCACGTGATTCCTCTGTCGGTTGCATGAGCCACCTCCATGACTCGAACTGAAGTGCTCCAAGAGAGTAAACTGCTGTTTATAGTCAAAATATTATTAAGGGTAAATAATATTTGACTTCCATATTACAAGGAGATGCGATCCCAAAATAGCACAGGTCTAAAAAATGAGGGTCTACTCACATCTTTTACCGACATGTCGCATCCATCAAGAATCTGGTAAATTCTAAATTATGGGCATAGTCTAAAAATAGACTTTGCGCCAAAAATAGCCTGCGGGCCCACTTAGTGAGGGAAAATTCATTTCACTAAGCTCCATCATCTTGTTGCATTTTCAACACTCCCTCTCAACAAGATATGGATTATCTGCAACCCCTATCCCGCCTCTGTGGAATTCGAACTTGCTCCTGGTGAGTGCCTTCGTCAAGATGTCAGCATCCTGATCCTTCGCGGGAACATATGAAAGCATCATGATCCTCCGCTGAACACAATCTCTGATATGATGGTACCTGATGTCGATGTGTTTGGACCTATCATGAAATACTGGATTAGGCGAGAGCTTGATGCAGCCTAATTTTATCCTTGATAGATCATAAGCTCAGTACAACTGAACAAACCTAGGATCTTCCTCATCCAAATAACTCACATCATTGCGACTTGCGCCATGTACTAATTTCTTTGAGCGAGTGCCACGGATCTGCACTTCTGCTGTAGAAATACATTCGACCAATCTTGAAAACTCCTCGAGTGCTCTTCGGTCACATTGGGCTCCACCTCCACGCATCGATGAAACAGAAAGCTTCACTCCATCCTCCTGTCTGTACCATAGACCATATCCCGATGTGCCTCTGATATAGCGCAATACATGCTTGCCCGCCTTCCAAAAGAGCTTAGTAGGCTTAACCATAGCTTGCGAAAGCTGGTTAACTGCATAGCATATATCAGGTCGTGTATTGACCAGATACATAAGCGACCCCACCAACTGTCGATAGGCAGTGGCATCCACTACCTCCGCTGAAGTAGCATCCTCCTTCCTCCAACCACCAGGAAGAGGAGTGTCAACAGGCTTGCAGCCTTGCATGTTGAACCTCTCAAGAATATCCCGAGCATACTTTCCCTGAGAAATAAACAGTCCTCCGCTGCGCTGCCAAATCTCCAATCCCGGGAAATAATGAAGGATGCCCAAGTCCTTCATCTCAAACTCTCGTGCAAGATCCTCCTTGCATGAAAGTATCAACTGCTCATCGCCAGTCAAAATCGGATCATCTACATACAGTACGATGATCAACAGCTTCCCCTCCACCACAATCTGGTACAGGTTTGGATCCGCCTCACTCTTGGAGAATCCAAGCTCGGTGAAGTAGCTATCTATCCGAGTGTACCAAGCACGAGGTGCTTGCTTCAGCCCGTACAGTGCTCTCTTGAGTCGGCACACATGCGACTCACTGCTGAAGATCTCAAAACCTTCAGGCTGCTCTATGTACACCTCCTCCTCAATAACTCCATTGAGGAACGCGGTCTTCACATCCATCTGATGAATGTGCCACCCCATCTGCGCTGAGAGAGCAAGGATCGTCCGTATGGAAGAGTACCTTGCGACAGGTGCAAAAGTCTCCTCATAGTCGATCCCCTCGATCTGTGAGAAGCCACGGGCGACAAATCTCGCCTTGTACTTCTCCACACTCCCGTCAGCCGCCTGCTTCACCTTGTAGATCCATCGCGAACCTACAACTGATTTCCCACCCGGTCTTGGGACAATCTCCCATGCACTGTTCCTGATGATCGAATCATATTCTTCGATCATGGCATCAACCCATGCGGGTTCCTCCACAGCTTCCTCAAAAGAGGATGGCTCTGTCACAACACATTGACTCATAGGAGCCATGTATCCAGTGTACCGATCCGGTGACTGTCTCTGTCTGCGCTGTGCTGTAGGTGGTCCTACAACCTTCTCTGCATCCCGAGCCAGTCGCTCAGCTTCTGTAGTGCGCATGCGCCCTCTGATGGTTGGCGCTGCCTGGGTGGTTTCTTCCACCTCCTGAACCTCCTCTTGTGGCTGATCCACATCAGGAAGCTCCTCCTTAGGAACTAACAGCTCCTCATCTGCATGCAAGTGTAGCTCCCTCTCAAGCGAACACTGCATGGCTTTCTCCTCCTGAAATTTTATATCCCGTCGCACAACAGTCTTGCGACTGTCTGGCACATACACCCGATAGTTGTGAGGTGTATCGGTGTACCCCACAAATATTCCAACTTCAGCAGTTGGATCCAGCTTCCTTCTCGCATCCTTCGTCACATGCATGTAGACAGGAGATCCGAAAATCCGCAAATGGGAAATATCGGGCCTCTTGCCAGAATAAGCCTCCTCTGGTGTACTCATGCCAAGAACCTTGTGAGGACAACGGTTCTGCACATACACTGCTGTATTGCATGCCTCAGCCCACAAGTGAAGGGGTAGGCCCCGATCATGCAACATCGCCCGTGCAGCACCCACGATCGTTCTGTTCTTCCGCTCAGCCACCCCGTTCTGCTGTGGGTTATGGGGTGCGATGAGCTCTCTCCGAATCCCTTCTGTGCTGCAGAACTCCTTGAATTCAGCCGACATGAATTCACCACCGTTATCACTCCTTAGAGCAATCACCTTCTTCCCCAACTCCTTCTCGACCAGTGCTTTAAACTCACAGAACTTCGCGAATGTATCGCTCTTCTTCTGCATGAAGAAGATCCGGCACTTTCGAGAGAAATCATCAACAAAGATCACATAATACTTGTGCTTTGCTGTCGAAGCAACTGAGAAAGGACCACACACGTCTGTGTGAACTCTCACAAGGATCGTCGTGGCGCGACTATCCTTCTCGTGAAAGGTGGCTTTCACATACTTCCCTAAAGTACACCCCTTGCACTGATCTGACTGCGCAAGGGTGCCCTTAGGAAGTCCAGTAGAAATCTGCTGCAGAATCTTCAAAACTCCATGGTGAAGATGGCCCCGTCATTGCCTCGTTAGCCTCATCATCTGACTCACCCTTCCGCCACGAGGGCCATAGGCTATGCTGATCATATGATTGATAAAGGTTCGAGTTCGAACCCTATCTTAGGGTCTCTCCGGTAGTCTTCTTTGCGCGGAAAGCTTTCCTTGTTGAAAACCATGCAACCCGTATCTTCCAACATTGCCACAGAGATCAAGTTCTTCTTCAATCCAGGTACATGCATGACATCCTTCAATACAAAGGGTTTACCGGACTCCCTCTGAAAGGATACGGTACCGATACCAGTCGCACTGTATCTACCATCATCGCCCATCTCGATGTGCACACCCAAATCTTTGTTCTCCAGATCTGAGAACAACTCCTGATCTCCCGTCATATGAAATGACGCACCGCTGTCCAAGAACCACACCGATCCCAGCATACTTGAAACTAAGCATGCAATCAGTGAAACTTTGACAGCCACCCCCACACTTCCCAGCTCATCTCTGCACTGAGTGAACTTCGTGAGGTATTTAGCGATACTGTCGCCCTTCTCCATCTTGATGTTCCTGAGCTTGTCTTTGAGCGCCAGCTTCCTTTGGTCACTCTTACTCTGGAATAGATCCGTCAAAGCTTTCCACATTAAATATGGAGTAGCCTTTCCATGCAGGCTGGATACAATATGATCCTTGACGCCCTCCAACAGGATCCTTCGACATATCGCGATCTTCTTTTGCCATGCATCGACCAGAGCTGCATCAGTGGGCTTTGGGACATCCGCATCCACGAACTCCTTCAGACCATTATCTTCTCCTTCCTTCCATTCGATCTTTCCATACTGATATAGTTGACACTGTGAAGCATATTCGGTAGGCATTGAAAGAAGACATCTTTTCAACATTTACCAAGAAGAACAACTAATACATAAAATTCAAATTCCAAACTCCAAGCTCTATCGCTTCCGATCTACACTTGAGAACAAATTATTTCCAAATCAGAGATTGACTGCAAGGGGCTTTTACCAGACCTTTCACTTTCCGAAGAAAGATGAATCCGGAGGCTTCCTGGCCCGTATGCAGACTCTGTCCGAGGAAATAAGTTTGCAATCACCGTAATAGATCTCGACAATTAATCTTGCCTCTGATACCATGTAGAAATTAGCTGAATAAATCACTTATTCAATGGAGATTAACCCGATTACACATCAATTTCGAATTGCATGCATAACACATAATCTCATCTACAATTAATTGTCACATGCGGAAATAATAGAAGCAATCTCACATCAAATCAATCACACATTAACTCGGTATGTATGGGGAAAGCCTATAGCTGAAAACCCCGCAGCTATTGTGTATATTATAATGGAGAAATCATGTAACAATCATAGTACAAAAACTCTTCACAAGCTCTCATGCACTACCTCCCATGCTACACACTATCGAGCTAGATCTAGCAAATCACTTGCTCCAATCCTTAGCCACTTGATAGCCAACCTTGATTGCGTATTTCAAAGCTATGGGATGGCCTCTTTATATAGATAAACCACCAGCCTAAACTTTGCAATACTCATAGCTTACTCCACCTATCTATGTGTTGCAAATAGCAAGAGTATGAATACCCACAATGATGTACTCACCACTTCTGCTCGACTCTTTCAACAAATTCTTCATGAAATTATCATGCCTTTAACCTTAGTAGAAATGTTCTTAGGTTGACTAATCTGTTAATATTTAGTAAATTAAATATTATTTAATTTACTCTCATAATTGATTAGTTAGTTTAACTAATCCAACTAGTTGCTAAATAGTGAACCTGTATGTTTTACTTGTCGATTAACTCTCAAAACACGCACGAAGTCTAAGCGAAGTAAACCATGCAAGATGCCATCAAACCCTAGGGTCACAGCGAGATTCCTTGTTTGGGTTACTTAGATACCTCCAAATCCCATGACTCAAACTGAAGTGCGCCAAGAGAGTAAACTGCTGTTTATAGTCAAAATATTATTAAGGGTAAATAATATTTTGACTTCCATATTTTTAGGAGATCAGTCTAAAAATAGCCTGGGTCCTAAAAATTAGGGTCTCATCTATTTTTACCGACATGTCGCATACTCCAAGAATCTCCAAGTAGAATTCCCAAATTATGCTCCGTATGTCTAAAAATAGACATAGTCTAAAAATAGACTTTGCGCCAGAATTTGCCTGCGGGCCCACTTAGTGAAGGCGACTTCATTTCACTAAGCTCCATCATCTTGCTGCATTCTCAACAATGATCAAATCAGAGGGAGAGTGATAGGAGGGTCAAACTCTGATGAGCGATGGAGCGACTAGGTCTATGACCGTTGGATTTTATGTGAGATTGACGGTAGAGATTATGTTGGAGGATCGCAATCGCAAAGGGTGGAGGGTGGCATCATTTGAAAATTGCGATTGCGACTAGAGCGAGTTTGCACGGGCCGTTAGTTCTTAATAAGATCAACGGCGGAGAACACTCTCGAGACCCACAGAACAAAAGCGTCATCGCATCGGAGTTTTTGTTTTAACATAGGAATGTGCTCCCGATCTCTTATCCGATTGCGATAAGCGCCTTATGCCTGGGCGCCTGGTCTTGGCGCTGGGGTCATGTGGGGAAGTGGTTTTTGGGGTTAGGCCGAAAAAGGGGCTTAAGGCCTTAGTGCAGAAATGAGTTTTTAGGCCAAAAAACAGGGATTTTTAGGGATTTTCTTGGCTTTCAGTAAAGGGGAAAAGGGTGAGTTGATCCTGAAACAAGGGGTTTTTATAGGCCTAAAAGGATTTTGGAGGTCTTTTGGAGGGGAATGGAGGTTTTAAAGAGGAAAATGAGGCTTTATGTAAATGGGGGGAAATGAGTCAAAATGGGCGGTTTCAAAGGCTTTTTGGAGCATTCTTTTTCACAAACAGAAAAGAATTTTTAATGGAAACGGCAGTGAAGACTCTTCGAAGGGAAAAGACACATGGAGGCTTCAAGAATGAAATATTTTCAAGGGAAATTTTTCTCTTGAAGACTCAGAATACATTTAGCCACCTGTATGCTATGTCAAAATTTATAGGTGGCTAACAACACCTTCTGCAACATTTCCTTTACTTGAGGATAACCCCCCATGAAATTTTCTCCCACATGTTTAGTTCTCACTAACAGACCCATGTCTCTGTCGCGAGGAGTTTCACCTTCAAAACTATTCTTCTTTTTTCGAGTGAATTGAGGTTGTGGATCTAGGTTAAGGATGTTTAGGGTTTGTATAGAAGTACATGTGAAATAGATATTCAACGAGGTTTAAGGAATGTAGATGAGTGGGTTCCGAAAGTAAGACATGAGTGTTAATCATTAATGGGAAAACTGGTATGGCTTATTATGAGATATGATATGGATTCTGTGGTCAGATTATGAAATTGTGATGTGAATCCGAATAAAATAAATTCTAGTGATGACATATTGAGGCAGCATATGATCATCTAATTTATATACTAATACTTTTGGTGTTATTACTTAAGAAATTTTTTGTAACATATCTTTGAACTAACCTTTGTTGTCCTTTTATTTGTGTTGATTCTTCGGGTATCCTTTTAGCATGATCTTCTATGGAGTCCTCAATTTCTTCTGTTTAGTATGTTTGCTTCAATAGGCTGTAAGAGAATGTAAGAGAGCTATAGAATGTGATGACAGTTGAAAAATCCCCTAAGATTGCAGAATTGTAGCAATTCTGTATCTACTTATTTTACTACTTCAGAGAAAGAAAGGGAACAAATAATTTGGGATTTTAGAATGGGAGAAAATATAATATGTCATAACTTCTGATTTTCATCTTGTATTTTCTATATATGGATGCCAATCATTGATTGGTTTTGATACTTATACAATTATTATTATTTTTTTGTTTTTGTTTTTGAATAATATATATATTATTATTATTATTATTATTTAGATATGAAAATAAAAAGAAGACTAAGTTGGGGAAGAAGAAAGATTCTTCTTCACCAACTTCATATCAGTATTGTCTTGAATTTTTTTGATAAATTCCTCCTTTGTAATTGGCTTATGATAGAATTTTAATCATTTTCCATTCACAAGAATAGGTACCTTTTCTTCATCAATTGTCCTTACCTTGACTGCTCCATTGTCAAAGACTTTTTTGATCTCATAAGGCCCAATCCAATGAGTGTGAAATTTTCCTTGGAAGTCTTTGAACTTTGAATCGAACAAAAGTGCCCAATCTCCTGCTTTGAACTTTCTTTCTATTATGTGCTTATCATGCCATCTAGACCTTTATTGATGGATTGGACTGGTTCCTTGAACTGCATCTTACCTAATCTCATCAAGCTCATTAAGCTGCTCCATTTTATGCTTTTGGGCTTCTGATAAATTAAGTCCTAATGTGACTGATATCTTGAAGGTTTTGATATGAAATTCTATAGGAAATAGGACTTGCTTCCCATAAACAAGTTCATAGGGAGTATGTCCTGCTGTATTCCTCCATGTAGTCCAGTAGGCCCATAAGGCTTCAGGAAGCCTATCTGCCCAATCCTTCCTATGTAGATGTACAATATTTGTGAGGATTTACTTGATCACTTTATTGGTGGACTCCATTTGACCATTTGCTTGTGGATGATATGGAGTGGAATTTCTATGTTTAACCTTGTATTCATCCACAATCTTTTGCACCACCTTAGATGTAAACTGAGATCCATGATCTATCACAATTTCCATTGGGACACCAAAACGAGTGAAAATATCCTCAAAGAGAAATTAAACTACAACATTTTCGTTAATTAGAAAGTGCTTTAGCCTCTACCCATTTAGTGACATAATTAGTGCAAACAAGAATGTACCTCTTTTGTCTTGATGGTGGATTGTGTAGAAATTATATGCACTAAGCATGCATATGTCCTAGATCCACCTGATCTCACACTATTTAACTTTATGCAAGATACTGAATCTATTCCACTTGTTAATATTTTGCGGAAAATTTAATTGCACACACATGTGAAGCATAAAAAAAAATATTCAATTTCACATAACACAGTTTTTAACCGGGAAAGCCTAAAGTTGAAAACGCCAACTATATATTATGTAACATGGAGATCATATGACAATCTCATACAAACATACAAAGCCTATCACAAGCTCTCAGTAAAGTACGATCATCATACACTATCCAGGCCTAATATTGCAAATCAATGCATCGATCTTTGCCACCTGCTAGCCTGCCTCCACTGCGCAATCTATGCTGAAGAATAGCTCTGAATGAATTTGAATTACTCTTGGATTGACTGCGCAATCCTCATTGGCATCTCCACTGTGCGTTGGATGCAATCAATGCATCACTAATAGTCACAACAAATATTCTATCTTTCCCTTTCACCTATCTCTCCACTGGTCTCCACTGAGACTGCCATGCACCGTAGTTAACTGATGTATCGCTCAGTTGATTAATGAGTTATTATTTATGAATTAATTAACTAATTAATTCACTCCACTCTCACTTGTGTATCAATCAGTTAGACTAGATACAACTAGCTCAACTGAGTCTAATTGAGTTAAACTAAATACAACTCCATAACTACTTCTTCCAATTGTTTCATAACTCTGCCACTTGAGTTCTAACTGAGTCCTCCATGCAATAGCTCCAGTAAACTCTTAGGAATAGCGTAATTCCTTCTGCCAGCTGCTGTGCCACATCTGTGCACTGAATTGAAGTGCTCCAAGAGAATAAGTTGCTACTTAGAGTCTGATTATTATCAAGAGCTAATAATAATCGACATGCATCTATTTTTAGATTGACGATCTATAAATAGACTTCGCCCAATATTCTAAAAACAAAATTTCATCTATTTTTCCAACTTGATCAACCATCCACAAATAGCATCCTGCAACTTCTGAAATATGATCGACATGTCTAAAAATAGACTTGCGCCAAAAATATCCTGCAGGCCCACTTAGTGAAGGAAACTCTTTTCACTAAGCTTATCATCTTGTTGAATCTCAACACTCCCTCTCAACAAGATAGGGATTATCTTTCACCCCGATCCTGCCTCTATGGTATTTGAATTTGCTCCTAGTGAGCGCCTTCGTCAGAATATCTGCATCCTGATCCTCCTTAGGAATGTACTGAAGCAACATGATCTTCCGCTGCACATAATCTCTGATATGATGATACTGGATCTCAATATGTTTATATCTATCATGAAACACAGGATTAACTGAGAGTTTAATGCAACTCTAATTATCACAATGAATCACTGTGGGATCTAAATGTGAACCAAACAATCCAACTAGAATCTTCCTCATCCAGATAGCCTCACATGTAGCTAAACTTGCTGCCATGTATTCTGCTTCCGCTGAACTGAGTGCCATAGATCTTTGTTTCCTGTTGTACCAAGAAACTGTCATACATCCGATACTGAAAATCCCTCCTGATGTGCTCTTTTTGTTTGTTGGGCTTCCTGACCAATTTGCATCTGTGAAGCCATGCAAATTCACCTCATCCATCTGTCTCTACCATAAACCATACTTAGATGTGCCCCTGAGATATCTCAGGACATGCTTTCCCGCCTTCCAAAAGAGCTTGGTAGGCTTAACCATCGCTTGTGAAAGTTGTTTCACCGCATATCATATGTCCGGTCTTGTATTGAGTAAACACATGAGCGAACCCACCAAATATCGATAAACAATGGCATCCTCTACCTCTGCCGATGTAGCATCCTCTTTCGTCCAATTTCCTAGAAGAGGAGTGTCTATAGGCTTGCAGCCTTGCATGTGAAACTTCTCCAGTATCTCCCGGGCATACTTGCCTTGAGACACAAACAATTCACTTTCTTTCTACCATATTTCCAATCCAAGGAAATAATGAAAGAGGCATAAATCCTTCATCTCAAACTCCTTTGCAAGATTTTCCTTGCATGAGTGTATCAATTGCTCATCACCTGTTAGTATCAAATCATCAACATAAAGTACAATGATCAAAAGCTTACCCTCAACCACAATCTGGTACAGGTTTGCATCCGCCTCAATCTTGGTGGAGGCAAGTCTAGTGAAATAGCTGTCGATCCGATTGTACCAAGCACGTGGTGCTTGTTTCAGCCCATACAACGCTCTTTTGAGTCTGCACACATGCGACTCGCTACTAAAGATCTCAAATCTTTCAGGCTGCTCGATGTACACCTCTTCCTCAATGATCCCATTAAGGAAAACAGTCTTCACATCCATCTGATGAATGTGCCAACCCATCTGCGCTGAGAGAGCAAGGATGGTCCATATGGAAGAATAACATGTGACAGGTGCAAAGGTTTCTTCATAGTCAATCCCCTCAATCTATGAGAAGCCCCAGGAAAAAAATATTTCCTTATACTTCTCGATGCTCCCATCAATAGCTTGCTTTACTTTGTAGATCCATCTTGATCCTACAACTGATTTTCCCACCGGCCTTGGAAAAATCTCCCAAGCATTGTTTCTGACAATGGAGTCATACTCCTCCACCATGGCATCTACCCATGTGGGCTCCTGCGCTACTTATTCAAAAGAAGATGGCTCTATCACAATAAACTTGCTCATAAGAGCCATGTATCCAATATATCGGTCAGGTGACTGTCTGTGTCTGCGATGTGATGTAGGAACTCCTACATTCTGTGCCGCAACCACCTTTAGTCTCTCAGCTTATGTGGTATGCTTCCTGCCTTGCCTGATGTTTGGTTTTGCATGAGTGGACTCCTCCACTCCATGAATCTCCTCCTATGGCTGATCCACATCCAGAGGCTCATCTTTGGGAACAAGAAGTTCCTCTTTCGCATGCAAGTGTAGCTCCCTCTCAAGCGACAACTTCATGGCTTTGACCTCATTGAATTTTATATCCCGTCGCATAACAGTCATCCGACTATTTGGAAAATACACATGATAGTTATGGGGTGTTTCTGTGTACCCCACAAATATCCCAACTTCTGCAGTCGGCTCCAACTTCTTCTTGGCATCCTTCGTCACATGAATGTAAACAGGTGAGCCAAAAATATTCAAATGAGAAATATCAGGCTTCTTACTAGTAAAAGCTTCTTCGGGTGTACTCATGCCAAATACTCTATGAGGACTACGATTTTGGACATAAACCACAGTGTTGCATGCTTCCGCCCACAAGTGCATCGGTAGGCCCTGGTCATGCAACATTGCTCATGCAGCACCCACGATCGTTTTGTTCTTTCTCTCTATGACCCCATTTTGCTGTGGGTTATGAGGCACTATGAGTTCTCTTCGAATTCCTTCTTTGCTACAGAAGTCTTTGAATTCACTCGAGATGTATTCACCACCATTATCACTCCTTAGAGCTTTCACCTGCTTCCCCGACTCCTTCTCCATCAATGCCTTGAACTCACAGAACTTTGAGAACGTTTCACTCTTCTTCTGCATGAAGAAGATCCAACATCTACGAGAAAAGTCATAAAAAATTATCACATAATACCTATGTTTCACTGTTGAAGCAACCAAGAATGGTCCACACATGTCTGTGTGAATTCTCTCCAAGATCACCGAAGCACGGTTCTCCTTCTCATGAAAGGTGGTCTTCACAAACTTACCCATTGTACATCCTTTGCACTGATATGACTGCGCAAGAGTACCCTTGGGAAGTCCAGTAGAAATTTGCTGCAAAATATTCAAAGTGCCATGGTGAAGGTGGCCCAATCTCTTGTGCCATAACTCGCCCTCATCCCAACTCACCACTTCTTCTGCTTTGCCCACCATTGCAGCGCAGCCATCTACCTCCAGCTTGTAGAGGCTCTTAATTCGAACCCATATCTTCTTGGTTTGACCCATTGTTTTATGTCGAAGGAAAGCTTTTCCCTCACTGAAAAAAACATCATAACCCCTGTCTTCCAGCATTGCGACTGAGACCAAGTTCTTCTTTAGACCTGGAACATGCATGACATTCTTCAACAAGAATGGATTACCGGAATCCCTCTCAAAGGTAATGGTCTCAATTCCAGTCGCACTGTACTGACCATTGTCGGCCATATCTATATGCATCTGGAGGTCCTTCTCCTCCAAGTTACTAAACGACTCTTTGTCTCCCGTCATATGGAAAGACGCACCACTGTCAAGATACCAGACCGATCCCATGCAGCTTGAAACCAAGCATGCGATCAAGGAAAAATCCAGCTCAAATTGCGAGGCTAAGGCCTCTCTAGCTGCAGATCCAACAACCTGCTTATTCTTCTTCTTTTGTGGATAGTTAGTGCCGAAATGTCCATGCTCGTGACAATGAAAACACTTCACTTTGGAAAAATCCTGCTTCTTGCCTTTAGCACCAGATTTAGAAGGATTTTTATTCCCCTTCCCTTTCCTTGCTTTGGCAGCCAAAGCATGATTCTCTTCATCTTCATTCTTCGATGAAGATCCATCCCTGGTACCTCGCCTTATCTCTTCCTGCACAAGATCCGACCAAAGTCGCTCTCATCCCAGCAGTTTCTCCCATCCATTGATAGAGTCTTCATAGCTATGCCAACTCTTCAGAAGCCCAAGGAGAGTCAAGATCACCAAGTCTTCTTCATCAACAGTAACCCCCACACTTCCCAGGTCATCCTTGTAGTGGACAAACTTCGTGAGGTATTTTGGAATAATGTCGCCTTTCTCCATTTTTATTTTTCTAAGCTTGTCTTTAAGCGCCAACTTCCTCTGGTTACTTCTGCTTTGGAAAAAATCTGTCAAAGCCTTCCACATTAAGAATGGATCGGATTTCCCGTGAAGGCTATAAATAATGTGGTCCTTCACACCTTCCAACAGAATCCTCCTCCTCATTGCAGTCTTCTTTTGCCATGCATCAAGTAATGCTGCATCGCTAGATCCCAGCTTAGGAACATCGCTATCGATGAACTCCTTTAGCCCATTATCATCCAGCATCGCCTCCATCTTGTCCTTCCAGGCTATGTAATTCGAGCTCCCATCAAGGGCATACTCCAATCTCAATCCGTTGAAATACATTTCAATGTATACTCGATTTCTGCACCAAGAATCTTCCGTAGCAAATTCGAATGTCCACCAGCACAAACTCACTTCACAATTGCAATATTCAATCAACAATGCTGTGATACCATGTAGAAATTATATGCACTAAGCATGCATATTTCCTAGATCCACATGATCTCACACTATTTAACTTTATGCAAGATATTGAATCTATTCCACTTGTTAATCTTTTGTGGAAAATTTAATTGCACACACATGTGAAGCATAAACAAAAATATTCAATCGCACATAACACAACTTTTAACCGGGAAAGCCTGAATTTGAAAACCCCAGCTATATATTATGTAACATGGAGATCATATGACAATATCATACAAACATAGAAAGCTTATCACAAGCTCTAAGTACAGTACAATCATCATACACTATACAAGCCTAATCTTGCAAATCCATGCAGCGATCTTTTCCACCTGCTAGCTTGCCTCCACTGCGCAATCTCTACTGAAGAATAGCTCTAAATGAATTCGAATTACTCTTGGATTGATTGTGCAATCCTCATTTGCATCTCCACTATGTGTTGGATGCAATCAATGCATCACTAATAGTCACAACAGATAGTCTATCTTGCCCTTTCACCTATCTCTCCGCTGGTCTCCACTGAAACTGCCATGCACTATAGTTAACTGTTGTATTGTTTAGTTGATTAATGAGTTATTATTTATGAATTAATTAACTAATTAATTCACTCCACTCTCACTAGTGTATCAATCAATTAGACTAGATACAACTAGCTCAACTGAGTCTAACTGAGTTAAACTAAATACAACTCTATAACTACTTCTTCCAATTGTGTCATAACTCTGCCACTTGAGTTCTAACTGAGTCCTCCATGCATTAGCTCCGATAAACCCTTAGGAATAGATTAATTCCTTCTGTTAGCTGTTGTGCCACATCTGTGCACTGAACTAAAGTGCTCCAAGAGAATAAGTTGTTGTTTAGAGTCTGATTATTATTAAGAGCTAATAATAATCGACATGCATCTATTTTTAGATTGACGATCTATAAATAGACTTCGCCCAATATTCTAAAAATAGAATTTCATCTATTTTTCCAACTTGATAAACCATCCACAAATAGCATCCTGCAACTTCTGAAATATGATCACCATGTCTAAAAATAGACATAGTCTAAAAATAGACTTGCGCCAAAAATAGCCTACGGGCCCACTTAGTGAAGGTGACTCTTTTCACTAAGCTCATCATCTTGTTGAATCTCAACAGATTGATTGGTCCAACAAAATCCAGGGCCCATTTTTCAAATGGTTCGATGAGTACCTAAGGTTATAAGGGAATTTCATTTGTAGGAACAGGTTTCCCCATTCTTTTAAAGTTGTCACAAATTTTGACATACTCTTTGGCATATTTGAAGATGCATGGCCAATAATATCCTAAATGAAGGATTTTATAGGCAGTCCTCTTATCATCAAAGTGTCCACCAAAAGGTTCATCATAGCATGCCTTCATAATTTCAGGCATTTCATCTTCTCGAACACACCTTCTGATGATGAGATCTGGACATGTTTTGTACAATTTATCAATAACCAATGAGTATAATGCACTTGTTTGAATAATTATTCTTTTCTCTCTAGGAAACAAGTATGTTAGTAATTTTCTTGTAGCTAAATAGTTAGCAATATCTGAAAACCATGGAGATTTAGTAGATATTGCAAAGAGATATTCATCAGGAAAATTATCCTCTACTGGAGTATCATTATTGCTGTTTTGAATTCTAGACAATAAATCATCAAATGTCACTACAAGGAAAATACCCTCTAGTGGATGTTTTTGAGGAACTCCTTATAAAAAATAGCCTAGACATCCGTTTGTAGTGGAGGTTACTAGAGGAGGTTGGCGGGTCAAGGTTTTTGCGGATGTTTTTTGTCTGGTGCTTTTGTCATCATAAACCACACTGGTGCATTCCACTAGTGAAAGCACCGAGGCATACTAAAAATTGGCACATTGGGACACCATTTGCTTGGTACAAACCTACCCGGTGTGTCTCATTACTATAGCGCAATGGTGCTCTACACAGATTCAACACTGGTGCGTCCTAAAAAAACGAAAAAACTGAAACAGCATGGTGCGGTTGGAAGAAATAGTCCAATGTGCCTCGAAAACCCGCGCACTAGAACAAGGTTAAATAAATAAAAATTATGGCCAAAAATCCGCATTTTTCACTTTTCAGTTCTCTATAGCTCTCAAGCACCGGTGCAAATTTACCTTGTGTGAGGTGCCTTGCCATCGGTGCTCCCATTGCACGCATTGCTGATGTACATTTCCCACCATCTCAATTTTAAAATTTGCAAAACGATGGGAAAATTTAGTTTTTCAAATTCTACAGCCAATATGCCTCCTCGATGCCCAAATTTACAGATATTTTACTTGTTTTTCCATAATTAAGCCTTTTAGTGGGTTAGTTTTCTAAAATAACTTAAAATTCACCTTATTTAAATTTTTTTTCCCACGCAGTGCGCTTGAGCCATTCAACTCGCACTAGTTTGCGGTGCTGCCTATAAATTTACAGGCTGTATCGCGACCGGTGCCAATTTTATCTGCACTAGTTCTGGGGCGGTACCGAAATGACGCACTGTGTTTTTTTAAAATTAAAAAAATTGCGGTGCGGTCGGTTACTTGGACGCACCATTGACCATGTCAAATTTTGAGAATGCGGTGCGTTGACAGAAATATGTGCCCCAGAGTGGGTATTTTTGTCAGCGCACTGCCATCCCTGAAATGGACACTGTCAACAGTGCGGCCATGTAAACGACCACACTATTGACTATGTAGTGATGTCAGGAGGGCGGTGCACTTCCTAAAATATACGCCCCGGGGTGTATAGCTCACCCTGGGGTAGATAGTTTTGTAAGCACACTGCCCTCCTGGAATTGTTACATGGTCAACGGTGCAGTGGTATAACCGACCGCACCATTGACTATGTACCAGTATCGGGAGGGCGGTGCACTTCCTAAAATATACACCTCGGGGCATATAGTTCAGTCAGTGCACTGCCCTCCCGATACTGGTACATAGTCAATGGTGCGGTCGGTTATATCACCGCACCGTTGACCATGTAACAATGCCAGGAGGGTAGTGCGCTGACGAAACTATCTGCCCCAGGGCGAGTAGTTTCGTCAGCGCACCGCCCTCCTAAATTTGTTCATAGTCAATGATGTGATCGGTTAAATGACCTCACTGTTGACCACTAACTGATGTTTGGCGGTGTGTTTAGTCAACGCATCGCTTGAGATAGGACATGCCATGATTTACGGCGTGTTGTAAATTTCCAGGTGCACCGCCTCCGGTGCGCGGCAAAAACAAACGCACCGTTACTGGTGCATGCCTGTTTTTTATGGCGCACTGACTATTTTTTTTCTTTAAAATATATATATATATATATTTTTTTTTAAATACATGACTCATTTAATAATTTTTTTTATTTAATATGTAAATAATTCAGCGACGTCAAAGGAGAGAAGAGAGAGAACAACAACAAAAACAGGCGAACCAGTATAACATTTCACATGTGGGAGGCACGAGAGAGGGAGAGAGATATGTACACTTGACCTATTACAAAAATCACCCAGGTGCTCCTAAGGGAGATAGGCCTCCTCATGTTCTATGAGGAGACTACATCCATGAAGGGCCATGGTGGGTTATTGTGAAAGCTTATCCATAGGTGTAATGCCCACCGACAAGCTTTCCGGGTTGGTCCTAACCAGTGGTACATGCCCACTGAGGAGGAAATCTATTTCATTACTGACCTACTGGGGAGAGGGGTGGATTTTCCCTCGTTCCCAGAGGTCCCCATTGGCTATGCAGTGGGGATTTAGATGGTGTACTCCCAGAGATACATTAGAGCAAATATGTTGTCTCCTACATATTTTTAGGTCTTTGGTGGTCAGTTACGTATTGCTTCATTTGGTGGAGAGGAGGTGAGTTGCCTTTCATTACTGATTTTTACCATTGCACACCATACTAGTGACGGGCAATGCATTAGTTGCTTGCTTCTATTTTATGTTGATTCTTTATTACAAGCGCCACGACTTGTGAGGTGGTTTGCCTTTTTTTTGCGGCACTTTTGCACAGCTTTAGATAGATGTCGTGCTCAGGCACAGGAGAGGGTGAACTTCCCTTTTGTTTCAGAGCTATTTTGTTATTTTTTGAGAGGTTTCTAGAGACGAGGCCTACTTTTTTTCAAAAGCCTCGTAGGCTGATGCTGCATGTATGGATGCAAATGCGGGGACAACTGATTCCCAAGAGGGGCGAGTCATAGTTTTCCACGAGGATATCACATGATGCACTAGAGTTGCTAGCCAATGTTGATTAACATCCCTTTGTTCTGGTCCCCTGTCCATATGCTGGTTTGGATTGGCGAGGGTGTGCCAACATACTCTTCACAAATGATGAGCCATGGGATGATAAAGGTAATATTGTTGTTTTCCTTAAATTTATTCTAACATGTTCTTTAACTTGTTTTTATTGATATGTTTAATGAAATTGTCTAATTATTGTTGTGTACTTATATATATTTTGCAGACATTGGGTCATTTGATGGCGATCACGAGATGGCAGATGCCGAGGATTAGGATGGTGCAGACAGACCTAGTACTCATGTTGCACTGGTACCGATTGGTGTGAGGCGTAGGCTTGACACTAGATTTAGGGTGGAGTTGGGCGACCAACTTTTTGGACTGCTTGTGGAGTGGGGAGTCAGGCCATCCACTATGAGAGAGATATAGGCTAATGCTAGGATGATAGAGGTATGGAGAGGCATGCCACGTGACATGTTGACCCTGATGCGACATGTTGTAGGAGCTACCATCTTAGTGGCGCAGTTGATGAGGGCCTTTCAACGTAGGCATGGTCGAGACACAGTACATCAACAATCAAGCAATGACACATCATCTCAGGTAAGTCAAAATTAGAGTTGATCATCGTTACTCCAGCAATGAGATGAGCATCTGTGCAACATCGACCATCGGTCATGATGGAGGGCGGAGCTAGACCATCCATGTCGAGTCATCATGATCAACAGCCTGCAACATCCAACAATAGTCATGATCATGAGTAGGCTGGACCATCCATGTCGAGTCATCATGAGCAGCCGACAGTTGATCCTGATTAGCATGAGGCACCACCAAATCAACAAGCACGTGATGATCGACATCTATACGAGCTTGTCAAGGCTGCACCATTGACTAGCGAGGCCTCGACTAATTTTCTGTTGATGTTGTACTACAGAGCAATCTATTTGACATTTATATTCTACAGGTTGTATATTTTTGAAATTATATATATATATATATATATATATATATATATATATATATATATATATATGGTCCATGTATTTTATGTTCATGTTGTAGTTGTATTTAATTTACATGTTGGTGATCATCATGATGTGTATATTTTTAGGTCATGTTATATATGTTCATTTAATTTGCAACTTGTAGATAGATGTGTATGTGATAGCAGTTATTTGACATGAGATGTATATTTGATGTTTGTGTTTTGTTAGATGATCATGGTCATGATGATTAGATGATGTTAGCGAATTTGAATGTGTTTTTTAGTTGAATATGATGTTTGTACGATGGTTATCATGATAGTGATGTTTATTTTTAATATTAAATCATGATATTTATTAAATATTATGTCGTGATTGTAATTGAAATTTTAATTTTAATTGTATGTAAAATTGTAAAATTGTAATTGTAATTGTATGTAAAATATTTGTAAAATTTTAATTGTAATTGTAATATTTAATTTATTGTGAAATGGTTGTAATTGTAATTGTATGTAAAATATTTGTAAAATTTTAATTGCATTAATGTGAAATGATTATAATTGTAAGTTGTAGTTATAATTGTATGTATAATTCTAAAATTATAATTGTAAATATTGTTATTGTAATTGTATGTGAAAATGTAAAATTGTAATCGTAATTGTATGTAAAATATTTGTAAAATTTTAATTGTATTAATGTGAAATGTTTGTAATTGTAATTTTAATTGTAATTGTAATGGCATATATGTAAAATTGTAATTGTAATTGTAAATTTTATGTAAAATTCTAAAATTGTAATTTTAATTGTACATAAAATTCTAAAATTGTAATTGTAATTGTATGTAAAATATTTGTAAAATTTTAACTGTATTAATGTGAAATAATTGTAATTGTATGTAAAATTCTAAAATTGTAATTGTAATTGTATGTGAAATTGTAAAATTGTAATTGTAATTGTATGTAGAGTATTTGTAAAATTTTAATTGTATTAATGTGAAATGATTTTATTAATTTTTTTAAATTTGTAAGTAAAATTGTAAATAATTGTAAAATAATAAATCTAGAATAATATGAAATTTTGTAACATAATAAATTTTAGAAAACAATGCAAATAAATTCATGTATTTTAGAATCATCATTATTTTATTATGATCTTACATACAAAAAAATAACTTTATACAGTACGCCATTGTTTTTGAGATCAACATAATTGCAAATAATCAAGTGAAATATTGATTTTAACATTAACACAAATGCAAATTACCAATTATTCAAAATACATATTATAATGTTTCGAAAAAAAAAGTCTTATAAGTTATAAGGTAATTAAGACCTCTTCTTTATAAAAACCCATCTTAAAAAGTATGAATGATGAAATAACACATGTACCATATCACTCTATGTTCTCATGATCGCCCTCATTATCTTCCAGCTTGCTTGGCATGATAACACTATTGTTCTCAAAAATATGTTTTGATCTAGGGTCATGTCTCAATACGAACCACCAATCCCTATCCAACACATCTGGGTAAAAAAAACTCGTGGTTCCAGTGTTTGGGGAAAACATAGGGCTCCTTAGCTTCATCCCACATCTTTATAGAGTTGATACATATCAACCTACTATCACAATCTTCCTTTACATTATTCCGATCAAAGGTGTCCCACCACTTGCACCTAAATATAACACATTGGAAAGAAGAGATGATCTCTTGTATCTTTTTGACGTAACCTAACATCCCTCATACTAGGTTTTGATCATAGTGGCTAGATCGTCTAGATTGATCGAACTCGATTTCCACTCCACAGTCTTGTGTCATGTGTCCATCATCAAAATTTTCTATGTGAAAATGGTGTCCATATGCCTATATAGATGGGAACAAATTCACCTATAAAAAGTTAAAAAATCATAGTGTCATGTGTCTTATAATAACCCAACAGTTAAAATATGAAATATAGATGTAATTACATTTGAAAGGTGCATTATTAAGTTTCAAATATACATATAAATTAAATAGATTATTATCGAGTTGGTGCACCCAATCCCTACATTTAGCGTGTTAGCTCCCTGTAATCAGCAAGATTGGCAAAGTCCGACTGTAGGGAGAAACACTAATTCAACCACTTTGGGATTCTAGGATCTAGCCCTCCTGAATCCGGAGATGGATCTCTCCAATAGGTGCAAAGATGGATTTATCTTTAAATATTTTGGGTAACGATATTAGGCTAGTTATGAAGTCTGAGGGTTTTTTTTTTTTTTTTGGATGGTTGAGCATGATTATTATTTGAGTGGAAAGTTCTAAATGGAAAGAGTTTCAAAGGTGTGAAGTTGCAAGCAATCAGAACAAGTTTTGGTTAAAAATATAGATATAACGCTGGTTTTTAGTCCATTGGGCTATGGAGTCATAATAGGGTTTAATTGAAACAACAAGGAGAAAGAGTGGTCCATGGGGCAAGTCATCTATGTCTAAGGATCTCTTGAAAGTTGATTTTATGGAATGAAATGATACACAGGGAAGGGGAATTAAACAAATGAAGAACAAAGAGTAGCCTAAGATCAGGTAAGTACTTTGAAACTACCCTACTTTTTGCATACACTTAAGAAAGACAAAAAATTTATCTAAGATCTGGTAAGTACTTCGAAACTAGCCAGCTTTTGATGCACTTTCAATAGAAAAACACTTTAAACACAAAGGGAAACTTTAAAAGAAACTGTTGGAGAAGAAACTAGAGGGCAGGGCTCACCATAGGCCTCCCTAACTCTGCTTTACTTGGTGAAATTTCAAGACAAACACATAAGATAACAAAGAAAAGTCTAAGATCAGGTAAGGACTTTGAACCTAGTCTACTTTCGACACATTCTTAGGGAAACTTTCAGATAGTCTTTGGGGATAAAACTAATAGGGCTCCCCATAACTTCCTTAGTTCATCTCTACTTAACATAAACTAAAAATAACATTCAAGAATAAAAATTAGCCTAGAAAGTAGGACGAGGGAACGCTAGCATTCCTAACTGCTTGAAACTAAATTAAATCATTCCTAAACAACACAAATTGGAAGAAAACATGTAGATAAAGCTTATCAGTCAGAGAAGGGTACTGATATACAGTAAATCCTAACTCTATGTTTGCTGTTCTTTATCAGAGAAAATGGACAAAGTGAAAACATAAATAAAATAACAATTTACAATAAGAAATAACATCACCGTCGACATAGACCAGGATCCCATAAATCAGCTTGTATTGATGCTTCAAACCAGTTACAGCTTTAAGTCCAATGTTTCAGTTCAGCAATCATCTTCACTTCTCAGCCTAACTTATTTAATCACAAGCAGAGCTTCAATAGCCTTTGAACACTATTTACAGGTAGAAAATTTGAGCACAAGTATATTTCAAAGTTCTGCAACCAACATTTTCTAATCTTCTACATGAGTATTTATAGAAGAAATGAGGAGGTGGGATCTGATAAAAGATATCCTGGGTCAATTAATACAGACTTAATACTTCTCAGCCTTTGATGGGCTCGATGGAGAAGCTTACAGATGTTCTGTCTGTATTAATTGTTTTACATTTAAGAGTTAAGATCGATGAAAGATTTTGTTGAATTTTAAGGCTCTTTGTCATCTCTATAGTAACTCAGTAGATATTCTGCAATAAGTTCTCTGGCTGAATTAACTCTTCGGTGGTTGTGAGGCAAATATCCTCTGTTGGTCATTACTCCGCCTCTGTTTAAATGCTTTGAGGCTACAGGTGGAAATCTGGTAGATGAGAGGAATCAATTGGCCTCTGTTGTGGTGGTGGAGACCTTTCTGTCTGATATATATTTTTGATTTGTCTTTAATCATTGCTAATCCATTTAAATCTATGTTTTATTAGTGGATTAGGCTTTAATCTTCCATTCTACTTTGTTTTATTCTTCAACACTGATACTCTTTTGTTTTGATTTAATTCATTGTGTCTTGTTGATGTGCATGTTTTGCAAAGGGTCCATATGGCATCAATGCCCATGAAGCATCGATGAAACATGGTGTGGAACCCTTTGTTGTCCTTTCCCTTTGATAAACAAAAGTTTGGAGGATTGTCACCCTCGACTTTCATTTCCTTTATTATAATGGGAAAAACCTTTGAAACCTGCAAAATACACACAAATGTTATAAAATACTGCGTTATTGGGAAAAAATTCTTAGGAGGTTTCGGGTGGGAGCATGGCCGTTGGATGGCAGCATCCAATGGTGGAGATCTGCACATAGTGGTCATAAGGAGAGCGGTGGGAAGAAATAAATCAGATCCGTCGATTTGCAAAGATCGACGGTCAGGATTAATCGGGAGAAAACATAATGTAAATGGTCACATTATGGAAATTTGGAAGAAAAACAAAGGAAATAGGTGAAATTTCCTTTGGCGGAGGTAAAATGCACATAAATTGAAATTTGGGTTTCGGGATGATCGTGGGCCGTCAGATGAGACCAGGCCACGAGATCAACAATGGAGATTGCATGTTGAAAACCCTTGGTGAGGGCAGAGGGCGATAGTGTAAGGTGAAAGTGATATGGGACCGTTGATCTGCAGAGATCAACGGTCGAGGAAGAACACGATGTAAAATAGTGCAAAAGGGGAAAGGTGGTTTTGGAGGAGAAAACCACGGGTTTCGCATAGAGGAAGGGTGGGTAGGCAGTTTTTCCTTTTGGGATGCGATATGTGTCAGAGGATGACACATGTCCTTAGAAAACAACTTATATCGCGTAATTTTTAAGAATTAACCTCCGCGCTTAAATTTATGTGACATGGAATGTGGGCCGTTAAATCTGGGACCTTAGATCTAATGGTGGGGAAGCGAGCGCGATATTGGATAGATGTGCGGGTAGAAGCGGGAATGGCGGTTTCAATCCGAGCCGTTGGATATAAGATGGACGGCCGAGATCAAATCTTGAAGAAGGCAGGACCCACAGGAGGCAGGCCTATTGGGTTAATATGAGTCGTTGGATGTAACAGATCAATGGCTGAGATGTGATCTGGGGTGTAAACGAAATAACAAAAAGGTGGAGAAAGGGTTAATAAGGGTCGTTGATCTGTAGAGATCAATGACTGAGATTGGTCATAAAACATTATGAAGTGGGCGCATGTTTTTTAACCAAAGTCGGGAGATGCCTTCTGGACCGTCCGATCTGGACACATGGACGGTCCAGATGCAATTGGAGGCATGCGATCGGCGGGGGAGAACTTTAAATGGTGCCGATTCGATTGAGCGCTGGCCGTCGATCTGAGGATCATATCGACGGTGGTAAATAAGTCGGAGGATCGCCAATTGGGGGGAGAACAAATGCGCTCAATAAAACCTGCGATGCGATGTTGCGCTGATCGTCAATCGACTTTAGATCAACGGTTGGGAATGGGTTTGATTAATGAACGGCGGGACCGCATTTAATATATGAAAACCAAAAATTAACCAAAATACAAAGGTTTTATGTCTTGGGGCAGTTATATACATGAAATGGTTTGGCGCCCATTTGCGGGGACGTGGTTTATATGAAATGCGATAGGCCTGGGGCTTATACATAGAAAGGGCCAATCGAGATCGGGACTTCAGATCAGGCTTTTCAATCTACCCATTTTAATTCTCCGATGTGATTAGCGCTTCAGGACATTAACTCTTGGTCCCAGGCATAGGTTTATATGGAGGAAAGCGGAGGGAGGGGTTTATACAATGGGGCCGCTTTAATCACACTGGAACTTCGATGCAGGGCTTTTCAATCTACCCATTTATATTAAAAAACATTGCTTCGACGGGTTTAGACCGAAACTTAGGAAAGTGGGTTTATTGAATTTAAAAAGGGAAATATGGATCGGATATGGGTTTTAAACAATGCTTAGCGTCGAATGCGGGCTATGTGGTTATATTAAATAATAATAAGATCGGGGGTTTATAAATATAAGGGCTAATCGCATCGAAGGCTTTCAACATAAAAATTAAACATGCGCGCTCTGATTTCTCCGATGTGATAAGAGCCAAAGGGTTTAGCACTTGTTTCTAGCGCCAAGACACATGTGGGGAAGTGGTTTTGGACTTAGCCCAAAGGGGCTTAAGCCTGTAATACAAAAAATGTATTTTTTAATGAAATTTTCAATGTTTTTGATGGATTTGGGGGTTTCGGAAAAGTTTAAAAGTGAGTTTTAAACTTTGTAAAGAAGATCTCATGAAGGAGAAATGGAGAAAAATGAAAAATAGAGGAATTCCATGGGAAATGAAGGGGTAAAAATGAAGGTTAGTTTGAAGTGGAGTGAAGGAAAAAATGGTGTTTTACAACAGTCTTCCTCTATGAAATCAACAGAAATTCAGAGTTTAAAATGGAAACAGCAGTGAAGATTTGAACAAAGGGCATGATGTCTTCATGAGTCTTCAAGAGATAACATTTTTAGCAATAAAAATTGTTTCTTGAAGGCTCAAAAATGATTTAGCCACCTTTTGATATAACAAATTTTATAGGTGGCTAACAGTGGCTCCACTTGGGGATGGTGCCTTCTTGAAGGCATCAAGAACTTCAAACTTGCATTCTCTAGGACGCTGATCAGTGCCTTATCCATTGGGCTGCCTTTCTTTACTTGGATGATCTTATTTTCTCTGAAACATGTTAGCAGCTGTGAAAAATGATGGATTTTTATCAATACAAGATTTCTACCTACCCAATCCTACTGATCTAACATTTTTTCTTCCTTAGAGGGCACTTGGATTGGAAAACTCTTTTTACAACATTTTATTCTTTTGAAAGCATAAAACTAATCTAATTCTACTCCTTATTTCTCCATGAAATCAGATTAAACAGTTGAGTCCATATGTTTCTCTACCTAATCTACTAATCTATTAGGATTAAACAGTCTAACAGATTTTATTCTCTAATTTCTAAAACATAAATTTAAAAGCATACAAGTCAGGATTGAATAGTCTAACTTGTTGCTGATCTATGGCATAAAAAACAAGCTGCACATAGATATTATTTTACAGAAATTTAAATAAAAAAGGAAGGCTTAAGATCTGAAAATTCAAAGCACGAACTTCTCTTTCTTCAGCTCTGTTTTTTCTTCTGTTTGAGTTGTTCTTCCTTGTTTTCTGGTTGAGATTTTGAGCTGATTCGAACCAGTTTTACCTTTATTTTGACTCAGAATTTGAAACATATTGGAGTCATTATTCCTTTGGACACTTAGGCTCATATTTTGAGCTTGTTTGAACCTTTAATTTCTAGCCTAAGCTACCTACTGATAAGCCAAGATTAAACTGTTTGGAAAATCAAATTCACTGACCTATCAACAGACAATTTAAAAATTAATTAGTCATGATTAGGCTATATGAATAATTAGAAGTGTGTTTTCAGGAGTGGCGTTTAAGCCTGCACACTTTCATAATTTATTTCTCTTTTTGGTATGGGGCTATACCTTTATTGTTTTTACAATCTGCCCTCTTTTCTTTCTTCTATTGTTTTTGTATTTTTGTATTTTTTATTTTTGTTTGGAGACAAAAATCAACAACTATATACATGCTAAGAACTGAGCTATATTGACATTCCTATCTAACCTAATCTAACTTGGAATATTTACATTATCATATGATACAAAAATGACAATGCAGCCAGCTGAGTAATGTCAAGAAGAAGAAGAAACTTTGGCTGCTTGTTAGAGGTATCCATAGTACATTTTGAAGATTGATCTTCAAAACCAAGCTATCACCTATTGATCTTGGATGAGAGACACCTAAATTGAAAAGGAAATGTGAATCAGGTGGTGTTTTTTCTCTACTACCAGGATGTTCACTTCTTTCAGGTGATGAAAGTGAAGACTCAGAATCTAGCTGACCTAAATCATCAAGAGACCTAGTTCTAAATGGATTTCTTAAGTCTACTTGTGATTGTTGCAGAGCTGCAAGATTTTTAGGAACTGAATTAGCTCTCAAGGGTGATCTGAAAATAGTTGAAAATTCAATCTTAGGAGACTTCCTAAGTATGTTTTCAGGGTTATCAACTATCTCAGGTGGGTCTAGGTCAGGATAGGCTCTAGTATGAATCTTTCTAGGAGCCACTATGCTGTGTTTTTCAGACCCAAGTAAACAAGAAAAGTTAAACCAAATATGATAGTCTTTAAGAGGTTAACTGATCTGTTTCACACAAATTTTAATCCTATAGTCCTCTAACTGAGTTTAAATGATGATACGATGATAAGGGTTCTTCCCAGTGGAGTCTTAAGGTCTGTTTAGAATTGTGGAGTCGCCAAGTGGAAGTTTTTAGCTCTTTTGGAGGTAAAAGGTTTTATGGTCCACCACCATGTTTATTAAATACCAATCTGAAATATTTTTTGGTTTTCTGTGTTATTTTTCAGTCCTATTGGTTTTTAAGAGTGTCCTAAATCTGTTTCAAAACTTAGCTACGGTTATGAGACAAAGACAGTCTGCTCTTATGTCTAAGCCAGTTGATCCTTCAAGGTTAGATAAACTCTTATGAGAATCCTAGGGTTTGACTAGTTTGTCACTAATTCAAACAAGTTTCATCAGGATTACCGTTTGGTTGGTAGCACTTGAAAGGGCTGCTTTTACTCACAAGGATTTATGAAGTGCTTAAGGGAAACCAAGATGAAATTTAACTCAGTTTCCCCAGTGAAGTCGCCAGAGATGTTAGTTGTTGGTGGCTCAACTAGTTAATGTACTAATTACACTTGAAACAGGGGTTTCTGTTATCCAATGATTATCTTAAAATGAAAAAAACTCAGATTCCCCAGTGGAGTCGCTAGAGATGTTAGTTTCTAGTGGCTCAACTGGTTAATATACCAATTACGCTTGAAACAGGGGTTTCTGTTATCCAATGATTATCCTAAAATGAAAACAACTTAGATTCCCCAGTGAAGTTGCCAGAGAGGTTAGCTCCCTGTAATCAGCAAGATTGGCAAAGTCCGACTGCAGGGAGAAACACTATTTCAACCACTTTTGGATTCTAGGATCTAGCCCTCCTAAATCTGGAGAGGGATCTCTCCAATCAGTGCAAAGATGGATTTATCTTTAAAGCTTTTGGGTAATGATATTAGGCTAGTTATGAATTCCGAGGGTTTTTGTTTGTTTTGGATGGTTAAGCATGATTATTATTTGAGTGGAAAGTTCTAAATGGAAAGAGTTTCAAAGGTGTGAATTTGCAATCAATCCGAACAAGTTTTGGTTAAAAAGATAGATATAATGCTGGTTTTTAGTCCATTGGGCTATGGAGTCATAATGGGGTTTAATTGAAACCACAAGGAGCAAGAGTGGTCCATGGGGCAAGTCATCTATGTCTAAGGATCTCTTGAAAGTTGATTTTATGGAATGAAATGATACACCAAGAAGGGGAATTAAACAAATGAAGAACAAAGAGTAGCCTAAGATCATGTAATTAATTTGAAACTATCCTGCTTTTGACATACACTTAAGAAATACATAAAAGTTATCTAAGATCTGGTAAGTACTTCGAAACTAGCCAGTTTTTGATGCACTTTCAATAGAAAAACACTTTAAACACAAAGGGAAACTTTAAAAGCAACTGTTGGAGAAGAAAATAGAGGGTAGGGTTCACCATAGACCTCCCTAGATCTGCTTTACTTGGTAAAATTTCAAGACAAACACATAAGATAACAAAGAAAAGTCTAATATCGGGTAAGGAATTTGAACCTAGCCTGCTTTCAACACATTCTTAGGGAAACTTTCAAATAGTCTTTGGGGATAAAAATAAAGGATAGGGCTCACCATAACTTCTTTAGTTCATATCTACTTAACATAAACTGAAAATAACATTCAAGAATAAAAATTAGCCTAGAAAGTAGGACGAGGGAATGCCAGCTTTCCTAACTGCTTGAAACTGAATTAAATCATTCCTAAACAACACAAATTGGAAGAAAACATGTAGATAAATCTGTTCAGTCAGAGAAGGGTACTGATATACAGTAAATACTAACTCTATGATTGCTGTTCTTTATCAGAGAAAATGGACAAAGTGAAAACAAAAATAAAATAACAATTTACAATAAGAAATAACATCACTGTCGACATAGACCAGGATCCCATAAATCAGCTTGTATTGATGCTTCAAACCAGTTACAGCTTTAAATCCAATGTTTCAGTTCAGAAATCATCTTCACTTCTTAGCCTAACTTATTTAATCACAAGCAGAGCTTCAAGAGCCTTTGAACACTATTTACAGGTAGAAAATTCGAGCACAAGTATATTTCAAAGTTCTGTAACCAACATTTTCTCATCTTCTACAAGAGTATTTATAGAAGAAATGAGGACGCGGGATCTAATAAAATATCTCCTGGGTCAATTAATACAGACTTAATACTTCTTAGCCTTTGATGGGCTCGATGGAGAAGCTTACAGATGTTCTGTCTGTATTAGTTGTTTTACATTTAAGAGTTAAGCTCGGTGGGAGCTTTTGTTGACTTTTAAGGTTTTTTGTCATCTCTGTAGTAACTCAGTAGATATTTTGCAATAAGTTCTTCGGCTGAACTAACTCTTCGGTGGTTGTGAGGCAAATATCCTCTGTTGGTTATTACTCGGCCTCTGTTTAAATGCTTTGAGGCTACAAGTGGCAATCTGGTAGTTGAGAGGAATCAATTGGCCTCTGTTGTGGTGGTGGAGACCTTTCTGTCTGATAGATCTTTTTGATTTGTCTTTAATCACTGCTAATCCATTTAAATCTATGTTTTATTAGTGGATTAGGCTTTAATATTCCATTCTGCTTTGTTTTAGTCTTCAACACTGATACTCTTTTGTTTTGATTTAATTCACTGTGTCTTGTTGATGTGCAGGTTCTACAAAGGGTCCATATGGCATCAATACCCATGAAGCATCGATGAAACGTGGCATGGAACCCTTTGTAGTCTTTTCCATTGATAAAATAAATTCTGGAGGATCGTCACCCTCGGCTTTCATTTCCTTTATTATAATGGGAAAAACCTTTGAAACCTGCAAAATACACACAAAAGTTATAAAATCCTGCGTTATTGGGAAAAACTGCTTAGGAGGTTTCGGGTGGGAGCATGGCCATTGGATGGCAGCATCCAACGGTGGAGATCTGCGCATAGTGGTCAAAAGGAGAGCGGTGGGAAGAAATAAGTCAGATCCGTCGATCTACAGAGATCGACGGTCAGGATTAATCAGGAGAAAACATAATGCAAATGGTCACATTATGGAAATTTGGAAGAAAAACAAAGGAAATAGGAGAAATTTCCTTTGGCAGAGGTAAAATTCACATAAATTGAAATTGGGGTTTCGGGATGATCGTGGGCCATCGGATGAGACCAAACCATGAGATCAACGGCGGAGATTGCACGTTGAAAACCCTTAGTGAGGGCGGAGGGCGGTAGTGTAAGGCGAAAGTGATCTGGGACCGTTGATCTACAGAGATCAACAGTCGAGGAAGAACGCGATGTAAAATAGTGCAAAAGGGGAAAGGTGGTTTTGGAGGAGAAAACCACGGGTTTTGCGCGGAGGAAGGGTGGGTAGGCAGTTTTTCCTTTTGGGACACGATATGCATCAGAGGCTGACACGTGGCCTTAGAAAAAAAATTATATCACGTAATTTTTAAGAATGAACCTCCACTCTTAAAGTTACGCGACATGGAATGTGGGCCATTAAATCTGGGACCTCAGATCTAACGGTGGGGAAGCGAGCGCGATATTGGATAGATGTGTGGGCAGAAGCAGGAAGGGCGGTTTCAATCCGAGCCATTGGATATAAGATGGATGGTCGAGATAAAATCTTGAAGAATGCAGGACCCACAGGAGGCAGACCTATTAGGTTAATATGAGTCATTGGATGGAACAGATCAATGGCTGAGATGTGATCTGGGGTGTAAACGAAATAACACAAAGGCAAAGAAAGGGTTAATAAGGGTCATTGATATGCAGAGATCAACAGCTGAGATTGGTCATAAAACATTATGAAGTGGGCGCATGTTTTTTTACCAAAGTTGGGAGATGCCTTCTAGACCGTCCGATCTGGAAACGTGGACGGTCCAGATGCAATCAGAGGCATGTGATCGGCGGGGGAGAACTTTGAATGGTGCCGATGCGATTGAGTGCTGGCCATCGATCTGATGATCAGATCGACGGTGGGAAATAAGTCGGAGGATCGCCAATAGGGGGGAGAACAAATGCGCCCGATAAAACCTGCGATGCAATGTTGCGCTGATCATCGATCGGCTTTAGATCAACGGTCGGGAATGGGTTTGATTAATGAACGACGGGACCACATTTAAGATATGAAAACAAAAAATTAACCAAAATACAAAGGTTTTATGGCTTGGGGTGGTTATATATATGAAATGGTTTGGTGCCCGTCTGTGGGGCCGTGGTTTATATGAAATGCGATAGGCCCTGGGCTTATACATAGAAAGGGCCAATCAGGATCAAGACTTCGGATCGGGCTTTTCAATCTACCCATTTTAATTCTCCGATGCGATTAGTGCTTTGGGACTTTAACTCTCGGTCCTGGGCGTAGGTTTATATGGAGGAAAGCGGAGGGAGGGGTTTATAAAACGGGGCTTTAATCGCATCGGAACTTCGATGTAGGGCTTTTCAATCTACCCATTTATATTAAAAAACATTTCTCCGACGGGTTTAGACCAAAACTTAGGAAAGTGGGTTTGTTGAATTACAAAGGGAAATATGCATCGGATATGGGTTTTAAACAATGCTTAGCACCGAATTTGGGCTATGTGGTTATATGAAATAATAATAAGATCGTGGGTTTATAAACAGAAGGGCTAATCGCATCAGAGGCTTTCAACATAAAAATTAAACTTGCGTGCTCCGATTTCTCCGATGTTATAAGCGCCAAAGGGTTTAGTGCTTGGTTCTAGCTCCAGGGCACATGTGAGGAAGTGGTTTTGGACTTATCCCAAAGAGTCTTAAGCCTGTAATACAAAAAATGTATTTTTTATGAAATTTTCAATGTTTTTGATGGATTTGGGGGTTTCAGAAAAGTTTAAAAGTGAGTTTTAAACTTTGTAAAGAAGATCTCATGAAGGGGAAATGGAGAAAAATGAAAAATAGAGGAATTCCATGGGAAATGAAGGGGTAAAAATGAAGGTTAGTTTGAAGTGGAGTGAAGGAAAAAATGGTGTTTTACAATAGTCTTCCTCTATGAAATCATTAGAATTTTAGAGTTTAAAATGGAAACAGCAGTGAAGATTTGAACAAAGGGCATGATGTCTTCATGAGTCTTCAAGAGATAACATTTTTAGCAACAAAAATTGTTTCTTGAAGGCTCAAAAATGATTTAGCCACCTTTTGATATAACAAATTTTATAGGTGGCTAACATAGAGCATCCTCTTCAGCATGCCAGTAATGATCGGTTGCACCATATTTCTCTTTGACTTGGTCAACAACCCAACTGTTGGGGCATATTTTTGGCATATTTTCTTTTAAATGATCAGGATAAGGCACACTTCTATTATTCAACAGTGTGAATTCTTTCCTGTCACTATCCCATTTCATCCTCTTTTGTTCGTACAATGCAACCCATGGTTGTGTCGATTTGGAATTGTAAAGAATGAATTTATTGATTGCTTCAAATTCTTCATTCACTGATGAAATCAAACTAGAATTATATAGTACATAGAGATCAAAATATACATTATATCAAATTTCAACATGAATATTTACTTTGTGTAAATTTGAGAAATTATAAGTCGCTTACTCTTTATCAAGTGTCTTTTTCCATTCATTTGGAGCAACTCCCTTTCTCTTTTGTCTTCATCCCTTTCATCATCCCGAACCACCGCACCTATTCTGTTGTCGATCTGCTTCATGTACTCACTGCATAATAGAAAGACTCATATGATATGTATCCCTCTGCCATAGACCCCTTCGGTTTTTCCCTTTGTCGAACAAAACCTTTCAATTTCTTCATGCACCTCTCTAAGAAGAACATCCAATGACAAGAAACCACCCCAAATAATTCAACCTCATCTGCTAGGTGGATTAGAAGATGAACTTGCAAGTCCATGAAACTCGTCTGCAGTTCCTTCTCAAACATACAAACAATCACAAATATCTCTTGACTCCACCATGGAATGCTAGCCACATGAATATCCTTTGACGTGATCCAATGTACAAATGCAGATAATTTAGATATGGCACGTCCTAGGTCTTGGGGGAATTCATGTTTCACACACCCACACATGAACAAAGGATAATGACACTGCAAAGTTATAAACATGTGAAATAATATACAAAATTAGTTATGTTTTATGATCCATGCATGGGATAAAATTTATTAATATAAAAAATATTAAAATCATGCTTTCGACATTATACATATTCTTAGAAGATTCAAATGGTCATGCGATTTCAACCCCGACAAATGGTCATCCATGGTGAAGAAACGCTATAGTGAAGACATCCCGTATGAAGATGGCATCCTCACATCCATTATAAATTCCTTTGCCAAAGAAATATCATCTTTTTTTTAAATCCATGGGACATCACCTTCTTTTAAATACCATGAATTAGAGGGACCAACGCCGACCTCTGATCCTGTACTTTCTAATTATCTTGGCCAATGTTTCTTTTTAGTTTTTGGAGTAATAATATCTTTCCTAACAACAAATGTGTCACTTTGTTTCGATGATATGTGCCTCCATAAATAATATGAAACATTTTTAAATATATACATGGGATCTAATAAGTGGGTAATCTTAAGATGCTCCCAATATGGGAGGTTATAAAAGATAGATTTCCTTTTCATCCCAATGGGAAATTTCTGAACATAGGTGTCGAAGAATTCTGGATCATCGAACATAGGCTCTCCATTTGAATCAAACATTTCTATGAACTCCTTCTCCTTCTCTTTCTCATATGCTCTAATCCATTCAAATGGTGTCATTATTGGAGGCCTTTGGGTTCTCTCTCGTTTACCATTGAAAGTGGATGCTACTCTTCTATAAGGGCATTATTTTGGGAGGAATTCCCTAGAGCAGTCATAAACTGGATTTCATAGGTCGTTGGACCATCTATCTTTCAAAGAAGGTCCACAAAATTTACATCCAAAATAGCCTTTTGTTACAAGACCTCCGATATTATTATATACAATTTATATGCATGGAACGTTAAAGAATATCATGAATATCATAACAATTATAATGAATTAAATAACTAATATGGGAAATAATATTGTTATGTATATAAATAGATCAATAAACATGTAATTTACCAGATAAAACTCCTAATACTGGATAATCATGTGTTTTGTAAGCACATATTCCATACAACGTAAAATTTCTCTCTATGACAATGGGTCTTATACATCGCATACATTTATCCCATTCCATAATTCCTTCAATTCATCTACCAATGGTTGTAAGTATACATCCATATTCTTCACTTGTCTTCTACCAGGGACTATGAGAGCAAACATAAGATGTTCATTATTCAGGGACAACCATGGGGGGATATTGTTATTGATCAATACTATAGGCCAAACATAATAGTTGGTTTTCTGGAGGGAATATGGGTTGACACCATCCATGGCTATGCTGAGTCGTAGAATTTGTACTTCATCCTTGAATTTTTCGGGCCATGTATCCTGTATATGCTTCATGGCTATTGAATTTGTTGGGATTTACATAACTCCCAAATCACTTCTGTGTGAGGCATGCCATCCCTCCAACATAGCTAATTATTTTCAATGAAAGAGCCTTTCAATCCTTGGGATTATAGGCATGTGCCTCAATATATTAAAAGGAGGACCACGTGATTTACCCTTCTTTTTTGTTTTATCATACCTTTCATGCCTTCATTTCATACATATCTCTTTGTCTACATATTCTCCTCTATATAGAATACAATCATTTTGACATGCATGATATGATATGTACTCAACACCCAACATTTTCAACAATTTCTTTGCCTCTTCGTAGCTACCGGGCAAGAAATTATCACTCAAAAGAACATTACCTTTGCATAACCTATAGTCGGTGATCATGGAAAATATTAAATGTACATTAATGCTGATATAATTATTAACGTTCATAAAATTGACCATTTGTAATGTTTATTGTGTGAATATATTTCTCAAAATTATATAAGGGAGGACTTTATGGTAACTTACCTCAAAATTTCCGAGAAACATGCATTCGACAAGCCAAACTTTGCTTTCAAGTTGTACAATAACATCTCCCCAACTAGGTAGACTTTGACTGACTGCCAGGTCCAGAGAGAGGGGTGGTGGAAGCAAATTTAAGGCTTTCGAAAAAGGTGTTAGCGATATGAGAATCATCCCCTAGCTGATCATCATTTTGGAATGCATCTAACAACATTGTCTCCATTTCAGTCGTATCCCTTAAGTAATCATCGATACCAACCTCTATTTTATTGCCTCCATTGCCAGCTTGTGAAGAACTACTATTTTTGTAGTAATTCCTAATTGGTGAATTTGGACGTAGTGGGAATTGAATCGGTGGTTGATTCAACAATTCTTGGTATCATTCCTCTCCGATTTTTTCTCTTTATTCAACATTCTCTCGATTTGACATTGTCGTGGGGTGCAACGAAAGATGGTAGGTAGGTCGCTCATCATCACTAGAATCCTAATAATTTCAAAAAATATATTTAAACATGATTAGTAAAAAATATATGATATCAATTAGTAAGAGCGTTGATAATGCATGCTTAATTGGTTTGACGTTGAAATAATTACATTAATATACCAAAAAATTATTATTACCATATTTTTCCCAGGATTGTGGCTAGAAGATGCAATATTGTTACAATTGGCAGGGTGAAGTGGCTATCCATTTTCATCTACCAAATGCACCTTGCGATATGTTGCTCCTGATAAGAGCTTCCAACGTTTTGGAGTTGTTTGAATATTTTGTGCATCTGAACTCGATTCTGAATTTGCATGAACCTGCAAATTTATATACATTATAAATTTTATTAAGTTGATTGACATGGATAAAAAACATAAATTCAATTAGATAATGAAAATATAAATAAAATCTGAAGTAAATATTACGTCTCGATATGGATAGGGAGAACTCTGTGATGGACTTTGAGAAATATTATGGAACAAGCTGGATTTTGAAGAATTTTCCATTCGATATAATTATGATATTTTCTCCCTGCATTTGAGCAAAATCAACAATAAATTTTGGTGTACACACCTAAAATTAATTTCGGTGCCTTAAAAATGGACTTATTGTTAACAGTGCTAATGTACAGATAACCACACTAGTGCATTTTAATTATTGTGCACCAGTGTTGTGTTATTAACTGACACACCAGTGTAGTGTTATTAATTGACGCACTGGTGATGAATAGCAAAAAATAAAAAAAGCGCAACTTTATTTTTTTAAAGTGAAAAAAAGCGGTAAAGTGAAAAATGGGTGGAAAATTATTTTTGAAAATCTAATTTCATAAAAATATTCTTTAAATACTAAACACTTTTCATTATTTCACTATTTTTGCAAAAAATTTCAGCTAGAGATTTGCATGAGACGTACCTGGAGCAAGAGAGCACGAGAGCACTGTGGAGCAGCGAAATAATTTCGAACATAACTATTCAGACAACCAGGGTTCCAAACCTCTGGTGATTCAAACCTTATAGCATAGAATTTCAAATGATCTCGTGATTACATTTTATTTTTATTTTTACATTTTCTGTAGTATTTTTTATGCAGTAAGTAAAAAATTTAAATTTACTATTCATTTTCAGAAAAAACAGAAAAAAAAATCCATTTTACCCTAAACCCTTCATTCTTTTTGTTTCTGCCCTTGCTTCTTCTTGTTTCTGTGATTTCAGAATTAAGGCTTTTCATTTTAGATTTATAGGGTTTTTATTGCTATATATATAGGCCTATGACATCTAACCTACTGGATCACTTGCATAGTCAGATCCTAATCCATGTCGGCCCTTGCGTGAAATTTTAAAAAAACTGATTTTTTTTAATCGGTGTGCCCTGCATAAACTAGCGCACCGGTGCACTTTGTTAACATAGCACACTACACATGTACTGTTTGATAAAAAATTTAAGTACATATTTTTTTTTTAAAATCCATGTGCCATATTTAAAATAGGGCACTAGTGCGCTATTTCATTATAGCGCACCACACATGTACTGTTTGGAAAAATAATTTTTTATTTTATGTGTTAATCAGTGCACCATTTAACATATAACGCACTGGGTCTTCTTTTTGACAGAGAGCATCGTCGGTGGTCCCCTGTTTTCACGGTGCATTTATAAGAATAGGTCACACCGCCCCCTCCATGATACCATATGCTACAAAAACTAACACTAGAGGATTTTTGTTAATTTTTATGTGTTAATCGGGGCGCTGGTTAACATATAATGCATCGATGCTCCTTGGTTATATAGATCACCGTATGATTTTTTATACTGTTTTGGCGGTGCATTTATAAGAACACGATGCACTGACGTCGGTGTGTACAACATTAAAGGCGCACCAATTTATTAATGTTTTTTTTTAACCTGAAAAGTTGATGATTTATTTATAAAATATATTAATGAATGATATGGTACAGCTTTCACATTGATAAATAAATATTTGACAAGAGATCAAGTAACAAAAATACTGATAGCACATCAAGAAAAGAAAAAAATGCAAGTTCTTTGTAAATTCTTTACAAAAAATATTATTTTTGAACTATATGTAAGTTTAATTAATATGTATTGTTTACTGTGTATCATACAAAGCCACAAAATGATGAAGCTCGATAAGATTATTTTTTATCTAGGATCAGAAGAGCATAAAAGCTTGATGCAAAAATTGCAAAAGGATGAATCAGGTGAATGAAAACTTACTATCGATCCAATATGCATTTCTTTTTTTAAATTTTCATTAATAATGTAATTAAAATTATTAGATAACATGTTTCAAAAAATCTATTGATTTACATATGTTTAATCTTCTACAGGGACCAACAACTCGGAAAAGGAATTTTGTTCTAAGAAAAGAAAAAAATAGAATAGGAAAATGAAAATGAATTGCTCCTTAGCTTATCTGGAATGGTGTTGGAGGTTAAGAAAAGGGGGAAAAACTTTTACAAAAGTTTGAGGGATCTAGT
Source organism: Pinus albicaulis (assembly GCA_034641835.2). Lineage (NCBI taxonomy): Eukaryota > Viridiplantae > Streptophyta > Pinopsida > Pinales > Pinaceae > Pinus > Pinus albicaulis. The sequence continues at coordinate 307,602,867 of CM076584.1, forward strand.
GGAATGAATGTATAGATGTTTTTTTCACATATAATACAAAAATAAATCCAATGATTCCAAGAACCAAATTTTATCTAAACTACAGGAAGAGTTTCTAGAGAATGGTTCAATGAGACACGTCAAACTTTTAATAGCAAAAATGTACCAAAAAAAAGGAATGAAAAAGTAATATTCCTTTAAATGTTTTTCTAGAATTATTTATAAATATCACTTTTGTTATATTTAATTTTCATATATCAATATAAAAATGAAATATTTTATTTTCATGTTACATTTTCAGAAAGATTATGAAAATCTCAAAAGATGAATGAGTGATATCAGAAATATGCGAGTAGGAATGTCCAAAAAGGTGTACAAGGAGATGGTCAAAGAAATGGACATAATTGCATCACAAGAGGAGCCATATCAACAAAAATGTGCTTCAAATGTAATATGTAATCATTAAATTTTCCGATTAGGTACAATAAATAAACAATTTAGCATTAAATATTAATTTTCAAGTATTTTCTTGTAGAAAGGAAAAGAAAATGGAACCCATTCAGCACATAAAACAGGATGACAAGGAAGAAAATGGTTGATATCAAAGTTTGTGAGTAATTGTTAATTGCTTATAAAAACTTAACTATATTTCATTTTTTTATATTTTAAGTTTTTTTACAACAATCATCATTGAATATCTTCAAATAGGTGCTAACATACAAAGAAGAACCATTAGATGAATTGATTGACATTGGGTTAAATATGGGTTGTGAGTATATGTTGGCATATCAAAAATTAATTGTGGAATTTATAAGTATCTATCGATTTTACAAACACACCAAATAAATATATAATATATATATATATATATATATATATATATATATATATATATATATATATATATATATATATATATATATATATATATTTTAAAGATTTGTTATGGGGTATAAAACTTGCAGGAAACAAATTATGGAACTACGCAAATAGATGAAATCTTGAAAGTTGGCATGAAATTTGGTTTTGAAAGAATGTGTATAGTTCATGAGTCAATTGTTGCTATGGCACGTCATTTTTTTTCGATTTACATTGATGTATATTATTTAATATTTCATTTTTCATTATTATCACCAATGTATATACACCATTACAATTTATTTTTATGTTTGTAGATGGAAGATGAAGACGAAGAAAGCAATCAACACCATGAACAAAAAATTCCTCAAAATAACCCAAGTCATGGAAGTAGCTCGAGTAGTGACAACAGTTCAAGCGAAGAATGATGATCATTATGTTTGGATATCAAAGTAAGATGTTGTATTTTTTGAAATATATATCTGTGAAAATAGACATTTTGTTTAATGTAATGGACATAGTGTCCCAATTGAAAGACAAAGGGATACCAATAACTGTCCCATTTTGTATGACAAAGAGTGTCTTATTCATATATATATATATATATATATATATATATATAATAAAATATGTTTTAATTTATTCTATTGCATTCTCCATTGTCATTGTGAAATGTAACACCACCGATTAAATATATGGATGATTAAATATTATAATGAAGAGATGTGAAATCTGATGATATGATATAACAAAGTAATCCAAACATCATATTCAAATGCACTAATGAAAATTTAATTGATATAAATATTGTTATAAGAGATGTGTCATCTTTTGATGAATAATGAATTTAAAAAAATCACAGTAATTATGATATGATATAACAAATTAATCCAAACATCACATACAAATGAACTAATAAAAATTTAATTGATATGAATACTGTTATAAGATATGTGTCGAATTTTGATGAATAATGATTTAAAAAAAATCACAATAATTGCACTGTCACAGGTTGATGCTTCTAAAAAATACAAAATGAACATCAGTGTGTGTCAGTTATTGTACGCTGGTGCATTTGTATGATAAAGCGCACCAGTGCGTTTCTACGACCTATGGGCACCACACAAATACCAATACTAATTGTAACTCTCGGTGCATTTGTGCGATACTGCGCACCGGTGCGTTTATGTGAGACTGCTCACCGGTGCGTTTCTACGACCTATGGGCACCGCACAAATACTAATACAAATTAGAACAATCAATGTGTTTGTGTGATACTACGCACCGGTGCGTTTCTATAATACTACGAACCGGTGCATTGATACAACCTATGGGCACCACACAAATCCCAATATTAATTAGAACGACCCGGTGCGTTGTATCACCTACAGTGCGTCGGGTGTGGTTTTAGACCTTTAGGACTCGGTGCATGCACCTTCGACCACCCTATGGCAACTGTCTAGATGACATGCACTAGGAAATTTCTAAACATCCCGAGGCATCCTTTAATTGTTTTCTGTCCCGGTGCTTCGTAGGTTTGTAGGACCGGTGCGCTTACTCTAAAATGCACCGGTGCGTTGACACCTGAATAATGCACCGATGAGAAAAACATCTGTAATAACCTCTGGCTGCCTAGTTTTTTTAGTTCTGTTTAAATTCCATTAGAAGCTCTGCCAAAACCTCTGTTGCTAAAAACATATGTTGTAGAAAATGTTTTTTTTGACAATTTTGGCCAATTTTATAACACTAAAAACCTCCGTTATAACCTCCGCTAGAGGGTATTTTCCTTGTAGTGTGTGTTTTGTTTTCCAGGTTGGTCTAGAATGGTAATATTAAATTCTTGTAGGACTAATAACCATCTTGTGATTCTACTATTAGTGATAGATTTATTTATTAAGTACCTAATTGTAGAATGGTCCGTGTGAATAAAGGTTTCATAGCCGGTGATATAGTGTCTAAATTTGTTAATAGCATGGACAATGACTAGAAATTATTTTTCTGTTATAGTGTAATTTAACTCAGTAGGGGTCAAATTTTTACTTGTGTAATAGATGGCACATGGGATCAAATATTTTTGTCCTAGTATAGCTCCCAGAGCTGTATCTGAAGCATCTGTTGAAATGTTCAAAGGTATTTTCCAATTTGGACCTCTTAATATGGGTGCTTCAGAAATTTTTGATTTTAAATTTTCAAATGCTAATTGGCAATCAGGATTTCAACTAAATTCACAATATTTGGTAAGCATTTTGAAGAGTGGAGATGCTATTTTGGTGAAGTTTTCTATAAATCTTCTGTAGTACCCTGTAAATGTTAGGTCCCTATATTACTAGTTTAGTCCCTTATTTTTATTAGTGTAGCCCCCTTATTGTTATTGTTGTACCCCTGTAACCCCAATATTGTTATTATTGTGCCCTTACATCGTTATTGTTATGTCGACTAGGATTATGTTGTGGGCCCATGGACTCCTATATATAGAAGGAGGTTTTGGTAATTTGTATCATCCAAGAATTGTTCATTTATGTAACATACTGGAGGTTTCCCCCTCGAAGCGGTTAATTTCGAAGGCATTGATCTCTCTTTTCTTCTATTTTTGGAGCTGGTTTCATAACATTTGGTATCAGAGCTTTGGATTCTAGGGTTTCATTACTACAAACAGGTCATCGTGGAATTTTCACAATAACATTTTTTATATGAAGTTTCAGAAGCTAAAATTTGTACAATGCAAAGAACAAATATTAAGGAACCTCCTGTACAAATTTTAGATCTTGGTTCACAATATTTTTGGAGATATGATTTGGGAAAGTTAGGGTTTTTTCAGGCTCACGAATTTCAGCTAAAACATGTCATTGTGGAATTTTCACTATAAATTTTCGTATACAAAGTTTCAGAAGCTGAAATTTCTATAGTGCGAAGCTAAAATCCTGAGGAACCTTCTGTGAAAATTTTAGATATTAGTTCACAATATTTTTGGAGATATGATCTGTGGAAGCTAGGATTGTTTCACGCTCCCGAATTTCATCTCAAAGAGGTGACCATGAGAAAAAACTTCATAACTCTCTCTCTAAGCGTCGGATTTGGATTTTGTAAAAGTGGCCACAAGCACACAGACTATATTTTTTCGGTATATCAATTTCAGAGCTGAAGAAAGAAACAATGACATATGGCAAGTTGTACAAGTTCGCTCTACTAAACTAGTCCATAATTAGGTCATTGTGGGAGATTGGGCATAACTTTGCCTTGAAGAATCCAAATCAAGTCGGACCTGTGGAATTCGAAAGAAGATTCAGAGGGCTACTTCAGGGCCGAATTTCAGATATTGAAGGTCCTAAATCACAGATATAATTCAGTTTCAATATCGAGCTCCTCAAAATCAAGAAAAAGATGTGTATTTTTTTCGAATTACATAAGTCTTGCTTGAAAAAACAATAGTTTGAATTTATTCCAAGGGCATATTGAAGAATATATATCAGTATTGGGTTCTAAAGTTCCCCCTAAAAAGAGTTCAACACCCATTAATCCTTCATAAGGCTCTACTATGACTCATGAAGATGAAGAAACACAACATGAGATAGCAAAATTACAAGAGCAAGTGCACCAAATTTCACAATCGCAAAGAGAAAAAAAAAAGAAATGGAAGTTTTGAAGAAAAACGTAGAAAATAAGATGGATGGTTTGAAGAAAGGAATGGAAGCTAAGATGAATGGTTTGGAAGCTAAGATGTATGGCATGGAAGTGGGCATGGAAGCTAAGATGGATGGTATGGAAGCTAAGTTCGATGAAAAAATGAAAGACAACATGGAAAACATGAAGAATGATTTGGAAAATTTGACACAAGAAATGTTTCCTAATGGTAAAAAGATAGTAGAGGAAACTCATGATGAGAAAAAAAATAAATTTTAATCATGATTTCATAAAATCTAATGTTGGATGGAAGAACCACCATATTCCAAAGATGGATATGAGGAAGTTTGATGGCAAGGATCTCGTAACATGGATACTACAGATGGAGCAATATTGTGATCTCAATAATGTGCAAAACACACAAAAGGTATGCATTGCAAATTTACATTTAGAACAGAATACATTTGTATGGTATCGATGGATTTTCTCCTGTGATTTTTTTTTCATTTGGTCAATTTTTATGGAGGAAATGATAGAAAATTACGAGGATACACAAAGCAACACCTTCTTTAGCCAAATGATAAATCTCAAACAAAAGGGTTCAGTGGTGGAGCACATTGACGACTTCCAAAAATTGAATATAAGGGTAACTGATATTTTGGAGGAACACATGATTGATGTCTTCATAGGGACTTTAAAGGATAACATCCAACATGAAGTTCGCGTTTGGCACCCTGATTCATTGGAAAAGGCATTCAGGTTGGCAAGAAAAATTGAATGTAAAATTATGGCAACAAAGAAGCCTACCACTCACATATATAAAGATGGAAGTGTTGCTACACTTAGAATTCCACAACCTACAATATTGACACCACAACAATTGGAAGAAAAAAGAGCAAAAGGGCTTTTCTACAGTTGTGATAGAAAATACACTAAAGGTCATAAGTGTGCTGAGAAGAAATTATTTTAGATAGATTGTGAAGAGGAAGAAGAAACTGAACAAGAATCTTCAAAAGAAGAGGATATACACTAGGAACCAACCCTAGAAGAGGAAGAAATGAGTCCAACATATCATGTAATGCATTGGCAGGAATTACCACTACTCAAACGCTCAAGATAGAAGGAAATATCAAGAAGAAAAGGGTAATAGTGTTGATTGATTCGAGTAGTACCCGTAATTTAATTCATTGTAAGGTAGCCAGAAAATTGAATTGTTTCCTATACCCAACACCAGAATGTCAAGTGATGGTTGCAAGTGGAGGAAATATAAATTGCTCTAGAAAATTCCATAATATCAAGCTAAGGAAATGTTAGCAATACTACATGCACTAAATAAACGGCGACCTTACCTAATGGGAAGACACTTCAAGGTAAAAACTGATCATGATAGTCTTAAACACTTTTTGGAACAAAGAATATCTTCAGAAGAGAAGAAAAAATGTGTCACAAAGATGTTTGGTTATGACTTTGAAATAATCTACAAAAAAGGGAAGCTAAATGTTGTTGTAGATGCACTCTCAAGAAAGAATGAAGAGGTGGAAGCATTTCTTTGTGCCATTTCTATTATCCAACCAAATTGAATAACCGAAGTAAGTGATGAATGGAAGAAGGATGAATGAGTGTGGACACTCATTCAAAAGTTGTAGCAAGATCCTAATACATATGATACATTTATTTGGAAAAATGATTCCTTATGGTACAAAGATCACTTATATCTTTGTAAGAATTCGCAACTAAAACAAAATATTATTTTGGAATTGCACACTTCTCCTTTAGGAGGACATTCAGGATTTTTAAAAACTTACCACAGGGTGAAGAAATAATTTTTTTGGGATGGCCTTAAATCTGATATTCAAAATTTTGTGGCGGAATGTTTGGTTTTCCAACAAAATAAATTTGAGACAGTTAAGACCCCGAGTCTTCTAAAGCCTTTATCCATTCCAAGTCAACGCTGGGAGGAAATTTCAATGGATTTTATCATAGATTTACCTAAGTCCGAAGGAAAGAGTGTCATCATGGTGGTAGTTGATAGAATTACCAAGTATGCACACTTTTGTGCATTATCTCATCCATTTAAAGAAAGTACATTTGCTACTACATTTATGGACATAATTCAAAAGCTACATGGAAACCCAAAGGTTATTGTGAGTGACAGAGATCCCATTTTACTGGAAATTTTTGGACAGAGTTATTTTCTTGTTTGGGTACTCAATTAGCTCATAGCTAATCTTATCATCCTCAATTCGATGGTAAAACTGATATAGTGAATAATTTTTTGGAAGGATATCTTCGTTGTTTTGTATTTGATAAACAAACACAATGGGTCAAGTGGTTACCTCTCGCTGAATGGTGGTATAACACTTCCTTCCATACTGCAGCAAAAATGACCCCATTTATGGAATTTTATGGATATCATCCACCATCCATCACATCATATTTAATAGAAAATTCTAAGGTTCAGGCAGTGGAAGATCACATCGAGCATCAATAAGAAGTTCTCCAACTCTTAAAGGATAACCTAAATTCGACACAAAATCAAATGAAACAACAAGCAAATCAACATCACAATGAGAGAAGTTTTGATGTAAGAGTCTGGGTATTTTTACGGCTACAACCATACAAAAAAATGTCCCTCAAGCAATCTAAGAAGGATAATAAGTTATCGCGAAGGCACTATGGTCCTTACAAGGTGTTGCAAAATATTGGTACTATGGCATACAAGTTGGAGCTTCTTGCTTCTTCGTGAGTGCATCCAGTTTTCCATGTTTCATGCTTAAAGAAGGTTATAGATGAAAATATTCCAGTTCAAACAATATTTCCATAACTTTACGAGGAAGGAAAAATCATATTGGAACCTAAAGCTGTCACGGAAACAAGAACTCGGCAACTACAAAATCGATCAATTTCAGAGTATCTCATCAAGTGGAATAACTTACCCACTGAAGAGTCTACATGGGAGGATGAAAAATTTGATACAGAAGCACCCAGAGCTACTCAAGCGTTGAGGACAACACTTTTTTGAAGGAGAGGGGCATGTTAGGTCCCTATATTACTAGTTTAGTCCCTTATTGTTATTAGTGTAGCCCCCTTATTGTTATTGTTGTACCCCTGTAACTCCAATATTGTTATTATTGTGCCCTTAAATTGTTATTATTTGGCCGACTAGGATTATATTGTGGGCCCATGGAGTCCTATATATAGAGGAGCTTTTGGTCATTTGTATCATCCAAGAATTGTTCATTTATGTAATGTATTGGAGTTTGCCCCTCGAAGCGGTTGATTTCGAAGGCGTTGATCTCTCTTTTCTTCTATTTTTGGAGCTGGTTTCATAACAGTAAATCCTAGAAAACTTCTAACATCCTTTTGACAACTTGGAATTGATAATTTGGAGATGAATTCAAATTTAGTTGAGTCTACTTTAATTCCATCCCCTGAAATGTGATGTCCTAAAACAAATCCTTAAGTAAAAATCATAAATAATTTTTCATGACTTAATGAAATATTTGTTTCTTTGCATCTTTTAAGAACTTTTTCCAAGTTTTCAAGAGCCTCTTCAAATGAATTTCCATAAACTGTAAAATCATCCATATATACTTCCACACAATCATATATTAGAATAGATAAAAATCTTAATACTTTCCTCTGGAATGTTGCAGGTGCATTGCACAATCCAAAAGGAAGTACTTGGTAAGCATAGGTTCCCTATGGATAGGTGAATGTGGTTTTGTCTTGGTCTTCAAGTGCTACTTAAATTTGATTGTAACCACTAAAACCATCCAAAAATGAGAAATACTTCTTTCCTGCTAATTTATCCAATACTTGAACTATGAAAGCTAATGGGAAATGATATTTTAGAGTAGCCTTATTCAACTCTCGATAATCAATGAATACCCTCCATTTACCATTATTTTTAGGTATAATCACCAAGGGAGAAACCCATGACTGTCTGAAATTGGATAGATAAAGTTTACATTCAACAATTTTTGCAATTCTTCTTTCACAATTTCCCTAAGATTTGGGTTCATCCTTCTTTGAGGTTGTCTGATTGGCCTAGATTTTTCCTCAATGTAGATATGATGTATACAAGTCTCAGGACAAATTCCTTTCATGTCAGTGTACTCCCATGCATATGTAGAAGAATGATTTTTTAATTTTTTTATTAACTCTTCTTGTTGGAATTTTTCTAAGTTTTTGTTTATGTTTTAATATTTTCTTGGAAATATTTCAATTGTAGAGTTACCAAATTATTCCATAGAATATAAATAAATTTGTCTAGATGAAAAGTATTCAATATTGCATTGTTCTTGAAAACTATAATCATCTTCACATTATGAGGATGTTTCAAAATTTTCCATTGAATTTAAGATTTTAATTTCTTCACTAATATGAGAAATAGTAAAGAGAGTTTGTATCTCATTGTCACCATCTATCCATTCTTCATCTCCTATTTTTGTGAATTTTTTTTGCTGGAGGATATAGAATGAAGTTCTTTGTTGAGTTTCCATCATAAATAAACATATCATTGGATCTATGAATAATGAAAGCATCAATTGTAGATAACCAAGGCCTTAAAATTAATGGACGTCCCCCTGGGTTGTTCTTGGGATTTAGGATCATGAAGGAAATTGGATACTCCCAAGAGTGTAAGGAAAAATATATGTCTTATAGTACACCATCTGGCTTGATTATTGATCTATCTGCTAACTGCAATAATGTTGGTGTATACTGAATATTTGGAAGCCTAAGTTGTTCCATAGTATGTTTGCTCATGATGTTGATGACTGCTCCTAAGTCAATTAATGTATTTGGAATCTCAATTCCATTAATATGTGTTTTTACAACTAGACTTCCTGGGTCCAATTATTTTTGTATGGCTATTTTTCCCATCATAACGTCAAGAATGTTTCCTATTAACTGAATCCTTTTTATTTCTTTTTTATTTCTTCCTGATGTTTTCATGCTCAAATCTCTTATTGTTTTGGCTAGAATAAGAATTTATTTAATGGCATGTAACAAAGGAATTTTGATACAAACATTTTTCAATTCATCTAGAAAATCATAATTAGGCAACAAAATTTGTTTTTCTATCCCTCTATTGATTTGTAACATTTCAGGAAAAGGAGGGTTAGAAATGGATACTCAAGGTTGCTCTATTATAGGAGTTGAGTTTATTGGATCTTTCTGTTTTTCATTTTCAGAATTTTGGTTCCGCTGAAGAGATGTCCCTTCCTTAGAAGTTTTATTTTGCTGTAAAGAAAATTTTTCATCAAATTCATCTTTTTCTTGAATAAAAATAGAAGGCTTTTCCCTTTCTAATTTGGACATTGTTAAGATCTAGTGGGGTAGTCATGTAAGTTGGAAAGTTTTGTCCTTATATGTTATAAGCATTTTGAGCATTTTTATTGTTTGGGTTTGGTAATCACTGGGCAGGTAGGTTATTTGTTCGTTGTGGATATGGTAATGATAGTTGTGGATTTTGATTTTGGATTTGGGGTGGTTGATTTTTTTGTGGAAAATTTTGGGGAGGATAGTTTGGATAGGGTTGTGGATATTGGTGATACTGAGAGTATCTGCCATAAGGATTTTGCATCCCTTGTGTCCAAGGTTGAGGTTGGGACCAAGGTTGTTGCCATGATTAATTCCAATTGTTTGGTGGGGGCTGATTATACATTTGGTTATTAAAACCTTGATTTTTTGGCCCCTACCATGGTCTTCCAGAGACAAAACAAAAATGAAATACTGGAGATGGAGTTACTTCTTCTTCTTGAAAGACAACCTTAAGACCTGGTATAGAGGGAAATTTTTTTGTTTCATGATTTTGTGCACAAATAACATAGATCTCTATGACCTTTACATCAAGAGGACACTCTCTTAAAGCATGTTTCTTTATGCATTTAGGACAAAATAGTTAAGGCATCAGTTTAAGCTTTCTGTTTGTTTTGTAATTTCAGGGTGTCTAAGTGGAGTCGCCATTACGGTGGGGTTCCCATGTTTTGGCGACGTTGACAAGACCAAAATGAGACAGCTTATAGAACCACTCGGACCTTAGGATCTAGCCCTCCTAGGTCCGAGAGGGATCTCTCTGTGATTGTGAAAGTATATATGTCTTTGAGGCTCAAAGTTTAAGATATTAGGCTAGATTCTCGGCTCGGGGTTTGTTTGTTTGATTGTTTATGTTTGGTTGTTGGGGATCAGGAAAGAAGGGTCCAATAGAACGGATGAGTAAAAGGGAAAATTAGGAAAGGTAGATAACTAAAGAGAACATCGAGGCCATTGGGCGATGGAGTCGAAAGCGTTTACTTGTTCGATGTACGAAGCTTTCGGTTAATTTAGTCATCTAAAACATTTGGATCTTTAAGAAGTGAAGGGTGGGATGGAACATTAAGGACTAAGAGTGAAAGGGGAGAGACAATCCAATTCTATCTATAGATCGAGGTCGAGAGGTCATTTAAATCCACGGACACATTGGATAAAATCGAGAGGAAAAACAAGGGATCTTAGAAAGGCTTGGTCGAGATGGAAAAGTCCTAGTGAGGCAGGCAGAGACGGGTTCTAAACCTCCCAGTGTTCTCAAATCATTCAACTAAATCCTAACAAGAACATCTAAACATATATTTCATTAATTCATACATGGAGAAACTGACAATGTCATCCACTACACTTGGTTAAATCAATTGAAATCAATATTTAGACACACATATAAGCGAGAAAAAATAAAAGTGGGGAGAGCGGCAACATAAGGTACCTATCGAGGGTAAATATTATCTCAAAATTCGATGCGAGGAACGAAGAAATGGAATGAAATGAAATAAAACACAGAGATAGGAAAACATCACCAGCTGCTTTAGATCAGGATCCAAAGAAATGTGCTTGTCATATTAAAAACAACACCAATCAGGTACATCATTGCCCACAGCTTGAACATTAAGTCTGAATACATCAAATCTCAGCCTATCTTACAATATTACATAGAGAACTTGTCTCAAGAGGAAAATGCTTGCATTTCTCTGATATCTCATCAACAACCTTTACAATAATTTCCTTCTGTGTTTTATAGCAGAGGATGAGCAGAAGATCAAATGAGGGGGTAGGTGAACACTAAATATAACATTAAACAAACAAATCAATGTAGGGCCGGAACCCATTTTGTTTGACTGCTGAGTGTTTAATCTCTGTCATCACTTTATGCAGGAGTGATCTTCTCTAGATATGACTTTGACATATTTCAGCTGTGCTGCTATACTTGTGGTGAACAAACAAAGGCAAATGAACCATTGAGTGGTCTGCTACATAAATATTATAATTGCTTTGAACTGCTGTTAGGGTGGAAAATCCTTCAGGGACAATGTGCATAATAAAAACTGTATGGGCGCCCTGTACTTGATGAAGAAAAACATTCCGCTGACGAATAAACCCTGGTGTTACCTTTTTCTTATGCTCAAGATCGTTTGATCGATCCTCGGGGTTTTCAACCTAGTGCTTTGCCTCTTGAAACGATGATTCAAGGCTTAAGGTCTTCATTGACGTGCCCCAGTCTCTTTCTTGCATTAAACACTTTGCCGCTCCATCTCTGTCTCTGTAAGTGCATTTTGAGCTTTCATGGCGCCAGAGGGTTTTCCACAGAATTTAAACCCTGTTTCTTTTAATGAACATCCAGTCTTTTACCTTCCCGAGTCCTTGATCATAAATTTAGCTGTTGTAACTGATCTTCTTTGGATTTTGCTGTCCTTGTAGCAGAGATGTGCATCATGGTGGCCATTCTTCTTTAAATAATCCTACAAAACGAAAGCTGGTTACGACAACAAACATGGGGATGACAGACAAGACGGGGATGGTGGGAATGACTGTACAGAACCATGCCATGGTGGAATAATGGTGAATCGTGGTGGAAGGATGCAGCACGAAGTGGAAGTTGAGATAGATGGCAGACTGCATGAATAGACATTTTTAAACCAAATAACCTTAAAAATCCCGACTTTGAACGTTATATGCAACGGAACGAATGGGTGTACGGTGGGAACACGTGGAGGTGATGTGGTGGGACTGGGAGCAATGGAATAGTCAATGACGGGCGTAAGAACCTGGACCGTTGATCGTGGCGGAGATCGACGAACGACTGGCCATAACATGGGTTATCGCGTGCGCAATTGGATTAAACATCGTGCATCCTCATGAGCGATAGCCATCAGATGGCCCGCTCCAGATCGGACGGTCTACGGTAATTTCACTGGGCATCCGTGTCCAGAAAATAACGCGCGATGGATGACTTTAACGAGCGGGGGCAGCGGTTTTGGGAACGTACAGGAGGACAGGTGTCGGATGGCGAATGGAATCGCTGGGCAACGGGGGAAAACTTCCTACTGCGCAAAAGTGGTGCGATAGAAAACAACGGGTTTGGAACAGTGCGTGGCGGGGTCCACTAGGCGGATAGGTTCCGGACCGTCAGATTGCAATGTATTTGGATGGCGATGATGCGATCTAGGGAATACACAGGGACGACGCGGATGCTGAAGATTTAATGACCACCGTCCGATCAACTGAGATCAATGGCTGAGGCTGAGCCCGATGAACCTATGGAAAAGGCACCTTTGGAGCTAGCGGGTGATTCCAGCGTGAGGTTTCATGTAGGAATGGGGTGCGGGGTTATGGCCGAAGGGGGCTAGGGCCCAATATGAAAAATATATGATTTTTGCACATTTTTAATGCATTTTAGGGCCATCAAAGGCTAACGATAGGGGAATAAGGGGGTTCGGGCACAAACAAAGGGCGTAGGAGTGGTTTAGGAGGGTAAAGGTATAAATTAGGAAGGTTCGAAGGGAATTTGGACAAATAGAAGAAAGGTCAAAAAGGGGGTGTTTGCAGGGGTACATGGGGCAGAAATTTATAATCAGAGAGGCTTTTGAGAAATGAATCATTAGAGGGGATTTGTATTAGGCATAGCACAAAGAGACTTCAAGGAGGATGGGTTTTCAGGGGAAAGTCATTCCTTGAAGGCTCCAAAACAATCTATCCCCCAGCTTGCTTGTCAAGAATTTCATAGGGGGGCTAACAGTGGCTCCACATGGGGATGGCTTCTTCTTGAAGGAGTCAAGAAAACAGAAATGATCTTTGGAGTAGGCCAGATTCCTGCTTCTTGGCACATCCCTTTCTTTCTTTGATTTTCAGCTGCCACAATATGAAAATGTTACATCAGCAGAAACATTTTTCCCCATCAAGCTACCTACCCACACTACAATCCTAGCATTTTTTCTTCTTTTGGGGTGCATTTGAGCTAGCAGGCCCTTTACATTTTATTTTTGAAACAGAAAACAAACCTATTCTACTCCTACCCTTATTGCTCCATGAGGCCAGATTAAACAATTGGCCTCATATGCTTCTCTACCTAATCTAACATCTGTTGGGATTAAACTGTCCAACATATTTCTTCTCCTACATTCTAAGACAGGAAATTGAAAAACAACCAAGCTAGGATTAGACTGTCTGACTTGCTGGAGTGAAGACTTGTAGAAAAATGAAAACAAAACTGTGAAGGCATGAAATCTACAGTTTTGAAACATCCTTGTTTCTCTGTGACTCAGGTTTTGAGCATATTAGAGTCACTTCTTTCCTTCAATCCAGCTCTGGTTTTAAGCATGTTAGAGCTGATTCTTCTTTGTTACTTGATGGTCCAGATTTTGAGCATGTCAGGACCGACTGCCTTCTCTTCTTTGGCTCAGGTTTTGAGTTTATTAGAGCCAATCTTTGTACTTCAGAGGTTCATGTTTTGAACATATCTGAACCTCTCCTTTCTTTCTGTTTTTTGGAACATTTTCTTCTTTTTCTTAAACATGAAAAACTGCAATGGTATGTACAATGGAAATGGAACTGGAAATGAAAATTAGCAGATGTAGTGTTTGAGCATCCTACCATTGATAGGACCCCCAAATAGTTCTGTACCATCAAGATCTTGTAGAAAAAACGCATTGGGACCCACAGTGGCCTGGACGATGTATGGGCCCTGCCAAAAATTGTCAAACTTGCCATTTTTACCTTTGTCCTCTCTTCTTGAGTCCCACTTCAGAACTTTGTCTCCGAATTTGAAATCTGCAGCTTTGGTCCTCTTGTCAAACAGCTTCTTTATGTTTTCCTGAATTCTAACAGCTCTGTGATATACCTCCTCCCTTGTTTGCTGAAGATGGATTGCATGATTTATCCTTCTTATCATGCTGTCTTCCTCTGATTGGATCTCCTGGACACGTTTGATTACTGGAACTCCAAGGCTGGTAGGAAATATTGCTTCTGTTCCATAGACTAGCTGGAATGGTGACATGCCAATGGATTTATTTGTATTAAGCCTGTCAGCCCACAAGGCATGTACCAACTTGTTGTGCCAAGATTCTTTGTTCTCTTCTAATAGCTTTTTGATGATTGCCACTAGGCTCTTATTTGATGATTCATCCAAGCCATTACCTTGAGGGTAATAGGCAGTTGAATGACCAAGCGTGATATGGTACCTGTGACAAAAATCAACCATTTTCTTGGATCCAAAAGCAGCAGCATTGTCGGTGATTATCTTCCTTGGGCAACCAAACCGAGAGAGGATATGACCTTCTAGGAACCTAATGATGACTGAATCAGTGGCATTCCTAGTGGGTATGGCCTCTATCCACTTAGTGAAATAATCAGTGGTTGTCAAGATCCATTTGTGTTGTCTTGAAGAGGTTGGATGAATTTCCCCTATAAAATCTAGACCCCATTGCATGAAATAACCCTCAACTGTAATGGGTTGTAAAGGTAGGGGAAGAAGCTTTCTTTTTCCTTCAAAGATCTGGCATTTGTGGCAAGCAGTTATCATTTTATGGACATCATTAAACAATGTAGGCCAATAATAACCAGCCCTGAGTATCTTATTTGCTATGGCTTTCCAACTCAGGTGGCCTCCACATTCTCCAGCATGAAACTCTTGTTTAACATTTTCAGCTTCAGTTTTAGACAAACATTTTAGCAATAGGCCATTTGGATTTTTCCAATATAAGCTTTCATTCAAGATGCAGTAGTTTCTGGCTTTGAGTTTTGTGAATCTGGCCTTAGTTTTCGACAGTTCTGGAGGAGCGTTCAAATTGGTGAGGACATAAAGGATATCAGAATACCATGGAGAGTTTTGGAATTTCTCTTCTATAGTAGTACCAGGTAGGTTTTCCTGCTCGTCCAAGGCATTCATCATGTTAATGTAAAGGGCCTGCAGATTAGATTTAGCCATTAATTGGGCCAGGCCTTGACCTTTGATAAGCTTGGTGGGTTTTATTTCAATGTCATATTCCAAGATTGTAGCAATCCATTTTCCCCTTTTCCCATCAGGATCTTGGGATAAGATATCTTTGACCACTATATTTGGCACATAAGTGATGGTGTGGGAATGCAGAATGTACAACCTAAAGTCTTTTAAGGCCTTGACTAAAGCATAAGCCTATTTCTCCATTATGTTGTACTTCAAGGGTGCATCCCTTAGTGCTTTGATAAAAAAGGAAATTGGCTGTTCCATACCTTCTGTGTTCTTTTGCAGCAGGACTGCAGCTATTGTATGCTCTGAGGCAAAAGAAAATATTAGAAAATCTTTCGAGAAATCAGGGCTGATCAGAACATGAGCTTGTGTGAGTGCAAGTTTGATAGATTCGAAAGATTGTTTAGATCTGACAGTCCATTTAACTCCCACACCCTTCCTCAGCATGTTAGTCATGTTCCTAAGGTGTTCAGCTAGATTGGGAATAAATCTCCTAAGGAAGTTGATTTTCCCAATGAAGGACTGTAATTCTTTGATGTTCCTGGGATGTGTGATCTGTAGTATTCCCTCAACTCTCTGTGGATCTATCCTAATCCCTTTCTCGGATATAATGTGGCCAAGAAGTTTTCCTTCTTGCAGCCCAAACACAGTTTTCTTAGGATTCAGTGACAGACCATACCTTCTACATTTTTCAAAAAATTTCCTCAGATGTCTCAGGTGTTCTTCTTCAGTTTTGGAAAAGACAGTCAAGTCATCCAAGTAGATAACTATGAAGTGTCCTATCTCATCTGAGAAAGCTATATCCATCACTCTCTGGAAGGTGGCCCTAGCGTTCATCAGTCCAAAGGGCATTTTCACATACATGAAGGTGCCCCAAGGAGTGGTAAAAGCTGTTTTGAGTTGATCTTCTGGGAGTACTAAGACCTAATTGTATCCAGAAAAACCATCAAGCAGGGAGATTCTCTTAGAGCCTACTAACTTTTGTAAGATATGTTCCATTCTAGGCAAGGGGTAGTTGTCTTTTAATGAGGCCCTATTAAGATTTCTGAAGTCTATACACAACCTGATTTCCCCTGTTTTCTTTCTCACAGCCACTAAATTTGAGACCCAGTCAGAGAACCTCACAGGAACAATTATGTCTGCATCGTACATCCTCTTAATCTCTTTCTCGACAGCAGGTAATTGCTTTGGGTTGATCCTACGAAGTTTCTGTCTGAAAGGATTCTGGTTTTCTTTCAAGGGTATTTTATGCTCTATGATGTTTGTGTCATAGGCCTTTAAGTCTTCATAACTCCAAGCAAACACATCAATGAACTCTTTAAAAAGGTCAATGTACTTCTTTTTCATTTCCTTGGGTAAAGACTTAGCCCATTTAATCAATTTGGGCTTTTCCTTTGTGCCTATGTTACATTCTTCTACGTCCGAGTCTGCATGTTCTCTAGTGGGCATTTTTGCTATGTCATCAAAGTCAAATAGGTCCTCTAGGGGTGCTAGGCCTCTGGGTATATTCTTGTCTTTGGCCTGCAACACTTCTACTTCTTCACTATCTACGTTTTCACATTTTTCGGTTGGATTTCCAGTTTCTTCAGAAAGGGCGTTTATTTCTATGTTACAGAGTGTTTCTTGTTCATCTGGGGGATCCTCACTTGGGCAGCTGTCATCATATTTTGAGTCTGAATCAGAAAATTTGAACTCATTTCTACCCACCAGAAAATATTCAATCTGTTTGTCTCCTTCAAAGACCTGCCAATATTTTTCGTTTTCTGGCACTGCAGGTCTGAACTTGGTCTGAATGATGATTTGCTGGTCAGGGGGAGTCTCAGGATATGAACTAGCCAGGCAAGCTAATCCATTTGCAATTGCATTCTGGCTCCTAGGGACAAACACTAATTCATATTCAACAAATGTTTTCAGTAAATCCAGAGTGTCGTTCCGGTATGCTCTTAACCTGGGGTGTTTTTCCATGTATTCACCATTCACCTGTTTTATGACTAACTCTGAGTCTCCTTGCACAACTATCCTACAGGCTCCTAATTTCTCAACAGATTTAAGCCCAGGATAAGAGCATCATACTCTGCAATGTTATTTGTGCATTTGAAGTGCAGATTGACAGCGTGGCTCTCTGCATGGTCATTTTCTGTGTTACGTAGCCACACCCCTACTCCAGCAATTTTCCTAGTACAAGATCCATCGAAATTAATTTCCCACAGGGGTTCATTTTTCATTTCATCATTGTTTCCTTCCCTACAGCTGGGTTCGCCATTGTGTTGCGTTACAGGGTCTGTACTAGGCTGCGGGTTGTTTTGTTCTTCATGACATGTGTGGAGTTCATAGAGTTGGCTATCTTTCTGTTTACGTTCTGTTTATGTTGCTGGTTCACTCAGAGTTTCGTTTTCAATAGCCTACCCATGGTTTTCTTCATCATATTCTTCTAGGGTAGCCATTATGTTAAAGTCCATGGGTTCTATGTTATTGTTTTTATTTATGTTTTCTAACGCTGGCTCTCCTAAGGATGGGTTGTTATAAAGAATGAAAGAATCCAGGTCTGTGTGTACAGAGTATAAAGGTGAATTTTCAGGTTTCTCAGGACTACTGACCAGAAATTTCATTTGGGCTTCTCTATATAGTCTTCTAAGCTGGCCAAAAATAGGGACAGTGGCATATGAGCCATCCATCTGCATTGTTCCTTGTAGTTTGGCTCCCCATGATCTCGATAATAGCATGCCATACTTAGGTGGCACATCTGCCACCACCACATCCATGACCATACACTTAGCAGGAATCTGGGTGAGGCTTACACACAAGTCTTTGATTAGACCTAGGCATTTTACTCTGCTAGAGTCAAATGAATACAAATCTTTGTAGGGTCAGGTTATCTCTAGGCCTAATTTTTCCATCACTACCTTAGGCATCAAGTTTTGGGATGCTCCAGAATCATGCATTGCATTGCATTGTGTGGGATCTTATCATGGATGTTGAGACTAATATAGAAAGGTGGTACTACTCCTTCCTGAAACTTCCCCTCAATCTTTGGACTAAAGAGTAGGGCTGGTTGATCATCATTCAGGTTTACAGAATCATTGATTTCCCCTAGATTCAATGCTTTCAAAATTTGGCCTTTATATACATCCTGAGTGGCCAACTCAGATAATGGTACAGGGATTTTGATTTTGGCAATCTCACTTTCCAGATTGAAAGTGGATTGGACCTTTGTAGTGCTCAACTCTGTTTTATTTGCCACTGTCTTAGTGGCCACATCAGTTTGTGATTTCTCACTATGTACAGGGTTTGGCGTTGTATTACCAGGAGCACTAACTGCAGTGCTAGTGCTACTAGCTGGTTGGCTTGGTTTTTCAATGTTTTGGTTGTCTTTTTCTTTGTTTTTCCCAGAAATTTCGGCTGCTATTTTTCTACTTTCAGCAGTCACTTTAGAAGATTTGTCAGGCCTTTTCTTGATGGTAACCTTAGGAGCTTTGGGTTTGGAAGTGTCTTGGTTCTTTTTGCTCCTAAGTTCATACTGTTCTCTGACCTGCATGATAGCATTCTCAAATCCAAGTCTATAATCCTCAGATCCTGACCATTCATCATCCCAGTATGTGGACAAGGGCTGATCCTCTCCTGAATCACAGTTAAGGACTAAGTCTTCTATTTCAAACATGTTTATTTCATTCCCTTCAGACTCTTATATGATTCCCTCGTCTTCATCAAGAAATTTTTCCTAGAATGGGGGAATTACTTGTTGGTCTGACTCTCTTTGTTTGTTGGGAGTGGCATTGTTGTTCCTTCTAAAGTTTTGGTTCTGGTTTTGATTTCTGTTTTGGTTATTGACAGTGACAACCATTCTCTTCATCATTTGTTGTAGCTCTTCCATGTTTTTAGACAATTTGTCATAATTTGGATCAGATGTGGAGGCTACATTTTCATCCCTATATGTTACCCTCCTCTCGGCTCTCTGTCTTGCTCTTTTCTCAATCAAATTGGCCTCTATGTTTACAGCTCCTTTCTGCATGTCCTCCAATGTGTTATATTCTTTATCTCTAAGCTCATAGGCCATGTCAGCATCAAACCCATCGGGGTATTTGGCCAGGGCCATACCTTGTGGAGGTTTCATGTGTGGAGGGAGAGCATTATAAATGTTGTTGAATCTAGTGGTGTAATCATGGACACTCTCTCCTGCATTTCTTTTAAGGCTCATGTATTCAGCTAGGAGTTGGCGAGGATTTTCCCTAGTCTCCCATTTGTTGATGAAAGTCTGATATAATGCAGGGAGATCTTGGATACTACCAGCAAGTAGGTTTTTAAACCATTTTTTTACATCACCCCCTAAACTTTGGGAAAATATTCTCATTTTGATTGTTTCATCATCAATTTCCATGTAGTCGAAAGAATCCTCCATATTATCTACATGTTGCTGAGCTGTGATGGACTCTTTAGCAGTGAAGTGTGGGATTTTTGACTGATAATCATTGGGTAAGGGTAACAAGGGTTGAGGTAAAACCAGGGGTACATACCAGGCTGCCATGATAATGTTCTGATGGGGTACAGGGTTAACTTGAGCAGCTGGTATATGGATGACAGGGATATTAGGACTAGAAGAAGTTTGTTGAGCAGATCTAGGGTGGGAGAGCCCCAAGTTTTGAATGAAGTGGATATCAGGTGGTGTAGATGGGGGGGTTCCCCTGTCCCTAGTGTGTTGACCACTATGAGATGGTGAACTGTGGGACTTAGGGTCTGGCTGGTCTAGATGATTGAATGACCTAGTTCTTAGTAGCCTGTTGGGTAGGTCTAGGTCAGGGAGAAAATGCGATAGAGCTGTGAGGTTTTCTGGTGCAGAATTAGCTCTATGAATGTGACTGGAAATAGTTGGTCTTTTGGGTGTAGGAGCTCCCTTGAGGATACTCTCCGGATTGTAAACTATTTCAGGTGGGTTAGGGTTGGGATAAGCCCTTGTGTGAATGGTTCTAAAATCCAGAATGCTGTTTCCTAGCCAAGCAACTTAACCCTATGTGTTACTTCTACTGTGGTTGATGTCGTTATGAAGGCAGGTCTCCTAGTGGAGTCTTATGTGAAACCAAGATAACCAGCAGGCCTACTGATCACCAGTGGAGTCTTTGATCTTTAGGAACTATGGAGTCGCCAGGTGGAAGTTTTAAGATATGTCTAAGGGGTTACACTGTCCACCACAGTGCTCAGTCACTATCACCTTTCAAGGATAACTTCAGAACACAACAAACTCTAACCAGAGATCGACTAGGAGGGCATTTACCAAATATGTCACCTCCAAAGGAGGGTGAGATCCGGAGGCTACCTGGCCCTATCCAGGCTCTGTCTAGGAGTACAAGAGAGTGCAACAAATGACGCTGAGGCTGTCTGAGAAAAGGTGTGACTAACTTCCAACCTAACCAGAGATTGTAGGTTTTGAATGCATAGGGATGTTCAAAGTGTAATGCACTCAATTTGTCCCCAGCGGAGTCGCCATTATGTTGGGATTCCCATGTTTTGGCTAGGTTGACAAGACCAAAAGATGAGACAACATAGAACCACTTTAAGACCTTAGGATCTAGCCCTCCTAGGTCCAGAGAGGGATCTCTCTATGATTGTCAAAGTATATATGTCTTTGAGGCTCAAAGTTTAAGATATTAGGCTATTTATAGGCTCAAGGTTTGTTTGTTTGATTGTTTATGTTTGGTTGTTGGGGATCAGGAAAGAAGGGTCCAATATGAGACAAGGATGAGTAAAGAGGAAAATTAGGGAAAGGTAGATAACTCAGAGAACATCGAGGCCATTGGGCAATGGAGTCAAGAAAGGGTTTACTTGTTGTTCAATGTGCAAGCTTTCAGTTGGGCTAGTCATCTAAAACATTTGGATCTTTAAAGTGAAGGGTGGGATGGAACATTAAGGACTGAGAGTGAAAGGGGGAGAACCATCCAATTCTATCTATAGATCAGGTCAGAGGTCATTTAACTCCAGACCTTATTGTACAAAATCAGAGGCAAAACAAGGGATCTTAGAAAGGCTTGGTCGAGATGGAAAGATCCTAGTGAGGCAGAGACAGGGTTCTAAACCTCCCAGTGTTCTCAACTCATTCAACTAAATCCTAACAAGAGCATCTAAACATAGATTTCATTAATTCATACATCAGAGAGCAGGCATTAACATCCACTACACTGGTTAAATCAATTGAAATCAATATTTAGACACACATATAAGCAGAAAAAATAAAAGGTTGGGAGAGCAGCAACATAAGGTACCTATCAAGGGTAAATCTTATTGCAAACTTCTGATGCGAGCCTGAAGAAATGGAATGAAATGAAATAAAACACAAAGATAGGAAAACATCACCAGCTGCTTTAGATCAAGATCCAAAGAAACGTGCTTGTCATATTAAAAACAACACCAATCAGGTACATCATTTCCCACAGCTTGAACATTAAGTCTGAATACATCAAATCTCAGCCTATCTTACAATATTACATAGAGAACTTGTCTCAAGAGGAAAATGCTTGCATTTCTCTGATATCTCATCAACAACCTTTACAATAATTTCCTTCTGTGTTTTATAGCAGAGGATGAGCAGAAGATCAACTGAGGGGGTAGGTGAACACTAAATATAACATTAAACACACAAATGGATGTAGGGTCGGAACCCATTCTGTTTGATTGCTGAGTGTTTAATCTCTGTCATCACTTTATGCAGGAGTGATCTTCTCTAGATATGACTTTGACATATTTCAGCTGTGCTGCTGTACTTGTGGTGAAAAAACAAAGGCAAATGAACCATTGATTGGTCTGCTATATAAATATTCTAATTGCTTTGAACTACTGTTAGGGTGGAAAATACTTCAGGGAAAATGCGCATAATAAAAATTGTATGGGCGCCCTGTACTTGATGAATAAAAACATTCCGCTGACGAATAAACCCTGGTGTTACCTTTTTCTTATGCTCAAGATCATTTGATCGATCCTCGGGGTCTTCAACCTGGTGCTTTGCCTCTTGAAACGCTGATTCAAGGCTTAAGGTCTTCATTGACGTGCCCAATCTCTTTCTTGCATTAAACACTTTTCCGCTCCATCTCTGTCTCTGTCCGTGCATTTTGAGCTTTCATGGCGCCAGAGGGTTTTCCACAGAATTTAAACCCTGTTTCTTTTAATGAACATCCAGTCTTTTACCTTCCCGAGTCCTTTCTCATAAATTTAGCTGTTGTAACTGATCTTCTTTGGATTTCGATGTCCTTGTAGCAGAGATGTGCATCATGGCAGCCATTCTTCTTTAAATAATCCTGCAAAACGAAAGCTGGTTACAACAACAGACATGGGGATGACGGACGCGACGGGGACGATGGGAATGACTGTACAGAACCATGCCATGGTGGAATAATGGTGAATCATGGTGGAAGGATGCAGCGCAAAGTGGAAGTCGAGATAGATGGCAGACTGCAGCAATAGACATTTTTAAACCAAATAACCTTAAAAATCCCGACTTTGAATGTTATATGCAACGAAACGAATGGGTGTATGGTGGGCACACGTGGAGGTGACGTGGCGGGACCGGGAGCAATGGAATAGTCAACGACGGGCGGACGAACCTGGACCGTTGATCGTGGTGGAGATCGACGGCGGAGGACGACGGACGGCGGGCCATAACATGGGTTATCACGTGCGCAATTGGATTAAACATCGTGCATCTTCGACGAGCGATAGCTGTCGGATGGCCCACTCCAGATCAGACGGTCTGTGGCAATTTCGTTGGGCATCCGTGTCTGGAAAATAACGCGCGATGGATGACTTTAATGAGCGGGGGCAGTGGTTTTGGGAACGTACAGGAGGACAGGTGTCGGATGGCGAATGGAATCGCTAGGCAACGGGGGAAAATCGCCTACCGCGCAAAAGCGGTGCGATAGAAACCGGCGGGTTTGGAACAGTGCGCGGCGGGGTCCACTGGGCCGATAGGTTCCGGACCGTCAGATTGCAATGTATTTGGATGGCGATGATGCGATCTAGGGAATACACGGGGACGATGAGGATGCTGAAGATTTAATGACCACCGTCCGATCAACTGAGATCAATGGCTGAGGCTGAGCCCGATGAACCTATGGAAAAGGCACCTTTGGAGCTAGCGGGTGATTCCAGTGTGAGGTTTCATGGAGGAACAGGGTGCGGGGCTGTGGCCGAAGGGGGTAAGGGCCCAATATGAAAAATATATGATTTTTGCACATTTTTATTGCATTTTAGGGCCATCAAAGGCTAACGATAGGGGAATAAGGGGGTTCGGGCACAAACAAAGGGCGTAGGAGTGGTTTAGGAGGGTAAAGGTATAACTTAGGAAGGTTCGAAGGGAATTTGGGAAAATAGAAGAAAGGTCAAAAAGGGGGTGTTTGCAGGGGTACATGGGGCAGAAATTTATAATCAGAGAGGCTTTTGAGAAATGAATCATCAGAGGGGATTTGTATTAGGCATAGCACAAAGAGACTTCAAGGAGGTTGGGTTTTCAGGGTAAAGTCATTCCTTGAAGGCTCCAAAACAATCTAGCCCCCAGCTTGCTTGTCAAGAATTTCATAGGGGGGCTAACAGACTTCGTATGATATTTGTCTTAAATTCATCAAGCATATTTCCAATTTCTGTCCTACTCACTGTTCTAGTTGCAGATTTATTTAGTCTAGAGAGAATAAGATCTCTTGTATTTTTCCTAGCTTTTTATTTTCCTCTTGAGAGATGAATGCATAATTCAAAAATTTTAGGTAATGGTAATTAAGAGATATCTCTTTTTTCAATCATGTTAAGGATATCTATCATTCATATTTAATGGCTTTGAATAAGAGATATTTTAAAGTATCTTGATCTAGATGTTCCATCTTAGCTCTATTGATATTATAATTAAATCTCTCAATCAGATCTTCTAAGTTTTCATCCTCTCTCTACATCATTTTAAATACTTCATCCTTCCTATTAATATATGTGCAATAATCCAGATATCTTTGAAAACATGCACTTTTCATCTCATCACATGTCATAATAGATTGTGTTATCAAGCCCATAAGCCATTTTAGAGCTGCACCCTTGAGTGTTGCAGGGAATAGCTTCAATTTTTGAGAGTTTGGTAAGTAGTCATAAGATCTACATAAGACTTCAAATTCAAATAAAAATGTTTTAGGATCCTCAGTCCTTAATGCATGGAAATTGGGAAGGAAAAAAGGTGAAATATTTTTCATTGTAAAATTTGTATCCTCTTCAACTATAGGAAATAAAACAGAGTTGGGATCTCCTCTACCTCTACCTTTTCCTCCTCCTCTTAAGGCATCTCCATTCAGAAATTCTCCTCCTCCTTCTTCTTCTGACATTGTGTATTCCTCAGAGCTAATGTAAGGTTATAACTATAAGGTTATTTTTTCTTCCTTTGGTTCTTCTAACAATGGGATATTGAAGAAAGTTTCTTCTTCATCTTCATCACTAGGGATTTCTAATTCTTGAGCTAGAATATGTTCCCCTATAGAGGTGAAAAAGGTTACTCCTTCTGTTGGAGATCTAGGATCTGCTTCTTCTAAGACTGCCTTAGTAGATGAAGTTGGATAATCTCCTGGTTGGATTTCTGATCTTAAGACTTCAGGAAGTCTATGTATTGAGGTGAAAAATGGAATATGAGTTTGAGATGGTGGTGTGGCACTACGTGGTCTTGGTGGGGTGAGTGGTGTTGTAGGAATCAAACTTCTACCTCTAGCTATGAATCTACCCCAAGAGTCTATTTCTCTATGCATGCCATTTTTTTTTAATGTAAGAAACAAGGCTTCCTAATTTCACTTCCCAAGGCAACTACGCTAAAATTTTTAGTCAATTTGATGTCTCAAATTGCTATCATGAATTATTGACCAAGGTTAGTAATTTTATGAAGTGTTCTGCACTATATATGCTTAGGTAACCTTGTTCTCTTACTTCGTTTTGTATGTTTATGTTGTTTTGGGGATTTTCTATCTCATGTCTAAAATTGGTCTAAGAAATGAAATCTTTAAATGCTAGTAAATAATCAAGTCTAAATGAATTTTAATGATGAAAACTAATTCTTAAAGAAGGAAGAAAAGGAAATGTTTTTTTTTATTCTAAGGAAAGAAATTGAATTACAAACTATTTTTAATGGAATATAAAATATAAAAGAAGGAATAAAAATAAATATTCATTAACTAATCTAAATTGCATAAAAATAAATCAAAATTTGAATTATGTTAGTATGCTGGCAAAAAATCTATGAAAAATATCTAACTACTTTAAAACAAAGCACTATTCTAAATATAATTGCATTCAAATGACAAGATGAAATCATTTCCTATTTTATCCATTGAAAGCTTTTAGTCCTATGAAAACAGAGCATTTGTTCTATTTTAAAAACAAAATTATAATTTAATTTTGTCCTAACTTAATCTAATTCTATTCCATGGATTAAAAGCATAAATCCTATCACTAAGAATTTAAATGACAATGCTGATTGAAATAAAAAAAAAATACAAAGCATGTTTAAAAACTACAACTGTTGTATGACCGAATACCCAAATATGATCCAATTGGAAAGTGATAGAGCCACTTTCTTGAGATTACTTAGAAAGCACAAGATTGCATAGATAATTGGAAACCAATATAAGAAAGCAGTCATAAACAATAAGAAAATTAAACTATGAATTGACAGGAATCTAACTATGAAAACAATATGAATTTAACTATGAATTGACAAGAATATAAATAATGAGTGAATAGGAAATTAAATGACAGAATTCAAACTACAAAACAATTAAAAACCTCCTTTCCGTGCAGGGTCCCTCTACAACTGAATGAGTTGAAAATCTAATGGACTGCACGTGCATCAAAGGATCTGGAACTAATATTCTTATTATCAAAAAAAGAGTTTCAAAAGCATACACCAAATTATCAAAATTAGGACTGTTTCCCAGTTTCAAAAGACCAATATTTATACAAGTTTCGGATTTAACTGTTTGAGGAATTTCCACCTGTAGAAAACAAATAAAACTGAAATTATAAGTCTAGATAAAGAAAATTATTTAATATCCATCTCTCAATTTGCTACGTCAGAGAAAATCGAGAGTATTTCGTTCGCAGATCATGTTCTTTAACCAACCTTGACCGCGAGCATATGTATATTTTCTCTTTGAATTCGAACAGGTGGATGGGATACGATCCATGTGTCTATCATTCCAGAGATACCCATATAACCCATTTCCTTATTTTCTTCTCAAAACCTGTCAAACCATAACAACAGCTTCAGAAACAACAATTAGCTACAGAATTTCACACATTTTGTAGCTAATTACATAAATTCATTTAAATAATAAGAAACATCATAATATAAAGTAGAGATCATTTAAATTATTTCTATGATATGGAATATGTCAATTATCATTTATTGGAGTCATGATTTTTTGAAAAGGAAGGAAGAAATGATGAAAAAGGGTGTCAAAATAAGAATAATTTTGAGGTTCAACAATACCCACCCTAGACGTCCTACCGACTCCAAGGATTTCCTCATCAGAAATCATTATGAATGCTGCCACATTGCTTTGAAAAACTCCGACCTTGGGCCACTGAAATCCCATCATCAGTTTTGAACCATTTCTCGCCATCATGCCTATGTTAACCTATCATCCCCCACCTGCTATATCAAAGACTCTGGTCCCTTACATCAGTATTTCTCTTGATCGGTTGAGGCTTCCTTCTTGTTGACTTCAACAACCATTTTCCAAAAAGGAAGCAGTACCTTGGATGGCTCCTCACCTCAACAAGGGCATCCTCGGATGACATTGTGGGAATCATCATTACCTGTTGATGTCATCGATCCTCCTGACATTTGACTACAACACAAGCTTTCATATCAAGATGGTATCATAATTCACAACCATTTCACTTTGTCAGAATTCGATGAAGACCCATGCCATTATAAGCATCTCTTTCAACAATGCTTACATGGGAAGGTCCCAATCATACATCCATGCATACAATGAGAATTTATTCTAAAATATGCAATACCCAGAGATTATGCATGTGGGAACTACATTCAACCTATTTTCAAAGAAAAAAACATCCCTAAGGGCATCAACAATCATCGTCATCATCCAAATTAGCAGATCACTACTGTATAAGTGACATAGACATAACCTCTATCTTTCAGATAGGCTTTAACTAGCCAAAGCATCACGAGCATGGGACATGCCCACCTTGTAGAAATATTGTATTTATGCTATCTCTTGCAGGTTTTCGATAGAACATGGTCCCTCTTTTACTCATAGAAAGGGGTCTCCAACTTTAGGTTGCATGAAAGTTACTCTCTCTCTCTCTCTCTCTCTCTCTCTCTCTCTCTCTCTCTCTCTCTCAAAATGGGTTATACAAAACAAAAACTATAATGTATTTCGGCTATACAGTTCTACCTAGACCTCATACATTAGGGGCAAACTATTATCACTAGAAAATCTGACAGGAAAAGGACATCATGGAATGTCAAGCAGAAGGATTTACAGGATGGAAAAAAATTACAGAATCTATAAAATTTAACTTTCTCTAAGTTCAAAAGGAAAATTTATTAAGTCGCGCACATAAGGCACTGGCACAAAGTGCTCCATGTGGCATTTTATTTGATAGCAGTGCAAATCTCCGTGAAAATCCCTTAAGAAGCCGTGCGGTCTTGGGTATGGTGGAAGGTCACTATCCAGGACCACTTTGCACACTTCAGGAAGAAGATTCTCCACTCAAGGCTGCCCAAAGACAACTGCCTAGAGCCACCTTGAGGCCTCAATTGAGCACACAATGGAATCAACCACCACTCTTGGGTCACTATGCACAATTATAC
This sequence comes from Pinus albicaulis, assembly GCA_034641835.2. Taxonomy (NCBI): domain Eukaryota; kingdom Viridiplantae; phylum Streptophyta; class Pinopsida; order Pinales; family Pinaceae; genus Pinus; species Pinus albicaulis. The sequence goes on from CM076584.1 coordinate 307,631,426, forward strand.
CAAGAGAAAGAAGAAGTTTTGAATTTTTCCTATAAAATACCACCATGAGAAGAACAATTTAGAGCATGTTGTTATGCTAGCCAAATTTCCCATGAGAAAACCACTAGTGTGTTTTCAGTGCAACAAAGGAGTGAAGGGATTCATTTTTTGGCCATCCAACATCTCAATCCCAAAGGATAAGTGTATCAACTATCTTTTATCCAATCACTCATTCGAGGAGAAGAGAGAGGCTTGCAAGCAACTTAAGGGAAGAGCCATCCTTTCTTTGAGTATTAGAGCTCCATAGCTCTAATGACTCACTACGAGTGATTTAGTGTTCTACCTTTTTTTACCACTCGACAACTAATAAAAGGGGATTCATTCTCTGTTGGTATTATTAGTTTGTTTAATTGATATGGAGCTTGTGTTATATTTGTATTTGCTGTTTCTTGTTTCCTCCTCTTTTGTAGTATGCTATGTTTTATAACTAGTTTTTCTACATGTTATGATACTTCACTAACCATCTAACGACCCTTTTTTTCCCTGTGACATTTCTTGTAGGATAGCAGTCACTCCTACCAAGCACTGGTGAATTTTGTACACCCTCATACTAAACACACCAATACAGTTGGTATGAGAAATATACTCATTTTTTCTACAACAAGCCCAACTAAGACAAATTTAGATTGGGTTAAGGAGAATATTTTTTATGCATAAACCGCTTGCAATCAATACAAAATATTTTGGTGCAATTTTACTACAGAACTCCATAATTGGTTGTATTGATTGCAGATCAAAGTGAGAGTTAGAAACCATCTCAAACTTCATTGAACCTGGACTACTACTGATCTAGATGAGTTGCATTAGTTGGATATTAAAATAAGTAGAGATGTTTACTTATAGGTGCAAGTAACTTTAGAAAGTTACATTATTGAATTCACTGCAGAAGATCACCAATATATTTCCAAAGCCAAAGAAATATTCAAGTACAGGTTGTGGGGATGATTTATGAAATAAATCCCCCTATGGATTAAAATTTTGATTGTAGAATAAAAATTACCTCAATTTCAAGGAAATAATATGACAACTTAAAACCCTAAGTACTGGGGGTAGGGTTTAGGGGAGAGATGGTACCTGATTGTTGAAGATGAAGACTTGTTACGATGGATGCAGATGAGTCGTAGAGGGCTCAATATTTAAGATCAAACATAAGAGAATAGATAGTTGATGAGGGGCGGGAAAAGAAGTTAAGGGAAATTAAGAGGTGAAAAAGAGAGTTACAACCAATAGGAGAGGTGTTTAGTAGTTCGAAGTTGTAGAAAGGAAGACCAAGTAGCTTAGAGTTGCGAAGTACAAAAGTTGGAAGTGGAGTAAATTATAGCCAAATAAGTGGTGTTGGAAGAAGTTTCGTAAGAAATATGAGGGAAATAAATGGAGACCACCATGAGTCAGATGGAGTGAAGACACGAGAGGTACCTAGATAGTTAGTTGAAGTCATATACCAAAAAAATCCTCTTGATGAAATGCATTTTGTGATGTAGATGTTTTTTCATGAAGATTATGTATCTATGAGAAGAAACTATATGTCAATTAGAGACATAGGTAGCCCCTTCCCTAAACTCCCCCTAGTACTTTATCATAATCCTTCTTGTTTTGTTTCAAATTTAGTCAAGACTTTAAAGTTTCAAAAAGTCTACAATGTATACGCAACCGACGCTTCTAGTAGTTTTGGTGGTGGAACCCAATAAATTTCCTCAGGATCTTCACAACCTAGTTTTTTAGTTTTTGTAGCATCATATGGTGTTATCGCCTTGACAATTTTCAAATAGGCTAAGAAACACTAGGAATCTAGAACCTAGAAAAGGTTTCTGGAAAGTCCACCTAGAAATGCCTTAATTAAGTTAAGTAATCAATAATTAAAATTTTCCTAAGTATAACTTAAGGAAAGTGATTAATTAACAATAATTAATTGAGGAAGGTGATATTTCTATAGAAACTCACATAGATCGACTACGAAATAATATCAAGCATTGATTAAGATTTAATCTTAGTTGTTGGAGTCCCAAATGGAGATTATAAGAAGAGGTCGATGGGTAGATGGAGGAACAGACTGAACATCGATTTCCTTGGGCAGTTCAATTTTCCAAAGAGCAGAAACATTTTTCTGGAAGTGTTCGAGCTAGAGAGGGGACACAAAGGTAGAGAAGGGAAGAGAGAGTAATTATGGAGGAAGTTTTCCAATTCTAGAGAGTCAAAAAGAGGAGGCAAATTTTTTTATCCAAGAGGTTGTGTAGAGCCTTAAGTGGGAAATTTGATTTGGATGAAGGGGAAGATGATTTCAGTTCCATAGGCTGGGAAGTTTTTCCAAAGGGACAAAGAATAATTTTCCTAGTTAGCAGTAGGAAGGAAATTTGATTGGCAATTGTTTTAGGAAATGCATGTGGAAAGCAACACTAGGGTGAAACAGAGCCTGCACAGACGACTTGGACGACTAACTTTTCAGTGGTCAAAAAATGTTGGGATTTCTCAGAGTGAGGGTAAAATTCCCTAGTAATTTTTTTCCAGTATTTCTGTTGGATAGATTCTCCAGTTTAGCGACATTTATTGTACTCATAATTTATCATCACTTCTTAATAATAAAAACCTCTAGCTGTTGCAATGACTTTCCCATATTGGGTTTTTCTGGGGAAATTTGTCCAATAATAATGGTGTTATATTTGTGTGTGTGTGTGCCATATTTTCTCAATTTCCATTTTATCTTTCATAGTATTTTTTATTAGTGAATATTGCAGTGTGATTAATTCTATGTTTTCGTAGCAATAAACTCCTAAATTAATTTACAATTAGAAGAATTAATTCCAGTTGTTGAAATATAATTTTAGTAGTGATTTTTTCACATGGTATATGAGAATTTTTTATCATATGTGGAAACTCATAAGTGGAAGAATACAATTTTCTATTTAGAGGGAGAAACAAGATGAATTTTATGAGGGCTACGGAAACTGAATTGTTGGGAAGTTTGATTTTTCAGTGTAGGGTTGCTAAAAAATTCGGATTCTAGATTGAGTGATTCTAGCAAACAGAGGGAGTAGAAGTTCAATATTTTCATTGAGAAAATTCCCTGTTTAGGTGTTGGAGGGTTTTGCAGCAGTTTGTAGTAGCAAAATCAACGCCGAGTGGAAGAGAAAATGCACACATAGAGGGAATTTCTCTTAGAGGGTTTCTAGCTTAGAAATAAATATTTCCAGTTGTAGACAACATTAATTGCAAGAATATTTTCCCACTCCATAAGGGAGTGAAAATAGCATATTGAACAACTGATCAGGTGAAAGATGGATGTTTCCGTTCCAGTTTCGGAGATGGCCAAAACTAGGCTTAGATATCAGGATAGGTTGGAGGGAGCCCCAAACTATATCATATGGATGACCAAGATGTCCTTCTTGTTAGATGAACACATCTTGAATAACCTTTGCAGAGAGAGTTGTGGAAGTACCGACTGATGAAGATAAAATGAAAGAGTAAATGAAAGAGATGGCCAAAGGAATGTGGATGATCTTGGATGGAATACAGGAGCATATAATTTCACATATATCTAGAAAGAACACTTCCAAGGAGATGTGGGATGCTCTCGATTAGCTATATCAGAATCCTTCTGAGTAGTAGAATATGTTCCTGAAAGAGAAGCTGAGAAAAATCAGGATGTATAGGAGCGAAGGCATTGATTTATTTCTCACCATAATTCAGGAAATCTGGAATAATATTGTAGCAGTTGGGGAGGTGCCTTAGGGTAGAGAGGTTGTATGTTTGGAACTAAATAGTGTCTCAGAGAACTGGGAGATCTTCATCCAAGGAATTTTAGGATGAGATACTCTATCTAGGTGGGACAGGATGTGTTCAAACCTGCAGCCGAAGGAAATGAGGTGAGCACTTGTGAAGAACTCCATTATCAGAAGCAACAATAAGGGTTTGAAAGGCGAGAAAGAAGAAGAGAATGTGGCCCTTGCATCAAAGGGTCCAAGTTAAGGATAGGGGGAGAAGAAGACAAAAAATGACCTATATAAGGTCAAGTACTTCAGGTGTGGAAAATTTTTCCACTACAATACTTAGATTCCCCAAAGGAAGAAGGATAATTAGGAGAAATAGGACCAAGAAACAACATCCACAGAGATAAAACAATTTTTCCTCTAGGTTGGAGGAATATTTTTCCATGTTTGTATCTATACCTACAAGAGTGAGGTGGGGCGATATAGAGCTATAGTCCCAGAATTGCACAGAAGTTTGGGAAGGGTCCATTGAGGTGTCTTCCTCATGGATAAATACCTTCATACAAGGGCCCACAATATTTAGTAGAAATATGGATCAAGTTTAGTTGATGTAGTCAGATTGCGGAGTGACAATTGTAGACTAGTAGAAGTCATATGTTGGGGAGCAGAAAGAAGTGTTGAAAATGGAGCAAGAGGCTCAGTAGTAGAGTCAGCAGCAGTAAAAATTCCCCAATAGATAACGCTGAGGATAGTAGTAGTCAGATTCTCAGGAGACATATGAAACACATATACACAATTGATTCAATATTTTATATGCTTCTCAGTTGTAGTAGCAACAACAATAATTGAGAGGGGGTTATAGTGCATGTTAGTGTCAGTCTAGTCATACTGCCATCAGTGATCAAAATTGCTCTTTTGAATTTGCATATTAGGAGTCCCATACTATAAAATTTCATCATTCCATTAGGTCATGGATTCATTGATGGTAGTGGTCTTTCATCAGTTTTCCCTCATGTGAAACTTGCTGATTCCCTTCTCTATGGTCTTTGGTCATGATTCACTTTCAGTCCCAATCCATATTATTAGGTCATAGGGTTGGTCTCATTAGGTTCTAGGGTCTCATCATGGTCAAATTAATGGGTCAAGTGTCAATAAATATCAGCAAGGTCATGAGGAGGTCAAATAAACGCAAGGTCACAGCATCCGCGAAGATCAAAGAAATGCTTTATTGAGCTTGATGTAATTTTCACCTCAAAACCATGTTTTTAGGTGAAAACATGGTACTTTGCTTTTATTATCATTTATTATATAATTTTATGTCTTCATATGTAATAAGTTGCACATCAGAAGCTGCTATCTTCACAAAGCCACTTCCATACCCTTCAAAGGTGTTTTCCATAGCATTTTCAGCCTAAAATCATGTTCTAAGTGTGTCCATCAGAAAGAGCTTGGAAAGAGCTTTCCAACGGTATATTATACTCTCAATACTAACTCCTCGATCGAAAATTATGCCTAAGTGAAAGAAGGTCCCCTATAGCCTAAAATCACCCCTTTTCCATTTGTCCCTTATAATTCATTTCATAAAAGTTTTAAGTTTTTTATTATTATTAAACCCTCCCCTTTCCCTATGTGATTGCATAAATCGCATTTTCAAAGGCCTTTTTAAAACCATATAACTCCGATGCGATTGGATAAACCCCTTCCCTTCCATTCCGATCGCACCTCCGGTCCAATCGCAGCGATCAATCGCACGTCCCGATTGACCCCTCCAATTGACCCATCGCCGATTACATTTCTCCAATGCGATTAATCGCCAATCGCAATCGACATTCCCAAAGCCCTTTGCTTCTACTCCTCTTCCGATCCTCCGATTGCGATCGGCCAGGCTCCACCGTAAGGATTTTCCGCCCCGCTCCAAACCAAAGGGTTGTTCCCTTTATAAAAGTCGAAAGATTTATTTTAAATTGTTTCATAGGTTTTCATCGCAATCGACACTTTCTCATAACTCTTTAAAACCCGCCCCGCTCACCCTTCGATTGTGATTGCGATTTCCCCTTTTCCCTTTACACTAATCGCAATCGCAAATTTCCATTGTATCATTCCCTTATGTGTCACACCCCCTCCGATCTTCTGATTGCGATTACGATCTACTCCCCGGGTCCCACTAAAATCTTCCGTATTTTCAACGAAAAAGGGGTTTATCCTTTGTAAAACCCATATTCATTTTTATTTATTTTTATAAGGATTTCACCCCCATCGCATTTTTTAATCGCATCGCAAGTTTCTCGCGTTATTCAAACCCGCTCCTCTTTCTGCCCCGATTGCGATTGTGATTTACCCTATACGTCATCGCATCGCATATTTCTCATCGCTCTATTCCAAAATACCTTCCCTCCCCTTCCGACTGCGATTTCGATTGCAGTTTGGATCGCGATCGGGCCTGCCATCCTTTCCTTTATTCCTTCCACCCAAAATGAGTCTTTTCTTCACTAAAGGGCATAATTTCATTTTTATTGGTTCAAAAGGAATTTCTCCAAAATTTGGTTTTCTTCAACAGATGAAGACAGAGAAATAGTCAAAAGGCTGAGAGCTAAATATGAAACAGAGACTTCTACAACAACGATAAAATAGGAATCTGTTCTTCATATTTCCTATTTCCATTTATTCAGTGTAACAAAAAATCTTCAAAGGTTCGAAAATGTATTGTTGTTCCTTCTTTTCAGGGGCAGATCATTGGTCCTCTTCCTATGATTGGATTTCAGTTTCTGAGCTGGTAAAACAGCTCCTTCTTCTATGGATCTGCTTCCCTTATTTCTGTCTATTTAATGTAACTTTCAATCATTTTGTAAGTCAGTGAGTAGGGGAATAGTGTGGAAATACTTTGGAAATCAAAGAGGACGCTTTGTGCTCCATTGTAACAGTTTGACAGGGGATTAATAAAGATATGTAGCTCTGATTTCTGGGATCCATGTGGTATGAATTTTAGCATTTTTTCTCTCCTTTGTGTTCATATGTAAATTTGTCGTGTTTACCATACATTCATAAACATCTCTGGTTGGATGCTTTCAAGTTAGATAGGTAGAATCCATTTTTAATGCTCTGCCTTGGGAAATCATTCAATATTCTATGTTTTTCTTCTATTTGAAAATGATCCATTTCCTATGCTCTTTTTAGCTCCTCACTAATCTTACCATTCTATTATTATTTAAAATTAATTGCTAAAATTTCCTGCCTACCTTGCCCCATGAAATACCCTGTATCTCTGATGTAATTCCCCAGATTCAAACTGCCCCATCTTTTCCATACAACCCTAAAAATTCATTAAAACATTTTCCCATTATTATACCTAGCCTAAAATTAGTCTGTAATTACACTTCATTGAATATTTTTTCATGGAGAGAGCCCTCTCCTAACCTTGTAGGGCTAGCTACAAGGCTGAGCATGGTTTGAGGTTACCCTGATTTGCCTTTTTCAGCCTGAGGTCCAAATTAGGTGCTAACAGTGCAGATACAAAGTTGGAAACAATACTGATAGTAAAACAATGTCAGCAATAGCATAATTGTAGCATCAGAGTTGCGCAGTGGTTGGTGGGAAGTGGCAGGAAGTCAAAGTGGCTATATATCATCAACACATGGAAGATGATGCAGAGATAAGCTGTTTGAGTAGTTCAACACTAGAACACCTTCCTCACTAAGAGGGAGTGTTAGTTTTTGTAGCATCTAATGTTGTTTTAGTCTCGACATCTGTCAGAGAGGCTAAAAAACACTAGGAATCCAAAAATCAGAAAAGGTTTCACGAGAATGCACTTAGAAATGGCTTAATTAAGTTAATTAATCAATAATTAATTTTTTCCAAAGTATAACTTAGGGAAAATTATTAATTAACAATAATTAATTGAGGAAGGTGATATTTCTCTAGAAACTCACACGAATTGAATAGGAAATAATCTTAGCCATTGATTAAGTTTTAATCTTGGCCATTGGAGTCCCAACTAGAGATTAAAAGAAGAGGTCGATGGGTAGATGGAGGACCAGATTGGAGATTGATTTCCTTGGGAAGTTGGATTTTATAGAGAGCAACAAAATTTTGCTAGAAAAGTTTAAGGCAGAGAGGGGCAAAGACAGTGAGATATGAGGAAGTTTTCCAGTTTCAAAGAGTAAAAAAGAGGAGGTCAAAAATTTTCTCCAGGAGGTTGCATAGAGACTTAAGTGGGAAATTCAATTTGGCTGAAGGGGAAGAATTTTTTAGTGAAGCATTTTCCCAGTCATTAGTAGGAATGATAGCTACACTGGCAGTTGTTTCAAGAAGTGCATGTGGCAGGAAGAGCTAGGGTGACGTAGAGCCTGTACATACCACTTGGATGCTTAGATTTTCTGTGGTCAGACAATGTCGGGATTGCTCAAGGTGAGGGTAAAATACTTAAGTAAAATTTTTCCAGTATTTCTCTTGGATAAATTCACCAGTTTGATGAAATTTATTGTACTCAAAATTCCTCAATGCTTCTTAATAGTAAAAAAAAATAAAAACACTCAGTTTTTACACCAATTTTCCCACATTGGTTTTTTCAGAGGAAATTTGTCAAAACTAATGGTTTTATATTTGTGTGTGTGTGTGCCAATATTTTCTCAGTTTCTACTTTATATTCCACTATATATTTTATTTGTGAATATTTTTGTGTGATTAATTCATTGTTACCATAAAAATAAACTTCTAAATTAATTTATAGTTATAATAATTAATTCCAATTATTGTAATAGAATTTTAGTAGTTAAATTTTTACATGGTTCATAAGGATTTATATTGATTCTGCATGTTCAGTGTAAAATGGTTGACAATGTAGTAGGTTTTTTCACTGAGTACCCTGAATTTTTAGGCTGAGGGAATGAGAATTTTAAACAAAATTGGTATGTGTGAACAACCATATGGAGGGCTAGACATATGCCAAACTCTACTAAGCTTATTGAGTTCCAAACTACTTTTTAAGATAGGGCACTCAGATGGTTTATTAAGTGGTATACATTACATCAGAATCCAACTCTAGATGAAGTTAAACAAGAATCTATTTAGGAATTTAAAATTCCCCATAAAAATCAACAATGGTTATCTAAATTATGGAATATTAAACAAAATGAAGGAGAAACTTCTTGGGTTTGCATGTAACGGTTCAAGGATACAATTGCAAAATTAAGTTATTCGATTTATCCTAATAAGAAAAGAGAATGGTTCATTAAAGCTCTCTTGCATTTAACTAAAATCCCCTTAACACAATAAAATATTGATATGTTGCAAGATTAACTTGAGTAAAATATGAAGATTGAAGCAATGTTGGGATACCCCTAAGAGCATAGGGGAGGCACTTCTTCCAGCGATCCTTCCATTGCTGGATTACAACATCAAATTATTGATTTGACAGAGTTATTAAAGGATATGCATGAAACAAAACCTATGTGACCTAAGGTTTTGTGTACTAATTTCCATGTTTAAGGCCATCCTTCCAGTGAGTGCCCACAGTTCAGGGGTCTAGGGTCGTCTACTATGCCCATCGCACCGACACCACCCCTACCTACTGCTAGAGTTGTGCAGGTTTCTACAAATGATCTATATAAAGTACATACTCAATTTCATGTGTTCCCCAATCAATAAGGTACTTCTGTAAATGAATATTGTGATATTTGTCATACTTATGGCCATCCACCTCGTCTTTTCCCTATTTTTCACAAATACTCAAATGTACCAAATAATATGTTTTATTAGTTCTATGGGTCCTCGAGTCATCATACAAATCAGTGAAGAGCTTTGGATGCTCTGGCTGATTTCCTTGATTGCACTACATTTAGAGTCAACAAAGCTCCTCGAGGATGAGGAGGAGGAATTTGGGGGGAAGAACTAGAGGAAGAGGCTTGGTCCATTTATATAATTGTAATCAAGAGGGAAATGTTGCCCACAATTATCCATTACTCAAGAGGCCTTGGTGTTCCCAGTGTATAGTAAACACACACACAAAAATGAATATTGTCCTGAATTGATCTCTCGTTGGGAAGAGTGTAACTAGAAAAGAGGAGCAAATTTAATCAATCCACAACCTCGAAGGCCTAAACCAAATATGATGCCTAACATTAATATAGTTACTAGAGGAGGAAAAAGGACTAGAGCAAATATTGAGACCTCTGAAAAACTCTCTATAATAAATATTGCATTGCCAAATAAGTCCTATGATCCTAACCATAAGAAATAATACTACAAGAATGTAGCCAAAATTTTTAAGTCATTGGTCTCCTCCTGTAGTCCTTTCACAAAATAGAAAGAGTAAATACAAATGAGGAGTCCCAAATTTTCCTAAGAGAAATATTAGTCTATTATGAAATGGTTTAAATTATTTTTGCAAATTATGAATGATGAAAAATTATCTATCCAGCTATGTAAGAAGCTCAAGAAAATTATTAAGGATGGATAATTCTCAAATAGACCTATTTCCGCCAATATTCCTTAATGAAACTTTAGGCATGTTCACTGGAATAAGAGGAGAACATGAAGAGAATTATGTGGTGAGTCCCAAATTGCAAGATTTTAGATTAAAGATACTATGCTGGATTTGGGTTCTTACATCAATATTATACCGATAAAGAGTTGGGAGGTATTGGTAAAACCGAATTTGGTGTTCTCTCTGATCCATTTATTGGATGTTCCCCTCCAAAAAACACCTGCAAGATGGTGGGGAGATAATTGTAATCACCTTTAAGACCGAGAATTAGTTAAGTTCACTTTGATATTCAAATTTGTTGTTCTAGAGAAACATTCAGTTAAAATCCCTATGTACAAAGGATATACCAGTTTGCAAAAGCATATTCCGACTTGTAGTGTCATTTGGACCAAAGCTGGAATACTTGTACAAATGTGGGTGCATAAGTTTATCCACACATTGGGGACATTTATACAAGCTTGGTACATGAAGGAAGAAATGAAGAGGCAAGCAATCAATTGGGAGGAATTGAAAATATGGTTTGTAATACTTCTCTTTTTTCAGATGAGGATGCAAAAATAACAGAGGCTTTAAAATCAATAAATATGGTACTATTTACTACACGAAATACTGTTGATGAAAATAATAGTCATGAAGATTTTGAACATTTATATGAATCTGGATTCCATGAATTTTTTTCCTATGGAAAGGTTAATTGAGACTCCAATGAAGATGATTTAGAGTAACTAAGGAATTTTCATTATAAGGAACCCTAAGGAGAACGAAATATAAAGGATGATCCTATAAAAAAACAGTTCACATTTGAAGCCTCTGGAGTTGCGGAAACATAATATTAGAACTGAAGAAAAGCCCAAGCTAGCTTCCATTGTTTATTATTGGGACAAGCAAACTACAAAAGATATTTTTAACTTGTTAAAATAATATGAAGATTTGTTTCCAACATCGGTATCAAATATTAAGGGGATCAAAGGAGATATAGGACAAATGAAGATTGTTTTGAAGACTGATGCAAGACCAATTAAACATTGAACTTACTGATTAAATCCACATGTCGAGGAAAAAGTAAAGAAGGAAATTGATAAGATATTGGCTTCCAGTTTCATATTTCTAGTTGATGAATTAGAATGGATCAATCCTATTTTTATTCAAGATAAAAATGATATAAATGACCTCAAAGTTTGTGTTGATTATAAAATCCTTAATAATTTTTGTGTTCATGGTCTATTTCCTATTCCCTTCAACGATGAGGTATTGAAAAATTTTGCGGGTAATGAAGCTTATTCTTTTACTGATGGATTTTTTAGGTACCATCAGGTTTGTATTGGATAAAAATATAAAAGGAAGACTACTTTTACAACTGAATGGGGTTCTTATGCTTATCATGTCATTCCATTCAGTTTAAAAAATGCTCCTGTTGTATTGATCTGAAATTGATTGTTAGTTAATGCTGTGCTAATATAGTTTCAGATTTAAAATGAAAGTGCTTAGGTTTTCTTCTTGTACAAGGGTTTATACATGTGCTTATGATTGATAAATCAACAAACTTGATGAGATTAAGTGTATTTCATGAACATTAAAGCATGGAAACTAAATTTTGAACAACAACATATAAACACACATCAAACACAGATACTTGATTCAAATACACATGGTTTTGATGAAGGAGTTCACCCCTCCTAGGCTACATCTCCTTGGTCTAGCTTCCCTGGCATGGGCCTTTGTATTATATTCAATTATGCAAAAGTGTTGTTTATAGTCTACTGTTGCCTCTGAAACTTGCTCCAATGGCTCCAAAACATCAAAATCTACTAAAAATGACTCTTCCTGAGCCAAAATTGGTCGAAAATTTCCTCAGTTATGGAAAAACCAAATTTTCCTACAATTTATTCACTAAAACTGGAAGTTAGCCAAACAAATCCACTAAAATTGGAGCTCTGCCATATTTGGCGGGCTCTGCCAAGTCCGCCGCTAAGTTAATTGCACATTAGTATTAAGATAAGCGCACATTTAAGTGGAGTTTAATATGCAGTTAGCACTAAGCACATTTAGCGCTTAACCCCAGATTATTATGGGTTAATCCATATTAGCAGGTTAATAAACATGGTTTGACAAATTTGAAACTCCGCCAGTGAACAGTGTTAAGCCTTCGGTCTTTTCTCTCGAGTCCGAACCCCCAACCTTGGTGCGCTTAAAATTTAAATAAGTGTGGTCTCCTATAGCTATTAAGAAACGATGCGTGGTATATCGGTTGGTGCTGGAACTTCTATAGGGGAGGTCATGGGGTCAACCCTGACCTCTGCCCTTCCTCGGTCAATAATTTTTTTTGAAATAACCTTTGCATTGAACCTTGGATATAATAATATATGTGCTCACAACCTTTGATTCGAACCTTGGTTATAAATAATGCACGGAAATGACTTTGGCTTATGAAATATGATTTCGAACTTGGCTTAAATAAATAATGTGCCATCCATCCTTGCCATGGGGGAGGGCACGTGGTAGACTTTGGCTGCTCCACATGTCCCTTCTCCACTGGCCTAAAATCCACCATTATAAAAATAATAATGCACCCATACTTATAAATTCAACCTTAGGATTAGGAAGAAAAATTTCAATTTCCCAAGCGACATTGGTGAATCTGATTGTGACACTTGTCATAGTGTCACTGGCTGAAAATTAAAGAATATTCCCTAGATATTCCTAAGGTGCCGACTGGACTACGAGGTAATAAATCTATCACTATTATGCACATTTTTTACCTGTTTGAGAAAACAAACAATAGACCATAACTTACTCATACAAACTCGAATTTTGATGAAACGAGTTGCTTTGGAATCCTGGTGATGAGCTCTATCCAGTCACTCTAGTTTGGAGCATTTCTGAGCACTTTCATTTTTGAGCTAAATACTGAGCCTATGATCATTAATCCCCACTAGAAGCCTTTTCGACCCCAAAAGATACTATCAATTATTCAGCAGGCGAGGTTAAAACTCCCTCACCCTCTCACTCTCCATCCATTTGGCCTTGGAAGTATTTTTTCCCTTGAGTCCCACTCTAAGGTATTTGACATTCCCTCTCCTTGAATTTTTGGTTCTTCTGTCAAGTATGAGACCTTGTTGAAGTTCATCAAGATATTCTGGCGAGAAATAATATATTGATGGAAACTGAACATGCTCTCCTTGATCATCAATCAAAGGAGGCTAAAAAAAACTCAAATTCTCAACATTAACGACACAACATATTTTCATATAAGGAGGCAAATCTAGTTTAAATTCATTAGTACCAATCTTTTCTAGAATTTTAAATGGACCATAATGGATTGGCTTGAGATTTTTACCTTCTCCTTGCAATATTTATTTGCTGATATATAACCAAACATTATCTCCAACCTGGAATTTGTGATCAACCCAATGTTTATCATGCCTTTCCTTGTAGCTGCTTTGACTCTTTTCAAGTTGTTCTTGCACTATGTGATGTATCGACTGAATTTTCTCAATGAAGTTCCTTGCCTTATATATGTCACTATGATCATATATATTGACATATTTCTCAAAGATGAATTCCAAAGGCGATCTTGGCAAGTATCCAAGACATGCCTCAAATGACGATGTGTTTTTGGAAGAATGCTTTGCCCTGTTGTATGCATGCTAAATTTAATGCAATTGTTCATCCCACAACTTGGGATGTTTTTTTTTAATAGCCTCTAAGAAGATGAATGACTGCCCTATTTATGGTTTGATCATCTGTTTGTGGATGAAATGATGTACTCTTCTACAACTTTGTGTCCATCATGTCCCATAATTTTGACCAAAAATTCCCAACAAACTGGGAATCTCGATCACTTACAATAGAATTAGGAAGACCATAATGAACCCATACATTTTGAAAGAAAAGATGAGCTATTTGTTCAGCAGTAATTTTTTTTTACATGGGATCAAAAGGCACATTTTTCTAAACCTATTTAAAACAACATACAAGTAATCATGACCTTTCTTTGACATTGGAAGACCACCTACAAAATCCATTGAGATACTCTCCCGAGGATGTGAAGGAACTGGAACTGGAGTGTACAATCTAAGTTTCCTATTACTAGGATTACTTATTTCACATAAAGAACATCCTATAATAAAACAAGATACACTATCAATCATGCATGGCCAATAACAATACCTTTGAAGTTTCACTACCATCTTGCCTACACAAAAATGTCCCTTATGATAATGTTTATTTCTCCTTGTGGTATATATAAATTTCCCAAGTGATACAAAAAAATGTTATGAACATGATAATCTAACTCTTCATTTTGGTTTCCTTGACTCAAGGTTTCATACACATCTTGAAAATCAGTATCATATGCATATTGTTCAATGCAACTTTCATGCATAATTGAATTGTGCTTGAGTATAATAGATGAATTTACAATAGTCCTTGGGAGAATATCAACTACCTTATTGTAGATTCCATTTTTATACCTGATAACCAAATGAAATTGTTGTAGAAATCCCATCCATCTGAAATGTCTTGATTGTTGCAGCTTTGACTGTGATTGTAAGTACTGCAATGGCTGATGGTCGGTATGGATAGTGGTCTCTTTCACCATCAAATAGTGCTTCCATTTCTTTACACTTTGTATCAACGCATATAACTCTTTGTCATAGGTGGGATAGTTAGTCACAACTCCATTAATTTTTTTAGAATGAAACGAAATAGGCTTACCATGCTGCATGAGATTTGCTCCCATGGCGCAATCACTTGCATTTGTTTGGATCTCAAATGGCTATCTAAGATCTGGAAGAGCCAATACTGGTGCTGAAATTATATTTTTATTTAAAGCATAAAATGATTTTTGCTTCATATCTCCCCAATGGAAGACTTTCTTGACACTTGTCAATGCATGTAACGGAGCTGCAATGGAAGAAAAGTTAGCAATGAATTTCCTCCAATACTGTGCTGCCCCAAGAACGCTTCTTACCTCTGTAACTGTATTGGGCTTGGGCCAATTCAAAATGAAATCTATATTGGAAGGGTCTATCTTCAACTCACCTCCTCGAAAAATGTGTCCCAAATACACTATAGAAGTCTTTCCAAACTCAAACTTTGACATCTTTAAAAATAACTGCTCTTTTTTCAAGACATCAAGTACCTTGTTCACATGCATGACATGTTCATCTCTTGATTTGTTGAATATCAAAATATCATCTAAGTAAAAAATGACGAATTCATCTAGAAATGGTCTTAGTACATCATTCATGACTCTCATGAAAGTAGCTGGTGCATTTGTTAGACTAAATGGCATAACTAGCTGCCACTCAAACAATCCTTGTCTAGTTTTAAATGCAGTTTTCCAAATGTCCTCCTCAACTATTCTAACTTGATGATAACCACTTCGTAATTATAGCTTAGTGAAATATTTTTCATACTTTAAATGATCAAGCAAATAATCAATGCATGGGAGTGGGTAGTGATTATTTACTGTGATTTTATTGAGTGCATGTAAATCTATGCACATGTGCCAAGTCCTGCCCTTCTTTGGTACCAAAAAAATTGGTGGACCACATGGTGAAGTAGATGGGTGTATGATACCTTTGTTCAAAAATTATTTAATTTTCTTCTTGATTTCCAAACTCTCCATAATTGACATGCAATACATACCAATATTTGGAAGTGGAACATCCTGCTGCAGTTGAATCTCATGATGAATTCCCCTCATGGGAGCTAATCCACTTGGTTATTGAAACATATTTCCATGATGACTTACCACATAAAAAAAATTAGATTTTAATTTGTCATCAAATCCTTCAAAAGGTTCATAGTCAACATCATCCTTTTTCATGATCATGAGAAGCACAAAAGTTTTACTTGCATTAACTAGCCTCTTCATTTGCCCTGCATTAACTAAAGAAATATTCAGTTTTTTGCGATGAGCTCTCACAGTATAATCGACCCCATCCTTAAGAAAATGATATTTGTTCTCATGGTGATAAAACACCACTTTCCTATCATACAAATGTGGAATTCCCAAGATAATCCCATAAATTTCAAGTGGAACCACATCTAAGTCGACTTTATCAACAAAGTTTGCAGTAATAGCAAATCAAAATAAGCATTTCCTTGTAACCTGTAAATTGACATTCTTAACTATCCAACCCAACGGGTATGGTTTATGATGAGGTATGGTTTCAAGGTTAATATTTTTGACCAATTCTTCTGAAATTAGGTTTGCTTGTGACCCACTATCAAACAATGCATGAATATTTGTATGATTTGAAATCACTCTCACATGGAACAATTCTATCCTTTTGTCTTCATTTGGAGCGTTGTTGTGACTATTTGAGGAAGTAGTACTTGCTATGGCTTCCTTTCCCTTGTTAACCATGTCTACGATCTTGGTCTCATCTCCGGAATCAGATCCAAGATCTTGTTGTGTGGTGGAAGTCATATTTTGTTTCCCCTTGTTATTTAGTTTCTTCGACCTTAGTTCGAGATGTAGTTTCCAACAGTGGGCTTCATCGTGCCCCTCTTTGGAACAATGTTTTCATGTAGTTTTCTACCCTTCTTTATTGATGCTTGAATTATTCTTTCCCTTCCATATTCCTCCCTTATCTTTCCCCTACCCTTGAATGGTTTCTTCTTACTACCCTCTTCCTGAATGTTCTTTCCCCTTGCTTCAAGATGCATGGCTTGCACACATACTTCATCTAAGTTGTTAGGGTTAAACATAAGGATAGTATGTTTCAAATAGGAATGTAAATCCCCAATGTATTTCAAGAGTGTGTCTTGGGAATTCAAGTTTACTCCTAACAACAAAGCCCTGTTTCTAAACTCCTGGGTGTACTATTGAATTGTTTGGCCCTTGAGTTGCCTAAAATTTTGTGAATTCATAATTTATTTTTTCATATAGGCTAATTGATAAAATGTCTTTTAATGGAAGAAATGAATTCAACCTAGGAAATGGATATATTACCATGGATTCACATTTTTTCTTGAGTCTTTGCCTCCCACCAAACTAGTGCTGCTCCTTGTAACCTTAATGAAGCCAACTAGATCTTTATGTCGTCCTCTTATAGATTATGAATTTTGTAGTATAATTCCAATTGATGGATCCAATTGTCTAACTTCTCTGCATTTACCTCACCATTGTACATGGGAAGTTCAAACTTGATGTCCAACATTAGTAATGGATTTTTTCCTTTTGGGGTTTTTGAATGAGCGTGAGTGGTTTTTATGGTGGAAGTGGAAGATGAAGATGCTGATGAAGATGATGAGGAAGAGGATGGTGGAGTTGGAGGTGGCTTTCCTCCACTACATTTCAAACTCTTCTCTTCATCCTTATTTTCATCCGAAGTTTCTTATCCATGTGGATGCTTAGAGCCTTCTCCTACTCTTTCTGCAGTGAACGCATCAAACATGATTTCAACCATTCTCTGAATGTACTTGAAGTCTCTCTTGACATCTTCATCTTCTGAATGTCCTTGAGTCTCTCCAACACTTGACATAATGGCTAAGGATTGAAGCTCAACTTTTGATGCTTGTACCTTTTAAATCACCTCAAATTTTTTTGCAATTTGTACCTCTTCAATCTCAACTGCTGGAGATAGAACTTGAGGTGATTCAAGTGCAACTTATATGAGTGGAAATTTGGGTGAAGATGATACTCTCTCAACTCTCTTTATTTCTGTCCTAATCTTAGGACTAACAGCCAACAACTTCCCTTCTCCTCTCTGCAACTTCAACCTTGTAAGCATCACTAAATTGCAACTATTAAAACCCTTCTTGCATAATCTCAAGCAAAGCAAGAAAATAACCTTTGCTCTAATTCCAACTTGATCTGAAATTGATTGTTAGTTAGTGCTGTGCTAATATCAGTCTCAGATTTAATATTAAATTTCTTAGGTTTTATTCTTGTACAAGAGTTTATACATGTGCTTATGATTGATAAATAAGAAAACTTGATGATATTAAGTGTATTTCATAAACATAAAAGCATGGAAAATAAATGTTGAACAAAAATATATAAACACATAGCAAACACAGAAAACTGAAGCAAATAAACATGGTTTTAATGAAGGATTTCATCCCTCCTGGACTACATCTACTTGGTCCAGCTTCCATGCCATGTGAAAAAGTGCTATTTATAGTCTCCTGTTGCCTCTGCAACCTACTCCAATGGCTCCAACACATCAAAATATACCAAGAATCACTCTTCCTGAGCCAAAATTGGTCGAAAATTTCCTCAGTTATGTAAAAACCAAAATTTCCTATAATTTCTCCACTAAAACGGGAAGTTAGCCAGACAACTCCACTAAAACTGGAGCTTCGCCGCATTTGGTGGGCTCTTCCAAGTTTGCTGCTAAGTTAACTACGGATTAGTCTTAATATAAGCACGCATTTAAGTGGATTTTAATATGCAGTTAGTGCTAAGCATGTTTACCACTTAACCACATATTATTATGGGTTAATTTGGATTAACAGGTTAATAAACATGGTTTAAATAATTTGAAACTCCGCCAGTGAACAGTGTAAAGCCTTCGGTATTTTCTCTTGAGAATATGTGAGGGGGATGGCCCCCTCTAGAACCCCAACCTTGGCGCACATAAAATTTAAATAAGTGGGGACTCCATAGATATTAAGAAATGACGCGTGGTATAATGGTTGGTGCTGGCGCTTGTATGGGGGATGTCGTGGGGTCGGCCCTGACCTCCGCCACTCCTCGGTCAATAGATTTTGTTGAAATAACCTTTGCATTGAACCTTAGATATAATAATATATGCACCCAAGACCTTTGATTCAAACCTTGGTTATAAATAATGCACAAAAATTACTTTGGCTTATAAAATATGATTTTGAGCTTGGCTTAAATAAGTAATGCACCATCCATCCTTGCCATGGGGGAGGGCACATGGCAGCCTCCGGCTGCTCCACGTGTCCCTTCTCCATTGGGCTAAAGTCCACCATTTTAAAAATAATAATGTACCCATACTTATAAATTCAACCTTAGGATTAGGAAGAAAAAATTCAATTTCCCAAGCAACATTGGTGAATCTAACTATGAAACTTGTCAGAGTGCCATTAGTTGAAAATTGGAGAATAATCCCTGGATATTCTCGAGGTGCATACTAGACTACGAAGTCATCACTCTGTCACTATTCTACACATTTTTTACCTGTTTGATAAAATGAACAATAGACCATAACTTACTCATACAAAATCAGATTTTGATGAAACAAGCTGCGTTGGAATCCTAATGACGAGCTCTATCTGGTCATTCTGCTTTGGATCATTTTTTATCACTTTAATTTTTGAGCTAAATACTGAGCCTCTGATCATGTATTATCTAGAATTGTCATTAATTATTTTAGACATTATATTCATAAATTCCTTGAAGTGTATATGGATGATTGGACAATGTACAACCTCTTAAAGAATAATTTTAGTTTATTTCTGGTAATGTTTGATTGCTATCGAATGTTGTAGATTTCACTAAAATTAAATAAATGCATTTTTGTTGTTCCCTTTGGTACTATGTTTGGACACATTGTTTGAAAATATGAAGTTTCTGTGGATTCTGCTATATGTCGCCACCAACTAGCGTTAAACAATTGCAGTCTAATTTTGGACATACATGATATTACCGCAGGTTCATCCACAACTATGCTTTAATCACTGCAGTGTTGGAAAGATTGTTAAAGAAAGTTGAACATTTCATATGGATTTCTGAATGTGATACTACATTTGATACTTTGAAAGAAAATGTTGTGAGTGATCCAATTATGGTTTATTCATATTGGAACAAGGAAATTAGTTAAAAAGACTCCCGTCCCAAAACTCCGCCTTCGACCTGGTCATGTGGTGCTCATGTGACTAAGGGGTGCGAAATATAGACTACACACCCGCCAAATTCTTGTCCTTTGTCACATGTCGGGCCATGTGGCTCAAGGTTAGAATACACACCAACCTCGACCTTCGTCGAGTCCTATGTGATCATGGGTTTTGGACGTGACCTGGGGGCTGGGATAATTGCCCGACCCCACCACCTTTAAAATGTGGTCATGTGGAAATTAATGAGACTCGGGGGCTGAGCTAACCATATCACCCATCCTCCGCTTCTATTTCCAGTTATATCATGATCCAGGGGACCAGGGTTGGGGCCATGTGCCCCACCCTTCTTGCCAACCTGCCAATAACACCACACTAAATATAAATGATGCCCATGTTATAATAAGAACCAAACACATGGTGTAATGGTAAGCTTGTTGGTTATTGAAAATGAGGTAAAAATCCGTCGGGTCGGTCGGTCGACCCAAAAATTTTTTGGCATAGAAATCGAGGGCCACGTTGTGCTCTCTCCTTAGGCCACACAAAAACTCAATAACCAATCAAAATTTTACACCTTGACCTGTACGAACTTGCCACATGTCAGTATGTAATTTTCTCATATGACATTGTAACCTGAAAAATAATCTACTAATGTCAATGCCATGTCATCTATACGGCCTCAACCTAGTCAACCCTACATGTCGAATTTTTAGCTATTTTCCAAAAAATTCATAACGCAATAACTTTCACATACGGTTTCAGATTGAGCCAATTAAAACGTCGTTGGAATTAGAATGACAAGATATACGATTTGGCACCTTTTTTGGGTGATTTTGAGCACTTTGATTTTTAAGCATATTTTGATCCCCTGGATCAATGAATGAAAATTTTTAGGTTTCCCTTTCATGTGAATGTGGGTGGGATGAATGATGACATGAGATAACAATAAGTGTGTTGAGGTGATTAGTTTACTAGAGTGAACAAGATGTGATTAGTGTGTTGGCTCAGACAAGATGTAAATTGGTAGAAAAGTGTAGAAGTTGAATATGTGCATTGAAATTTTCCACCCAAACAATATGACACTCAGTGGGCGTATGGGTTAGTCAGATATATATCGACGAGTAGAAACTAGAATGGAAACATGCAACCATTTAGAAAAGAGAAATATAGATTCACAACCTAATATAACATCTCAGTTAAAGGCACATAATAAGACATAGTTTAACACGATGAGACTATACAAAGTGAAGGACACACCCTTCATAGTGGGGGTAGGCACATTTGGGATAGGGTTATTTGGTGGTTTCCACTGGTTGGCATGAGCTACCGTAGGTCTGTTAAATGAAATAAAAACTGGGGATTCTAGGAGATTTGGTGATGGGCTGCTGAATCAAAATTTAGGGACTAAAAAGGGTTGTGAAAATTTATGGGGTTTTACCAAGGGAAAAATAATTGTAAAGGTCAAGTGGGACAAAGTTGTAAAATTATATTTTTCCAAAACATTATTCATGATTTGGGTATTAGGCTATGGAGCCACCCACAATATTTTGATGTTTCTTTATTTTGTTGTTATTTTCAATTGAACATAAGCTCAAATTGGTTAAGTAGTAATTCCACAATATTTAACTTAATAAAGCAAAGTTAGGCATAATCCAAGTTTTGTATGACTAATATGGGAAAACCATTAGGAAGATAAACAAGAAAAAATTGGTGCCGCATGGCTAGAGGATGTGCCTAAGCCACGACAAGTTCTATAGAGTTGTGATAGGTGGTGTCAAAATATAATTCCAATACATTAGATAGTAATATTAGAGATCACTTGATTTTATTTAGAAATGGAAAGGGTTATGCATGTATCTAAACAAGGGAAGTTCATAGGTTCTGATAGAAGGTGCAATCTAACAAGTATGTTGGGTCATGATTTGTTCTCGTTAATTTGTTGCATTTTGTATGAGGATTGGTTCCTTGGGAGGAAATCAAGGTGAGAATATGAACAAGTTATTTTTTGTCGATCTGAATATCAATGGAACTTTGGTTCAAGCACTTTTGGACATAGGTGCATCACAAAATTTCATGAGGATGAGTCTGGCATGGGAGTTGGGGTTGAATCCTACCACAAGTAGGGTTGTGGATAATGTAATAAACTCCAAAGAAAATGTAGCTAATGGGATTTAATCATAAATTTATATGTGAGTGTGTGAGTGGAGTGCATGTCCATGTGCAAATTTCACAATGTTGCAGATGAATTATTTTGAGGTGATATTGGGGTGGGAGTTTCTTTGGAGGAATGGGGTTGTTATAATACCATGGTTATATTAGTTGATTATCTTTTGATGATTAGAATACATGTGTTGTGTGCATGAAAACACAAAATCTAGGAGGAAAGGTGTATCTTGTGTCTACATTAAGCATGAAGAGCATCTCACGATGCCTAAGATCACAACTATATGCCACAATAGTTAAAGTGACTAAAGAGGATGGTGTGGAGATTCCTATTCCACCAAATATTTTTGTCCTATTGGATGAGTATGTAAATTAGATTCATAATTTTTTTCCGAAATTTATCGCACTTAGGTGAACTATTAACCACTACATTGAGCTAGAGCCAAGGTTGCAACCATCGACAAGAGCTCCCTATTGATTGTTGGGTCTAGGGTTGTAGGAGTTGAGATGAAATTTGATAGAGTTGATTGATATAGGTTTCATATGTCCTTGAAGGTACCCATATGGTGCTTTGGCTCTGTCCTAAATGAAAAAGGATAAGATGAAGAAGGTGTTGAGATTCAACAAGATGATGAGCTTATTGAAAATGAGTCGCCTTCACTAAGTGGCCTGTAGGATATTTTTAGGTGAAAGTCTATTTTTAGACATGGTGATCATATTTTAGAAGTTGCAGGATGCTATTTGTGGATGGTTGGTCAAGTTGGAAAAATAGATGAAATTATATTTTTAGAATATTGGGCGAAGTCTATTTATAGATCGTCTATCTAAAAATAGAAGTGTCGATTATTATTAGCTCTTAATAATAATATGACAATAAACAACAACTTATTCTCTTGGAGCACTTAATTTCAGTGCATAGATTTGGAAAATCAGTGGGCTGAAGGAATTACGCAATTCCTAGGGTTTACTGGTGGTTCATGCATGGAGGACTCAGTTAGAACTGAAGTGGCAAAGTTATGATAGAGTTGGAAGAGTATTTCATGGAGTTCTTATTCAGTTTAACTTAGTTAATGGAGTTAAAATCAGTTGAGCTAGTTGTATCTAGTCTAATTGAATGATATACTAGTGAGAGTGGAGTGAATTAATTAGTTAATTAATTCACAAATAATAACTCATTAATCAACTGAAAAATGCAACAGTTAACTACAGTGCATGTCAGTTCCAGTGGAGACCCAGTGGAGAGATAGGTGAAAGGGTAAGATGGACTATCCGTTGTGACTATAGTGATGCATTGATTGCACCACACACATTGGAGTTTCCAATCAGGATTGTGCAGTCGAGGCAAGGGTAATTAAAATTCATTCAGAGCTATTCTTCAGTAGGGATTGTGAAGTGGAGGCAGGTTAACAGGTGGCAAGAAATTTGTGCATGGCTTTGCAGATTTATTTTGATAAGTGTGTGACGATTGATTGTACTGAGAGCTTGATGTACTAAAATTTGCATGATATTTTTACATGATCTCCATGATACATAATATGTGATAGTTGGGGTTTTCAGCTTCAGGCTTTCCCGTTAAACAACTGTGTTATGTGCGATTTTTTTTATTTCTTCATGTGTTTGCAATTGATTTTAATTTCTGCAAAAGATTAACAGTGGAAGGATTTTGTATTTATCAAAAAGATAAAATATCGTTAGATCAGGAGAATATGGATATATAAATGCATATTTTATATAATTTCTACATGGTATCAGAGTAGTGTTAATTCTTGAAGATTGAAATTGTGAAGAATTGTTGAGTTTGTGATGGTGTACAATTCAAATTTGCTTCATAAAATTCTTGGTGCGACAGTTGAGTATACATTGAAATGTATTTCAATGGGTTGCGATTGGGGTATGCCCTTGATGGGAGCTTGAATTACATAGCCTAGGAGGATAGGATGGAGGCGATGCTGAAGGATAATGGACTGAAGGAGTTCATCGATAGCGATGTTCCTAAGCCAGGATCTAGTGATGCTACATTACTTGACACATGACAAAAGAAGATAGCAAAGAAAAGAAGAATTTTATTGGAAGGTGTGAAGGACCATATAGTGTCCAGCCTTCACGGGAAAGCCACTCCATTTTTAATGTGGAAGGCTTTGACAGATTTGTTCCAAAGCAGTAGTGACCATAGGGAGTTGGCGTTGAAAGATAAGCTCAGAAAAATAAAAATGGAGAAGGGCGACAGTATTCCAAAATATATCACGAACTTTGTCCACTATAGGGATGAAATGGAAGTGTGGGGATTACTGTTGATGATGAAGACTTGGTGAGCTTGGCTCTCCTTGGACTTCCAAAGAGTTGGCATAGCTACGAAGGCTCTGTCAATGGATGGGAGAAACTGTCAGGATGGGAGTGACTTTGGTCAGATCTTGTGCATGAGGAGATAAGGCGAGGTACCAGGGATGGCTCTTCATCGAAGAATGAAGATGAAGACAATTGTGCTTTGGCTGTCAGATCAAGGAAAGGGAAGGGGAAGAAAATTCCTTCAAAATTCGATGCTAAAGGCAAGAAGAAGGATTTGTCCAAGGTGAAGTGTTTTCACTATCACGAACATGGGAATTTTGCCACTAACTGCCCATAGAAGAAGAAGAACAAGAAGGTTGTTGGAGCTGCACCTGGAGAGGCATTAGCCTCACAATTTGAACTTGATTTCTCTTTAATCTCATGCTTGGTTTCAAGCTATATGGGGTCGGTGTGGTATATTGATAGTGGTGTGTCTTTCCATATGACAGGAGAAAAGGATTTGTTTAGTGACCTGGAGGAGAAGGACCTTCAAATGCATATAGAGATAGGTGACGATGGTAGATATAGTGCGACTGACATTGGGACCATTAACTTTGAGAGGGAGTCCGATAATCCATTCTTGTTGAAAGATGTTATGCATGTTCCAGGTCTGAAGAAGAACTTGGTCTCGGTCGCAATGTTGGAAGACAAAGGTTATGACATTGTTTTTAGCGATGGAAAATCTTTCCTGCGACATAAAACAATGGGTCAAACCAAGAGGATATGGATTCAAGTTAAGAATATCTACAAGCTAGAGGTAGATGGATGCGCTGCAATGGTGGGAAAAGCAGAAGAAGTGGTGAGCCGAGATGAGGGCGAATTATGGCACAGGAGATTGGGCCATCTTCACCATGGCGCTTTGAAGACTTTGCAGCAGATTTCTACTGGACTTCCCAAGTGTAATATTGCATAGTTAGATCAGTGTAATGGATGTACTATGGGTAAGTTTTTGAAGACCACCTTTCATGAGAAGGAGAACCGTGCTTCGGTGATCCTAGAGAGAATTCACACAGACATGTGTAGACCTTTCTCGGTTGCTTCAAAAAAAAAACATATGTAATATGTTATATTTTTTGATGAATATTCTCGTAGATGTTGGATCTTATTCATGCAGAAGAAGAGAGAAAAATTCTCAAAGTTTTGTGAGTTTAAAGCATTGGTGGAGAAGGAGTCAGGGAAGCAAGTGAAAGCTCTACGGAGCAATATTGATGGTGAATACATCTCGGGTGAATTCAAAGACTTCTGTAGCAAAGAAGGAATTCGAAGATAACTCATAGCGCCTCATAACCCACAGCAGAATGGGGTCATGGAGAGGAAGAATAGAAAAATCGTGGGTGTTGCACGAGTGATGCTGCATGATAAGGGCCTACTGATGCACTTGTGGGTGGAAGCATGCAACACTACGGTTTATGTGCAAAACCATTGTCCTCATAGAGTACTTGGCATGAGTACACCTAAAGAACATTTTACTGGTAAGAAGCCTGATATTTCTGATTTGAAGAGTTTTGGCTCATCTGTTTACATTCATGTGACAAAGGATGCCAGGAAGAATTTGGAGCCGACTGCAGAAGTTGGGATATTTGTGGGGTACACAGAAACACCCCATAATTATCGTGTGTATTTTCCAGACATTCGGATGACTATAGTGCGACGGGATATAAAATTCAATGAGGTGAAAGCCATGAAGTTGTTGCTTGAGAGGGAGCTACACTTGCATGCAGAGGAGGAACTTCTTGTTCCCAAAGATGAGCCTTTAGATGTGGATCAGCCAAAAGAGGAGATTCATGGAGTGGAGGAGTCCACTCATGCAGAACCAAACATCAAACAAGGCAGAAATCGGACCACAGAAGTTGAGAGACTGAAGCTTGATGTGGCACAAAATGTAGGAGTCCCTACATCACAACGCAGATAGAGACAGTCACCTGATTGATTTACTGGATACATGGCTCTTATGAGCAAGTGTATCATGATAGAGCCATCTTCTTTTGAAGAAGTAGTGCAGAAGTCCATATGGGTAGATGCCATGGTGGAGGAGTATGAATCCATTTTTAGAAAGAGTGCTTGGGAGATTGTTCCAAGGCCGGTGGGTAAATCAGTTGTAGGATCAAGATGGATCTACAAGGTAAAGCAAGCTGTTGATGGGAGAGTCAAGAAGTACAAGGAAATATTTTTTTCCTGGGGCTTCTCATAGATCAAGGGGATTGATTATGAAGAAAACTTTGCACCTGTTGCACAATATTCTTCCATAAGGACCATTCTTTCTCTCTCAGCACAGATGGGTTGGCACATTCACCAGATGGATGTGAAGACTGCATTCCTTAATGGGATCATTGATGAAGAGGTGTACATTAAGCAGCCTAAAGGATTTGATATCTACAGCAGTGAGTCGCATGTGTGCAGGCTCAAAAGAGCGCTATATGGGCTGAAGAAATCACCTCGTTCTTGGTACACACGGATCGACAGCTATTTCACTGGACTTGGCTTCACCAAGAGTGAGGCGGATGCAAACCTGTACCAAATTGTGGTGGAGGGTATGATTTTAATCATTTTTATTTCTATTGATGATTTAATACTAACGGGTGATGAGTATTTGATACACTCATGCAAGGCAGATCATGCAGAGGAGTTTGAGATGAAGGATTTGGGCCTCCTTCATTATTTCCTTTGATTGGAAATATGGAAATGGGAAGGTGAAATGTTTGTGTCTCAAGGCAAGTATGCTCGGGAGATACTTGAGAAGTTTCACATGCAAGGCTGCAAGCCTATCGACACTCCTCTTCCAAGAAATTGGAGGAAAGAGGATGCTACATTGGTAGAGGTAGTGGATGCCACTGTTTATCGACAGTTGGTGGGTTTGCTCATGTATTTAGTTAATACAAGACCAAAAATATGCTATACGATGAACCAATTTTCACAAGTGATGGTTAAGCCTACCAAGATCTTTGGAAGGCAGGCAAGCATGTCCTAAGGTATCTCAGGGGCACATCTGAGTATGGCTTATGGTATAGGCAGACGGATGAGGTGAAGTTGCATGGCTTCACAGATGCAGATTGGGTAGGCAACCCAACGGATAGAAAGAGCACATTAGGAGGGATTTTCAATATCAGATCTACGGTAGTTTCTTGGTACAACAGGAAACAAATATTTGTGGCACTCAGTTCAGCGGAAGCAGAATATATGGCAGCAAGTCAAGCTGCATATGATGCTATCTAGACGAGGAAGATCCTGGTCGGTTTTTTCGGTTCACATTTAGATCCTATAGTGATACATTGTGATAATCAGAGTTGCATTAAACTCTTTATTAATCCTTTGTTTCATGATAGATCTAAACATATTGATATCCAGTATCATCATATCAGAGATTGTGTGCAGCAGAAGATCATGTTGCTTCAGTACATTCCTACGGAAGATCAGGATGCAGATATTCTGACGAAGGCACTCACAGGTGAAAATTGAGACACCATGACGGGATCAGGTGACATAATCCCTTATCTTGCTTTGAGAGGAGTGTTGAAGTTGACCAGATTATGAGCTTAGTGAAATGGAGAATCACACTTCCTTGAAAGTACAGAGCCACAATTATTTTTGAAGTGCAAGTCTATTTTAAGACATGGTGATCATATTTCGGGAAGTGCAGTTTTATTTTGTGGATAGTTTGGTCAGTTGGAAAAAACCAGTGAAATTTTCATTTTTTAGATGTTGTGAAATATTTATGGTCATCAATCTAAATAAGTGTCGATTATTATTAGCTCTTAATAATAATCTGACAATAAACAACAACTTATTCTCTTGGAGCACTTAATTTCAGTGTACAGATTTGGAAAATTAGTGGGCTGAAGGAATTACGCAATTCCTAGGGTTTACTGGTGGTTCATGCATGGAGGACTCAATTAGAACTGAAGTGGCAAAGTTATGACAAAGTTGGAAGAGTAGTTCATGGAGTTGTTATTCATTTTAACTCAGTTAATGGAGTTAAACTCAGTTGAGCTAGTTGTATCTAGTCTAACTGAATGATACACTAGTGAGAGTGGAGTGAATTAATTAGTTAATTAATTCAAAAACAATAACTCATTAATCAACTGAACAATACAACAGTTAACTACAATGCATGCCAATTCCAGTGGAGACCCAGTGGAGAGATAGGTGAAAGGGCAAGATGGACTATCCGTTGTGACTATAATGATGCATTGATTGCACCACACACACATTGGAGTTGCCAATGGGGATTGTGCAGTCAAGGAAAGGGTAATTCAAATTCATTCAGAGCTATTCTTCAGCAGGGATTGCCCAGTGGAGGCAGGCTAGCAGGTGGCAAGAAATCTGTTCATGGATTTGCAGATTTCTTTTGATTAGTGTGTGACGATTGATTGTACTGAGAGCTTGATGTACTATGATTTGTATGAGATTGTTACATGATATCCATGATACATAATATATGATATTTGGGGTTTTCAGCTTCAGGATTTTCGGTTAAACAACTGTGTTATGTACGATTATCTTTATTGCTTCATGTGTTTGCAATTGATTTTAATTTCCGCAAAATATTAACAGTGGAAGGATTCTTTATTTAGCAAAAAGATAAAATATTGTTAGATCAAGAGAATATGGATATATACATGCATCTTGCATATAATTTCTATAGAAGGATAGGATGAAGGATAGTACATTTGACTAGTGCAATTGATAGGATGAAGAAATGAGAATTTTGTGCAAGACTAATGAAAATTTTAACAATGGGCACTTGGTTCTCATTAGATTGAGTAGGGAACATCTCATGCCAATAGTAGGTGTTGTAAAATAATTGATTTATAGGTTTTAGGGCTTGTTAAAGGTACTTGAGATGATCAAATAAGTAACATATGTGTTTAAGCTTCCATTTCAGTTGAAAGCTCATCATTCTGTCTTCCATATAAGTTAGTTTAGAATAGGTCAAATAAAAAAAGATGAAAAAAGAAGAGTTGGCCATTATGTGAACCAAAACTGATTGTTTAATCAACCAAATATGGAGGATAAAGATATCTTAGAAAATATTAACAAAGGGATTGGAAATAATTGATGGCATGAGTACTTTAATTGGTGGAAGTATGCTCAAGAGGAGGAGAATAATTGGGAGTTGAAGGAATAATTAATGAAGTGAGTACAAAAGATCCATGAGTTGAAGGAGACACATCATGGAGTGCCAACATTGGTATTGCTAAGGGTGATAATGAATTGGGGTGGGGGAATATGTAAGGCCCCTAAATCCTATTCTGAGTGTGCACCCAAGGAAACTATTGTTGGAAACCAAGTCACTACTGGGGGGTGAATAAGTAGTGATAGAAAATATACAACTTTAAATTTTTTTCATCAATATCTTGAATTATAAATAAATAAACATACTTGTAGTAATATGAACATGCAACTACATTTATAAGAATCACCACATAAGATCCATGACACATAAAATAATCATGCAAAATGAGGCACAATATATTTCTGGTGGAAAACCTGAAGAGACAAAAACCACCCCGTTGTTGCTTCTACTCTCCTTCTCTTTCTTCTATTAATTAATCAACCTATTTTACAATCATTTATATGGACACTACCAACAAGGATCCACTACCCCTATATAAATTCAGTTGGACACCACCAACAAGGATCCTCTACCCCTATGAAAGTTTAGCTGGATACCAGGAATAAGGAGCCACTACCCCTGTCACGGAAAGCCTCTACTTTCCAGAGGCCACAACCTCCTCAAAATATTTAGGGACACATTTCAAAATATTTCAGACCGCAACCCATTACAACAATCAACTAAATACATCAACCACTCATTGTAATATAATACTCAAAAATAATCTCTCAATCAATCTATTCTCTCACATCAACTTAGCAGCATGCATTTTATCAACATACACGATACCCTCAACAATACATCAAAAACATCATAACATCAATCAACTTTGTGCTATCAAACACATTCTACTCTTATCATATAAAACCTCACTATCAATACTCACAAGCATACACTTCATTGAAATTTCTTATAAGGGAATCAACCATACAAACACATGAAAACACCATAAGTATAATCATGTCTACAAAATCCCTACACACAAAACAAGACTTTACACTGCCAATTAACATGTGGAACAATCATTGAACCATAACGCCTGCAACACCAAACTATTAGCCATTGATCTTTTCCCATACTTGGTCTGCTGCAGGTCTGCACTATGCCATCTAACACTGATAATTACACTCTTCTGCTTGCACTCTGTCTCCTTTCTATGTGTATACCATATTCTACCTCTTTTTCATGATCTCTTACAATATGAATCACGTATACATCCCTCTATCCCCCTTTCTCACTAGAGGATTTATATGATATTTTAGTAGGAGAATGCAATCCTTAATCAACCCCAAGTTTGTCCAACACTTGGATATATATATATATATCTATATATATATATATATATATATATATATATATATATATATATATATATATATATATATATATATATCATAATGATCAAAGAGTATGTAAATCATCTAGTCAATGAAGCTTCACCGAAATACCATGGGAAATCCACTGGTTTTTTCATTTTCTTGGTCAACAGGCTATAATGCTCCTTGTTCCTTTGGTAAGTTAGTTATAACACTCCCTGGGAGTCTGATCACCTATGTTATAATGAAAATTTTCTTCTTGCTACCTACGTTACCCTGTATTCTCTCTTTATTGTCACTTGAAATAATCTCAAAACCCTATTAGACCTCCTGTAAATTCTCTAGAACCTATCATACCTCTAGTAACAAGTATGCAATCATTAAGGACATCATCATAAGGAACTAGTTTCCAAAAAACCTCTGCATCAATTCAGGATCATGAAGGAACTCTGCATGGATCAACACCTTTTCATCAAGTAAACAATGAATAATCTCTAGTGGATCTTCATACCGACCAAAAACAATGAGGGCCGCCACTAGTAGGTTTACATCAATGCCAACAAGAAAACCTGCCATCATGCCAACACCTATTATCTTACACAAAAATTCATCTACTAGATGATTTGAAATCCATACTAAGTTGTGATGTGATGAGTGCAATCATATGGAATGGCACTCCAACAAGAGCAAGCAAGTTACACATCACACACTTCACCATTTAGTTGGTTGATACCTTACACAAGAGCATGCATGGCAAATTTAGGGTTTCCCATTTTTCCAAGAATGGTTGGCATGATTGACAACATGGAAAAATTATTGATGTGTTGAGGTGAGAGGTCGCTAAGAGAAAACACATTGCAACGAGCATGTTGGCTTGAGAAACACATGAACTAGAATCAAAGCATGGAAAACGAATTGGTGTGTCAGCCTATCCCCCCTTATCAACCCAACGATTAATTGGAACACACATTGGTCATGTATATATTGGCAAGTGGAATGTGGAAATTGAAGGCACACAACCATTGGATGAAGAGAAAGATAGAGCAATGTCTATCCTAGCATGCTTGGTTAAAGGAACATAATGAGACAAAGTTTGGCATGATGAGACAAGGTGCAAAGTGAAGGCTGCACCATGCCCAGTGGGGGTAGGCACATTCAGGTCAGGGTTGTTATGGGGCTTCCAATAATTGGCATGAGTTGTCATAGGTTTTTTCAATCAACCGAAATTTGGGTACTATCAGATATTTGGGGATGGATTACTCAACTAAACTTTGGGGATTAATAGGGGTTGTGTAAAATTTTGGGGATTGGCCAAGGGATGAATTGCTATCAACGCCAAATGGCCCAATTTTGTAAAAGGATGTTTTTTCAAACATATTATTCATGATTTGGGTTTTAGTTTGTGGAGCCATCAACACTATTTTAATTTCTCTTCCTCATATTGTTATTTGTAATTTAACACAAGATAAAAATGGCTAAGTAATAATTTTGTAATACTTAACTTAATAAAAGGGAGTTAGGTGTATTCCAAGTTTAGAAACCCTTGGGAAGAAAAAATTTGGTGCCACACTATTAGAGGATGTAATATTCCAAAATGGAAAAGACAGAAATATAGAACAAATACAACATTCCAAATAAAGCAAAACAAGAATATAACACTAAGATCTGAAAAATGCCAAAAATATGCTGTAATTGAAATTTACATCAAGACATTATATACATGAGTAGAAATAGTTGAGTCATATCATTATAAAAAAAAACAAATAGGAATGTACACAATGGTCCAAAAGGAATGCATTCAAGCCACAAGATGGCTGAAATACACTAAAGAAATCAAGCACTAGAAATGTTGTGCTGCTACTGCTGCTGCTGCTAGAAACTATTGCTACTAAGGAGAAGAACCATGTTCCGAAGTATGTTAGAGTGCTTAGAATAATCCAATATTTTAACCACAGATTCTACTAAAAAACCTAGAAAAACCCAGAAATGGATTGGTCCAATTTTAAATTTGGATTTTCGACCCTTTTTGTGTTGCCCACTACAACAACTCACTAAATAATGCAGTCATGGACTAGAACTACGCTGTAGGGGATAAATATGCTACGGCCTGATGCAAAATGTGTCAAATAAGCTCTAGGGCCTTCTTTACTAGCCTCCCAAGAGAAAGAAACCTCCCTCCAATGAGATCTAGCTCATAAATCTCCCAAATCAGCCTCCACAACTTCTGCTATGAAACACAAACACAAATCCTTGTAATATTCCTACTTAGCCCAAGCTAAGAGGAATATTCAGTTTTGTTTCATTTTCTGTTGATTGAATAAATGAGCCAAGGAGGACATGTAAAAATACTGAAAACAATGAATAAATCCATGCCTATGTGAACAGAGACAAATCCAGGCCATTTAAAATAAACAGTTGCAGGTGTGAATGGGTTTGAGCTATGAGACTTGGTCAACTTTTACCAAAACTACAACGCAGTATAGATACAATGTACCTCATTGAGGGACATCACAGTTCTAGAAGGAGGCCCCTCATGTGAAAGGAGCTAATTCATCAAGGTGGTTTAGGGTTTTCCAAAGCTCTCATCTTATAAAAGGAAGGGGAAGGCTCAAGAGAAGGTTGTTGATGATATTATATTTTCAAAGTATATTTTTTGTTTAGACATATCTCATTCTCTTGGCTGTTTAGCAGAGAATTGTGAGGATTTCCTGTTTAGGGATTATCTCTCCTTCCATTGAGTAGCTCTTGGAGGGCATTGTACTACTCTTCCACTATCAGGAATTTGGCCAAGCTCCATCTCCCTCGGACAGTGTAAATCCTGTTGGGGTTCACTTGTTTCAGTGAGCTGCATCAAGTGGAGAGTAGATTTGCTCAGATCTAGATTATACTAGTGCCTCTTCTCAGTGAGTGTGTCTTTTAACCTCTTGGAAGAGTGTATTAGCTGTTGAGCTTCAAATTTTGATCTTGGCATCAGGCCAACCTATGCTTCAAGCTTACAGCGCATTTTATCCTCTTGGACTACGTTATTTCCAGTTGCAGAGCTGCAGGGTATTCCGACATTCATTTGGAGAAGTGATCTCTGGTGGATGGATCCTTCCTTCACCGTGGTGATCAATTGATTAGCCAACTAATCCATGTCTACTTCATATCTGATATATTTACTGTTATGTTCACTTCATATTTTCTGAATCATTTTGTAGATCTACTCCTGTTCTTTCATGTAATGTTGAAAACCCCAAGGGGTATGTATAATAAAGACATTCTTCCATATGGATCTGTTGTAAATCTAATTGATTATGTATTATCTTGCTATAGATCTAAGTTATAAGCTACTGCTGTAGTATACTGCATTTTTCAGATCTAGATCTGCACTTTTATACAGTGTATCTCATGAAACCCTTGTCGGGTTATCCTCTTTGATGTATAAAGGAGCTGAATCTCCATTTTTATTCATGCTTTCATGTAATAAACTCTAGATCTGATATTCAAGCTATTTTGAATTCAAACCTTAAAAAAAATCACGCTGCATAAGCTTCAGTTAATTTCTGTTGAGTCACGTCATGGGGATTGGGTATTTTTAAGCCATATTGGGAGTGGGAGATCTGTTTAACATAGCTAGAGTCATTTGTTTTAGCTAAAATTTGGTATGTACGTCCCTCATGACCTAAGCTAAGGGATCCCACTATCCTTTGCCCTTATTTTTATGCAAATCTCTGAAATTAACGTTTTTAGGGCTAAAATAGCTGCTTTTCCCCACTTTGGGTTGAAGAAATGAATCATAATGCTTGATGCTAAACATATTATTGAAGGAAATATGATTGAATACCTGTTATGAGCTATATGGCTGTGTCTCCAACTTTAGAATATCTTAAGATATTCTCATTGTTGTAGAAAATCCCTATTTTGGGATACTACAATCCTCAACATGAACTGCGATGTACATTAAGACTGAAGTCTTGGCCAAATGCCTGTTAATGGAATGTAGTACAAAAATCTTCCAAGAGGCCTGTTAAGGAAAGAGGTGGGATTCTCGATCAGAAACACCTAGTGCTAAACAACACTTGCAATCTTAGCTAAACAACCAAAGAAAGCTATATGTCTAAACAGAACATATATTCAGAAATATAAACATCAACATAATGAAATATGGAAGCCATCCTCTTCCTTATATAATTTGTGAGCTTCCAAACCCTAAGCCCCATCCAATAATGGCACTACTTCCATGCAAAGAGTCTCCATCTAAAATTGTGTTGTCTTTCATAGAATGCCACTACTCCATGACAACGTTGTTGATTTGGTCAAAGTTGACCCATTCAAGGTGTTCTGGCCCCTTTTCACACCTAAAGGTGCTCAATTAAGTTTCCAAGATATGTCCTTTCACATTGGCATTGATTTTATTCATTTGAAGGAGATTTATGGATCTCCATTATCCTCTTATTCATTAAACAAGAAATAAAAACAAAAATTAATATTCCAACTAGCTCATGGCTAATTAGGAATATTACAAAGGATGCCTGAGAGCCTGGGTCAAGACACGTTCTCTAGATTCGTGACACATTAATACCTATATGTCTAGTAGTAAACATAGTATTAGTTCACATGTATGTTGATTGCTCCAATGCATATTATTTGACATTTATATTTGGCTTGGGATGTATATTTGTCACATATATAGATTTTGATATTATTATTCATGTATATTATGCATGTTTATATCATGTTGAAGTTGATGTTATTTGATCTATAAAATGTATTATGTGTGTTAATCATGCTGAAGTTGATGTTATTTGATATATAAAAGGAATTATGTATATGTTAATGATTAGTATTACTTTATTTTTAAATTGAATTAAATTTTTGTGAAAAAAAATCTTTCGGTAAAAATCACATCCAAATAAATTTGGTCGACGCGTTTCGAACCAGCCAGTGTGGTTCATCATTAGGACTTGATGAAAAATCTGATCAGGAAACCCAATTAAATAGATACGAGAAGCTCCAACTAGCCATTGAAAAATAACGGCTATTTTGACTAAATCAAGGTCATGCAATCAAAAAGTCAAAAAAATTATATAAAATGATTAAAGATTATAATATGAATATTATTTATTATTTATTTTTATTTTTAATTATTATACAATAAGAAGTATTCAAAATATTCTAGAAGACTAAATAAATAATGAATTATTTCTATTAATAGAATGATTAAAAAAAAATAAAAAAAAAATAAAATAATAAATAAATAAATAAATAAGTAAATAAATAAAATGAATTTAATAAATCTATTTAAATAATTAAAAATAAAATAAAAATTGTTTAAAAATTAAATTATTATTATTATTATTATTTACTTATTTATTTATTTAATTTAATTTTTTATTTATTTTTATGAAGAACTTAATAAATCTATTTTAATAAAATAAAATAAAATAAAATAAAATAAACATTAATAAACATTAATCAATCAAAAAATAAATAAAAAAATTTTAGGAATGAAGAAGAGGAATCCAACACCTGCTAACCATCCACCCATCGTCCCTGTTGAGGTTAAGATGCCTCTTTTCGGTTTACAAGGCTTCTCTCAACTTGCGGTGGTGGAAATGGTCAATCTTCGCAATCACCTTAGCATCTTCAATGCAAATATGATGATTAGTCTTCTCGACATGCTCTGCTAGGGTCGAGGAGTGTGATCTATTATGCTTAAGGTCGGCGACATGCTCATGAATTATTTGATTAATAGACCGACCCGTTTCACCAATGTAAGGTGTCCCACAAGAGCATGGAATCAAGTACACACCCTTAACATCCTTAGGGAAAATCAAGTCTTTAACAGATCTAAGGGAACTTCAAATGGTGCGGTAGGGTTTAAACGTTGAGGAAACATTAAACTTCTTCAGGATCCTGGCGATTTTATTCGTAGTACCTTGGATAAATAGAAGGTGAACTCTAGATAATTGATCGCAAGGATCTTTCTTACCTCTAGGACGCCTTTCAACTTTTTGAAAAGCTTTAAAGCAGTGACTTATACTATAACCATTTTTATTAAAAAATTTAAGGAGATGAGCCTTTTCACCTTCAAAATGGTGTTCATCAGAGATTCTAAAGGCTCTGGTAGCTAAGGTGTTGAGAACCCCAAGCTTCTGAGCAGAGAAATGGTGAGAAATAGCATGTAAATACTGCTCAGTGTGCATCTTCTTTCTAAAAACTTGATGAGAAAAAGAACCATATTCATTCCTAGAAAGGAGGACATCAAGAAAAGGCAAGCTACCATTATCTTCAAATTCCATGGTGAACTTAATGAATTCAGATTGATCATTAAGATGCTCGAAGAAAAGGTCCAATTTCTCCTTACCATGAGGCCACACAACAACACAAGTGTCATCAAAAAATATTTTCCAAAGCTTAGGTTGAAAAAGGGAAGAGGAAAGGGCTCTAGATTCGAAGTCTTCCATGAACATATTAGCTACCACAGGAGAAAGGGGGGAACCCATGGCCATGCCACAAGTTTGTTCAAAGAATTCACCCTCAAAACTAAAGAAAGTCGAGGTTAGACAAATTTCAACAAGATGAGCAGTAGCAGGATCAGTGACTCGAGAAATAACATCAACAACCTCCCTAATGGGGATGCAAGTGTATAAGGAAACAACATCAAAACTAACAAACCTATCATCACTGTCTAAGGGTTCCCCCCTTTCTCCTGTGGTAGCTGATCTGTTCATGGAAGACTTCGAATCTAGAGCCCTTTCCTCTTCCCTTTTTCAACCTAAGCTTTGGAAAAGATTTGTTGATGACACCTGTGTTGTGTGGCCTCATGGTAAGGAGAAATTGGACCTTTTCTTCCAGCATCTTAATGATCAATATGACTTCATTAAGTTCACCATGGAATTTGAAGATAATGGTAGCTTGCCTTTTCTTGATGTCCTCCTTTCTAGGAATGAAGATGGTTCTTTTTCTCATCAAGTTTTAAGAAAGAAGACGCACACTGAGCAGTATTTACATGATAGTTCTCACCATTTCCCTACTCAAAAGCTTGGGGTTCTCAACACCTTAGCTACCAGAGCCTTTAGAATCTCTGATGAACACCATTTTGAAGGTGAAAAGGCTCATCTCCTTAAAGTTTTTAATAAAAATGGTTATAGTATAAGTCATTGCCTTAAAGCTTTTCAAAAAGCTGAAAGGGGTCGTAGAGGTAAGAAAGATCCTTACGATCAGTTATCTGGAGTTCACCTTTCATTTATCCAAGGTACTATGGATAAAATCGCCAGGATCCTGAAGAAGTTTAATGTTTCCTCAACGTTTAAACCCTACTGCACCATTCGAAGTTCCCTTAGATCTATTAAAGAGTCGATTTTCCCTAAGGATGGTAAGGGTGTGTACTTGATTCCATGCTCTTGTAGGACACCTTACATTGGTGAAATGGGTCGGTCTATTAATCAAAGAATTCATGAGCATGTCGTTGACCTTAAGCATAATAGATCGCGCTCCTCGACCCTAGCAGA
Organism: Pinus albicaulis; assembly: GCA_034641835.2. Taxonomy (NCBI): domain Eukaryota; kingdom Viridiplantae; phylum Streptophyta; class Pinopsida; order Pinales; family Pinaceae; genus Pinus; species Pinus albicaulis. Next base: position 307,669,879 of record CM076584.1, read on the forward strand.
GCATGTCGTTGACCTTAAGCATAATAGATCGCGCTCCTCGACCCTAGCAGAGCATGTCGAGAAGACTAATCATCATATTTGCATTGAAGATGCTAAGGTGATTGCGAATATTGACCATTTCCACCACCGTAAGTTGAGAGAAGCCTTGGAAATAAAAAAGAGGCCTCTTAACCTCAACAGGGATGATGGGTGGATGGTTAGCAGGTGTTGGATTCCTGCTCTTCATTCCTAATTTTTTTTTTGATTGATTAATGTTTATTTGATTTGATTTGATTTTAATTTTTAGTTTATTTGATTTTATTTTATTAAAATAGATTTATTAAGCTCTTCATAAAAATAAAATAAAATAAAAAAATAAGTAAATAATAATAATAATAATAATTTAATTTTTAAACAATTTTTATTTGATTTGATTTGATTTTTAATTATTTAAATAGATTTATTAAATTCATTTTATTTATTTACTTATTAATTAATTAATTTATTTTTATCATTCTATTAATAGAAATAATTCAATATTTATTTAGTCTTCTAGAATATTTTGAATAATTCTTATTGTATAATAATTAAAAATAAAAATTAAAAATAAATAATATTCATATTATAATCTTTAATCATTTTATATAATTTTTTTGACTTTTTGATTGTATGACCTTGATTTAGTCAAATTAACCGTTATTTTTCAACTGCTAGTTGGAGCTTCTCGTATCTATTTAATTGGGTTTCCTGATCAGAGTTTTCATCAAGTCCTAATGATGAACCACACTGGCTGGTTCGAAACGCGTCGACCAAATTTATTTGGATGTGATCTTTACCGAAAGATTTTTTTCACAATTTATGGATCACAGAAGCAATATTCCTTAAATCAAATTTATCATATAGTATTTAACTCTAGTGATACAACATCATTTGATTCAAATTGTGATTAAAAAAATTATAATAATATTTAATGCCATATAATGTTTTAACTCTTTAAAGTGAAATATTTGTTTTGCCAGAAAATATGATATATTATTAAACAAATTTACATACTTGATTAATTAAATGATTCAATCAATAATTACATGATTTAATTAATTTTTTAAACGAATTAATTCTATTAAATCAAAATTTTAAAAATTTCATTCTTTTACTAAACTTATTATTAATATATAAAATTATTATTAATATGAATAAAATTAAAATTGTGAAAATCAATTTTAACAAAATTAATTCAAATTAATTAACTTTGTAGTTGTATAAAGTGACAACTTCTTAAATATTGTATCCATGAAATTATTGGATTTAGTTAATCTTTAAATTAATTTGTTTAAGTGTTCTTCTATTAAATTATAGAAATAATTTTAAATTTCAAAATTAATATTAAAAAAATATAAAATTATGTTCACCTAAAACGACTTACACAATAATAATTATTAATATAAATATTAAAAAAAAGATGATAACAACATGCCTATTAAATAGTGAGACCAAATCTATATCACATTCCACTAATTGACTTAGACCATAATAATTATTAATATAAATATAAAAAAAAAAGATGATAACAACATGCCTATTAAATAGTGAGACCAATTCTATATCATATTCGACTAATTTTTCAAAATCTATTTGTTTGAAAAAATCTTTTGATATTAAAAAATAATTCAAATTTATTACATCAATATTAAAAAAAAAAATACCTTCAACTAAAGTGATATACATTATAATAATTGGTAATATTAATCTTATAAATAATGATAACATATTGAATATAAATTAGGAAAACTATTCTAAATTAAATTTGAATAGTTTTTTAGTTGATATACATGATAATAATTGTTAATATTAATCTTATAAATAATGATAACATATTGAATATTAAATTAGGAAAACAATTCTAAATTAAATTTGAATAGTTTATTTAAATCATGAATTTGTTTGATTAAATTTCTATTAAATCATGAAAATAATTTTAAATTTTTATATTAAATATAAAACGATAAAAAATAATTAATTAAAATAATGCATTTGACCATGATAATTATAAATATTAATTTTAAAATAAGAAAATTTATGTGGATCTTACCATTAAAAATGATTTATAAATAATTAAAGAGTTTTAAATCACATTTTTTTGAGTAATTATTAAAATAATAGCAACAAATTTTATTTTTTTTAATTTTCACATTCAACGTTGTAAAATGAAGAAAAAATGATTAAGTATTATATGAACTTTATCGAATTATTAAAGCTTGGAAAGAATTAATAATGCATAAATATACTCATGAAATTTTGATGTTTATGGAACCATCACCAATTATGGTTTCTTCTCTACCATAATTTGTGCCGCAACATTTCTCGAAATAACTACAATTACATAACTACAAAAACTACTTTAAATTATTATTATTAAAATGTGTATAGAATTAGTCAATTATAAAACCATAATAAGGTGACATATTCACAACATAAATGTTGAAATAAAACATGTATATATCACTTTTCATTATTACTATCTTGATTATATTCCTAGCTTGGAAGGATAACATTATTGTTCTCAAAACATGTATTGATATGGGATTAAGTTTTACTTTGACCACTAATATCAATGTGACACATCTGGGTCAAAGAATGATCCAAATTGGATGATTATATGTTTTTTTGTCCATCTTGATGCTTTTAGAGTGGAAATAGCAGAGGGATGATGTCACAAGACCATTTTTACCAGCAAGACTTAGTTTGACAAATTAGGGTTTGAAATATTCTGGTAGAAGTTTGAGGCGTTAAACAAATTTTTGGGGGTAAAACTTTGCCACTTTAATGCTGCACCATTTTTTCCTATTCTACACACAAAGGCTTTTCTAATGGTGCAATAATATTCTTAATCAGAGTCGATATGTAAAATTTATGCAACTAAGAATTTGACCTCCATTTTTTGACTACCATAATTCAAGAGGATGGTATGTCAACCCTCGTTATTCATGGAAAAGGAGCTAGCCACATGTTCATGATGAATAACACTCTAGAAGAGTCAATATTGTAACTCTAGTTAAAAATTGAAGGAGTCAAACCTAACTGCCAGTAGGGTATTGGGTTATGTTATAAATGGGGCACTAGGAGGAAGAGGGGTTCCATTTCTTTTCAAGTGCATTTGTTCCATAAATGAGAAGAGTAGCCAAGAGGGATAGGGAGAGAGCACAGAGAGAGGATTTGTGCATTGTAATAGTCCACAGATCAGAAGCCTTACTTCTTTATACTTACATTCATTTTATTTTGAGAAAGAGAATAGAGTGGCCTCACCTTCCAATTGTGTTTTCTTCTGAAAGGGTTCCTAGGATATATCTTATGTCAATTGTGGTTTGTGAGTTTTTATTTCGTAGTTCTCTATTTTATGCATAATTATAATTTTCATGCACACACAACAAACAATAATTTACAGATCCATAAATATAAAAAGAAATATACCCCCATGGTGTAGATTTGAAAATTCTAATTATAATTTTATTAAATTTGTTGTGATGAAATGTCTAGTGGAAACCATGGCAGTTTATAGATAATATTGGTATTATAGTAGGTTTCTTTGGGTAAATTTTGGGGAGTTGTAGGGGATCTAGATTGTTTATGTCAAAATTCATAAAACCTTAGTTATGGTTGATGAATCCGTGAATAACCCTCCTAATCCTACATAGGATAGGATTTCACAACTTGAAGCACAAGTTGTAGATATAAACCGTAACATGAATCTCCTCATGGAAGCCTTGACAAACAAGCTTGGGCTATTCAAAGAAGATGGGGGTTCTAGCATGAAGGTCCAATCATAGGGGGATCAAGAGATGGGGAAGAAACCAAGGAGGTGATGAAAGAACCCAAAAGTATCAACCTAGTTCGAGTGTCATGAACCTTTAACAATCCTTGTTCAAAATGGAATTTAAGGTCGATATCGAGCTTTATAAAAGTGAGATCGACACTCTGAAGCTAAATCACTAGTTGCAATAATTAAAAGTTTATTTTAGTGTTTACAAGAAGAAAAAAATTCATTTGCATGGATGAAATTATAAGGCCATACACTAACCTAGAGGGAAATCCACATGAATACCTTGAGGTTGGAGGGATATCCTCTAATGACTAGATGGGGGGACTTTAAAACCATCACAATTTATGTCTTTGCTATCACTGAATAATTACACTTAAGAAAATATCAACAATAAATGCAGTGGAAACAATAAATATGATCCAGGTGGATATTAGTGGCCACTTGCCTATTCCACTTGGACCCCCACCATTGTTTCTTTTAGTTTTTCAGTTTCCTTAATTATAACACCATTTACTATTTTTAGTATTTTTTCGGGTCCTGAACTTCCCCAACCCTTTTGAGGCCCTAAACGATTTTTTTTGGGCATGAAAGGTCTGGAAAATATGAGTCAGAGACTCTATATTCGCTATTAGTAGTTGTAGTCCTCGGATCATGTGCATCAAACGAAGATAGTATGCCAAAGTTACGACCTCGGGAAATTGATGTACCAATTTATCTCGACGGGGCCTATAGTTTGACGTCTCATCTCCTAGGGTTTGGATTTTGGATGTTTAGGGTTTTCCATTATTTCTCAATAATAAATAGGCCTTCGAGCCTCATTTTCACATAGTTCAGAGGCATGTAGCCACCACATCTCTTCTAAGATATAAGCTACCAACGCCCTAGCTAGTTTATTTCCATTATGTCTATAAACAAATTTTAGTTCTTTGATAATAATGAAATGAAGTGTTATTTCCGCTACATCTTTGTATTTATGGTTATATGTGTATTTTGTTTCATTCCTTCATAAATCTGGATCAGTGGTATCAGAGCGGTCTAGTGTTTCTCTTCTTTTCTTTTCATGTCCCCAATGAGGTCAGGGTATAATGAGTTAGGGATCGATTTGGTTGAACCCTTGCAAGATCAGCCTCGCAAAGCTTGACAACCTCCCATGGGGAAAGAAAATAAATATGAGGGAGAAGGAGATCCTATCAAAATATTGCTCGAGGAGGCCCTCGAGAAGCAAAGGAACGCGATGATGGATAAATTTTCCTAGATCCTTCAACGGCTGCCCACCTACGGTGCATCTGCATCCAACAGCCACTCTGGAGGCACCACTCCCTTCAAGGTACGTGTAAAATTTGATATTCCTATATTTGAAGGCCATATAGGTGCAGACTGTTGGGTACCGGATTTGTATACTTTTCTCTCCCATTTTTGCCCAACTTTCTATCTCTTCATATCATTATTATTGTCAAACACACAAGGTAAACCCCTTTCTTTTATCTTACATGGGATATTTGATTAATGAAGTAATAGTCAAGGAGGTTTTACCTTTTTCAAACATTAAATCCAATATTTTTACAGTTTTGGAAAAATCAGGAAGATTACAACGGTGAGTCATGGAGCAGATCCTAATTTCCAGCGCTATCTTCACTTCCTGCTACACCTCAACAGAATTTTTAATTAAATAGAATATTGAGAAATTTTTTTTGATATAGATAATTTTTTATATTGGTAAAAATACCCATTTTCTTAAATTTTCGAGATTCACCTCTGGTTGCACCCAAATCAAGGTCAAACGTGGCAGTTTGAAAACTGTGCGGATTTTGAGCGGAGTTGTTGATTTTCTTCTAGAGACCCACATGTGCGGCCTGGGTGAAATCCAATTCATGGGAAGGTGTTAGAACATAATTTTTTATAATAACCTTCCTCAATTTTCCCTGGAAGCGTGCCGAGATGTCGAAGCTCCAGATTGGATATTTCCATACTATACTTACAACAACTAGTTTAATTGACCTGTGAAAGATTTTGGCAATGGAACCCTATGAAAAAATGATCTTAATAAAAAATTTCCATCTGTAAACATGGTAAAACCATCTTTAAGGCATTAAGAACATAATAAAACTATGATATTTAACCATGAGATGAAAAAGATTGTTTTAGGCATGAGTTACGGGAAATGGATATGAATATGGTAGAAAGTGCAGGAATATGATTTATAAACAATAATGTTATATGGTGAAAATGATGGAATTTATGAGGCCCAACACCCCTCCATTCCTATTATTTTTCATTTCCTCATGCAAACCAATACCTTGCTCATTTATAGATTCTATGACATCATAACTTTGGGCAGGGTTGGCTCTTGTGGAGCAACACTGCGTGAAAATTTGGAGGTGTTGATTCGTGTGGAGCAACACTATTCATATTTGACTTCCATAGAGTGTAGAGCGATCTAATTGAGGGAAAACAGTGAGTGGATAAGGAAGAGATGAGGGAAATCGTGATCATGAAGTGATAATGGGAATGGCAAACAAAAATGATTTCATACTCTAAGACCAAGGTTTATATGTGGTTATTCTTGTTTTGGGAAGAAATGAATTCATATTTTGATGTTGAATTCGTCACGTCATATAAAATTTCATCATGTGATAATATGGCAGACTTGTGATACAAATAGTACAATTCCAATGTGGTGACCACTCTGCAGGAATACAGTTCACTCCTTGAAATGCCAACAAAAGAATGAAAATAACATTCCCACATGTTATGAATGCTTATTATGTAGGAAGAGTAGGCATTATGGTTCCCGCTTTGTATTAGTGGACCACTATGATCTAATTTTCATTCATGTGGCTTTATTAGAGCACTTATGTATTTTATTATGAAAAATGGATTGCAGATGAAGGTGGATGATAATGGTGATGATAGTGGTGATGGAAGATATAATATATGAGGTAGAAAGCGGATAACCATCATTTTTCTTTTCATTCTCAATGAAATAAATAATATTAAACCAATTTACCTCAAGTTTACCTTTGCTTTGATGTGTTGGTGCTGCAAGATGTCGTGAAAGATGAAGTGGAGGATGAACGGGAACTGATGTGTACTGATATGGATTCGAGAGGAAGCACTTGAGCTACAATGTATGTTGATTCAGATTTGCTAAAGGATGAACTAGAGGCTGAAAAAGATGATGAAGGTCCCCATATCCCCCATGCCTAGGGAGTTTCATGTCCCTATGCAACCAGGAGAAATGACCGAACATACTACGATAGGGCCGCCTTTATTGAAACAAATAGAATGCTGCAAATGAGAAATGGAAATGTTGATACAAAGATACAAACTACTGCAAACTTGTTGAAATATCAAAACACATAGTATTCAACCATTGTACATAATGTGCAATCTTGCATATGTCAATAAATGGTGATGATGTCGAACATAAGCATGAATCATTGGATTACTGACCATTAAGGATGTTGTTAACCAATGCGAGATATCCCACCTTTGATGTCAATGGGAATCAAGGCACTAGGTACATTATACTAGTCATGAATGGATTTTTCGAAGTCGAATGGAATGCATAATTCATCCACTAAGAAATATTGATGTATTTCCTTAGTATATGAAAAGGATACATGCCATTAAGGCATGTAGGCTCCCAAGTACCTTATCTAACCCTAACTTTGGTCTGAGATAATGTGTTGTTGTCGATGGGACAAGGATTGTTGGTAGGTGGGCCGTAAGGAATCCCACATCAACCAACTCGAGTACAAACATAATGACTTGAAAGATACATGATTTGAAGAACTCGTACAAATTTACAAACTTTATTAGGAACCTTTCCCGCCAGTTACTTGGTTTTCAAGAAAATTCCCCATCGAGTTGCGTTAGACAAGATGGTTTTCACAAAAGGACTTATTTTTCTCTTTTCTCTTTTCATTTATTTACTTATTACAATACTAAATTTCGTACTATACTAGACAAAATATGTCCTCCTTCAAGTGAAAGAGAACTTCCAATGAAGCCATGTGTGAATCAGGCACAAAGATATATTCATGCTTGGATTTAACATATAAAGTTTAGAATGTACATGAGCATGAAAAATAAGCAGCTTTGAGAGATGTGATGCAAAGAGTATTTGAAGATGAGAGTGGTACTTTGAATGGATTGTGACCTGGAACCAATTCTCAATGTAATCCTAATGGTATTGGCCCATTTCTTCATCTGAACCACTCTGAAAGTCCTCCAATGTCATGCCAGACAAACTTGGGTAATTGGTCTCTGAAATGCATACAAGGCTTGCTCCCGGGCATGGTGAAATTTATTTTCTCTCAAGTTCATCTCAATGATACCCATCAGATTTGGTATATAATTCATTGATCCCCTTAGTAGATAGGTAAAATGAATCAAGGGAAGTATCCAAATCCTTTTTTGGTTGTGGAGAGATAGATAATTTCACGAATGTAGTAAGGATGAACTCTTCCTGAGAGGCAGATACCCTAGCTACTGCTAGTATTTGAGAAAGTGCTTCGAGGGACATTCTTCAAGCTCTCAATCTTTCTTGAATTTATCCTTCTGGTTTATGATCATTGTCTCACAACATGGATTAGTACAAAGGGGTTCTTACAACACCCCAAAAATGTTTTATCTTTACATAGCTTCGAAACTTTAAACTAAATGAATAAAAGCTACTAATCGCAATATAACTTACTAAACTTCCTTACTTGGACAACTAGATTTTGGAGAGACCCCAAACCAAAGCGGATGCATGGCTCTTCACTCATGTATAGTACCATATTCTTTTCCCTCTAATTGCCCTGCAACTAAGATCACACAAAAAAACTTGTGAAAGAAACTAGGCTCTAATCCCTTTAGAACCTTCTCAACAATTGCACCAAAAATGTTGGGGAAATTATATGTGTTGTAATTCCATCATTAAATTATCAATCCGGGGTCATAAGACTTAGAGGCGCAAGTGCAGGTAATGTAAGATCATAACATCTAACCTAAAATAGGGTGAGAAAATCAAACTACTATCTAAGTACATAATCAAAAATAAAGAAAAGAGGCTTATCAAACTAAATCCAAACCTTAATCACTACTCTATTTAGATCATAACCTCACTAATTCAAATAGTAAAGAAAACAAAAAACTAATCTTCAAGCTGCTAAAAAAAAAAATATCCTAACCTAAGACATAATTTATCATAACTTAGGCATTCTGAATCAATATTTAAAAATAACTTGAATTGAAATCTACAACTCAAAAAAAATAATTCTATTATCTACTCTTGCTCAAAATAGTTAACTACAACTAATCTAATTCTCGGGATCACACAAATCAATAAACATTGAAAATTATCTCTTAATCCTATCTAGTTTACACCTTCAATTTTACAAAGCTTGAAAACCAAAAGGCAACTTCAATTAATTCTTCTATTAGAGAACCTTATATAAAAAAAGGAGAGATATCCTATGATCTATTCCAATGATGATCAAACCATAATTCAAATAAATCTCATGCAAGGAATTGAAATGAATACGCTATGAATAGTTCTTAAACTATCGATTAATCCAACCTTAAATCTGCAATATATAATTCAAACTAAAGACATCGCTCACAAAAAAATTCTGGAAACACTAATTTCAAACTTGTAAATGAAATGTATAATCTCACACCAACTATACTTAATGCAAGAACCTTAAATCTAATTCAGTACTTAGCACAAAAAATTCGTAGTAATGTGCATGGTGTTGTAATCCTTCTCTTATTGTATTGGATCTGCAATAAAAAAAAATTCAAAACTAAATATATTTGAGCATTTGAGAAATAAATTCTATGATTTTTGACTCATATTTACAAAACAATGTTATTAGTATAGAAACGAATTTGGATGTTACACAACAATTCTTTCAATACATTTCACACTTTAAATATCAGTCCTATGATCTAAATGAGCTATAGAACTTGTCTACAGGTGGTGTTGGGCCCTTGCCACTCCTATAGCAAGTTTTAAACTAAATCAATGCCTAGAAATGAATCAAAACCATAAAACTTATAACGAATTCATGGTGAAACCAAATCGTATTAAGATTCAAATCAGAAGTTCACTTACATACATTCCTTCAATTTTGCTTAAGGTAAAACTTAATCACATCAATCATTTGTCTCCTATTCACACCTTTTATTCCCCCTCTCCAATAGCTGATAGTATAGGCCATGTCTAAGACATTTATACGAATTACAAGGTGAATCATTCATTTTCCTTAATTATGGAAAATTGCATATTTTTAACAAATTGGCCTCAAAGATATTGGCATATCTCCCTAACCATGGCGAATTTTAGAAAAAAGTTTGGAGGGAACCTAAGTTGTTATATTTGCAACAAAAAATTCTCTTGTGTTTGTGTCATTCAATTCCATATCCTCAGAAAGCGTGCCTGAATTTCATTGTTTGACTCATTTTGCAAGATTCTAGAATTCTGGAAAAACAATGTTTTTTTATGAAACTACCTTAAAGACCCACGTGTAAATTTTGAACCAAAGCGAATCTTGAGAAATGGTTTCGGTTATATATATTCTATTATATTGGTAAAAAATCTATTTTCTTTGATTTTCCAGATTCATCTCCGGTTGCACACAAATCGAGGTCAAACTTGGTAGTTTGAAAACTATGTGGATTTTAAGCCGAGTTGTTGATTTTCTTCTAGAGACCCATATGTGAAACCTGGGTGCAATAAAAATCATGGGAAGGTATTAGAACATCATTTTGGACAATAAACGTCCTCGATTTTCCTCGAAAGCATGTCGAGATGTCGAAGCTCCAAATTGGATATTTCCGTACTCTACTTGCAGCAACTAGTCTAACTCATGGGAAGGTTTCGACATAGGTTTTTATTCAATAAATGTCGCAAAGGGGGTAGGATCTGTAGCATTCATACTTGGAAGGATTAAATTTCCTAACCCTCTTTGGAACAACATCTCAAAAAAGGTTTCTGAGTGCTCAGATGTAAATTCAAACAAGCACACTGATGGAAATGGACACAAATCTCTTTTAAAGAAAAGGGAACTAATGTGACCCTTCCTTCCATATTTATAGAAATGGTGAGGCCTAAACGGCCAGATAGTCCTTGATGAAACCTCATAAATGTGAAAATGGTTCCAAATATGGCATAATATCCTCCATAAATGTAGGTTAGCCTCTCCTCCAAACGGTAATAAAGCTATCTTATCTAGATAAACTGTTCAACCAACTAGATTTTGGCCCATCTACGACTGTTTCAACCTCTTGGCGCAACCTTTGGAGTGTTGTTGCAAATACGTTTTCTTTCTCAATCTTCATCGCACATGCATACTTATCCAATTCTCGACATACTTCTTTATGGTCCTGCACCCTCTCACAACTACCTGGAGCACTAAGACACTTCTTTGACCATATAGCCATTTGGCGCACACATGGATGGGAGCATCCCTGTATGGTTTAAATTGATTTCCATTCACATACCCAGGAAGGGCTTCTCCACGTAAGGTAACCAGACGTACCGCACTCCTTCCGTGATATCCTTGAAAATATAAGGTCCAAGCCAATGCATTTTGAAATTTCCTGGGTGGTGCGCAAACTTGCTTCCATATAGAAAAACTAAATCATCCTCCTTGAAAATATATTTCTTGAGGTGCCTGTCATGCGAAGATTTTTCAAATTCCTTTTGCACATGTTGATGGAAACCAATGATGAATCTGTCCTCCTCCAGTGCAACTAGCTATGACAGGCACTCTTCCATAATATCTTGATCAACCATGTTAGTTACCACTGTAATGTGTAGACTAGGGACAATATACTCCATCGGCATAACAACTTCATGTCCATACACCAACCTAAAACTGGTTTTTCCTATCAATTTCTTGCATGTAGCTCTGTATGCCCACAGAACCGCAGGTATGGGCACATCCCAATATTTTTTATTAGCATTGCAGACCTTTGTGAGCACAGTCTCCAAAATCTTGTTAACGGCTTCTACCATACCATTTGGTTGTGGATGATATGGTGTACTCTTTTGATAGTGCATCTTAAAATCCATTTTTGAGATTTGAATGGTCTCATTCAAAACATGTGTATACTAGTCGCTCCTCAAAATATTAGGACACCCAAACCTTTTCATGATATTATCAAAAATGAAGTGTGCGACCATTTCTGCGCTTTAATCCTTCACAGGCCCTAGCCTCTTCCCATTTGGTAAAATAATTCTTCGCAGTGATGATATAACGCACACTGGTCTTCTTCCCAGGAGGGTTGATTGGTCCTACAAATTCAATGGCCCATTTATCAAAATCTTGCAACGTCACTTCTGGTTGTTGTGGAATTTCATCTTTGCGTGAGGGTTTCCCTGTTCTATGACGCACATCACTAGCGTGAAAATACTCTTTTGCATCACTGTGAACCATAGGCCACCACAAACCAACCCTCAAAATCTTATGCGCAATTGGTTTACCTGCGTAGTGACCTCCTACAACCCCTGCATGTGTTTCTACTAAGATGCTCTTCATTTCAAACTTCGACACATATCACCTCATTACCTCATCAGCTCCCATCTTATACAACTAGCCAACAATCAAAGTAAAGTTTTTTGTGCGTAAGACCAACTCTTTCTTCTGCTTAACTATATATTTTGTAGGCGCACTTCCAATGGTCAAAAAGTGGATGATATCTACGAAGTGGTCATCAACTACTTTGATGTCAAATAGCTTCACGTATGGTAATCCGTCCTCCAAACTAGTTGGTTCATCTCCAAGTTCAATGTACGACAAATGTTCTAGACCTGTATTCAATCTCCCTGCCTTTACAATCACCTCAAAATGACATTCTTGAGATAATAGGAGCCATCTACAAATATTCCCTCCCAACACAGGCTTGTTGACCATGTACTTCAAAGAAGAATGATTAGTAAACATCTTAAAATAAAATCCTTGAAAATAGTGACGAAACTTCTGCAGCACATGGACCATAGCTAACCCTTATCTCTCCATTGTCGAGTAATTGCGCTCATCACTTGAAACTTTTTTTCTCGCAAATGAAATTGGGTGATCAATATCTCTAGCTCCTGGTTGCATGAGTACAACTGCTAATGTGATACACGAAGCATCCACATGCACATGGAATTCCTTTGTCCAATCTAGAAATACCAATATAGGCGCAGTAGCCATTTTATCCATAAGAATCTCTAAACTCTTCTGGCAGTCTTCATCCCAGCAAAAGTAGGAGTACTCCTTCAACAAATTCTCCATCGGCATAGTAATCAATGCATATCCTTGAATAATTTTTTTGTAATAGCCCGTATACCCCAAAATTGAGCACAATTGGTTCATATTTGCTAGAGCCTCCAGGTTAACAATAATAACAATCTTAGCTGGGTCAACCATAAATCCATGCTGAAAGACAATATGACCCAACTAAATCTTGAAAGGGACACAAAATATGTACTTTTTAGATTTAGCGAGATCTGATGCTTCTGACAAGTGTTCAACATTAAGCGAAGTCTTGAAACATGCTTCTTCAATAAGCCAAATATAGTCAGTCATCAAAATATACTTTTGAGAACTTATGTATATACTCCTTAAAATAATCTACCACCACGCACGAGAATATACCTGGTGCATTCTTCAGACCGAAGGGCATTATAGTGTATTGGAATAATCCCCATTCTGTCACAAAGGTTGTCTTAGTTTTGTCTTTAGGCCCTATTCTTATATGGTGGTATCTATAAAATCCATCAGTGAATGAGTAGGCCTGATTCTCACCCACATTGTCCAATAATTCATCAGAAAATGGAGTTGGAAAAGGGTCATGCACACAGGCATCATTAAAATTGCAGAGATCCACACAAATCCTGATTTATCCTTTGTTATTATTTTCTTGGACCACCATGGGGCTTACCCAATTTGATTATTCTACTGGTTCAATGATCCCTGTAGTAATAATTTTCTCCAGCTACTCCTTGACCTTCAAATTATACTTAGGATTCAACTTGTAAGGGCACTGCTTGACAGACCTGACATCCGGTTTCGAAGTGATTTTCATCACATCAAGATCCTTGATAATCCCTTTTAACTCTGAAAACTTTGTGGGAAATAAGTCGTGATATTCAGTGAGCAGCTCCACCACCTTAGCTACTATATCTTCATCCAAATAATCCCTTTTTTGGAAATATTAGGTTGCTCTTCTATTCCAATGTTGACTTGCCTAATATTCATAGGTCCAGTCACATCTGGAAATTCAACCACATGCCTAGAAAATGCGTGTGCTTGGGAAAATTATGTGTTATAATTCCAACATTAAATTATCAATCCAAGGTCGTAAGGATTAGAGGCACAAGCGTAGGTAATGTAGGATCAGAGCATCTAACCTAAACTAGGGTGAGAAAAAAAAATTACTGTCTAAGTATGGAATCAAAACTGAAGCAAAGAGGCTTATTAAACTAAATTGAAACCTTAATTGCTACTTTATTTAGATCATTACCTAACTAATTCAAATAGTAAAGTAAACAAACAACAAATATTCAAGCCACTCAAAAATTAAAATATCATAACCTAAGACATACTTTATCATAACTTAGGCATTCCGATTCAATACTTAAAAATAACTTGAATTGAAACCTACAACTCAAAACAAATAATTATATTATCTACTCTTGCCCAAAAAAATTCAACTATAACTTATCTAATTCCCCGGATCACACAAATTAATAAGCGTTGAAACTTATCTCTTAATCCTATCTAGTTTGCACCTTCAATTAGAAAAATCTTGAAAACCAAAAGGAAAATTCAATTAACTTTCCTATTAGAGAGCCTTCTATAAAACAAAAGAGAGATATACTTTCATCTATTCCAATGATTATCAAACCATAATTCAAATAAATCTCATGCAAGTAATTGAAATGACTATACTATGAATAGTTATTAAACTATCAATTAACCGATCCTTAAATCTGAAATATATAATTCAAACTAAAGACATCACTCACAAAACAAAGTTGGAAACACTACCTTCAAATTTGTAAATGGAATGCATAATCTCACACCAACTATACTTAATGAAAGAACCTTAAATTTGATTCTATACTTAACACAGAAAATTCATAGTAATGCACACGATGTTGTAATCTCCCTCTCTTATTATATTGGATCTGCAATAAAAACACATTCAAAACTAAATATCTTTGATCAGTTGAGAAATGAATTCTATGATGTGTGATTTAGATTTACAAAATAGAGTTCTGAGGACAGAAACGAATTTGGATTTTACACAACAATTCTTTCAATAAAATTCACACTTTAAATTAATCAGTCCTATGATCTAAATGAGCTATAGAACTTGTCTCGAGGTGGTGGTGGGCCCTTGCCACTCCTGGAGAAAGTTTAAAAATAACGCAATTCCTAAAAACAAATCAAAACCATCACACTTACTGTGAATTCATGGTGAAACCAAATTGTATTAAGATTCAAATCACAAGTTCACTTACATGCATTCCTTCAATTTTGTTTAAGGAAAAACTTAATCACATCAATCCTTTGTCTCTTGTTCACGCATTCTCTTCCCCCTCTCCAAGAGATGACAATATATGCCATGGCTAAGCCATTTATATGATTTACAAGGTGAATCATTCATTTTCGTTAATTCTGGAAAATTGCTTATATTTAACAAATTGGCCTAAAAGATATTGGCGTATCTCCCTAACCATGGAGAATTTTGGAAAACCATTTGGAGGGAACATAAATTGTTATATATTCAACACAAAATATATTTTATTTGTTTCATTCAATTCCATCTGCTCGAAAAACATGCCCAAAGTTGGTTGTTTGAATCTTTTTGCAAGATTCTATAATTCTGGAAAAATAATGTTTTTTTATGAAACTGCCTTAAAGATTGCGATGTAACTTTTTAACCAAAGAGAATATTGAGATTTTTTTTTTTGATATAGACAATTTTTTATAATGGTAAAAAAACCCATTTATCTAAATTTTCCAGATTCACCTCTAGTTGCACGCAAATCGAGGTCAAACATGCCAGTTTGAAAACTGTGCGGATTTTGAGCAGAGTTGTTGATTTTATTCTAGAGACCCACATGTGGGGCCTGGGTGAAATCCAACTCATGGGAAGGTGTTAGAACATAATTTTTTACAATAACCTTCCTCAATTTTCCCCGAAAGCATGCCGAGATGTTGAAGCTCCAGATTCGATATTTCCATACTATACTTGCAGCAACTAGTTTAATTGACCTGTGAAAGATTTTAGGAATGAAACCCTATGAAAAATGATATTAAAAAAAAACCGCCATATGTAAACATTGTAAAACTATCTTTAAGGCATTAAAAACATAATAAAACTATGATATTTAACCATGAGATGAAAAGGATTATTTTAGGCACGAGTTACGAGAAATGGATATGAATATGGTAGAAAGTGTAGGAATATGCTTTATAAACAGTAATGTTATATGGTGAAAATGATGGAATTTATGAGTCCCAACACCCCTCCATTCCTATGATTTTTCATGTCCTCATGCAAATAAATACCTTGCTCATTTATAGATTCTATGACATCATAACTTTGGGCAGGGTTGGCTCTTGTGGAGCAACACTACGTGAAGATTTGGAAGTGTTGGTTCTTGTGGAGCAACAATATTCATATTTGACTTCCATAGAGTGTAGAGTGATCTAATTGAGGGAACACACTAAGTGGATAAGGAAGAGATGAGGGATGTCGTGATCATGAAGTGATAATGGGAATGGCAGACAAAAAATGCTTTCATACTCTAAGGCCAAGGTTTATATGTGGTTCTTCTTGTTTTGGGAAGAAATGAATTCATCTTTTGATGTTGAATTCATCACGACATATAAAATTTCATCATGTGATAATACTGTAGACTTGTGATACAAATAGTACAATTCCACTGTGGTGAACACTCTGCATGAATAGAGTTCACTCCTTGAAATGCCAACAAAAGAATGAAAATAACATTCCCACATGTTAGGAATGCTTATTATGTAGGAAGAGAAGGCATTATGGTTCCTACTTTGTATTAGTGGACCACTATTATCTACTTTTCATTCATGTGGCTTTGTTATAGCACTTATGAATTTTATTATGAAAAATGGATTGCAGATGGAGGTGGATGATAGTGGTGATGGAAGATAGAATAAATGTAGTGGAAAGTGGATAACCATCATGTTTCCTTTAATTCTCAATGAAATAAATTATATTAAACCAATTTACCTCAATTTTACCTTTACTTTGATGTGTTGGCGCTGCTAGATGTCGTGAAAGATGAAGTGGAGGATGAACTAGAACTGATGTGTACTGATATGGATTCGAGAGGAAGTGCTAGAGCTGCAATGTGTGTTGATTCAAATGAAGGTCCCCATATCCTCAATTCCTAGGGAATTTCATGTCCCTATGCAACCAGGAGAAATGACTGAACATGCTATGATAGGGCCTTCTTTATTGAAACAAATAGAATGCTGCAAATGAGAAATGGAAATGTTGATAAAAAGAAACAAACTATTGCAAAATTGTCGAAATCTCAAAACACATAGTATTCAACCATTGTACATAATGTGAAATCTTGAATATGTCAATAAATGGTGACTATTTCGAACATAAGCACGAATCATTGGATTACTCACCATTAAGGATGTCGTTAACCAATGGGAGATATCCCACCTTTGATTTCAATGGGAATCAAGGCACTAGGTACATTCTACTAGTCATGAATGGATTTGTCGAAGTCAAATGGACTGCAAAATTCATCCACTAATAAATATTGATGTATTTCCTTAGTAAATGAAAAATATACCTGCCATTAAGGCATGCAGGCTCCTAGGTACCTTATCTAACCCTAATTTGGGTCCCAGATAATGTGTTGATGTTGATGGGACAAGGATAGTTGGTAGGTGGGCTGTAAGGAATCCCACATCAACCAACTCGAGTACAAACATAATGACTTGAAAGATACATGATTTGAAGAACTCATACAAATTTACAAACTTTATTGGGAACCTTGCCCTCCAGTTACTTGGTTTTCAAGAAAAGTCCCCATCGAGTTGCACTAGACAAGCTGGTTTTCACAAAAGGACTTATTTTTTTATTTTTTATTTTCATTTATTTACTTATTACAATACTAACTTTCCTACTATACTAGAAAAAATATGTCCTCCTTCAAGTGAAAGAGAACTTCCAATGAATCCATGTGCGAATCAGGCACAAAGATATATTCATGCTTGGATTTAACATATAAATTTTAGAATGTACATGAGCATGAAAAATAAGCAGCTTTGAGAGATGTGATGCAAAGAGTATTTGAATATGAGAGTGGTACTTTGAATGGATTGTAACCTGGAACCAATTATCGATGTAATCCTAATGGTATTGGCCCATTTCTTCATTTGAACCACTCTGAAATTCCTCCTCTGTCATGCCAGACAAACTTGGGTAATTGGTCTCTTGAATGCATACAAGGCTTGCTGCTGGGCATGGTGAAAGTTCTAGGATCTCAGGTTCAGCTCGATGATACCCATCAGATTTGGTATATAATTCATTGATCTCCTTAGTATATAGGAAATATTAATCAAGGGAAGTATCCAAATCCTTTTGTGGTTGTGGAGAGATAGATAATTTCACGAATGTAGTAAGGATGAACTCTTCCTGAGAGGTAGATACCCTAGCTACTGCTAGTATTTGAGAAAGTGATTTAAGGGACATTCTTCAAGATCTCAATTATTCTTGAATTTATCCTTCTGGTTGATGATCATTGTCTCAAAACATGGATTAGTACAAAGGGGTTCTTACAACACCCCAAAAATGTTGTATCTTTAAATAGCTTTGAAATTTTAAACTAAACGAATAAAAGCTACTAATCGCAATGAAACTTAATAAAATTCCTTACTTGGACAACTAAACTTCGGAGAGACCCCAAACCAAAGTGGGTGCATTGCTCTTCACTCATGTATACCATATTATTTTCCCTCTAATTGCCCTGCAACTAAGATCACACAAAAAAAATTATGAAAGAAACTAGGCTCTAATCCCTTTAGCACCTTCCCGACAATTGCGCCAAAAATGTTCGGGAAATTATATAATTCCATCATTAAATTATCAATCCGGGGTCATAAGACTTAGAGGCACAAGTTCAGGTAACGTAGGATCATAGCATCTAACCTAAACTAGGGTGAGAAAATCAAACTACTGTCTAAGTACAGAATCAAAACTAAAGCAAAAAGGCTTATCAAACTAAATCTAAACCTTAATCAGTACTCTATTTAGATCATAACCTCACTAATTCAAATAGTAAAGCAAACAAACAACTAATCTTCAAGCCACTCAAAAAATAAAATATCATACCCTAAGACATACTTTATCATAACTTAGGCATTCTGAATCAATATTTAAAAATAACTTGAATTGAAATCTACAACTCAAAAAAAATAATTCTCTTATCTACTCTTGCTCAAAAAAAATAACTACAACTAATCTCATTCTCAGGATCACAGAATTCAATAAGCATTGAAACTTATCTCTTAATCCTATCTAGTTTAAACTTTCAATTCTACAAAGCTTGAAAACCAAAAGGAAACTTCATTTAATTCTTCTATGAGAGAGCCTTTTGTAAAAAAAAGGAGAGATATTTTATGATATATTCCAATGATGATCAAACCATAATTCAAATAAATCTCACGCAAGGAATTGAAATGACTATGCTATGAATAGTTCTTAAACTATCGATTAATCCATCCTTAAATCTGCAATATATAATTCAAACTAAAGACATCACTCACAAAAAAATTCTGGAAACACTAATTTCAAACTTGTAAATGAAATGCATAATCTCACACCAACTATTCTTAATGCAAGAACCTTAAATCTAATTTTGTACTTAGCACAAAAAATTCGTTGTAATGTGCATGGTGTTGTAAAGCTTCTCTTATTGTATTGGATCTGCAATAAAAACAGATTCAAAACTAAATATCTTTGAGCATTTGAGAAATAAATTCTATGATATTTGACTCAGATTTACAAAACAGAGTTATTAGTACAGAAACGAATTTGGATGTTACACAACAATTCTTTCAATACATTTCACACTTTAAATATCAGTCCTATGATCTAAATGAGCTATAGAACTTGTCTACAGTGGTGGTGGGCCCTTGCCGCTCCTAGAGAAAGTTTTAAACTAAATCAATGCCTAAAAATGAATCAAAACCATAACACTTACAATGAATTCATGGTGAAACCAAATTGTATTAAGATTCAAATCAGAAGTTCACTTACATACATTCCTTCAATTTTTCTTAAGGTAAAACTTAATCACATCAATCATTTGTCTCCTATTCACACCTTGTCTTCGCCCTCTCCAAGAGCTGACAATACAGGCCATGTCTAAGACATTTATATGATTTACAAGGTGAATCAATCGTTTTCCTTAATTATGGAAAATTGCATATTTTTAACAAATTGGCCTCAAACATATTGGCATATCTCCCTAATCATGGCGAATTTTAGGAAACCGTTTGGAGGGAACCTAAGTTGTTATATTTGCAACAAAAAATTCTCTTGTATTTGTGGCATTCAGTTCCATATCCTTGGAAAGCATGCTCGAAGTTGGTTGTTTGACTCGTTTTGCAAGATTCTAGAATTATGGAAAAACAATGTTTTTCTATGAAACTGCCTTAAAGAACCGCGTGTAACTTTTGAACCAAAGTGAATCCTGAGAAAAAGTTTTGGTTATATATATATTCTGTTATATTTGTAAAAAATCCATTTTCTCCGATTTTCTAGATTCACCTCCGGCTGCACACAAATCGAGGTCAAACTTGGCAGTTTGAAAACTATGCGGATTTTGAGTCGAGTTGTTGATTTTCTTCTAAAGACCCATATGTGCAACCTGGGTGCAATAAAACTCATGGGAAGGTGTTAGAACATCATTTTGGACAATAAACATCCTCATTTTTCCCCAGAAGCATGTCAAGATGTGGAAGCTCCAAATTGGATATTTTCGTACTCTGAATCCCAATTGCATCATGTGGGTGCATTCTTTCCAATCCACAAATTTGTCCTTGTGCATTTCCCACCAGTGCGCTGGGGTTGAGAAGAAAAATAGGTCAAGCACATGGAGTTTTTGTGTCTCTAGAACAACCTTTTCAAATTCTTATAAAAAATAATTGACACTGCCTACACCATCATAATAAGGTAATTCCTGAAACTCAGAAGATATGCATCGTAGAGATTTGGTGACTTAGTGGCAGTGCAATGTAAATATTTCATGCAAAACATTGTGCCAATTATCCAATTCCTCATCTGATTCTGAGTGGAATGAATTATCCCTATCCCATCTAAGCCTACCATCTACTATAGGATTGATCCAATCTTCAACTTTCACAGTTAGCTAGTAGATATGATCAACATCCTCTTCTGCGCGCACTAGTTCTGTGTATCTTTATCTGTAGGGTCTAGAGGGACCACGACCATGGTTCCATTTTTTTCATACACCATACTTCTGTGCTTGAGGTTGATGATAACATCCATGTCAATAGCCCAATCTAGACCCAACATTGTAGGGTACGGATCTAAATCATCAACAATTTGAATAATGTCAAAGTCAGTTAGTGCCTTAACTACGTCGATATCAACTATGACCCCAAAAAGTCTACCCATTGGGATAATATTATGCTGATTTTCCATGCACATCTGTAGTGCATACCATTCTAGCTTAGGCTCTCCCATTTTTTTGCAAGTCTGCTTCAGTAGTACATTTGCATCAGAGCCCAGATCCAAAATGACCTGGTCCATTTCAAACTCACCTATCTGAGATGTCAGGCGCATCTCTCGGCTAGTTCTTCTCTTTTTCTTGTAAATATTATTGACAACCTTTTGGTCCATCTGAGGCTTCTCTTTCTCAGCGTAGCTGTTAATCAAAGCTTGAGTATTCTCAACTGCCTTCTTATTGTGTAGAATATTGATATAGTCCTATAAAAATGATTTCATCTTTGCATGCTCGGCCCCTTTGACGATATCCATGGCAAGCTTGCTTGGAACTTTAGATGTGGTAGGATCTGCAAAGTCCTTCTTTTCCATGACAAAGGTTTCCTTCTTCCTTTGTAGATTAAACCCTTCCTTTTTCTCAGGAGCTCTCTAGACCCAAACATCGATGACAATCCTCTTACCTTATGCTTTATCTTTTCCAGTTGCTACACTACTCC
Organism: Pinus albicaulis; assembly: GCA_034641835.2. Lineage (NCBI taxonomy): Eukaryota > Viridiplantae > Streptophyta > Pinopsida > Pinales > Pinaceae > Pinus > Pinus albicaulis. Next base: position 307,691,911 of record CM076584.1, read on the forward strand.
TGGTCACAATACTTATGCTTGGGTATTCAATGTGTGGTTCCACTCATCATTTGAACATTCTACATAGGTGTTTGTGGTTTATTTTCTTGAATTTTTGCAAACAATACAGGGAAATCTTCAAGAACATGATCAAACTATCTACAATACCTACAAGTTTGTTGTGTTGTGTTCGGGTAGTTGCGCACATAATGACTAGCTTCTCCAAAGTTATAACAAATGTGTTCTCCCCTTCCACGACTAGATCATCCTTCCCTTCCTCATCCTCTGCCTAGAAATCCATCTGGCCTAGAAGGTGATGCAGGTGAATCTGGTCCTCTACCTTCGACCTGCAAGCTATAAAAAGTAGCCTACTCAATCATCAGATCAAAGTTGAGACAATTCTTCTCATCGTGTCCCATAGATCAAAAAAATGTAAAGTAAGGTTTCTATAACATTGGAACATATTACCAATCCTGGGAAGAAGTTTGTCATGTGCAGTCCATTTGTTTGACAAAACACGCACAATAGTTTGGGAACTTCACTAGGCCTTGCACCATTCTTAATTAGACTTACTCCTTCAATTTCCAGATAGTTATTATATATGGGACAATGATCCATATGATTCCCTTCATATTTACAGTGTGTGCAACATACTCCTTCACACACATCCTTTTCTTTCTCTTTTCGCGTAGTTTGTATCTCTAAGTGTAATGCAGCTAACTGAATTTGGATTTGCTGAGCCCCAACATGTGCAGCTGGTACAGGCGATGCTTCTAACTTCATGGCGATATCCACAACTTTAGCCTATGTCGCAATATTTTATTGGTTTAAGGATAAGCGTAGATGTGAAAGAAACATAGCAATGAACCATTCTTTGTGATGTGTGTCATCGATAGTAAACCCTCCATCGTTGATGGTGTGCTTCAACCGTTGATCTACCTCCCATACATATTCATTCACTTCTTGGTGGATCTCCTTTAATTCACTCATGCATTTAGAATATGATTATGGTTTTTGAACATATCCTTCAATGTGGGTTTAAGCTCATCAATCATTGCATTAGAGTTTGTTTCCATATACCTCATGTACCAATCCAAAGCGTGTTATTGAAATGCAGTAGCCAGTTGGGATTTCTTAACATTATCATTATTGATCTGCTACGTTGTCCACACAACATCTGTGATGAACCAGAATTGGTCAACATCTTCATTTCCAACACCCTTGAAATTTTGCAGCTTTATGGATGTATCCATATCAACTTTTGGTGGTGGAGGTAGAGGTGGAGTGGATGAATCTTTTAGTGTGAGATAAATTTGGGCGTGGAGTGGATGGGATCCGAACTATGGCCAACGCCCCAAACATACTTTGATCTTTCAATTCCTCTTCTTATGAGTGCAGAGATTCACCAAAGTTACTTGTTTCAAACTCCTTGTCATTGTTAGATTAACCTTTGAGAGGGATATAAACAAAGCCTTCTTCTAGGTCTACCCTGTAAGTTTTTCTGTTGCGCGTAGTCAGATGTATTTGGGACATTCACTCAATGTGGTGGTAGAGAGTACCCTTTTCACATAAAAGAATTTTAAAAACACAGTTTCAATGAGCACAAAAACTTACCTCTATGACTCTTGAAAAATATTCCTTTAGCTTTAGAATATGACACAAAAGTATCAATAGAAAAATCAGTCACAAACCCACTCAGAACACTATCAATCTAGTAATCTACTACGCGGGTAATTTTATTTCTAAATTTCTCCAACTGCTACACTAGCTCAGGAGTCCACCTTGTGATCGCGTCATCCTTTCCACAGGTATAAAACTCAGTAAGTCGATACAACCACTCTTCTAACTCAATTGCAAAGGAAGAAAATAAAATTTCGTTGACCTTTGTATAGATATATCTTTGCTCCCAATCCTCAGCAAACAAGTTAGGGTTTTTATTTTCTTGGATTTCAAATTCACACACCTTCTTATCAAGCCAATCTTGCATTTCATTATTCGTCAGATGCCACAACATCAAGTATCCCTCAAACAGATCCCAGTCCTGGCAACATAACAATTTTTTGGCTTGAGGGGTCCTAATCCAAGTTCACAGTGTTCTATGCAACCACAAAAACCATCCAACTACTGGTCCGTTCAGTAGTGATCTTCTTGCATAAAGGAAAGTCTCACCCGAAGTAGTATTGGGGGTGTTGGAACCAGGTTTCCGCACCTTGAGGGAGTGTTTGATGTATTCTTTAACCTTACTTATCAGATCTAAGGCTCATCGGCTTGAGTAAAGCTTCACACAAACCAGATCTAAACGAAGATGACACCCTTAACAGATATCTGCAAATAGATTATTATAGTTAGGAATTTGGCTTCTGTGATCCATATTATTATACTTCATTCAGATCTAACTTATTAGATCCAAAAGAATAATTTCGCAAACACATAGATATTTTTCCAGTAAAATCCTTAACACAGATGTAATCCTCATTTCAATGCAGATATCTTTTCACAGATAATTAACTTAGATAAATGTGCATTCAATAAAAATAGATCTACAACTTGCAGTAATCAACAAACAATTAACATTGTCATGCATAAACACATATATTGCAAACTATTTCACCAAAAATTATTCTTTATTAATAAGTATTCGATCCAATACAATTCATTATGTTTGCACATACAACAACATATACCTTGCACATAGCTCAGGACTAGGTCTCCGTGCACACAACCAACAGGACCCTTTCTACCCAGACCGAGCAAAAACTAGCCCAAAACTTCAATCAAAACATCAACATACATCAAGATCAACAAATATAAGATATTATTAGCCTTACTTGACTCAACCCTTACATATTTATATGACTTTAGACGCGCACATACCATGGTCTCAAACCATAGTTTGAGACTCATGGTTTCCTTCTTTACCCATTAAAATTATAAAGGAGCTTTGACCTGATCCAAAACCACTTGAATTCTATGCGCAATGCGTTTCAACAAAATTTAACCAAAATTATACCAAAAACTTGACCTTAGGGGACTCCATCCCAACACATCCATTGGAACTCCAGATGTTAGAGCCACCTTGTAGATGCCATTAAAATAACATAAAAGGAAAATTTTGACCATAGACAGGGAAAAACTGAGATGTTATAATATGGACAATAGTTTTGGTTGAGTGTGTTTGAGTGTATTTGGGGTTTTTTAATGTGTTAAATTCATTCATGCATTCTAAAGTGCATTTTAAACAATAAAGTGTGTTGTGCCAAGAAAGCCATTTTTTCTAGTTAGATTGCTCCATTAATAATATGATTAAGGATAATTTTTAATATTTTTCTAGTTAGATTGCTCCATTAATAAAATGATCGAGGATAATTTTTAATATTTATATAATTTATATTCAAGAATTATTTTATAATGATAAATGGAAAAACTATTTTTGAGTTTATAATTAACTTGTTATTATATCAATGATATATAATTTTTTGTATGATTAAATATTTGTTGATATATGTAAGTTATGATAATTGCATTTCTTTAATATTTGAGTGGGATAAACTGATTTTCATAAAGAAGCATCCTACTATCATATGAATTCAATATTTAATGATAAATGTAATATTCCTCTTGTTCATTAATTTATAAACTAGGTAAACTATAAATATTTATAAGTTGAAACTATTGCACATTTTTATTTTTCAGGTTTCCTTTAGATATACCTAAATTAGATATTGGGAATACCCATTTTTGTAGTTGGTTCTTATTTGTACAATATTTTTTATTTTTAATGGAGAATATGATAGTGTAATATGGATTAATTACTAAGGCGTATCATATTAGTAGAAGCAATTCTTCGCATAGAAGAGAGGCATGACACCAAATAAGGATACAAATAAACTCATAGTCACAATATAAACCAAATGATATTGATAAGAAATAGGCATACACAACTTATGATTATTTTAAGTGGGGTGATGAAACCATTTGATACTTGCCTTATAATATGTTGGATGAAATAGAATTATGTGGACATGCATTGATGAGTAGAGGGTAAGAGTAAAAGGTATCTTAAAATGTTTCCTTATGCCTGATAACATATGACATGGCACTTGAATATGGAAATTGAATGGGGCCATTGGGTATGAAATAATATCCAATCACATTGTATGCTAAATAGGTCAAAGTAACCTAAGGAAGTAAATGAGACACTCGTTATTCATGTAACATGTGGAGAAACTATAATTTGATCAAATTGAGAGAATAATATTATAGCACTCTGAAAGTACATGTCAAAGGAAGTAAAAATTGGAAGGAATATAATTTAAGGTAGTATGCAACTAACATGGAAGGACAAAAAACCTATTAATAGAAGAGAATATGGAAACAAAAGCATAAAAGAAAAGGGTTTAATAAAGGAAGAATATTTTTCTAAGTTGATTCCCAATGTCAGTTGCGAAAATTGATAAAGTGATCTAAGGAGGAACATATAGATTTCTAATGATGACAATGAATGGTAGTCGTGTAACAAAATTGGAAGGAGGATATGAATAGAAAGAGTTATAGGACACTTGAAGTAAATAAGGACAATGCTTATTAGAAATTAAATGTTATCAATCAACCAATTAATATGGGATAATGATGAAGGCCATTTTAAGAAATTATAGGAATAATGAAAACATTAGATTATAGTGGAAATAAACCCATGAATTTCTGTATGCGGGGAGTAAAGAAGAGAAAAATATAAACTGTGAAAATGTTCAAAGGTTTAAATGGTCAAGATAACAATTGAAGTATAAGAAGGAATGTTGCTAGAAATTTTATAAGGAGACCTTGAGATGGATTGTGTACATATTGAAAAAGAAGTGAAAATAGACTAATAGAGGTTGTACTTGATTGATTTTCACTCATTGTCTCATGAGTGGGTTGAATATATACTAAAAATTCACATATAAAAACTTATCAAGAGGTTGTTGCAAGAGAACACCACACATTTAAAACTTTTACAAGAAAATAATGGTAGTAGTGTTTCCAAGTGTTTCAAATTATAAAATAAAGATAGTATTTAACAAGTGAAAATTGAAGTAGAAGAATCATTTATCTAACTTGAAGAAGGGATAATCTATGATAAAATATAAAAAGTGCTCTTAAGATAGGAATTTGAGGAGATAAGAAAATATTTTAAATATGAACAACAATAATTAACAAGTGATGGATAAATCACTAGGGATCATTCGATCCTCATGCAAGTATTTTAATCATGGAAACAAACTCAAATAATGATGACCTTATGTTTGTGTTCCATTGAGAATAATGGTACTAGAATGGATAAGAAAAATATGTATATTGATCATGGACTTTTAATTCTAATATTGATGATGTAAGGAATTCTCGTACTACCAGTTATACCTTAACGATGAATTTCATTAAATCTCCTCGGGGAAGGAAGAACACGTAACTAGATATTAAGGCTCAAAATGATGAGGCTCATTTGAAGTTTAATGATGTACTTAAATGAATATACCTATAATGTAAATTGTCTACTTCATAGTGAAAGAACAAGAAATTATTATTGAAAAATAATTGGTATCTTGATGAAAACATGACACTAATAGTATTGATGAGATAGTTTAGATCCTAGATGGATGTTGAATACTATTATTTCATCGTTGGAATTCATTTTTTATACAAGAAAATGAGATTTATTTTCTTGATGAATCATGATAATAATTATATAAGTATTATTTCTATACATTTTATATGTATTGGGATGATTCTCATATTTATGATGTGATGATATGATATTATATTAACAAGTGGTTTTAAATATTATATGATTTCATGACATATTTTTGACACATATATGTTTATGTTATAACTTATGATGCTATTTAATTATGTGAAACATGTGGTTATTGCATGCATATTTGATGACATGCATGGTCTTGAAATTTTTACTATTCATAATGTTGTGGTAACAATGATGTTATGTTCTCATGATGACATGCAAGTGTTGGCATTTGAATTATTTTTTATGATGTTATGATTATAACTAATGCTTTGGCTACATTTTGAGATGTGGTTATTGACAGGAAACCCGCAAATGGACTGAGAGGGCCGATTTATTTGATGAGGTCATGTGATCCCATACCTACAAGGGAGAATATGTAACACCATATGAGCTTGGGGTAGACTCAATCAACACTACATATGCCAATGGTTCCTTTGTCTTGTATAGCTCTTGATGGATAACTCTTGAATGGCTATGGGACCAACTTGAGGATTTTGATTGCCTGATATTGGATTGGGATGCTAAAGTCCTGAGGGGGCATGAGGACTTCGATGCCTTGGGTTGTGCACCTCAGTGAGTGTGGAGGAAGTGGGCCAGCCTTACGAGATGCCCAAAGTCATTGAGTATCAAAAGCATATTCCTGCCTTGGGGATATGGTATAAACTAATGAGGTTTTGTGCCTAGTTTTGAAAGTTGGGAAAAATGCCCAAGATTCCTCGAGATTTCCCTGGTGTTGTGTAACTTTCAATGCCTACTCGTATACTATTTCAGTAGAGGGTGTAGGGAAAATGTGAAGTATTAAATAAATAAATAAAATACTAAAAATATAATTGATTAAAATTAAGTTCAGGATGAAGTTCCTTAAAGAGGGGGACTATGTAATGCCCCATAATAAAAATAATAACAATAATAATAATAAATAAAACAATAAATAATAAACAAAATATAAGAATATCAAATAAACAATAAATAAAGAGTACAAGATAAAAATAGTAAAAATAATAATAAATAATAAACTAAAGTTCTAAATAAATATATATAAAAATAAACTATAAAACAATAAGAATGAGTAAGGTAACAAAATTAAAAAGGAATAAAATAAGCAAAAGTTAAATTAAGAAAGAAAAAAAGGTTGAATTAATTAAAACTTAAAAAAAAGAAATAAAAATTGGCATGTTGGCACATGCATTATGTGCATGTGGATCCCTTTCCAATTTTTTTCTATTTTTTGGATCGTTTTTTCAATTTAATGGACAAAAAGGGAGATGAGAGCATTATTCGTTCATTATTTTGGAAAAATAGTGTTGAGGGATTAAGGATTCCCTAGAAGTAGTAGTTGATTGAGGGCTTATAGATGGCCAATTGTAGAAAGATTATATGCAATTGAGCCTATGGTTGGGTGGAGAGTGGTCTCAAAATTTTTGTTGTAATTAGCAAGATCTGAGTAGCATTACAACTCCATAATCACAAGGTATATCATCACTATAGGTAAGAATTTTTTCTTGTCTTTTTTGAAAATTCTATTCCATTTAGTTGAACAATTGTGTGTTGATTATTAATCACATAAATTGATGAAATTAGTTGTATATTTTATTTTTGGGTTGTTATAGAGGACCTATGCCTTTCGAGGGATTATTGAAAATCCTCTCTACAATAATATGTTCCCTCTTTCCAAAGGGAGTATGATCCAAAAATAGAATAATAAAATAAATATTAAGCTTATAGTGGAGAAGCCTTATTCTTTAGAATGATAAGCTTGATGATGAAAATGGTTCATTGTGAGATGAGGAGAAAAACTCTCTATTTATAATAAAATGCTAGCTATATTTGATGAGGTCAAATGTAATAAAATATTTGTTGGAACAAAGCAATATCTATCTAATTTGGTATTTCATTATTATTTGTGAGGAGAAAAATATAAAAAATAATGATAAATGACCTTTATTTAGGTAACTAACTCAAAAATATTGATTCATTGAGTTAGTTAATGAAAAAAATACATAAATAAATGATTTATTAGATTATTTCCATTTGACTAAGGAAAATAGTTAGAAAAAAATAATAAATAAATGATTTATAGTTGAGAAGGTAAAATAAGTTGGAAATATTTAGGAATATTGATTTATTAAATTATTTCCATGAGAATGTTTGAGAGATTAAGAAATGGTTAATAAATAAATGATTTATTAAACTATTTCTATTGAAACAAAAAATGTGAGTGAAAATATATTAAATTATTTTCACCTATAGCAACAGAAAAAAAAAAATGTATTTTCCCGGATGCGGGTGACCTCTAAGGACATCCATACGTCAGGTGCATGGGGCGGCACGTGGCCCAGACACATGGCCACCTATGGTCTCCAGATGCAGGCATTTAATCACCCTTATTGCATTCACCAGCGCTCATTTACTTTTCTTGCCAGTCGATGCACTCACTTTCTCCTCAAAATGCGTTCACCTGGCCATCTCCCTCCATCGCCTCTATCGTCGAGCTGCAATTGTCCCCGTGGAGTCTCGAAGTCGAGCTTTCGAATGCCTACAGGGAGGCGGTACAATCTCCTTTGCTGCATTGAATTTGTTCCTCGTGTGAATTTCTCCCACAACTTCCACTGTAATCTGAATGTTGTCTCTGCGCCTTGCAGGCCTTCGGCTCCTTGGCTCTCTGCTCCTCTGTCCTCACATTCTGCCGCTCCTCTTCCTTTGTGGTATCCAACCCACCATTTTACTCCCCCTAGCTCCACCATGCCCCACCGCCGCCACCATATTCATTGCCGCATAGGTAGCAGCCGCAGCAGAGCTTCCAGACCTCCTATCTCCACTTATTCTAACACCTCCTCCCCTTCGCTAGATAGTTCCTTTGGGAATTACCTTGCCACCCACAGTAGTCGTGGCTGAGACTAGGCTTCAAGAAGGTCTTGCTCCCCACCTCTGACTTCTCCCACCACCAATCTCCCCTGACACTGCCCTGCTTGGAGACGATGGCCTCTCCATTGCCCGCCCATTCCGCTCAGCTCCATTACACCTGCACAATGGATAGACCTCGCATTACGGCCACAATCACCATTAGCTTCAAAGAGGAAGCTCTCAGTACTAAAATCCCTCGTCCCAGAAAATTTCCCAAGAATTCCATCTCAAACTTTGCGACTCAACAACTCACTGGTAAAGGGGCGGTTCAGGGTGTTCCAGCCTCTAGCAGTAGAAGAAAGCGCTCCAATAGTAGCAGTGAGGATTGGTCGGGCAACGATGGAGGTCCTGGCAGTGCACGTACCACCAATGTCCCTGAGAACGTAGAGGATGACACCTGTGACAAGCATGCAGATGACACTGAGGAGTATCAGTGTCTCATCGTGGAAGAGACACCTCCCCTAGGAAATGCCACATAAGCAATCAGGTTTTTTCTGGTTTTTTGTTTTGGGCTCCAAGTCTTTGGGACCCTTATTTTCTGCTCTTTTTGACATTTTTAAACACTCATCTATTCTCCATGTTCGAAGCTGGTTTCCCACTAAGGGTAGCTGTAAAACAACTAATTTGGTTGGTTTCCCCTTCGGGGGCAGTCACAGTTTTGAATTTTTGTATAACCATGCCTCTGGAGTAGGCTAGAACTACAGAGGCCCAAGCCTCCATGTATCATATGTTTCATAATAGAATTTAGTCTTATTTAGAAAAAAAAAAGCATAAAAACAATGATTTATGGGTTATTCTCATGTAAATAAGTTAATTGTTAGAAATAATTTAGGAAATTTGGGCCCTTATATTATTTCCTTAAGTGAAAGTGGGCTTTAATGTGTAAACCCATACTAACATGAAATATTTGATCCACCTAATTATTTTGGTTAAATGATCATTTTTATGTGATACCACTAGCTAACTCCCCAGAGAAGGGGCCATATCTCACTTGTTTAACATTTTCTAAATTAATATAACCATCATCCTTTAACCACTAAGAATTTAATTTAAAGGGACCATATGTTTTTTTTATTCTTCCTTCTCTATTTGAAGAAGGATTGGAGGTTATCAAGTTTCCTTTCCATTCCACCAAAGACATTGTAACTCTTTTACGATAATTCAAATGCTAAATTAGATATTAAAAATCCATTGATCATTCATGCAATTTTATGATCACCTAATATTTGTATTCTTTAGGTTAGAGAGAACTTGATAGGATCCACATCTACCAAAATAGCTTCATTAAATATTTGTAAGAAATAATCTTCCAATGTGTCCTCCCTTAGAAAGTTCCCTCAAATTTTAGCTCTTTTATTGTTAGAGTAAGGTTTCCTCTTATAATTAACCTGTCCTCTTTGTAAATTCTTGGTCTAAACAAATTATCCTATAATGACATCCTATCCTCTTATCTTCCCTAAATTTTGGTAGCTTTCGCGGCACGGTTAGCCCTCTATTTACTACAATTGCAGTTATGTGGTACTCTAGAGAAAATTAAAATTTATTTTATATCCCTCTATAGCATGCATAAGATACTCTATTTGGCCATTTATGCTACCTATAAGTTCACTTTTCCTTATAAATTGTCTAAGAGACTGAACTTGACCTCTAAAAATAATACAATACATGATTCATGTGCAAATATAAAACCAAAAATGGAAATAACAAAGCATATTTGAAATATGTCAATTTCCTATTAAACTCAGTCCATTAGAAAACATAAAACATTTCATAAATAAACCAATATAATTCCTTGTTTTCAAATAGATCCATGTCCACAAAAAAAGTTGGTTATTTTCCATCTAGCCATAGGAATCAACTATGGATTCCACCCTAATATAGGTGGATATCTATGGCCACCCACATATTCCGCCAACTCAATGATTATCTATCTTCTTAGAAAATATTTAAAGGTTTTTTGGGTCCCAAACTTCTAAGGCCATTTTCATGCCCTAAATGATGTTTCCTAGAAATTATTGGGGCCAAGAGTTTTTAATGCATCCCCTAGTCCCAATTTAAAATTGTATTCCTCGGATAGTTCTTTCCAATGAATTATTGTGTGCCCTAAACATAAATTTTATGCATAAGTTGTGCCCACAAGAAGTTTATGTACCAACTAACAACCTCAGGGCCCACAAACCTTTTGGAATTTTATCTTCTAGGGTTGGGGTTTTTTACTTCTAGTATTACTTATTTATGTTAAAAGGAAACTATTTTTTTCTCCTCTAATAACTTTTTTAAATGTGTGCAGCTGCAATCTCTCTCCCTTCAGTGAATACTACCACCATTATAGCTAGATTTTGTTCTATAGTGTCATGTTATTTAATTTATTAATAGAATATGGGTTTTCACCACATTACTATGTTTTCGATTATATTTCTCTACATTTGTTTCATCTCCTTTATTACCTTTTATTTCATTCCTTTACAACATGGATAAGTGGTATTAGAGTAATCTACTACCCATTGCTTTTCAGTGCATGTCCATGATGAGGTTAGGGTACAGAGAGTTGGGTATTGAGATATTTTCATTTGGGAACAATCGTTCTCACCAACCCAAGTAGCCTCCCATGGTGGAACACAATACAAATGACATAGTGGGATATAGTATGAATTTTTTCATTGATGAAGCACTCATGTCATAGAGGAATGAGATGATGGATAATTTTTCCTATATCCTTTAATGATTTGCAATAGTAGTTGAGGCAACATCAACCAATGATAATTTTGGAGGTGGGACACCATTAAAGGTACAAGTTAAATTTTATATCAAATTATTTTAAGGACAAATAGATGAATATGTTTTGGACAAATGGTTATAATTTTAATAGGGGTATTGCTCTATCCAAAACATTTATGACAGCTAAAATATCACCTTTATGTTCTTAAAATCCCTTCCCCATGTCAAATATTGGTGGGAATGTTAATAGGAGAGAAAACATGAAAAATTATCCAAGATTCGAGGAAAGACCCACTTGGAAATCTTGTGTTCACGCACTTAAGGAGGAATTCAACCCTATAGGGAAATGTGATGACTAGTACACAATATGGACAACCTTGTTGATGGGTTGTGAAATTATGCTTTTTCTATGAAATTATTCTTCTTTATTTTTTATCAAACCACACATTTTCCACCCTACTTTACCATAAAAACCTATACATACATTCGAAGAAGCTCAAGTTAGGATTTCTTACTAACTACTTATCTTATTATCATTTTTATACTAGAATTAAATGTTGTTTTAAGAGTCATTTTCATATATATGTGTGTGTGTGTGTGGAATAAATGGGATAACTAAAATGGTTTTAGAATTACAACCATTTATTACCCATTTTCATGTTTTGAATCAAGGGATCAACAACGTGGTGGCAGCTTAGGGAAGAAACTGGTGGCATTTGGAGAATTCACAGGCATGCCACCTAAGGAGAATAAATTCCAAATTTAGAATGTAAAAGAAGCATGACACACATCATTGCCACCACTTTTATACCATTTTGAGAAATGTTGCATACAAATCTATTTCCAGCTTGCTCATTATGGGTAGATTTAGTTCTATTCCAAGGTGTACACTACACTGTCTGATGGATCATTATGCCACTGTTTGAGATGCCTCAGTGCATAAAAATTGTTTTGAAACCAATGAAAGAATATTAATTCTTGATCGGAACTAATCAGGGAAAATTTTAGGGGCTAATATTCGCAAGTGTGTTAATTTTCCATGCTTTTTCCAAAAAAAAAAAGAATCGCCAATTTCCATTTTTTTTTTTTAAATTGATTCGCCCAAATTTTATAGTAGAAAATTATTTTACCCTAAAAATCACCAAAAATTTATATATACTAATATAAAATCATTAGAAACCTAAATTGTTTTACAAAAATATCATAATTTTTTTTACAATTTACATATTGGTGACTAGTAAGAGTCGCCAAGGTTTCTAAACTTTATGATAAAATTCCATCCTTAAAATGTTCCCTGGAACTAATTTGTTAATACACCTCTTTATTTAGACACCTAATGTTACACATGACAAAAATTTACCAGCTAATTTAGTTATCATCCCCAAATTGCGAATAGTCTCTTGAACAATTTTTAGGGCTCATATTCCCCTTTTTCCTGTATAAATATGTTCTCTAAATACATGATGATATAAAATAGGAAATGTGTGACTTTCTCTGTAATTTTTATTTCCTGTAATATAAGAATATCTTGCCCATGGATATTTATGATTACTTGCTAAAGTTGTGTTGGTGAATTTATAAGTCTTCAGGCGTAAGCCAAACCCTGAGTTGGGCCCGCTCAAGGTAAAGCCTTATGCTGCATTCAATTCTTGTTCTTTTAGTATAGTGTAGTCTATATTTTTTTTGTGTGCAAAGTAGAGAGTAATGGCCATGTTTAATTTATGAAGTTATTTCCATGTGTTAATTTTTGATGGGCCTCCAAATTAGGTAAAAATTAAAGGCTCATCTAACCTTTACTAGGCACATAAATGCTATATTAAATCTCTCCTTCTTAGCTTTAATAATTTCTTACGAAATTTTAGATATAATTTTATATTATGTGCATTATTTATTTTGTAGAATATTGATAGAATATTGAATAAATTCTGAAGATATGTAGAATGAGAGAATTTAGGGACTTTATCCCTGCCATATGATAGACCAATAAATGAATAGTATATCATGAAATTATTGAAAAATTATGTAGCTGCGTTCTTTGTGACAATCTAGGGCTATATTCTTTGTGACAAGAGAAGCTAGCTCAATATTTAATGAAGATTCATACTGTTGGGAACTAGATTCATATTTTGAGGGATTTTGGAGGGGAAATCTACCTACTTTCAAGGAGGATGATTCCCCATCAATTTTTATAAGTACCATTTCAAATTATCGCCTAGGGGCATGGGTTTTTTAGTCTTACTGTGAAGAAAACTTGTTATTTAGCATCACTACTTTTATTTCCAGGAAGGATGTGTTTGAATTGATTCTAATAATGAAGTTTGGTTTCAAAGATTCTAAGGCCTGGTTTATTTCATAGGACTCTGAGCATACTTTTCCTTGGCCATCCTAGGAGCCTCACAGCCCTATTACATAGTTTCTTTATCTTCTTTGCATTTCTTGTTCACTTGTATCTCTTATTCTTGCATTTCCTATTTCTACATTTAGTATTCATGGTTCATTTATTGTAGGTTATATTGGTTAAATGATTGAAGTGAGTTTTTTTTAATATTATTGAACAAATTTACAAATTCATATTCATCATTAAGCTACTTGGACTAGTCTACTAGTTCACAATTTTGGAATTTCTGGAAGTTTCCTATAGCAAAAAAATAGTAAATTTCTATTGAATTTTAGCACATGATAATAAAGTCATTTCGAGTTCATTCCAATTGGATAGGATTCTAAAATTTTTTATCTTAACCACAAATTTTATCCCACAACATTTTCACTTGATTAACTTAGACATTTGATTACTTAGATCGGCTTACTTGTTCATTTTTCTTAAAAATCTGCTAAATTTTAGCATGTGTTAATGAGATTATTTCGATTTGATTCCACTTGGATTGAAACCTAGAAACATCTAATTTAATAATAAAATTTACCCCATATCATTTTGACTTGATCAAATTAGGAATTTGGGTTCTTAGATCAATTTACTAGTTCATTGTTCTAAAAATATGGTTTATATGAAAAAAGGTTTTGTATTTGCAGGTTGGTCAATCGATTCCGTTGAAAATATTGGTTTTAATACGTGTTAGGAGAAGAAAAAAAATATTATTTACTTTATGAAATAGTTATATATTAGTTTAAATTCAACTCATCCTTTCCTTTACATTTTTATTTTCTGCAATTACTACTTTTTGCAGTCTTTAGATCTTGATGTTTTGTTAGTTGAATAACTACCTTATGTGTAGGTGATACCTACTGAATTTTGGGGAAAATAAAAATCATTTCAATTTAATACCAATCATCTTAATTAGTATCCTCCTCCCATCCCGATTTATTCCTCTAAACGGTCTGCACACAGATTTTACATCACAGGTTTATTAGAGATTGTTATTTTGTTTATTTTTCCTTGTGAAAGATGGGATCCTAAGGAGGTATATGCTTGGAAAGGTTTTCCACACTCTTCCCCAAACTTATAACATATTTCTCCACCTTCATATCACTATATATCCCTTTATAATTATTTCAAAATTAATCTTGTAGCAATACATGACATCCTGTAGCATCATGTAGTAGTCTTGTAACACTGTGTAGCACTTCACAGAATTCATTAAAACTTGACCAAAATTTCTCCTTAAGCCTAATTATATCTTATTTCCCTACCACAACATCTTCTAGACCTTGAAAAAAAATCTCGAGGAATATCAAATACCTCTTAAATCCTTCTTTTCATCACCTTGGTTTTATTTATGCAATTAGGGTTAGTTATTTTGATCATGAATTCAATAGCACAAGTAATTTGCATTGATATTTCTTGAATAATTTGTTGGATTTAGTAATTCAAATATAATTTAATTGAATGAAATATTTTAGTTTTTATTTCATGGTATTCACTTCATGCAACTAGACTATGTTTATTTTCTGCAGCAGATTAGGGTTTCTCTTCCAAGCATTTCTTTCCTTGCAAGTATATTTGAGATTTCTCTTATGTATTAGGACAAGAAATGTTTCAATCATTTCCTTCCTTTAAAAGTCATATTTATTATATTAACTTCTTCTATTTTATAAAATGGTCTCTGCACATCTTAATTAACTTCATTGCATCAAATCAATGAAAGGAGGACACATTGTATGTTGCACACATAGTGTCGACGCCTCTTGAGTTTTTAAAAACCATGGGTTGATAATTAAATTTGGCATACTTGGGAGTTGCAACACTATTTTTGGAATAATTTTTTGGCATTGTTTTCATGGAGGTGTCAAAGTACGCATTATTTTATTCCCTAGTTGATTCACTTATTTTACTTTTGAAAAAACATTTTTTTTTGCATTAGGCATCTTTTATTTTTAAAGCATATTTTTTCATTGCATTAGAATTCTCATTCATTTTTTTTTATTAGATATATATATATATATATATATATATATATATATATATATATATATATATATATATATATATATATATATATATATATATATATATATCCAACAAAAACCCCCCTCCCCATTTGATCACGTGCTGCTATAAGAATTGCATCATTATTCACTTTTGTAGGTAGAAGAATAAGTGACGGAAAAGAAGGCAGAAGAAATGGACAGAGATGATAAAATGAGGAATATCCTCTTGGATTTCCCATTTCAGATATTGATATTAACTCTCATATGAATAAAATCCTTCCATATTTTATTTCAAATTACATGGTATGAGGTCAGAAGACCCATAAACATTTCTCTTTGAATTTGAAATACTTTTTATATCTAATGGTTATTTATTAAACACTCAAAAATTGAGATTTTTTATGGAAACATTGAAGGATAGATATCTTAAAAGATTCATGAGTTTAAAAACTAATTCAATAAGATCATGGAATGATATGCATGGATATTTCTAGGAAAATATAAGTATTATGACATTAAAGATCAAATATTTGGAATGACTCAAAAAGAATATGGGAACCTTGAGGATCTAAAAGAGACATTTATGTATAATGTTAAGAGAGAAAAATTACATCATTTAGGATTTGACACACTAAAAACCCTCTTACTTAGAATAATTAGAGATGAGTCGATTGATCTCCTTGATCTAATGGGTAGGGGGATGTATACCAATTATCATTTGAAGAAAATTTTGAAATATGCAAGCACATATAAGCAGAAAGGAAAAAGTAAGTAAATCAACATCGATATTGGTAAGTCGAGCTAAACATGGAAATTTTCTTGATAAATTTAAAACATAAATTCTTATAAATCTAAGTGAACAAATAGATGTGTTAAGAATTAAAAAAAAAATCAAAATGACAATTCTAAAATTTGTGTTATCTATGAAGAATCACATGCTACTAATGATTTCCCAACATTACCAGGGTCAAAGGAAACTTACCAAGAGGAAATCGAAGCAAATAAATCACAAGAGTAACTTTGCTATGTAGCTTCAAGAATACCTGACAACCTAGTCAACCTAGTATTATGCAAGAACCTAATTCACAATATCAATGTTATGCACAATAATCTAAAAGTATTTGGAACAAACCCTTTCCATGGAAACCTTGGCCATCACAACCCCAAAGCCAATCTTGGAAACAAGGTTTCCAAGGACCTTAGGGAAGAACTCCACAATATCGTTAATATCATCCATACCCAACTCAATGTTATCCATATCATACACCTCCACCACAACCACAACCTCAATCACATCCATCTCAAATATCCACTCCCACTCGACTACCTATACAACCATATCCAAACAATAAAGTAACTTATCCCACTTACAATGTCGCAGTACAAAGCTTCCAAACAAATCCTGTAGATATAAATGGTATTCATCTTAGATCTGAAGAGTATTGAAAAAAATATTCTCTTTATGTCATTGAAGAACAACATCCATAAGAATACAATCCAGTGGAGACCAAAGAATCATGTCTGAAATTTGATGGAGAATAGCATTGGAGCATGCGATTGAAGAATTATGTTTATCATCAAATTATTTATGTGTTCAAAAGGATAATAAAAAAAGGTATAAGATTTGAATTTCATGGAAGAAGAAGACATACAAGATGATCTAGATGAGAAAGAGGACTAAAGGCATCAAAAATATATTGAGCTTTGGTTAAAGAAAATCATTAAGTTGGAGCACCTCTCTCTTCTTCAAAATTTCTTAAAATCATAAAATTAGTTGGTCTCTCATATTCAGGTACATGTCAAAGCATATATTTCGAGCCTACACATGATTTTATCTATCGTCTTAATGTGCACATGGCTCCATTGAAAGTATTCTTATACTTGATACACACACACACACACACACACACACACACACACACACACACACAAGTAGAGTAGAACAGGAAAAATAAATAAAATATCAAGTGAAAACCACCTTCGAGGCACTTGGGATTGGCTCACTAATTCAACACCTCCATGAGGCAGTGAATGGGTTGGAAAAAAGAGAAAAAAAAATAATATCCTTGGTGAAAACCTCTTCTAAGGTGCCTAGGTAGACCTATAGGTTGACAACCTCATTGAGGAAGCTAGAAGGCCTAAGAAAAAAAGAGAAAAATAAAATAATACACACATGAAATGTTCTTTTTACCATGATGAATCTTTAGGTAAATCAACAAAAACAATTAAACAAATTATCCTACATATTTGTCTCCAATCCCAATGCAGGCATCTTCAGAGGAATAAGGAAGCTTCCCCACATCACTCTCATCCATTCACAACCTTCACCCATAATTCCCAAGCCTTTCCCATTTATTTTTCTCGTTGCATTGTAGCTTCTACAAGAAATTTATGTGCTACTACAAGATATTCCCAATCTGCAAAAAAAAACATATGGCATAAATTGTGTTCACCATATCTTGAAAAACATACATCCACTAGTTGATGTTTTTTATGGGGAGATGCATAAGAATGATGGTAACATGCTAAAAAAAATTCAGAAATTTCCAGTGTATATTTTTCAAGTAATTGGCCTCCATCACCTACAACCATTTTTCATTTTTCTAAATATTCGTGCATTCATTGGCCGAGATTTTTTATGGGAAGATGCATAACAATTATGGTAACATTCTAAAAAAAAAATTAGGTGAACAAAATCTACCATTTTAGAGATATTGGTTGAACAATTTTGTTACAAGATTGTCCTAGAACTACTATAGGATATTGATCAACATAAAAAGGAGATGTTTATATGTTTTTAACTCAATAACAGGGGAGAGGAGACCTCAACAACCCTATCATCCATCCGCAAAAACAATTAAAAAAAATTCCACCTTTATTCCCATATCCTTCCATCAAAATAATTGTACTTCCCCCCATTTTCCACTTCTTCCATAAAAAAATTCTTTATGACCACCATCAACAACTTCCTTATGAATTGTCAATATTTTTTCGAAGCAGCACTTCGAGAAAATTGTGGTCCTATAAAGTTTTTTGGGGCTTCTATAGGAAGACACATAGTCCTATAAAAACTAGCACATACCTTATAAGACAAAATTAAAGGCACCAGATAAAGAAATATAATCACCATGAAGCATTTGAAGACTCCAATACTAGTCTTGAGCAACTACAAGATCTCTTGCAGACTGCTACAGGATCCTGGTTCAACAAAAACAAAAATGTTTGATCCAAAATGACACTTGTATGTTAAAGGGCCTACATCATAAAATTAAATCTGCAAAGGGCACTAAAAAATTTAAGAAAGTTCATGGAGAGATGAAGACAACAAATTGCACCTCAGAGGAAATGCAAACAATCTCATCCATGTTCAACAACCTCATGAAAGTATGAAATGTTCAAATCATTAGCCGCAACACATCAACATGAGCATCATCAGGTATGCTCAGGTATGCACATTCTTAACCCTTCCTTTTGAGAACATATTAGTTTAAAAAATGTTATCAATGCATGAGAAAAAGGTTTTATAAGCTAAGGATGTGTTAGTGGTCTTAGGCACCTTTGATAGTTAACTATAGTTATATCCTTTTGTCAATTACATGTGTGAAGAAAAAAAAAGGTGATGACTATGAAGGGTGGGCCAATGTGCCTATGACTATTTTTTGAATGTGGTAGGTGGGGTCCATCTCATACAATGTGCAGATCTAACCACCCAACAACTAATAGCATAATTTGGGCATGAGACTCATTTGTTATAAGAAATGTATTTTATATTTAAGGAGGGATGCCACCATTGTTGAAGGACAAGGTACCCAAAATATCACTTTCATAGACCATTGTAGAGGATCTACAAGACCTGTAGGTTGCTACTACAAGATCGACACAGTGAGCTACAATATTAACACAGACTGATAAAATATCAATTGTGAGTGCTACGTGAAAGTCCAAAGAGATACAAAAAGCTCTATTTTGAGAAACTTCATCATGAAAACGATAGAATTCAAGGAGGAGCATTAAAATGGAGGCTATAAGACTCATGCACACTACTAAAGGATTCTTAATCAACAAATATTAACATCAATTCAACAATGTAAACAAGAGAAGGTAGCAAAAATTCCCTGATAATATGGAGAAGAGAAACTTTCATCAGTAGAGAATAGTACAATAATACCTCCAAAGGCAACAAAAGTGATGATGCTCCCCAAATTTCTGATTGCATTACATCAACCCACTCATAGTAAGAGCATATTAGTAGCAGTATTTCATTCATTTGAACTAGAGATGTGAAGAAAAAATAACAACCTACAAAAAAAAAACACTCATGGTAAGGCACATTTGTGCAAATATTTAACCTCACCCTTCGAACCTATTCTAGCTTGAGAAAACATTAAAAGTGTGAGAATGAAATGTATTTTATATTTAAACTTAGTAGCAAGAAGCCTTGACCATATCTAGCAGTAACTTAACGTTTATCGAATGGACACCCACATGTATGGGAGATAAATGAGACAAAAGTGACAAAAATAATTAAGAAAGTGGGATGTTATCATGGAGTACAAAAAGGTAGGTGGGTGGCCAACTCACTTAACTCAAAGTTTTGCATAGAATATTGTTAAGAAGAAAAGAAAAAAGAGAAAAAACATGGGTGGGGCGAGCTCACTTAACTCAAAGTTTTGCATATAATGTTGCTTAAAAAAATTACTTACAAAAAAGGGAAGAAAAGAGAAGAATAAAAATAAAAAGATGGACCCGCCACCTCTCGACATGCAAACTGGCTGCTACAGGAACTTACAAGAACTACTACAGGATATAGAAAAACTACTACAAGAATGCATAGGCTACTATAGGAGACAAACATATTTATATAATCAATTAACAGAGTGCTACATGATATCTCCTATACAAAAATTATGCTACTGGGATGTTGGAAAATGATTATTTAATTGCTACAAGGTACAGAGAAACACAACAGATCTACAAAGGGTTTTCTACAGATAGTTTGGACTGCATAATGGTAAATTATCCAAGGGTTAAAGGTATCCAAGTCACTAGGTTGGTCGTCACATCATTAATTTATTTTGCTTCATGTTATTCACCATAATTTCTCCCTCTGTAAGAAGAAAGAGTTGTATGTTAAGTGTTTTCAATTCCAAAATTTAGTGAGAAAAGTAGAATTCTGATTGCTCTTCAAGGATGTTCATGAGAATTTGATGGATAGTATGATGTGTCATGGCCAAGAATCCAAAAACCACTATTTCAATTGAAAACTAAGGCCACCATTGTAAAAATTATTCCTTTTTCTAAAGTTATTACAAGAAACTTTGTTTCCTATAGCAACACCCTTTTTTCCACCATATTGCTTATTTTTTTCTTTGAGAGGACTTTTACAAAGGTTGGAAGGAAAATAAATCGGGGGAAGCCCTTAGTGTGTGTTGTGGTAGGTATTAAGGATACCTAGAATTATATGAATTAAAAACTGAGTGGTACAAGAAAACCCTAGATTTTCACATAGAATTCATAATTTGCAAATATGGGAGGAGGATTTAACAAGAGAAAACTGGGGAAAATTTAAGGATGGAAGTTTATATGAAAGTTTAGAAACCTTGGCGAATATTTCTAGTCCCAAATATATAAATTGTAAAACATTTGATGATATTTTTGAAAAAATATTTAGGTTTCTAATTATTTTATATTAGTATATATAATTTTTTTGTGATTTTTAGGGTAAAATAATTTTATACTATAAAATTTGGGCGAATCAATTTTCAGAAAAGGGGAAATTGGCAAATCTTTTTTTTGGAAAAAGCATGGAAAATTAGCCCATAAAATTTTCCCTAGAGAAAACCCATAAGCATAGGGAGAACCCATCAACATCCTGAAGTGCTTACCATTTTCCAAAATTGAAGCTCGATGGGATTCTTCAAAAGGCTAAGGGGGTATGATGATGAGATTTCACTTCACTTTATAGTCAATTTAAAAGATCCATGTGGCCAAGAATTTTTTAGTAGTAAGATAATGTGAGATTGACATTAATAGAATCACCACTTTACCTATGGGAGTGCATTAGGACAAAGAATCTATACATGAGGTAACATATTCCAAGAAATTGTTATTTTCACAAGGAGAAGTGCTAGAGGAAGACCAATTAGACAAACCAAAAGCAAGGTGCTTCCCTCACAATTAGAACCCATTATAGTTCAAGAATCACTTGAGATGAAGAAGCAACATGAACGTACATTAGGAATTCCTTGGGAAACTGATATAGGGTAAGAAATTATAATAGAAGGGTAGCAAGAAGAGGAGCGCAAATAGCAACACATAGACTAGAAAAGAAAGCATGAAACAGATTATCACACATGAAGAACAACATGTCAAGGAGGATGAATAGGTTGCTCAAAGGTTGAGTAACCGTTTCAATAGGGGGGTATGATGTGCCCGAAAATTAGATACAATTTTAAGGCCCATCTAACCTTTCCTAGGCACATAAAGGCTATATTAAATATCTCCTTCACACTTAACAACGTTTTCTTAACTTCAATAAGTTATTAGGAAGGTTTAGAGAGAATTTAATATTATGTGCCTAATATTATTTATTTGGTATAATATTAAGTAAATTATGAAGATCTATTGATTGAGAGAATTTAGGGAATTTTTCCCTCCCATAGGATGAACCAATAAATGAATAAGATATCATGAAATTATAACATATTTTGGACCTCCACTGATTGACAAAATATAGGGATGTGTTCCATGATATAGGAGATGATAGAACTTAGTATTTAATGAATATTCTTAATTGTTGAAATGGCACCCAAAGTGCGCTTCTTATTTAATTTTCCCTTAATTAAATTGGAAGAGAAATTGTAATTTCATCTCATGACAACTTGTATTTGTTAACTAAGTCAGAAATACTGAGTTAGGATAGGAAATTCAAGTTTAGGGTTTGAGAGGAGCCATGTAGAGTTATCTCATGTTTTTACGGGGTCCAATTACATGTATTTGTGAGTTGCAATTAGTTAACTCAATTAGTTGAGTTAAAATCACTTTAACTAGTTCTAACTGAGAGATGAGATAGTGAGAGGTCTAGTGAATTAAATCTGATTTAATTCACAAGTAGTGATCAATAATTTAATTGATAATTTGCTATAAATATGTAATGTTCCCAAATATAACATAGAGCTAATTGGAACATTATTTTTTCCTATATCAGCTAGGAGGTGAATAAATGGGTAAGGAGGCCCATGAGTAGAAATAAAATCCCTCATAGTATGAAAGGGATCATCCAAATAACCATATCTTGCACCCTCAAGTGTGAAAAGGGGCAAAAGCATGAGGACAAGGTCAGGATTGACCAAGTCAACAACGTTGCGATAGGGGGAGTGGATCACCTTGAAAGAAAACACAATGTGAATGAGGAAGAGGCCATTTGGTGGAGGAAACCCTAATGTGTGGGGGACAAGGCAAGGAGGCTTTCATTTGTATAAAGGGAGCACAAGGCATCCATAGAGGGATATGTTATTGAGTATTGATTTTGGTCTGCATGACTATTTTCTCTCTCTAATTGTTTAAATGAGATTGTTGTGCTGCTTAGCACAAGGGATTTTCTATTTAGAAACCCTTCTCCCTTCTTGAGAGGCCTCTTGAGGGATTGTACTTCATTCTCCACATTTCAAGCTCAAGGCCAAGCCACCTCCTTCAGCTACAACATTATTTCTGAAGTAGGAAACGTTGTGTTGCAGGGTGTTGCAGTGGAGGGTTCCACAACACCATTTCCTTGGCTAATATTTCAGAGGAGGGAGCTTCTATTCCTTTGGGAGGTTAGTGAGGGAGATTTTAGAGCTGATTTTACATATTTGGCACTAGGCCAAGCACTTCCTATCACCTACAGCGCAGTCCATCTCCTTGACTGTGTTATTTCTGAGCACATTTGCAGTGGGGACTTGCTCCACTATTTTGGAGGGTGAGATCTTCAGGGATTGGATTAGCCTTTCACCTAAGAGATCAATTGGATGATATCTATCCATCATATGCAGCATCATCATATATCTTCATCCATTTCCAGTTTCTAAGTTGCAGCTGCTACCGAGCAACTCCGACATTTCTGCATATTTTCCATTTTGTGCATATTTCAGCTAATCCTTCCAGGATTGCCTAGAAATTTCCATTGGGAGTGTGTATCTTTGCTCCCTGTGTTGTATGAGCTATGTATTGATATATTCATGTATTGAAATAATTTTGTAGCAATTATTTTTCATAGACTACGCAATCATAGCCATGGCTTTCTTCATGTGGCAGTATTTTTCATTTATCATGTACATGTTCTATTGAGGGTTGTATTGCCCCACTTGAGTGATTGTTTCCTCAAGGATTTGTATACATTGTTGCTGATATAATCTAATATGATGGTTATGTGGATCTTCTGGCATTCCATGTGTTAATGTATCATTGCTACTCCATTGGTGTTTTTACATATTGTTGTTGCTCCACATTTGGAATATCTTAAGATATTCCCAATAGTGTATAACTTCCTGATTTTGGGATATTACAATGGTATCAAAGCATGATCTTTGGCTCAACCTGTGAGTTTCAGCCATAAGAAGATTGAAGAGATCAAGATGATGAAGAGGATGAGCTTTCTCTCATCAGTTTTCAGATCCAGGAAGGACCTCTCTAAGGAGGTCAAGAAGATGGAAGAAGGAGAAGAGGAAGGACCATGCACTTCCTATTCTCAAAGAAAAGAAGGCATGAAGCATGAAGAATACTTGTAATTAAAAATTCTACGTGAGTACCTTGTTGAATACAGAGCTAAAACTAGAGCCTTTAAGGAGAATCTAGCTTTACCACAATTTGTTCAGCTGGAAGAAGAGAGAAGACCCCACAACAATGGGATGATGAGATGCAATAGATTTCTATTGTCCACTTTTGATGGATCACTCACATGTGCAACATAGGCTTTGGTGATGAAGCTAGAGGCTTTCTTCCTACTACATCCTCTAGTAGATAGAAAGGATGCAGAAATTGCAGTGTTACACCTTGAAGGTGAGGCAAATACTTGGTGGTTCAACCATTGGAGCCATGCAAGGGTATCTACTCTTGCTGATTTTTCTCAAAATATGATCAGAATATTTGGCCAAAGGAGAGAGGAGCCCTCACCACCAGTTGAAGAGGCATATACCAACACTGTCATTGTCATGGAGGAGTAGCCTTCATCTTCAACAGTTGGTGAAGCCAACCCATTGGAGGAGGAAGCTGCAATCATACAAGATGCTTCCAAGAATTCTAAAGGTATGCCAGAATTTCCATCTCTTATCATTTCAACAAACATTATGAATGGGGTTACATCATTGCATGTTGTTGATTTAGAGTAGCAGAATCGCACTGTGCTATACAAGAGAAGTGATGGAGAAAAGAGGAACCATTCCTCATGTGAGCATTCAAAGGGCAGATTCATTTAGGAAGCCATGAAGGGAGGAGTAAGAAGGAGTAGACATTTGGAGATAAGAAACTCTTTCTCCTCTCTAGATGACACTCTCTCGATGAACATGCCACAGCTCAAAGAGAGACTTCTACTTGCAGCAGATCCAAGACCTCTTTGGTTTTGGAAGATCATGCATGAGGGGGAGATCTCATGGAGATATTTCATTGGAGGTGCAATTCAACACATGATGGAGTGCAAGGTTTTTCAATAGTTTGAGGAGGTTTTTCCCTTCTCACACTCGGATCATCATGGATTCAAGGAGGAGCAGATAGAATATGGAGGACATCTTCGGATGGATAACATCTCTCATGATTGTGTTGGACACTTTTTGAGCCATACACATCACGATGGGAGGTTTTTTCCTACCACCTATTTGGGTCCTTATGGGATCAAATTGATCCTTGAGAAGATTTCATATCAAAATCCCATGAAGCGCAGAAATCTAATTTGGGGTAATGGTAGCCCTCATGGGAGGAGTACCAAGATGGAGGATGGGAGGAGACATCCACAATTGGTTGAGTGGATGTGGATGGAGAGCAATAAGCTGGTGAGATACTTGCAGATTTATGATACCAAGCAGCAAGAGGCTTGGTTGCGCTGGTTACTCTTGAAGGAGTTTGGCCATCACTTGGCTTACACTCTTCCTAAGGGTATGGGGATGGAGGAGATGTGGCAGGATGATTGCATCATTTAGAATCAAAGATTATGGATGCATGGTCTTGATGTGAGATTCATATCATTCATTATGTCTTCATCACATGACTTGTATGATGAGAGCATGAGGAGGCAGCAAACACTTGTGTTGCTGGGATTGTACTTGAGAGAGCAAGGGAAGATTTTCTCTCACATGTTGGATGATGTTGCAGGAGTAGGAGATGGCACTATAATTGTGTAAAGGGGCTACTCCTTGGCCTTTGATGATCAGGAAGTACTTCCATTTTGGGAGGAATTTCCACATTGCAGCAACATTGTTGGAGGAGTCTTTGACAAGGATCATGTCAAAGAAATGAGCTATGGGTTGGCAAGAGCCTATTTGCATAGGCCAGCAATGCTTTTCTTTTGGAGCATGGACTTATTCTTGTATTTAGGCATCACTTTACTTTCAGCACATGGTGATAATGTTGTTTTTTCATCTATTGATTATGTAACACAATATTTACATCTTCTTACCATTATCATACAGTGCATTGCTTCACATGAGGGCAAGTTTATTGTTGAGCCCCATAAAAGAAATTTTTCCAACTATTATGATGGAGACAAACATCCTTTGTATAACCATGGGAAAATTTTTTATTATCTCTTGTATGCTCAGTTGGTACATTCACTCATTTACTATTCATTAGTAGATGTGATGATTCACACAACTAGCCCTTTGTCAAAACACCGCTTGCCATGCTATTTTCTGAAGTTACAGTGGGAGAGACTATGTTGTGTCCACTTGAGACATTGTTTGTATCATGCAACATCATGTAAGACCTTCAACAAGCTTCTCATTTGGATACCCTATGATGATCATTTCCTATTCATCATGGATGAGATGTTTTGGGCTAGCTTGTTCTTCAATGTTGGAGAGGAGATCCTTGAAGGATTGTTCTTCATTTTTCCACTTGAGGGAAATACTTTTGCAGCTCGGGATCAACACTTAATCTACACTTATCATGAGTGGAGAGAAGGACAAAATGGGGTAGAATACCTTGTCTGCCATGATCATATTTTCAGCCCACCTACTTTGCATGAGCCAAAGGTGGAGGAAGACTTTCAGGAGTTGCCATGTTGGGGGGTAACTCATTTTTTATGGATGATTGCTTGGGGATGGGAGATTCATATGGGGATGGAAGATCCTAATTAATTTCAGCCTACATGCCTCAAGAAGGCCCTTCAGTTCTATCCTTGTAGTTACTTGAGGACAAACAAAATTTGGGAGGGGAGGACTGTACTGTTCCAAATTTAGCATAGAGCTAATTGGAACATTAATTTTTCCTATATCAAATAGGAGGTGAATAAACACGTAAGGAGGCCCATGAGTAGAAATAAAACCCCTCATAGTATTGAAGGGATCATCAGAATAACCATATCTTGCACCCTCAAGTGTGAAAAGGGGAAAAAACATGAGGACAAGGTCAGGTTTGACCAAGTCAATAGTGCTTCCATAGGAGGAGTGGATCACCTTGAAATACAACGTAGTGTGAGTGAGGAAGAGGACATTTGGTGGAGGAAACCCTAATGTGTGGAGGCAAAGGCAAGGAGGCTTTCATTTGTATAAAGGGAGGACAAGGCAGTTGTTAGCTCCTTGTAATCATCAAGATTGGCAAAGTCCGACAGCAGGGAGAACACCGTTTCAACCACTTTGGGATTCTAGGAACTAGCCCTCTTGAATCCGGAGAGGGATCTCTCCAATAAGTGCAAATATGGATTTAACTTTAAGGTTTTGGATAATGATATTAGGCTAGTTATGAAGGTCGAGGGTTTTGTTTTGTTTTTGGATGGTTGAGCATGATTATTATTTGAGTGGAAAGTTCTAAATGCAAAGAGTTTCAAAGGTGAGAAGTTGCAAGAAAATAGAACAAGCTTTGGCCAAAAAGATGGATAATTGCAGGTTTTAGTCCATTGGGCTATGGAGTCATAATAGGGTTTTAATTGAAACAATCAGGTTCAAGAGTGGTCTATGGGGCAATTCATCTATGTCTAAGGATCTCTCTAAAGTTGATTTATGGAATGAAATGACACAACAAGAAGGGGAATTAAACAAATGAAGAACAAAGAGCAGCCCAAGATCTGGTAAGAACTTTGAAACTAGCCAGCTTTTGACATACACTTAAGAAAAACATAAAAGCAATCCAGGATCTGGTAAGTACTTCGAAACTAGCTAGCCTTTGATACACTTTCAATAGAAAAAAATTTAAACACAAGGGAAACACAAACGATAACAAAGAATGGTCTAAGATCTGGTAAGTACTTTGAAACTAGCCATCTTTCAACACATTCCTAGGGAAACTTTCAGTCAGTCTTTTGGGATAAAACTAGGACCAGGGCTCACCATATCTTCCTTAGTTCATCTCTACTTAACATGAAATGAAAATAACTTTCAAGAATAACAATTAGCTAAATACGAGGATGAGGGAACACCAGCATTCCAAACTGCTTAAATTGAATTAAATCATTCCTAAATAAAAAAAATTGGAAGAAAGCATTTAGATAAAGCTTATCAATCAGAGAAGGGTACTGATGTACAGTACATCCTAACTCTATGCTTGCTGTTCTTTATTAGAGAAGATGAAAAAAGTGGGAACAGAAATAAAATAACAATTTACAATAAGAAATAACATCACCGTCGACATAGATCAGGATCCCATAAATTAGCTTGTATTGATGCTTCAAACTAGTTACAGCTTTAAGTCCAATGTTTCAGGTTAGCAATCATCTTCACTTCTCAGCCTAACTATTCTATCAGAAGCAGAGCTTCAAGAGCCTTTGAACACTATTTACAGTCAGAATTTTCGAGCACAAATATATTTCAAAGTTCTGCAACTAACATTTTCTCATATTCTACAGAAGTATTTATAGAAGGAATGAGGAGGTGGGATATGTTAAGAGATCTCCTGGGTCAATTAATGCAGACTTAATGCTTCTCGGCCTTTGAGGGGCTCAATGGAGAAGAGTACAGACATTTTCACTGTATTAATTGATTTACATTTAAAGATTAATCTCGGTGGGAGATTTTGTTGACTTTTAAGCTATGTTTCAGGATGTAATAACTCTGCTGATGTTTTTACATTAAGTTCATTTGGCAGAATTAATTCTTCGGCTGTGTTGAGGCAAATATCTAATTTTCAGATCAATAACTTTGGCCTTTGTTGAATGCTTGTGGCTATAGGTGGCACTGTGGTAACTGAGAGGAATCAATTTTCCTCTGATGTGGTGGTGGAGGCCTTTCTGTCTGATAAACACTTATGATTTTCTTTTAATTGTGTTTTAATTTGGAGGATTAGGCTTTTGATAATCAATATTAGCCATAATCCCCTCAAAATTGTCTTCAATCCTCTGCTCTGCTGTGTTTTAATCTTCAACACCGATACTCTTTTGATTCATTTAATGGTCTGTGTCTTGTTGATGTGCAGGGCCGCACGGGGCTCATGTGGCATCAATGCCCATGAAGAATCGACGAGTCGTGGAGTTTGAACCCAGTGAATGGCTTCCCTTTGATAAATCAAAGGCATGGGAATCATCATTCCCAGCCTTTGGCTTTTTTTTCAATATAATGGAAAACCATCAAACCCTGCAAAATATAAACAATTTTTATAAAATCCTACGTTTTTTGGGAAAAAATTCTTCAGAGGGCATGGGGGAGGAGCATGTCCATTGGATGGCAGCATCCAACGGTGGAGATCTTCGTATAATAGTCGAAAGGAGAGTGGTGGGAAGAAATAAGTTAGATCCGTTGATCTGCAGAGATCGACGATCGGGAGCAATCCGGGACGTATAATAGAGAAATGGCGAAAATACAAAGAAATAAGGTTAAAAACCTTAGGCGAAGGATAAAATGAATTAAAACACCAAATGGGTTTCAGGAGGAATGTGAGCCGTTGGATCAAAGGAAGGTGGAAAGGAGATCGACGGCTCACGATTGATCAAAGAATGGTCAATCGGGGAGGAGAAATAACATACGCGAAATGTGCTTTTGAATATTGCCGATGCGATGATGCGTGGATCGTTGGTCGCCTTTAAGATCAATGGCAGATATTGTTTGAGACACGCGCTGGTAGAAACCCCTTTATAATATATGAAAACCCAAAAATTAATGAAAAACAAAGGTTTTTGTGTATCGGGTGGGTTATGAAATGGTCTGGCACCTGACTGCGGGGCCCGTGGTCTTTATGAAATATAATATGCCCGGGGCATATATAATAAAGGGCCAATCACATCGGAACTATCTGGCTCGGTCTTTCAATATAACCATTTGATTTTCTCCGATGCGATTAGCACTTTGGGACTTTTAAGTCTTGGTCTTGGGCATAAGTTATATGGAGTGAAGTGGAGGGCGAAGTTCATGTAATGGGGCTTGAATCGCATCGGAACTTTTGATGCGGGTCTTTCAATCTACCCATTTTTTTCATTAAAAACATAACTCCGGTGGGTTTAGACCAAAACTTTAGGAACGTGGGTTTATGAACTTTACAAAGGGAAATAATGGATCGGAGATGAATTATCCAATGTTTTTCGGGCCTGATTGCGGGCACAAGGGTTATATGAAGCGGTTAATGGGATCGGGGGTTATGAACAAAAAGGCTAATCGCATAGGAACTTCTAACTTAACCAAAAGACTTGTGCACTTGGACTTTTGTGATGCTATAAGCACCGAAAAGGGTTAGCGCTTGGTTCTAGCACTAAAGCGTATGGAGGGGAAGTCGTTTAAGACTTAGCCCAAAAGGGGCTTAAGTCTGTAATACAAAAAACATATTTTTTATGAAATTTTTCCAAGTTTTCAATGGATTTGGGGGTTTCGATAGAGTTCAAAAAGGAGTTTTAAACTCTGTAAGGTGGATTTTATGAAGGAAAAAATGGAAAATAGAGAAATTTCATGGGAAAAAAAGGGGATAAAAATGAGGTTAGTTTTGAGGTGGAGGGAAGGGAAAAAATGGCTTTTGCAACATTCTTTTCTCTATGAAATCAGCAGAACTTCTGAGTTTGAAATTTGAATCAGCAGTGAAGATTTAGATAAAGGGCCAGATGTGTTCATGAGTCTTCAAGCGATAACACTCTTTTGCAATAAAAATTGTTCCTTGAAGGCTCCAAAAATGTTTTAGCCACCATTTGATATGACAAATTTTATTGGTGGCTAACAGTGGCTCCACTTGGGGATGATGCCTTCTTGAAGGCATCAAGAACTTTAGACTTGCATTCTTTGGGAGGTTGATCAGTGCCTTATCCATTGGGCTGCCTTTCTTTGTTTGGATGATCTTCTTTTCTCTGAAACATGTTAGTAGCCATGGAAAATAATGGAACTTCATCAACACAAGCTTTCTACCTACCCAATCCTATTGATCTAACAATTTTTTCTTCATTAGAGTGCACTTGGATTGGAAAAATATTTTCACAACATTTTATTCTTTTGAAAGCATAAAAATAATCTAATTCCACTCCTTATTTCTCCATGAACTCAGATTAAACAGTTGAGTCCATATGTTTCTCTACCTAATCTGCCAATCTGTTAGGATTAAATAGTCTAACATATTTTTATTCTCTAATTTCTAAAACAGAAATTTAAAAGCATACAAGTTAGGATTGAAAAGTATAACTTGATGCTAATATATGGCATAAAAAAAACAAGCTACACATAGATCTTATTTTGCAGAAAATTAAATCAAAATGGAAGGCTTAAGATCTGAAAGTTCAAGCACTTCCTTCATCTTTTTACAGCTCTGTTTTTGCCTATTTTTCGAGTTGTTATTCTTTTATCAACTAGTTCAGATTTTGAGCTGATTAGAACCAGTTTTTCCTCTGTTTTTGACTCAGAAATTTAAACAGATTTGAATCATTCATATTTTGGAAACATAGGTTCATATTTTGAGCATGTTTGAACCTTTAATTTCTAGCCTAATCTACCTATTGATAAGCCAAGATTAAACAGTTTGGAAAATCGAATTCATTATCCTATCAGCAGTAAATTTAAAACTAATTAGTCAAGATTAGGTTGTTTGACTAACTAGAAGTGTGTTTTTCAGGAGTGGCATTTAAGCTTGCACACTTTCAGATTTGTTTCTCTTTTTGGTATGGGGCTGTACCTTTATTATTTTTACAATCTGCCCTCTTTTCTTTCTTTCATTGTTTTTTTATTTTTTATTTTCCAACTTTGAATGCAATGGTGGATGAAATATTTATAATGAGAAAAAAGATAAAAAGGCTTTCAGAACATGACATGGAGCAAGAGAAGTAATGTTTGAGCATCCTGCCATTGACAGGACCCCCAAACAATTCAGCTCCATTCAAATCTTGTAAGAAAAAGGCATTATTACCAGCAACTAAATGAATGAGATAAGGGCCAAGCCATAAGTTGTCAAATTTTCCATTCTTTCCCTTGTCTTCCCTCCTTGAGTCCCACTTTAAAACTTTGTCCCCAATATTGAAATTACTGGCCTTCTTTCTTCTGTCAAAAAGCTTTTTAATGTTGTCCTGCTTCTGCAATGCTTTGTTATAAACCTCCTCTGTGGTTTGCTTAAGGTGAATAGTTTGATTTATCCTTCTAATCATGTTGTTATCTTCAGAATGAACCTCTTGAATCAACTTCATAACTGACACACCAAGGCTGGTGGGAAAGATTGCATCAGTGCCATACACAAGCTGGTAGGGTGACATACCAATAGAGTTCTTCAATGTCAATCTGTCAGCCCAAAGTGCATGCACAAGCTTTGTGTGCTAAGACATTTTGTTGTCCTCCAACAACTTCTTGATTATGTTCACTAAACTCTTGTTTGAGGATTCTGCAAGTCCATTACCTTGAGGGAAATAGGCCGTGGAATGTCCCATTGTTATCTGATATTTGTGACAGAACTCAACCATCTTCTTTGGTCCAAATGCTGCTACATTATCAGTGATGATCTTGGTAGGACAGCCAAATCTAGAGAGAATATTATTCTCCGTGAACTTTATAATGACAGAATCATTGGCCTGCCTACAAGGGATGGCTTCTATCCATTTAGTGAAGTAGTCGGTGGCAGTGAGAATCCATCTATGCTGAGCTGAAGATGATGGATGGATTTCACCTATGAAGTCAAGTCCCCACTGTTGAAAAGGGGCTTCAACAATGATTGGATGAAGAGGTAGGGGTAACAACTTCCTTTTGCCTTCAAAAAGTTGACATTTATGACAGGCAATTATCATCTTATGAACATCAAGAAAAAGAGTAGGCCAATAGTAACCAGCCCTCAAGATTTTGTTGGCTGTTGTCTTCCAGTATAAATGGCCTCCACACTCCCCTTCATGGAACTCGTGCTTAACATTCGTTGCATCATACTTAGGAAAACATTTAAGCAATATACCACTTGAATTTTTCCAATAAAGACATCTATCTATAATGCAATAGTTTACAGCTTTTAACTTCAAGAACCTTGCCTTTGTTTTTTTCAAACCAGGAGGTGTATTCAAATTAAGCAAAACATAAAGAATATCAGCATACCAAGAGGAATTCATAAAATAATCTTCAAAAATGGGTGTTGAGATTTCCTCTTGATCATATAAAGCATTAATCATATTAATATCAAGAACTTCAAAATTTGATTCAGCCATCAATCTAGCTAGACCTTGGCCTTTGATGAGTTTAGTGGGTTTTATCTTTAAATCATATTCAAGAATAACAACAATCCACTTACCCCTCTTACCATCTGGGTCCTTTGTTAGAATGTATTTCACAACTGCATTTGGGACAAAGGAAATGATGTGTGAGTGAAATATGTATACCCTGAAGTATTTTAAAGCTTTAACCAAAGCAAAAGCTTGTTTTTCCATAATGTTATACTTCAAAGGGGAATATCTCAAAGCCTTGCTAAAGAATGCAATAGGCTGTTCTTGTCCTTGTGGATTTTTCTATAAAAGGACAACAACTATTGTATTCTCTGATGCAATTGAAAAAATATAAAAATCTTTTGAAAAATCAGGACTTATTAGAACCGGTGTTTTGGTTAATGCTTGTTTCACCAGTTCAAAGGACTTCTTTTCTTCCAAGGTCCATTTTACCCCTTGCTCCTTCTTCAGCATGTTTGTAATATTTCTAAGGAGCTCAGCCAAGTTAGGGATGAACCTTCTCAAAAAGTCAATCTTTCGAATGAAATATTGCAACTCCTTGATATTTCGAGGATGAAAGATTTGCAATATGGCCTCAATCCTCTTGGGATCTATCTTAATACCCTCCTAAGAAATAATGTGGCCAAGAATTTTACCTTCCTGGAGACCGAAAAGTGTTTTCTTAGGGTTCAAAGATATCTCAAACTTTCTGCATCTCGTGAAGACTGTTATTAAATGTTCTAAGTGCTCTTCATCTATCTTTGAAAAAACAGTAACATCATTAAGGTATATAATGATGAAGTAGCCCAGTTCTTCGGAGAATGCTATGTTCATGGCTCTCTGAAAAGTTGCTCCAGCATTCATTAGACCAAAGGGAATTTTCACATACATGAAAGTTCCCCATGGTGTAGTAAAGGTTGTCTTTAATTGATCATCATGGTGAACTAAGATTTGATTATACCCTGAGTAGCCATCAAGCAAAGAAATTCTTCTAGACCCAACTACCCTTTGTAAAATATGATCCATCTTAGGTAAACGGTAGTTTTCTTTAAATGAAGCTTTTTTTAAGTCTCTAAAGTCTATACAGAGCCCGATCTCTCCAGTTTTATTCCTATCTGACACCAGATTAGACACCCACTCAGAATATATAATAGGGACAATAATACCAGCTTCATACATTTTCTTGATTTCCTTCTCAACCAAAGGCAACTGAACAGGGTTAATTCTGCACATCTTCTGTTTGAATGGTTTTTGGTTTTCCTTGAGAGGGATTTTGTGCTATATTATTTCAGTGTCATAGGATTTAAGATCTTCGTAACTCCACACAAAAACATCAGAAAATTCTTTAAACAACTCTATGTATTTGAGTTTAATAAGAGCTAGTAAAGTCTTAGACAGTTTAATCATCATAGGTTTTAGTTCACTGTCTATGTTGCACTCTTCCACTTCAGTCTCTACAGGCTCCAGTTTTGGCTTCTTGGCCACATCGTTAAAATCAAACAACTCTTCTAAAGGGGCCAGACCCTTAGGAAAACTCTGATCTTTGGACTGCAGGGTTTCTAACTCCTATGTCAATTCTGTTTTGTTTTCAAGTTTGCTAGATAGTAGATTTATATTGGCAACCTCAGGAGATGGTTCTTCTTCACCAAGAAAATTTTCTTCACTATTGCAGTCTGTTTCATAATCTGAGTCTGAACTGTTTAGTTCGAATTCATTTCTGAATTGCATGAAGTCTTCTATTTGTTTGTCTCCGTCGAATACTTGCCAATATTTTTCGTTATCAGGAATGGCTGGTCTAAATTTTATTTGAGTTGTGCAGTATTTGGTTTCATATGGCATTAAGAATGTTCTAGCTGCAAAGGCTAAGCTATGGGCCGTGATATTTCTTTTTCTTGGGACAAAAATTACCTGGTACTCCTCAAAAGTTTTTAAAAGATCCACGATGTCATTTCGATATGCCCTAAG
This sequence comes from Pinus albicaulis, assembly GCA_034641835.2. Lineage (NCBI taxonomy): Eukaryota > Viridiplantae > Streptophyta > Pinopsida > Pinales > Pinaceae > Pinus > Pinus albicaulis. The sequence goes on from CM076584.1 coordinate 307,727,394, forward strand.
TCTTGGGTGATTTGTGTTGTATTCCCTGTTGACTTGCCTAATGATTAATTCAGAATCCCCATATGCTTTGATTCTTTTTTCTCCTAAATTTTTTCAAGGGATTCATAGTCCACTATGTTATTTGAACACTGGAAGTTTAATCTATAGGAAATGCTTTTTGTGTGGTTTTTTTCAGTGTTGCAAATATAGACACCTGCACCAGCGTTAGTTCTAGTGCATGACCCGTCGAAGTTCATACTCCATAGGGGACTAGATTCGGGTTCATCTGTTTGGTGTTTGTTCTCTTCAACTAAAGTGCTTTCAGATTGTTGTGGAATATCAGCACTTAGTTGACTTTGTTTCAACTCGTCAGGTTTTTCATTTATTAGAGGAATGTTTTCTTGACTGTGAAGGTTAAAAAGTGATGGATGCATGACTTGTAGCTCAAGACCTATGTTTGGTTTGCTAAAGTTTTCAAATGCAGCAAACTGTTTTGAAAATTTCGTTGTGTTTACCTCCTCCTCTCTATCGACCATTAATTAATTTAAAGTGACCTGTTCACCAAGAGTTTCATCATTAAATAAGATAAAATAATCGAGGCCTGTGTTTACAGAATATAGAGGAGAATTTTGTCGTCTGTCTTGGCTTGTAACTATGTATTGCATATGGAACTCCCTGTAAAGTCTTCTCGTCTGATTGAAAACAGGGATGGTTGCATAGGTCATGTCCATCTACATAGTTCCTTGTAACTTAGCCCCCCAAGATTTTCATAATAACATTCCACAATTTGGGGGCACATCAGCCACCATGGTGTCCATGACTAAGTATTTGGCTGGAATCTGGGCTAAGTTAACGTAGAGGTCCTTTATTAATCCTAAACATTTTACTCTGCTTGAGTCAAAGGAGTAAAGGTCTTTATAAGGTCTGGTTATTTTGAGACCAAGGCTCTCCATTACGGCTTTTGGCATTGAATTATGTGAAGCCCCGAAATCATGCATAGCATTGTGAAAAATCTTATCATGCACGTTTAAACTTACATAAAAGGGAGGAACAGGTCCCTTTTGATATCTACCTTCAATCTTTGGACCAAAAATAAGCTCTGGTTGGTCATCATTAAGATTGAATGTGTCACTATTCTCTTCGATGTTTAAAGCCTTCAAAATTTGGGTCCTATATACATTTTGGGCAGCTAACTCAGTCAAGGGAACATAGATTTTAATCTTGGAAATTTCCTGCTCCAAGCTAAAAGGAATTTGATTCTTTGAAGTACTTGTCTCAGCCTTATTAGCTGCCACTCTATCAGCAACATCTGTGTACTGATTTGTTCTATTTACATTTGAAAAAATGGTTTTAACAGGAGTACTAGCTGAAGTGTTAGTACTACTAAGGTCTGCACTCTGTTTTGTAATGTTTTGAGTGCCTTTCTCTCTACCTTTATCAAAATTTACAGCTACTATTTTGTCCTTATGTTTGACAACTTTAGGCTTATTTACAGTGTTGTTTTGTGAAGATTTGTTAGAGGTTTTGGTGTTAGGAGTTTGTTGACTGGTTTTTCTTCTAAGGTCATATTCTCTTTGAGACTCTATGATGACATTTTCCATGTCTTGATAATAACTTTCATCATCATCTCTTTTGTCATCATAAGGTGTGTAAAGATCTTGTTTTCTATCATAATGAACCTCAAAGTCATTAGTATATACTCCCAACATGTTGATGTCTTCTTCCTCTGTTATTTCATTTGTTCCTCAACCTCACTCACATATTTTTGATGAAAGGGAGGAGTGATCTGTTGATCATCTTCCCTAGGCCTGTTTGGAGGCTGGTTCCTTCTAAAATTCTGATTCTGGTTTTGGTTTCTGTTTTGAGGAGCAGTTCAATTTTGGCTTTCTTGTGCTCTCTGAAGGATGCTCATCTTCTTCATTATCTCCTCCATCATGTTTTCCATCTTTGCGCTGGAAGTGGAAGGGGTAGATTCTTTTTTGAAGGATACTCTCTTCTCATTCTTCATTCTCGCTCTCTTCTCCATTAAGTTAACTTCCACAACAAGAGCTCCTTTTTTCATATCTTCAAGAGTTGCAGGATCTCTTTCTCTCAGATGATAAGCCATTTCAGGGTCAAAACCTTTGGGAGATTTGTTTAGAGCTGAGCCTTGTGGAGGTTTTAGATCTGGGGAAAGTGCATTATACACACTGTTAAATCTAGTGCAGTAAGCTTGAACACTTTCCCCAGTGTTTCTATGGAGGTTCTTGTAATCAGAAAGGACTTGGAGAGGGTTCTTCTTCACTTCCCATTTGTTTAAGAATGTCTGATGGAAGGCTTGGAGATCATTGATACTATGGGGGGTTAAGCCTTTAAACCATTTTCTTACTTCTCCCCCCATACTCTGAGAAAATAATCTAAGCTTGACAGAATCATCATCAATTTCATTTCTGTCAAAGTAGTCATTCATCTTATCCACATGTTGTGATGCGGTATTAGAATTAATAGCGTCATATAATGGAATTTTGGACTAATACTCCTATGGAAGATTGACTAATGGTACAGGAAGGACTAAGGGAGCATACCATGTTGCCATGATATGTGGTGGAGGTGGATTTAAAATAGGTGGATTTAAAATAGGTGGATTAACAAAAGGTAAAGTGGGCTAAAGTGGAGTGGTTTGGACAGTAGATGTAGGGTGAAGAGATGTGGATGGACAAGGGATAGATAGCTGAGCTGATCTTGGATGAGAAACACCCAAATTGGAAAGGAAATGTGAATCAGGTGATGTTGTTTCTCTACTACCAAGATGTTCACTTGTTTCAGGAGATGAAAGTGAAGACTCAGAATCTAGCTGATCTAAATCACCAAGAGACCTAGTTCTAAATGGATTTATTAGATCTGCTTGTGATTGTTGTAGAGTTGCAAGATTTTTAGGAACTGAATTAGCTCTCAAGGTTGATCTGAAAAAAGTTGAAAAATTTATCTTAGGAGACTTCCTAAGGATACTTTCTGGGTTATCAACTATCTCAGGTGGGTCTGGGTCAGGATAGGCTCTAGTATGAATGTTTCTAGGAGCCACTATGCTATGTTTTTAAGACCCAACTAAACAATAAAATTTCAACCAGATATAACAGTATTTAAGAGGTTAACTAATCTGTTTACACAAATTTTAATCCTACAGTCCTCTAATTGATTTTGAATGATGTTATGATGGTAAGGGTTCTTCCCAGTGGAGTCTTAAGGTCTGTTAAGGATTGTGGAGTCGCAAAGTGGAAGTTTTTAGCTCTTTTGGAGGTAAAAGGTTTTATGTTCCACCACCATGTTTATTGAATTCCAATCTGAAATATTTTTGGGTTTTCTGAGTTATTTTTCAATTGTGTGGTTTCTAAGAGTGTCCTAAATTTGTTTCAAAAATTAGCTATGGTTGTGAGACAAAGATAGTCTACTCTTATGGCTAAGCTAGCTGATTTTTCAAGGTTATACAAACTCTTATGAGAATCCTAGGGTTTGCCTAGTTTTTCACTTATTCAAACAAGTTTCATCATGATTACCATTACTTGGTAGTCCTTGAAAAGGCTGCTTTTACTCACAAGGTTTATTAAATTTTTAAGGGAACCAGAGATTAAAATTTGACTCGTCCCTAGTGGAGACGCTAGAAATGTTAGCTCCCTATAATAAACAAGATTGGCAAAGTCCGACAGCAGGGAGAACAACATTTCAACCACTTTGGGATTCTAGGATCTACCCCTCCTGAATCTGGAGAGGGATCTCTCCAATAAGTGCAAAGATGGATTTATCTTTAAGGTTTTGGATAATGATATTAGGCTAGTTATGAAGGCCGAGGGTTTTGTTTTGTTTTTGGATGGTTGAGCATGATTATTATTTGAGTGGAAATTTCTAAATGCAAAGAGTTTCAAAGGTGAGAAGTTGCAAGAAAATAGAACAAGCTTTGGCCAAAAAGATGGATAATTGCAGGTTTTAGTCCATTGGGCTATGGAGTCATAATAGGGTTTTAATTGAAACAATCAGGTTCAAGAGTGGTCTATGGGCCAAGTTATCTATGTCTAAGGATCTCTTTAAATTTGATTTGTGGAATGAAATGATACAATAAGAAGGGGAATTAAACAAATGAAGAACAAAGGCAGCCCAAGATCTGGTAAGTGCTTTGAAACTAGCCAGCTTTTGACATACACTTAAGAAAAACATAAAAAAAATCCATGATCTGGTAAGTATTTCGAAACTAGCCAGCCTTTGATACAATTTCAATGGAAAAACATTTAAATACAAGGGAAACAAAAATGATAACAAAGAATGGTCTAAGATCTGGTAAGTACTTTGAAACTAGCCAGCTTTCAACACATTCCTAGGGAAACTTTCAGTCAGTCTTTTGGGATAAAACTAGGACCAGGGCTCACCATATCTTCCTTAGTTCATATCTACTTAACATGAAATGAAAATAACTTTCAAGAATAACAATTAGCTAAAAATTAGGACGAGGGAATGCCAGCATTCCAAACTGCTTGAACCGAATTAAATCATTCCTAAATAACACAAATTGGAAGAAAACGTCTAGATAAAGCTTATCAGTCAGAGAAGGGTACTGATGTACAGTAAATCCTAACTCTATGCTTGCTGTTATTTATTAGAGAAGATGAAAAAAGTGGGAACAGAAATAAAATAACAATTTACAATAAGAAATAACATCACCATTGACATAGACCAGGATCCCATAAATCAGCTTGTATTGATGCTCCAAACCAGTTACAACTTTAAGTCCAGTGTTTCAGGTTAGCAATCATCTTCACTTCTCAGCCTAACTATTCTATCAGAAGCAAAGCTTCAAGAGCCTTTGAACACTATTTACAGTCAGAAGTTTCGAGCACAAGTATATTTCAAAGTTCTGCAACCAACATTTTCTCATCTTCTACAGAAGTATTTATAGAAGGAATGAGGAGGTGGGATCTGATAAAAGATCTCCTGGGTCAATTAATACAGACTTAATGCTTCTCGGCCTTTGAGGGGCTCAATGGAGAAGAGTACAAACATTTTCACTGTATCAATTGATTTACATTTAAAGATTAAGCTCGGTGGGAGATTTTGTTGACTTTTAAGCTCTGTTTCAGGATGTAATAACTCTGCTGATGTTTTTACATTAAGTTCATTTGGTAGAATTAATTCTTCGGCTGCGTTGAAGCAAATATCTGATTTTCTGATCAATAAATTCGGCCTTTGTTGAATGCTTGTGGCTATAGGTGGCACTGTGGTAGTTGAGAGGAATCAATTTTCCTCTGATGTGGCAGTGGAGGCCCTTCTGTCTAATAAACACCTATGATTTTATTTTAATTGTGTTTTAATTTGGAGGATTAGGCTTTTGATAATCAATCTTAGCCGTAATCCCCTCAAAATTGTCTTCAATCCTCTGCTCTGTTGTGTTTTAATCTTCAACACTGATACTCTTTTGATTCATTTAATGGTTTGTATCTTATTGATGTGCAGGGCCGCATGGGGCTCATGTGGCATCAATGCCCATGAAGCATCGACAAGACGTGGAGTTTGAACCAAGTGAATGGCTTCCCTTTGATGAATCAAAGGCATGGGAATCATCATTCCCAGCCTCTGGCTTTTTTTTTTCAATATAATGGAAAACCATCAAACCCTGCAAAATACAAACAATTTTTATAAAATGCTGCGTTTTTTGGGAAAAACTGGTTCAGAGGGCGTGGGGGAGGAGCATGGCCGTTGGATGGCAGCATCCAATGGTGGAGATCTGTGTATAACAGTCGAAAGGAGAGCGGTGGGAAGCAATAATTTAGATCCGTCGATATACAGGGATCGACAATCGGGAGTGATCCGGGATGTATAATAGAGAAATGGTGAAAATACAAAGAAATAAGGTTAAAAACCTTATGCGGAGGATAAAATGAATTAAAACACCAAATGGGTTTCGGGAGGAATGTGAGCCATCAGATCAAAGGAAGGCGGAAAGGAGATCGACGGCTCACTATTGATCGGGGAATGATTAATCGAGGAGGAGAAATAACATACGCGAAATGTGCTTTTGAATATTGCTGATGCGATGATGCGCGGATCGTTGATCAGCTTTAAGATCAACAGTAGATATTGTTTGAGACATGTGCCAGCAGAAACCCCTTTATAATATATGAAAACCCAATTAATGAAAAACAAAGGTTTTTATGTATCGGGCGGGTTATGAAATGGTCTGGTGCTTGACTGCAGGGCCCGTGGTCTTTATGAAATATAATATGCCTGGGGCGTATATAATAAAGGGCCAATCGCATCGGAACTATCTGGCTCGGTCTTTCAATCTAACCATTTGATTTTCTTCGATGCGATTAGCACTTCGGGACTTTTAAGTCTTGGTCCTAGGCGTAAGTTATATGGAGTGAAGTGGAGGGTGGAGTTCATGTAATGGGGCTTAAATCGCATCGGAACTTTTGATGCAGGTCTTTCAATCTACCCATTTTTCCATTAAAAACATAACTCCAGCGGGTTTAGACCAAAACTTTAGGAAAGTGGGTTTATGAACTTTACAAAGGGAAATAATGGATCGGAGATGAATTATCCAATGTTTTTAGCACCCGACTGCGGGCACAAGGGTTATATGAAGAGGTTAATGGGATCGGGGTTTATGAACAAAAAGGCTAATCACATCGGAACTTCTAACTTAACCAAAAGACTTGTGCGCTCGGACTTTTGCGATGCGATATGCGCCGAAAACGGTTAGTGCTTGGTTCTAGCACCAAGGCGTATGGAGGTGAAATGGTTTAGGACTTAGCCCAAAAGGGGCTTAAGTCTATAATACAAAAAATGTATCTTTTATGAAAATTTTCCAAGTTTTCAATGGATTTGGGGGTTTCGACAAAGTTCAAAAACGAGTTTTAAACTCTGTAAGGTGGATTTTATGAAGGAAAAAATGGAAAAAAGGGAAAATAGAGAAATTTCATGGGAAAAAAAAGGGGTAAAAAATGAGGTTAGTTTTGAGGTGGAGGGAAGGGAAAAAATGGCTTTTGCAGCATTCTTTTCTCTATGAAATCAACAGAACTTCTGAGTTTGAAATTTGAAACAACAGTGAATATTTAGACAAAGGACCAGATGTCTTCATGAGTCTTCAAGAGATATCACTCTTTTGCAATAAGACTTGTTCCTTAAAGGCTCCAAAAATGTTTTAGCCACCATTTGATATGAAAAATTTTATTGGTGGCTAACAGAAGCCATAGAGGGATATGTTATTGAGTATTGATTTTGGTCTGGATGACTATTTTCTCTCTCCAGCTGTTTAACTGAGATTGTTGTGCTGCTTACCACAAGGGATTTCCTATTTAGGAATCCTTCTCCCTTCTTGAGAGGCCTCTTGAGGGAATTTACTTCATTCTCCACATTTCAAGCTCAAGTCCAAGCCACCTCCTTCAGCTACAGCGTTACTCCTGAAGCAGGATACATTGTGTTGCAGGTGTTGCAGTGGAGGGTTCCACAACACCATTTCCTTGGCTCATCTTTCAGAGGAGGGAGCTTCTATTCCTCTGGGAGGTTAGTGAGGGATATTTTAGAGCTGATTGTACATATTTTTCACCAGGCCAAGCACTTCCTATCACCCACAGTGCAGTCCATCTCCTTGACTGCGTTATTTATGAGCACATTTGCAGTGGGGACTTGCTCCACTATTTTGGAGGGTGAGATCTTCAGGGATTGGATTATCCTTTCACCTGAGAGATCCATTGGATGATATCTATCCATCATATGCAGCATCATCAACTATCTTCATCCATTTCCAGTTTTTGAGTTGCAGCTGCTACCCAGCAACTCCGACATTTCTGCAGATTTTCCATTTTGTGCATATTTCAGCCAATCCTTCCAGGATTGCCTAGAAATTGCCTTTGGGAATGTTTATCTTTGCTCCCCATGTTGTATGAGCTATGTATTGATATATTCATGTATTGACATCAGTTTGCAGCAGTTATCCTTCATAGACTGTGCAGTCATAGCCATCATGGATTTCTTCATGTAGCAGTATTTTTCATTTATCATGTATATGTTCTATTGAGGTTTGTATTTTCGCACTTGAGTGATTGTTTCCTCAAGGATTTGTATACATTATTTCTGTTATAATCTAATATGATGGTTATGTGGATCTTCTGGAATTCCATGTGTTAATGTATCACTGCTACTCCATTGGTGTGTTTACATATTTCTGTTGCTCCACATTTGGAATATCTTAAGATATTCTAAATAGTGTAGAAATTCCTGATTTTGGGATATTACAAAATAGTTTTTACATGTTAGTTCTAAGGAAGGCCCAGTTGAGACTAAGGTTAAAGGGATGATAACTATCAGTTGTATAATTAGAAAATTGTACAGGTGCATTATGGAGTCATCAATATGCCTTGAAGGAATTGTGCAATCAATTCTTGGGAATTTCATATTTAATAGGATGGAAATTCCTCCAGGAATGTGTGAGCAAGGCTAGTTAGACAAAGGCTTAGAATTGGTGAAGTATTTGACTACTTTTTCCTAGATCAGAGTGAGACAATTGGTAGAGTGAAAAAAGTTTCTCAGTGAGAGAAAATCATTGTATTTTTTTATGGTCTTGACTTATACAATATGAAGATAGTGGATTTTTTAGCACCGTGCTTTCCCTAGATACATCTTTTTTTGTGTGATCGACTGATCTCTTTCTCTTACTTTTTATGTTATTGTGTGATCGTGTTTTGTTTCCAAAAATTCTATAAGGATTTAGTATTTTGTTTTAGTACATTACAAGATCAGATTGAATCCCATTGTTATATTTTCTACATGGTATAAAAGTGCCAAGAATTACAATAGAAGATAATAACATAGTTTTTTTTGAACAGGTACATCGAATTTTCATAATTATTCTTGAGGACCGAACAATAGATCAAGATTTCTTTCAATGGCCTTAGACTATAATATTCCCTTGAGGTAAATTCAAATTACATATCATGGAAGGAGAGGATGGAGGCATTTATCAAGGAAAATATATTGGAGGCTTTCATAGACAATGATATTCCTTAGCCCGCAGTAGCAAATGCTCAAATTCTTGATGCAGGGAAGAAGAATGTAGCAAAGGAGAGAAGGATCTTGTTAGAGGGAGTTAGAGATAATATTTTCTTGAGTGTCCACAAGGATGCGACTCCATATGCTATGTGGAAGGCCTTGAGATATATATTTCAAAATTGTACCAAAAACAAGAAGTTGGCACTAAAAGAAAATATCAAAAATATCAAGATGGAGAAGGGCGACACAATCCAAAAATAATTGACAAAGTTAACTCAATGTCTAGATGAGCTTGGAAGTGTTGGGATAGCTATTTCCTCAGATGATTTGGTGAGCCTAGCTCTTCTAAGCCTTCTCAAGAGATGGCGTAACTACCAGGACTTTTTGAATGGGAGGGAGAAGCTACTAGACTGGGATTGATTATGTTCTGACTTGGTACAAGAAGAGATTTGGTGGAGCACTGGAGATGGATTCTCATCAAAGACTGATGATAAGGAGAACTGTGCCTTAGAAAAAAATATGAATAAAGGAAATGGGAAGGAAACCCATTCCAAATATGAGTCCGCTAAGGAAGGAAATAAGTGAGACTTTTAAAAGGTAAAATGTTTCAAATTTCATGAGCATGGGAACTATGCCACAAATTGTCTGCAAAAGAATACTAACAAGAAGGCCTAAGGAGGAGTAGGAGGTGAAGCATTAAATTTACAGTTCAAGTTGTACTTCACCCTCATCACATGCATGGTGCCATTGGTGATGGGTTCTATGTGGCACTTGGATAGTGGAGCTTCATTCCATATGATCAGCAGGAAATAATTCTTTAGTATCTTGGAGGAGAAGGATCTCAAGATGCACATCGATATGTCTGACGACGAGAGGTATAGTGCTATTGGTGTAGGTACAGTTACCTTTCATAGGGAGTCAGGGAATCCACTCACATTAAAATATGTCATGTATGTTTCTGGTTTAAATAATAATTTGGTTTTTTTTTCTATGCTGGAATATTATGGATACGATGTCATCTTCAATGAAGGAAATGCGTTCCTTCGTCATAAAGCCACGGGACAGGTGAAAAATATTGGGTTTCAAGTAAAGAATATCTACAAAATGGATATGGAATACTGCACAACACTGAGCACTAAAGTAGATAAGGCGGAGAGCTGAGACATCAACAAGTTATGGCAGAGGAGGTTAGGCCATCTACACCAAAACGCTTTGAAGATCATGAAACATATTTTAATAGGACTTCCAAAGGATGCACTTGTGTAGAGAGATACATGGAAATGGTGTACATTGGGGAAGTATACCAAATCCACCTCTCACGATACGGAAAGTTGAACCCGAGTGATCCTTTAGAGATTTCACTCAGACATGTGTGGAACGTTCTTGAAAATTTCCACAACAAAGCACATGTATTATGTGATTTTTTTTTATTATTTTTCAAGAAAGTGTTGGATTTTCTTCATGCAGAAGAAATATCAGACTTTCTCCACGTTTTTTGAGTTCAAGGCACTTGTCGAGAAATATACAGGGAAGAAGGTGAAGGCTCTCAGGAGAGACAATGGTGGAGAATATATCTCTAAATAATGCAAGAAAATTGTGCCTTAAAACAAATTCGAAGAGAATTGATTTCACCTCATAACCCACAAAAAAATGGGGTTGTAGAAAGAAATAACAGAACTATTGTGGGAGCGACATGAGCTATGTTGCATGATCAGGGCCTACCATTGCATCTATGGGAAAAATAATGCAATACAACCATATTTTTGCAGAACAAAATTCCTCATTGGATACTTGGGATGAGTACACTAGAGGAGGCATTTTTCAGATAAGAGACTAGATGTGTCATATTTTAAAATTTTTGGTTCATCTATATATTTCCATGTAACGAAAGATTCCAGGAAGAATATAGAGCCAAAAACAAAGTTAGGGATATTTGTGGGGTACACTGATAAACCTCACAACTATTGGGTGAAAGTTTTAGTCCACAGGATGAAAATGGTCAGAAGAGATGTGAAATTTGATGAAGACAAAGCCACGCGATTGTCACTTGAGAGGGAGCTCGAGTTACATGCAATTGAGGAGATCTTGGCTCCAAAGGATAAAACTCAGGATGTGGAGAAGCCACAAGAAGAGGAATATAGAGTGGTAGAAAACACTGATGCATATCCATCTACCAGATATGGAAGGAAGCACATCATAGAAGTTGAAATATTATTATTGGATGTGATAGATAATGTGGGAGCACCCATATCACAACGTAGGAAAAGAAGGTCCCTAGAGTGGTACACTGGATACATGGCTCTTATCAGCGAAGGTATTGATATAGAAATGTCCTCTCTTGAGGAAGAAATGCATTAGCCAGTGTGGGTTGATGCCATGATTGAGGAGTATGACCCCATTATCAGAAACAGTGCATGGGAAGTTGTCCCAAGACTAGTGGGGAAGTCAGTTATAGGATCTAGGTGGGTATACAAGGTGGAGAAAGCATCTGATGGGAGTGTGGAGAAGATCAAGGCTAGATTTGTGGCCAGAGGGTTCTCTTAGGTGGAGGGGATTGAATATGACGAGACTTTCACACCAATCGGAAGTTAATCATCTATTAGATTTGTCCTTTCACTCTCAATGCAGATGGGATGGAAGATACATTAGATTGATGTCAATACATCCTTTATCAATGGAATTATTGAGTAAGAAGTGTACATTGAGCAGCTGGAAGGTTCTGAGACCTTAGATATGGATTTGTATATGTTCAAACTCAAGAGAGGATTGTATGGGCTGAAGAAAACACCTTGTGCTTGCTACACCAGGATCGACAACTATTTCACTTGGTTGGGATTCACCAAGAGTGAAGCATATGTGAACCTATATCATATTGTGGTTTATGGTAATATTTTGATTATTGTAATTTATTTCAATGATCTGATATTGACATGTGATGATAATCTAATCAAGCATTGCAAAGAGGATCTTGAAAGATAATTTGAGATGAAGGACATGGAGATCTTGCACTATTTCCTAGGATTGGAAATATGGAAAAGAGATGGGGAGATATTTGTGTCTTAGGAAAATTATGTCAAGGAGATTATGAGGAAGTTCCACATGGAGGGAAGAAAACCCATGGAGACTCCTCTAGCAGGAAATTGGAGGAAGGAGGATGCTACTTTGGGTGAAGTAGTGTATGTTACAGTTTACATGTAGCTTGTGGGTTCACTCATGTATATGGTGAAACAACAACTAGAAATTTTATACACAATTAACCAACTTATTCAAGTTATGGTTAAGCCTACCAAGATATTTTGGAAGGCAGGGAAGCATTTTTTGAGATACCTCAGAGGAAATACAAAGTATGGGCTATGGTACATATGGAAAGAGGGAGTGAAGCTTCAAGGCTTCACTGATGCATATTGGGTAGGGAGTCCATCTGACACGAAGAACACATCAAGGGGCATTTTCATCATAGGATCAACATCAGTTTCTTAGTATAGTAGGAAACATAGATCATTTGCACTTGGTTTAGTAAAGGTAGAGTACATGGTGACCAATCAGGCAACATGCAAGGCCATCTGGATGAGGAACATACTTTTTGGTTTTTTTTGTCGACAAATCAATCCGAATGTGATACATTGTGATAACTAGAGTTGCATCAAACTCTTTGTTAGTCCAATTTTTCATGACAAGTCCAAGGATATTTATATTCGATATCACCATCTCAAAGATTGTGTGCAGAGGTGGATTATTCCATTAGAGTACATTCCCACAGAGGATCAGGATTCAAACATATTGACGAAGGCGCTGGCAAGAAGAAAATTCAAATTCTATAGAGACATGATCGAGGTAGAAGATAATCCCTTTATTTTTGAGAGGGAGTGTTGAAATGACACCCAAAGTTGGCTTCTGAATTAATTTTCCCTTAATTAAAATGGAAGAGAAATTGTAATTTCTTATCATGGAAATTTGTATTAGTTAACTAAGTCATAAATATTGAGTTAGTTTAGGAAATTAGAGTTGAGGCTCTAATAGGAGGCATGTAGAGTTATCCCATGATTTTTGGGGTTCCAGTTACAATTATTTGTTAGTTGTAATTAGTTAACTCAATTAATTGAGTTAAAATAAATCTATCTAATTCTAACTAAGAGATGAGCTAGTGAGAGGTCTAGTGAGTTAAACATGACTTAATTCACAAGTAGTGATCAATCAGTTAACTTATAATTTGCTATACATATTTTTTTTAATGTCAGTTCTAAGGAAGGATTAGTTGAGAGTAAGGTGAAAGGGATGATAGCTATTAGTTTCATAAATATAAAATTGTACAGGTCAGTTATAGATTCATCATGATGCCTTGACCGATTTTTCGTAGATCAAAGTGAGATAGTTGGCAGAGTGCATAAGTTTCTCAATGAGAGAAAATCATTGTATTTTTTCATGGTATTGAATTTATATAACATACAAATAGTGGGGTTTTGAGCAGTATGTTTTCCCCAGATACATCTTGTGTTGCGCGATCGATTGATTTGTTTCTCTTACTTGTTATGTGATTCTGTGATCGTGTTTTATTTTTACAAGTTGTAGAAGGATTCGGTATTTTTTTGGTACATTACAAGATCAAATTGAATCTCGTTGTTATATTTTCTACATTAATGTTGAGAATCAGATTTTGGAGGGGGAAAATACATCCCCATCAATTTGTATAAGTACCAATTCGAATTATCCTCTATGGAAATGGAATTTTTAGTCTTCTTGTGAAGAAAACTTGTTAGTTAGAAAATCTACTTTCAATTTCAACAAGGATGTTCTTGAATTGATTCTAATAATGAAGTTTGGTTTAATTTTCAACTTCTAAGGCTTGGTTTATTTCATATGAATTTGTGTATCCTTAGGCTTTTCCATCCTAGGAGCCTCAAATCCATATCGTACAATTGTTTTATCGTATTTTCATTTCGTGTTCACTTGCATCTCTTGCTCTTTCATTTCTTATTTATTCATTTAGAATTCATGCTTCATTTGTTGTAGGTTATATTGGATAAATGATTGAAGTGATTTTTTCTGTAGATTATTTATAGAGTCACAAGTATGAAGCATGTTACACCTTTTTTTGGTCATCTAACCTATTATTATTAGATGAACCCAAGTACACCACGTAAGACCAATTTTACCCTAAGTAAAATTGCTTTCACCGTGTGAAATAACTTATTTGTTTATATTTCCCGGTCATATTTAACCCAAAACAAGGAAATTAATTAAATAAATCCTCATTTATTTAATTATTTCCTAAGAATAAGTTATTTAAATCATTATTTAAGTACTATTCTTAGTTAAATTTGACTAAATCATCCATAAATAATTAAATAAACCATTATTTATTTAATTATATTCCCATCATTTCCCTAAAATGATAAATAAATCATTTATTTATTTATTATTTATAAATAAAGGAATTTACCCAAGTCAAAAATCCTTTTCCCTCCAACAAATATAATAAAATATTCCTAAAGGGTGGTTCTAGAATTTGATTAATAATATTTTTTTTCATGCACTGAGTTCTAGACCGCCCTAATATTTTGCTATAAATAGAAGGGTTTTCCCCATTCATTTGTCATTCATTAGTCACCTCCATTGCATTCGATCACTCTGGATCTATACTAGGTCACATTCTCCATTTTTGCCTTGTGAGCTCCCATTGAGTTCTATGTTTGTCTGGGTTTTCTACAACAACAAGAGAGAGGAATTTTAGATCTGAAATTCTGAGGAATTTCAAGAACCCATCCCATTGAGGAGAACCGGAAAAAACCTTTCTTTTTTTCCTCTCAGGTGCCCCCTTTTTAATATAATATAAAAATTCTTTCAAATACATTGTTCTTGTCTTGTCTATTGGATGCATGGAGCCACATTTTACTTTATCAGCTTAATGTCTTTTATGCTTAGATTTGGATTTGTGCAGCATTATTTGGATCACCTAATTACAGATTTAAAGATATTTGGCAGCCATAATCGATGTTAGGGCTATTTGTTATGCGTAGCTAAAGTGGTCTTTTACGATGAAAGATTCATACTAACAATTGGCGACTCCACACAGGTTTTCTTTTGCGACCGCTGTCGTTTTATATATTCCTGCATATCTAGCTGTTTCCAAAATTAGGGTTTCTCTTCCAATTTTTATTTTCTTATTTTTATGGTGCTTTCCACCTCTAAAACCCTCAAACATAAAATTTTTTAACTTCCACGTGTTTCTGGCCCTATTGCGTAGGTGACGAACATCAGCCGCAGCTGAGACGACAAATTTCTCTGAAATCTGTCGCCGAGAGACCCGGATCTATCGTGTGCATAACCCTATCCTGTTTAGATAGTATTTACGAGTGAAACTTTTGATATGTGAATTTAGATTCATTACTTTCAACCATATCCCTAGAAGCCAAGATCACTACGTAGATCAAATCGCAAATCATGTTCTAGACTGGCATTTATCACACACAAGACAATAACATTTAACATCATAAAAAAATGCATATAAATCATATATATCATATAACATGTGTTTTTAGAGTCCATCTACTCTGAAACATATGACATGCCCATAGCATGTTACAAAAAACAAAATTACAAAAATGGGGGGCACCACTTGCCCCTACATCGACACTGGGGGGAACTACCTACCCTATATCTAATCACTCTCTGGAGGATCTCGAGCCAACGGATCTACTCCCACAGCTCATAGATCATGCAAAGTCTGACCGGCCATCGCCATGCATCGCATGATACCTCGCCATTTCAAGGGTAGCCCAATACATAACTCTATGTACTGGTCGTCTAAATCCTGTCAGCCATGCTCCGACACACTGGTCAATAGCCCCTCACATCTACGACGGATGTTCTCCAATAGAGCGGACATATCCTTGTTCTGTGCCATCCTTGATCCACTTGCACCTGTAGCTCCTGCTGCTGCAGGTTGTCCCATATATCCGGCCGATTTTATCGGAGCTATATATGCATTCCAAAAAATATAAGGATTAGTACCATGACTACTAGTCACAAACTCTAAAATGCACATAACAGATTAGTTTCTTGTCACTTACCATCAGGCCCCCATACTCGACCAGGCGGAAACGGCAAGTCCATATCTCCCCAATAACTCATCCCACTATAGGGATAGTCATCTATGTACAATGGCATCTGATCCCAATGGGTGAAGAACTCTGGTCGGAACACCCATCCAACTGCCCCTCCCCCTCCTCTACACAGTAGTCATCCCCATTGATGCATCCGGGGCTCTCTCAAACCCCCATTAGGTAACTGTATACGAGGTCGTAAGGTCAGGATCTTCTCAAAGAATAAAGAGCACAATACCGTCCAATAGGCACAATCATGATTCACTTACCGCTTACATAGAGACAGTTGTCGTTTCACTGACACCAACATCATCTGGGCCCACCCATAGTAGGTCCCACCCAGCACACTCTCTACAATCATCATCTGCCCTCCAGTGATGTGATGGAATGCCTGGCTGCCCAAGATCTGCAACACTGCTGCTGCCACTGCCCAGTTCTCCAACCTCTCTAGATCCCCAATCGATATCCGAGTCCCTTTTACTCGGACACCTGGTCAACAATGTCGCTCAACAAACTCCATGATGTTACGCCCTCACGGTAACACTGGCTGTGTATTTCCCACCATCCCTAATGGCGAGAGACCAGTCAGGAAATACAGATCTTGGACTATCAGCTCAATCTTGTGCCTCTGCACTATAAACACCTCATGGTCTGGATCCCAGTAACTAATAATCCAAGCCAAAAAAGACTCACCAGCCCTCATCAAAGAGTTCTCCACAAATTTCAAAACCCTAAACCTAGCTAATGCACGACGGACACCCTGATCCGCTTGGATTTCCATCCGTAATGTACCTAGATCTCTCTCTCTCTCCACTTGATCCGTATATCTGCCATATCTGCAAAAAAACATCATCTTTGTTAGTCTATAGATAAAAAAAATTGCATTTCCTTACACCAAAACTGAATCTCAACCCATAACAGCACTGAAACCACACCCATCTAACAGGTCGCACTTTTTGGCCAAATCCTGGGCCAGGTCGCACTTATCAGGCCAAAACCTCCGTCCTAGGTCGTAGTTTTTTCCCCAAAAAGTGTGACCCGACTGTAATGATGAAGTAGGAGTAGTTACTAAGATTTAAAACCCTAATCTGAACTTTGA
Source organism: Pinus albicaulis (assembly GCA_034641835.2). NCBI lineage: Eukaryota > Viridiplantae > Streptophyta > Pinopsida > Pinales > Pinaceae > Pinus > Pinus albicaulis. The sequence goes on from CM076584.1 coordinate 307,744,590, forward strand.
ATCCATCAAAGGCAAAGAGTAGGATTAGGCCTCTTACCTACAACTGACGGATCACGATTCCAACGGTCGGTTTGTCCGCTACGATCGCTGCAAGATTTAGGGCCTTCTCTCCTCTCCACATTCACCACAGCTACACAAGCAAATGAATGATTTTGGAGGGAAAATGCCTTATTTGGAAGAAAAACCCCTATTTTTTCTTTCTCCTGCTGCGACCAAACTGTAGCCCCATTTGACACACTATTTGCACCGTTGGAAAGCTCTCACCGAACACTCAAATGGGTATCCGTTAGTTTTTCATGTTTGGATACTTCACCAGGACGCATTTTGTCGACGAAGGGTCCCTTCAACTCTCCTTCCAATCGTAATTCTTCACTCACAACACTTGTACTTGGGGCACCACTTTACCTCTTTACTTGGCTTTGTTTGTGTAGATTTTCGCCATGAGATATCATATTGTACTCATGTTTTTATGGTCCCCCATTGGACCTTTTCTGTGTGGCAGCACCATCGAGTCGCCCTTGTTCAGAGCATCCAAGTTGAGTCATCATCCGTCATGGAGTCTATCTCGCGGCCATTTATATCCCACTATAGTCCTCCATCCTTCATCGCTTAGTCCCTCTCTCGTGTTGCACATTATGGCCTTCAGTACCATTGTCACCTATCCTCCCTGATATTGTGTCAGTTGCTGCCAAGCCATTCATGCCCCTTATGCTCTAACAAGGGAAGTTGTCCATCCACTACTCAGTGTCCCTCATTTTATTATCATCATTAGTGTCCGTCTGTTAGTTGCTCTACTATTTTCTCCTGTGCCTTAGTTGGGGTTCCCTTATTGCCTCACCTATGGTGGACCTACTTCTGTCGACTTCAAGATCGTGATCTTTTCAGCATGATCGTGATCTATACACTTGATGGTCCAGTGATGCAGCAACATCTATTGGTGATTCCCGGGTGTGTGTGAGATGTCTCAACCCTCATGAGGGGGTGGCCCTGCAGGTAGCCCCCCACATGCCCGGATGACTTCTTCATTTCAACCCTTGATGCAAATCCTCCCATTTGATGATATTCACCTCAACCGCTTGCAGTGCCTCTTCGCTTTTCATGTATCAGTCAGATTTTGCGAGCCCTTCCCCATGTGTAGGGGACATTTGGGTGTATTTTTATCTCATGTACTAAAATCTTATTGTATAAGTCCTGACGGCTATTCTAGGCATAACATGTATGTGGGATCCATCATTATATTTTTCTGGCTCTTATTTATGCCAGCATATTCTTCATGGTTCGGTTCCTTGTTTACTGGACTTCCTATTCTTTGTACTTTGTCTCGGAGGGCATAGGTATGCCTCCCCCGCCGCCTTTAGCACAGGTACCACTTCATAAACTAGAGACTTGTTGCACCTGTAAATCTCATCTCCTCAGGGTCTAGTCCTTTAGCACATTAGACTACCTTACATTTCTCTCTCTCACTTCCCTCTTGATGTCTAGCGATTGAGTTCTTACAACGTACTTCGGTCATACGATTTGCTCCTAACACTCGTACGTTGGGGGGAAATCTGTTACACCTTTTTTTGGTCATCTAACTTATTATTATTAGATGAACCCAAGTACACCATGTAATACCAATTTTACCCTAAGTAAAATTGCTTTCATTATGTGAAATAACTTATTTGTTTATATTTCCCGGTCATATTTAACCCAAAACAAGGAAATTAATTAAATAAATCCTCATTTATTTAATTATTTCCTAAGAATAAGTTATTTAAATCATTATTTAAGTAATATTCTTATTTAAATTTGACTAAATCATCCATAAATAATTAAATAAACCATTATTTATTTAATTATATTCCGATCATTTCCCTAAAATGATAAATAAATCATTTATTTATTTATTATTTATAAATAAAGGAATTGACCCAAGTCAAAAATCCTTTTCCCTCCAAAAAATATAATAAAATATTCCTAAAGGGTGGTTCTAGAATTCGATTAATAATATTTTATTCATGCACCGAGTTCTAGACCACCTAATATTTTTTTATAAATAGAAGGGTTTTCCCCATTCATTAGTCACCTCCATTGCATTAGATCAGTCTGGATCTATACTAGGTCACATTCTCCATTTTTGCCTTGTGAGCTCCCATTGAGTTCTATGTTTGTCTAGGTTTTCTACAACAACAAGAGAGAGGAATTTTAGATCTGAAACGCTGAGGACTTTCAAGAACCCATCCTATTGAGGAGAACTGGAAAACACCTTTCTTGTTTTCCTCTCAGGTGCCCCCTTTTTAATATAATATAAAAATTCTTTCAAATACATTGTTCTTGTCTTGTCTATTGGATGCATGGAGCCACATTTTACTTTATTTGCTTAATGTCTTTTATGCTTAGATCTGGATTTGTGAAGCATTATTTGGATCACCTAATTGCAGATTTAAAGATATTTGGCAGCCATAATCGATGTTAGGGCTATTTTTTATGCGTAGCTAAAGTGGTCTTTTACAACGAAAGATTCATATTAACAAAGCATATTTATAACAACTTTATAATGACATATTCATCATTGAACTACTTGGATTGGTTTACTAGTTCACAACTCTAGAATTTCTCGAAGTTTCTTGTGGAAAAACAATAGTAATTTTCTGTTGAATTTTAGCACATGATAATAACGTCATTTCTGGTTCATTACACTTGTATAAAATTCTAAAAAAATTTAACTTAACAACCAAATTTATCACACAACATTTCACTTGATTATCTTAGGCATTTGGTTACTTATATTGACTTACTAGTTCATTTTTATGAAATTTCTGGTTTATTTTAGCACATTTTAATGAGATTATTTTGAGTCGGTTCTAATTGTATTGAAGCATAAAAACACCCAAATTAATAAAAAAATCACCCATATCATTTTCAGTCGATAAAATTAGGCATTTGTGTGCTTTTATTAGCTTACGAGTCCACTATTCTACAAATCTGGTTTATATGAAAAATGTTCTCTTTACAGGTTGGTTAGTTGATTCTATTGATAAGTTTGGTTGAAAGCCCTATTTGTACAATCACACAAATATTTTATTTATTTTATGAAATATTTATATCTTAGTTTAAATTCAACTCATCCTTTCCTTTACATTTTGATTTTATGCAATTTGTACTTTTGGCAGTCTTTAGATTTTGATGTTTTCCTAGTTGAATAAATACCTTGTGCGAAGGTGATACATATTGGCTTGCAGGGAAAAGAAACATAATTTCCATTTACTACCCATCATCTTCCTTAGTATCCTCCTTCCACCTATATTTATTCCTCTAAACATTCTGCACATACAAATTGCATTATAGGTTTATTATAGACTACTAATTTGTTTTTTTTTCCTTATCCAAGATGGGCTCTTGAGGAGGTATAAACTTGGAAAGGTCTTCCAAATTCTTACCTAGAATTCTACCATGTTTCCCAACCTTCATATCACTTTTATATCCCTTTGAATATTTTGGATGTAATCATGTAGTAATACAGGACATCCTGTAGCATCTTGTAGTAGTCTTGTAGCACCTTGTAGCACCTCACAAAATCCATCAAAACTTTACCAAAATTTCTCCTTAAGCCTAATTTTTTCTTCTTTCCCTTCAAAAACGTCTTCTAGTCCTTGGAAACAAGCTTGAGGAAGATCAAATACTTCTTAGAAATATTATTTTCATCAATTTGGTTTTATTTCTGCAATTAGGGTTAGTTGTTTTGATCATCAATTCAATATAAGAGAAGTAGTTTTCATTGATATTTCTTGAAGAATTTGTTGATTTTTTTAATAAAAGTATGATTTACTTTGAATACAATACTTTAGGTTTTATTCAATGGTATTCATTTCAAGCAGCTAAACTAGGTTTATTTTCCCATCATTTATTTTTTGTAGTGGATTAGGGTTTCTCTTCCAAGCATTTCTATCGTTGCAAGTAGATCTGAGTTTTCTCTTATGTAGTAGGACAATCAACATTTTGATAATTAAGTTTATAAAATGGTCTCTGCACATCTCAATTTTATTCATTGCATCAAATCAAACAAAGAAGGACACATTGCATGCTGCACACATAGTGTCTACACCTATTAAGTTTGTATGAACCCTAAGTTGATAATTGAAGTTGGTAGCCTTGGGATTTGTAGCACTATTATTTAAATGTTAGGGCTCATCAATTTCCTTTCTTATGGCATGTTGGATTTAATTTTAAACACATTTTTTAACTCCCTTTTATGCATTTATTTGGGCCATGTTTTGATTTTGATTTTGTAAGGTGATGATTTCGTAGTTGTGTTGCAAAATCCAGAAATTGCAAAATTAGTGGCAGTGACTATGAATCTATAGCCCTGCATAATTTCTTAACCTTAGTAGGAACAATGACACTAAGCCAGGTATTTATCTGTGATTTCAATATGTGAGGTGCCACATATCTTAACCAAAGTATGAAGTTAGGCCTCGTCAAAACTTAGACTTTGCATCATAAATAGGTTTTCCTTGAGTTTATTTTGTCGCATATGGAAGTGGTGGGAGCCCTGATACTTATGCATAAAACACCCAGAGCCTTAGAAGTAATTAAAACTTGGGTTGAAAAATTAAATGATAAGTGAATACCATCACCTCCTCAATGCATAGGAATCAAATATTCACACTATAATTTTTGGCATCGTTGTTGAGGAGGTACTTGAGAGTATTAGGTTTCCTACTTTAGGTCAATTAGGAATGGGACTAGGAGTAGAAGATACCAAAGGGAAATTTTTAGTTATTCCCTTTTTGTAACCTAAATCCTCAATATCCTACATTTATAGCAAGATAGCCACACTAGAACACTATAGGTAGAAAGAAGAAAAATTCCATTAATAATCCAACATGTGGTGTGATAGGAACCACCCCAACTAACATTCTGGAAAATGAAAAGGGAAAAGAGAATCCTTTAAAGGTCACCATAATTCAAAATTTTATAGTAGGCAAACCACTGAAGGGAGAAACACCAAGGAGGGAATAAATTATAATAGATGAGAAACTGGAAAGTTTTGAAGGTTCCAATAAAATTCAAAACCCTAAGCCTTTAAGAAAATAAAAAATGGGGGTTGAAGAAGTAAATTTCCCTAGACGACAAAGACCTCTTACTTTTGAATTCCCCATTTAGGATCCTAACGTGGTGGTATAGATGGAAAAAATGTTTTTTTTTTTTTTTCCTTTCCAAAGTTTCATGGCCTTTCAAAGGAGGACACAAACACTTTTCTTTTTGAGTTTTATTTCCTTTGTTGTAGCTATGATTACTCTACGAATGCTTAAAAATTGAAATTATTTCTTGCAACTTTGAAGGATGTAGCCTTCCATTGGTTTATGAGACTCGGAGGAAACTCCATTCGAACATGGGAGGATATGAAGAAATTATTTTTGAATAAATATTAGGATTTTTGTAAGGTATATGATATTAAATAAGAAAAATTTAACATGTCCCAAGAAAATGACAAAAGTCTGGAGGATGATGTGGACAGGTTCGAGTATAATCCGCAAAGAAAAAAACAAAATACTCAATAACTAGAAACTTTGTGTATTATTTTTATTAAAGGTGTATGATAGGAATGTATTGAAACATTAAACCATATGTGAGTATAATATGTTTCTCTATTATCATATGAGGGGATTTGCGACTCGTGAAAGCATTATTCTAGAAGGAGATCAAAATATTGAAAGAGTTATGAGGATTTGGTCTCTAGAATTGGCAGCTCAACTGGGGTAGGGGTGACTAAAGCAGAACTGGGGAACTTGTTAGATACCCTTCAAAATTGATATATTCAACCCACTTAGATCTTAATTAGATACCCTACAAGCTAAAAATGGGAAGGAGGAGGCTGAGTTAGCCTTGGCCATATTTTTCTCCAAACTTCAAAAAAGAATCCTCTTCAAGAATGTCCTTTAAACCACATTGATACATGTAATATTTGTGAGAAAAAATATTCCACTCAAGATTGTCCTTCTCTACCATGACTTAAAATAATGTTTCAAAAGGCTAAAAAAGTGAATGATAAAAACATTTCATGGCCCCTCACCCCCGATTAGTTGGATCCACATCATCTGAGACTTCCCAATACTTTACTCCAACTTTTGGATGGTGCCATCCGATTCCATGGCCACACTACCCCCCTTAGATGAAAAATAAAGTTTTGGCCCCAGGTTGGATAGGGATTTCCCTCTTTGGAAATATGACACCACGAGCTTTGCGTCAACCAAATTTGCAACAAATTCAACTACCTTCCCATCAACCTTCCCACACTCAGGAGAAACCTCAATTACCTTCCCATCCCTTATATGAATAATAAAGTAGTTTATCCCACCTACAATGTTGAAGTACCTATTTTCCCTAATTATACCCTTTCATGAATGGACTAAAAAATTATTCATCTACATTATATAAAGTTAATTCATAACCAAACCTCTCCTCTTATTCAAGAACACAATGATGAGGATAACTCTACAGAACTAGATTTTCTTTCCCCAAAATCTCAAGATACAATAGGGTGAAAATGTGAAGTTGGGTTACACTTTTGGCCCTTATATTATAAAAAAATATCATTTTTTTTTTTTTTTTTCAACTTTCTGCAAGCCAAAATAATTTTTCTGTTTATAATTTCATTTTGCAAAAAAAAAAAAAGGTTGTCAGAATTTTTATTAGCTTTCTGTTACTTATTTTTTGGAATATTTTTATACACATTTGATATGTCAACTTAGCATTTATTTGACTGTGTGTTCCTTAACAATCAAAGGATTCATAAAAAGTCATGTTCAAACGTGTTGGTGTATTATTTGAAAACTTTGTGTTTTTTTTTAGAAACAAAATGTGTTGCAACAATCTAGATAGAGTCTATTGAATTTTGATTATATTTATGAAACCAACTGATGCATATCATAATTACTAGAATTTTTTGAACTCATTCAATATGAAAAAACTTCATACTTTGAATATGTTTCGATTCACACAAAATTTCTCAAAATATAAGTTATAAACTAAAAATATAAAAACTACCCATTACAGAAGACGGACCAATGTAATGCACCATAATTTTTTCAAATTTTTTTACAGTGTATTTTGGAAGATACAAAATATTGATTTCACTAAATCATAATGACCTTTAGAAATTGTTTGCACCTGTTTTATTACAAAATTAATAAAAATTACTAAATATTTATGAAATTCCATAAAAGTTATATTTCCTGAAAGTAGATTGAATTCTGCAAATGCTAGTCTTGGTTCCAATAGTTTATTCATAAATTTTTATGGAGTTTAACCAGTCCAAAGTTCAAAAAATGGGTTTAGAGCTCGGCTCTACGTAATTGCAGACGTGTTAGTTCAGCCGAACTTTTAAAAAAAAATTGGCTGAATTATTTTTTGTCTCGACGGCCTGTCAATTCTAACGACACAAAAGTCTGGCCAAAGTTTTTACAAAAGTTCAACTGAACTTTTAATTGACTTTACATCGGCCGGAAAATTCAATGAAGCCCCCCCAAAAAAAACATTTCACGGCAATATAAATAAGTGTAAACAGATTCATTATTTTCGCATAATTTCACACATTTCTTCATTTTTTCTGATTTTGCAAAGGATTTTTTTTTGGGCTTAATTTTCAAAGGACTCATTTTGGCTTAACATTCAAAGGACATTTTTTGGATGCTTTTTGGGCTTAGTTTTCAAAGGACATTTTTTTGAAGGTATTTTGTTTTTAGAGGTTTTGGGCTTAATTTTCAAAGGTCATCTTTTTGGAGGTATTTTGTTTTTAGATGTTTATGGGCTTAATTTTCAAAAGAATGTTTTTTTACTTTTTTTGGGCTTAATTTCGAAAGGACTCTTTTTAGGGTTAATATTCAAAGGACATTTTTTGGAGGTATTTTTTAAAGTGATATATTTTTAGAGGCTTTTTGGACTTAATTTTCAAAGGACATATTTTGAAGGTATTTTGTTTTTAGAGACATTTTTTTAGAGGTTTTTGGACTTAATTTTCAAAGGACATTTTTTGGAGGTATTTTTTAAAGTGACATTTTTTAAAAAGTTAGGCTTATTTTTCAAAGGACATTTTTCGGAGGTATTTTTTGAAGGCTTAATTTTCAATGGAAATTTTTTGGAGGTATTTTTTGAAGTGAAATTTTTTTAAAGTACATGTTTTGGGTTGAAGTAAATCTTTTATAATGATTTTTTAAAATGAGTTTTTGTCTAACTTTTTAAATGAATTTTTTTTGCAGGACTTGGAAGGACTTGGAAGGAAATATTTTGAGCTTCATTTCATTTTTAGAAGACATTTTTTTCTCCGATTTTTTAAAGTAAGTGTTTTGGATTGAAGTATGTCTTTTGTGAAAAATTTTAAAATGAGTTTTTTTAAAATTAAATCTTTTGTGATGTTTTTTTAATCGAGTTTTTGTTTAAATTTTTGAAGGAAATTTTTTGAACTTCATACTCAATTATCATGGGAAATCAAAGGAATTGCAAGAGAAAATATGATCGAGCAAGAGACCCTGAGGAACGTAGAGAACATGGGAGAGAATATCGCAAAAAAAGAGAGAAGAACGCTTAAATATTGAAAGGGAAAATCAACCTCAACTAGAAGTTGAAGAAGGTATGTAAATGTAAATATTATAAATTTGATATTTAAAATTTTCCTAGTTTAAATTGCGAAGCTTAATTTTTATTTGATGAACTAATTTGAAAAATATTTGGTAATGTAAACAAAGAGAGATATTCCTCAAAACATTGATGATGAGATACAAAATTTTGAAAGAGAAAGTGAAAGAGATATTGAACCAATGATTGAATATGGTGAAAATGTCGAAAGAAATTCAAGTAAAGAAATTGAATCATCAGGTATGTATATATATGTTGAACACAGGCATGTATTATTGAAATTATACATATTTATTAATTTAGTTATTTATTGAATATATAAACTTATTATGTACTATTAATTCGAATATGTACAGATGAAATCAATATTGATGATGAGATGTTAGAAAATGTTGACACTCACACATATGGAGATAAAAAAGATGACCATGTTATACGATATCGTGTTCATCACATTTTTTATTCGTTCTTCATAAAGGAAACTGTGGCAGTTCAAGCCCAATTGTTGAAAGGTCTCTTAACATTAAGGAAATTAAAAGAAGCTGCGACTTTATTGGGTATTCAAAAATAAACAAGAGATAAAAAAATGAAGGAAAATGTGATACAAAATATAAATAGTGCTATAAATTCAATTAGAAGATCTAGACAGAAAAATGTTTAAGATGCATTTAGAGAAATACATATGGCAGTGGTTTCATCAAGTACTAAAGAGAATCGCTTGGTAAAATCTATGGCATGAGCATTAGGAACCTCACGAAACTTTGCACAAACATCTGAAATTGTTGGCTTGAGGGGTCCTAACCTAGGTTCGGAGGTTAAGGTTTGCCAACAAACCCCATACTACTGGCCCTTTCAGCAATGACCTATTTTCTCAGGCCAAGGTCTCACCCAAAGCAGTATGGGAGGGTGCTGGAACCAGGTTTCCGCACCTTGGGAGGGAGTGGGTAATTAAGGCAGATCTGCATTCGAAACTTATCGGACTCGCACAGAGCAAGTCTATTTGCAGGATTTTAACAGTATAATCAGTTATTAACCATAACAGAGCTACTACCATTCATATATCTAGTCAATAGCTTCACATCCATGTGTGTATCAGTAACTACCAACACATAATATCATAAATGTCACTACATATACATTCGCAGCATCAACAAATAGCACATGTGTATTCGCAGCTTAAACATATACCATCAAAGAGCATTTATAATCACAGCTAATATAGACCATAGATATACTTATGCAAAACCACAGATACTTTCGCAGCTAAATAACCATCACAGATACACTTCAACAGTAAACATCATTGATCCAGATAACACACATATACTGTAACAATACTTGCATTCATTAACATTCAGATCCACTTACAACCAAAATCAACCTATGCACATAGCCTAGCAAGGTCTTCACACAGCAGGAATGAGGATCTCCATGCACATATCCAGAAAGAGTCCTTACCCAAAACAACCCAAAACAGATCTAACATTTTGCACGTAGCATCAGTCTTAATTCATGTCTACCTCTAGACTCAAACTATTCATCTACTTATATCGATATATCCTATGTTATCCCGTGGTCCGCAAACTATGGTTTGTGTACTGTAGCTCTACCCTTTAACCCATTACAAAGCGTTCAAGGCTTTGACCCACCCCCAAACCCCTATGTTAGACTACTTAATACAAAAAATATACAAAATTTTCCAAAATATACAAAATCCGCAGCTTAGGGAGCCCCATTTCAACAGATCCCCAACACAATCCTGTGACTCATCCCAAGTCACCGTAGCCGTGGGTTTTTCATCTTCTCCTGACGCTGCTTGATCACATCCACGAGCAAGGGAATCACTCCTTCACTTTGCGCAACAACATTCTGGGCTATATCCACCAACTTCTGCGAAGTTGGACCTTCTATAGCAGCAGTGACACTTTCCAACATCTGGTTTAGTTGCTTAACTGCAATGTTGACATCCTGAGATAGCTCGAGGGTCTCATCTTCCCATGGATTGAGGTGATCACTCAAAGTCTTCTTCCACTGCCAAAGAGATTCAATGTTGTCTCTGATCACATGGGTGGTTTGTAGATGAGCCAGGCATTGAGCAGGGACCAAAGTGGTCAGTGTAGCCTCCATTTGGTCAAAATATTCTTCCTTCTGGCACAACGCTTGTTTAATTTCGCACAGGAGAGGGTTGTGCTGCACCTTGGTCCATAACTGCATAGCTAGTTCCAACAGTTCTTCCCCCTGAGCTATTTGACCTGTAATGACATTGGTGGCCTCTGTAACCAGCGCAGCTCACTAGGCCCGTACCTCATGTGGAATTTCTGGCTGTAGCTCAGCCTGCAAGGCTACAATCTGTTGTTCCATATCTATCTTGACCATCTGGATCTCAGTCCTTGAGGCTTTTAGCACTGTAACCAACCCCTCAATCATGGCTTGGGTGGTGGCAGAAGCAGGAATATCTTCAGTGACGTCTGCGTAGAGCCTACTAATTAGGTGCTCCAACTCTATCTGCTGCGCGACAGCGAGGGTAAATGCAGCCTATGCTTGAGATATTTCAGCAGTTTTTTCTTCAATTTCTACTCAGCGGTACTGAGCTGTTGGTGTACTTAACGATCTCTGAGTTGAATCTCTTCAAACAAGGATGCGTGAAGGATTTGAAACGGTTCATGTGATAGGTGAGCGAGATCCAACTGTACCTCTGCGTAGGCCTGGACTTGCACTCCTAAGTCAGGTGGACTCGGTATGAGGGTTGCCCCCAGTAGAGGGCAGAGGCAGCTCTTGGGTGTACGGATTACTGCGCTGCTTATTGCTGGGGTCGACCTTGCCTGAATCATACTGGTTTGAAATATATCAGTCTTGAGCTGTAGAGCCTGGAGATTAGCCTAGAGTGTGTCAACTATGCATTTCTGTTGTTCTTCCAGAACCAGCCATTTGTCTTTTGCAGTCAAGGTGACTGCATCTGCGATCTACTTTAGGTCCTCTTCGGTCAGTGTAACTCTTGTGTCATGTTCTAGATGTTGAACTTGTTGCTTCTTCCATGGCCCTTTAACATGTTCACCTGTTTGCTTCATGCCCCGAGGGGATTCAGCACCTCCCGCCTCCAGGCTTTCTGCACCCAAGTCCTGGTGCGAATCCTTCTGGAATGTCATTTCAGCACCCTTCCTAGTACTCTTGCCCTACTGTGAACCCTTATGGGATGTCGGTTCCACGCCCTTCCCAGTACTCTTGCCTTGTCCTCTGGTATCTTTGGTGGTGTCAGGTGGGGTGACCTTTTGGGTGCTCGTCCCTGCACTGTCCTTTGTACCTGATTTGAAGCCAAGCTTCCATTGTGGAGGCCAAGTCATAATTAGGTAGTCAATGTCTTCATCAGCAACCATGTATGGGAGTGAAACCCATGCTGGATACCTACTGCCTCTGATCTGTACATTATGCATGGTTACTTGAAAGAGTGCGATGCTTTTGTACTTATCATAAATTTTTGGCGACAAGCGTGGTCGAGAATTGATGGCTACTGCGAGCCCGCTCTGAAATAGGAACCAGAGGACTTGATTGTCCTCAATACGTTGCACATCCTTTCAGTCCCACAAATTCGCATATCGCGCCCCCTCACACATATTTGGGGTGAGCTCAGGGAGGACCGAGTCTTCATGGGCTTCCCATGCATCCAACGCGATGAGAAGTAGCATACAGGAGTAGCAGAATGTGTGTCCTTGATCCTGGGCTTCGCATACATTCGCTAGAAATTCGTTGCACAGATACTGGAACCAATTGTAGTAGACCCCCTTTTCACATTGGCCCGCCAGATGAATCACATACGCAAGGGTGGTGGCAACCTAGCATTTTTGCATCATCTTGCATGCCAGAAACAAGATACCCATCTGTCCATCGGGGTCGCTGATGGTGATGATCATGAACCCCAGAGTGTTCTGCTCCACATGGTAATCCTCGCACACCTTTTCGGTGATCTTTTGCTCATACTTTTTGCCGACGCGTAGCATAGAGTTAGGCCCTTCCATGGGGAGACTAGTAATATGATGAATAAGCGCAGCATCAATGGGGATTCGATCCTAGATCCACAAGCTGCCATCATGAACCAGGGAAAGCAGTTGGCGCACAAGTCAGTCTGTGACATTGTAGTGGCCAAAATGAGGCATCCTTAGTAGGTTTAAGAACTCGGAACCAGCCAATCCATGCACTGATGGCATATGGACTATTTTTATCCCATCATCTTCCAAGACCCTTTCGAGATATAGTTCCAGTGCCAATTTAAGGAAGGCCGCGAAATTGGCCAGGTTGTGGTCATCGAATTTTACCTCGTGGAGTTTTCCAAAGGGTTCTCCAATGATGGGGGCCTCACCCGAAGTCAGTGGCAATTGCAGATAGGTGCGCAGGCCATCGAGATTCTTAGGTGTGTGTGTCGAGGACCTGCGAAGCAGAACATAGGATGGTCGCTAGTTGATCGGTTCAACAATCTGGGCCTCTTCTTGAGTAGATAGGGGTATCTTTAATGGGTTAGGTGAACCTGCCTATGGCACCTCTCGAGGGGACTTCACATTTAGAGGAGAGGTGTGGGGTTTCACCCTAGCCCATTTTGCAGGTTTCCCAGACCCTTGCACCTTTTCTTTCCCCTTATTCTTCCCCTAGCTTGGTGTGTACATAACCTCCTCCACTTCAGGGTCAATTTTCAATACTTCCTTAGATTCTCTCTCTGTCGAGGTCACGGGCTGGGAAGATTCGGTGGATGCAATCATTCTGGGACAAAAAATGAACTCAGGGTGGCTACTATCTGAGGGGGAAGCACGCTCAGACATGAACAAGGTGCAATAATCATAGACTCGTACAGAACACCAATTGCTCAAGATACACATAACCCGCTTTTGAGCTATCCTTCTACTTTTATAGCCTTGGAGATCAACCAACGGTTGGGTGAAACTTATCTGAAACTTACCATCAAGTAAACGGTAAAAAATATTCAGAAATCACCTCATTAATTCTTGGCGGCCCGCTCCTCTCAACAGTAAAATTTTCTTTTTATCCAGTCTTACTGTTCCAATGGCTATTTTTCATACCCCTTGTGCTCCCAGCGCACGCTTGCACTCCCACCGTACCTTCTACGCCCCCAGCACACCCATATGCTCCCAGCGCACCTGCTGTGCTATAAACACACCCCTGCGCTCCCAACGCATCTCTCCAAGCCTCCAAACCTATGATCGATCCCTGCGTGTACCACGGTCCTGCTTGCAGTTTCCTCCCTTTGTGCGCATATTCCACCCCATACAAATACTTCAGCTATATAGTCATTTGATATGATATGGCTTGAGTTGGTTGCCATTGACATATGCTGGTACCATATCACTGCATAGGGTAGCTGGCTGAACAAATCCTCGATCATTGATTTCTTTTACCATATAGGGACCTAGCCAGTGCTGTTAGAACTTCCCTTGGTGTTTCGCAAACTGGTTGTCATACAGCAGCACCAATTCACCCTCTGAAAATGTCTTTTGCTGAATATGTCAATCATGCCATGCCTTATCCTGAGCCCTTTGAACCTGCTGATGGAAATTAGCAATGAAATGATCTTCCTCCAGCACCAAAAGCTACGCTAAATGCTCCTCCATGATATCAAGCTCTGCCATGTTTGTAAAAGCTGCAATGCGTAGGCTAGGCACAATGTATTCCATGGGCATAATTGCATCCTTTCTATAAACCATCTGAAAGGGTGTTTTTCTAGTCAGTTTCTTGCAAGTGGTGCGAGAGGCCCACAGGATAGATGGGATGCACACATCATAGTTGTACGATTGGTGTTACAGACCTTAGTCAGTGCCTGCTCCAAGATTCTATTAAAAGCTTCTACCGCTTTGTAATTTTCCTGTGGATGATACGGAGTGCTGTTCGCATTGTGGATCCATAATTATTCAGTCAAGGCCTGTATTGTTTCATTAACAAAGTTCATACCTTTATCGCTCATTAAGATCTTCAGACAACCAAATCTAGTCAGAATCTATTCAAAAATGAAGTGTACAGTGGTGTCTGCAGTGCAATCCTTCACAACTTGTGCTTTGGCCCATCTGGTTACATAATTAGTTGCGGTGATGATGTAGCGTGCTCCTGTCTTCTTCCCTGGCGGGTTTATGGGACCAACAAAGTTGATGGCCCATTTGTCAAATGCTTGCAGGGCCATTTGCAGTTGTAGGGGCATTTCGTCTCAGCGTGATGGCCTTCCTGTCCTTTGGCATGTATCAAAGGCTTTGCAATAGTTGTGAGAGTCACTATGCAGTGTAGGCCATCATAGCCTAGCTCTCCAATTCTTCTGTGCCATCGCTTTCCCTGCGTAGTGTCCTCTTTCTACACCCTTGTGATCTTCTGCTAAGATGGCGTGTCTTTCATGCTCCAATACGTATCTTCGTGGCACTTCGTTAGCTCCCAACTTATACATATGGCCTGCAATGATGGTAAAATCCACTGCGTGAGTTACCAATTATTTCTTCTGTTGTACTGAATACTCTGCGGGCACCCTCCCTACAGTCAGGAATTGAATGATGTCGGCGAAGTGTTCATCAAACATCTTAATTGTGAACAACTTCACATCAGGAAATCCTTCTTCTAGGTTGGTGGGTTCCTCATCGCTCTCGATTTGGGATAAGTGGGTCGGCCCAACATTCAACCTTCCCGTCTTGACAATGATCTCAAAGTCATATTCTTGGAATAGTAGCAGCCACCAGCAGATTCCCCCCCAACATAGGCTTATTCACTAGGTATTTCAAAGCCAAGTGGTCCGTAAACATCTTGAAGTGCTCTCCTAATAGATAATCCCGGTATTTTTGTAGTGTTTAGACCATGGCCAATCCCTCATGTTCAGTAGTGGAGTAGTTGTACTCCACACCAGAAAGCTTCCTACTAGAAAATGAAACTGTATGGTCAATGTATCCATCTCTAGGCTGCGTAAGAACAACTCCCACAGAAATTCCCGATGCATCTACGTGAACATGGAAAACCTTCGCCCAGTCAAGGAAGATGAGAATAGGTGCAGAGACCATCTTCTCCTTGAGGGTCTAAAATGGGCCTCCTAAGAAAAATGTACAACCAAAATAAAATTTATAAGAACCAATGGGATTCAAGATGAAGATGTCAACCATGGGGGATGATTCGCCATTTTTGGGCTAAAAAAGTAAAAATATTAAAAAATATTAAAATAATACAACTACTTTTTCAAGTTGTATTTTCAACTTATCTCCCTAAGTTTTTACTCAAATTTCGAGTGGGAATACTTTTTGGATGAAAAATTTAATTCCTCATCCATGGAGTACCCATGTCGCATACTTTTGATGGACTTTGCTACACGAAAAATAAGAAATACATGAAAAAACATGATTGTAATCACATTTTTCATGTATTTCTCATTTTTCGTGTAGTGGGGTCCATCAAAAGTATGCAGCATGGGTACTCCTTAGATGAGGAATCAAATTCTGCATCAAATGATTATTCCCACTTGAAATTTGAGTAAACCCATAGAAAGATAAGTTGAAAATACGAGTTGAAAAAAGTAGTTTTTTCTTTTTTCTCTCTAAAATTTGATGATGTAATCAAACCTTATTTTATTATTTCCACTATTATTTTATAGTTTCCTTAGGATGCCCATTTTAGACCTCAATTCCTCTAAGTATTGCAAGGTTTTCAAGGAGGGAACTTGCTTTATGAATAAGCTTGCTAATAGTCAGACTCTCAGTTCTGCAAGCTTTTCTTAGGATTTTCTCTATATTTTCAAATATTGTAGGGGGATTTGGGTCAGGATGGGATCTGGTAAAGTTTCTTTTGGAAGCCCAAATTTAGACCCAAGGAAAAAACAGGCTGAATATTTTACAAGAAATATGGAAAAAACCAATTTGTAGAAAATACTTAAATCACACACTATTTCAATTGGGGTTTTTGAGTTCTGATGAATGATGAGATTTTCAATAAGTTCCCCAATATGGTCACCATTATGTTTTGGCCCTGTAATTTATAATATTGGAAAGAATAAATAATAAAGGAAAACATCAAACCACTTGGGAGTCCAAGACCTAGCCTTCCTAGACTCAGAAAGGGATCTCTGTGTTTTTATGATTTAGCTTGATACACTAGTATATTTGCCCCAATTTCCGATGTCCACTTCATCGCTCTTCCAACACATAGCCATCGCAAGAGTGACAGTTTGAGGCCGGGAAAAATGTGGTTAGCCATTATGTCGCAATTTTGACACTTCAATAAAGTGTCGGAAGAGCGACACTTTTCCGATGTTTCCAAACAACTGTCAATCTTCCGACGTTTTCCAAACCGTCACTATTTCGATGTTTTCCAATCTGTCGCTCTTCCAACATTTTCCAAAGTGTCGGTCTTCCGACGATCCATATGCATTGCAATTCTGACGTTACTTCTTCCGACGTTTATCAATTTTTCACAGAATTGTCGCAATTCCGATGTTTCTTCTTCTGATGTTTAAGGCATCGCACTTCCGACGTTTATGAGATGTCGCTTTTCCGATGAAACAATAAAAATATTTAAAAAAAGAGACGTCACTCTTCCAACGTTGAAAGCGTCGGTCTTCCGACACTTAGGAAACGTCACTATTCCAACGAAATAGTAAAACATATTTCAAAAAATAGACGTTAGTCTTCCGACGCTTATGAAACATCGCTCTTCCGACAAAATAGTAAAAAATATTTAAAAAAAGAGACGTCGGTCTGCCGACGCTTATGAAATGTCAGTCTTCCGACGCAAGGCTAAAAATATTTAAAACAAAAATGAAATGTGATAGTACTCATATAATGTAAACAATTTCGTGCAATAGTGCAATCCCTCCACATCACATGAAGTGCTCCCCTTGATAGGTGAAAACAATTATGGAGCAACCAGAAGCTAATATGTGTGAATATATTACAACATTTGTGTCTCTCTTCTACATTAACTACAACTTCTGCTAATTGTGACAACAACAACCTCAAATTGTCTACATAGTTTGTGTCATACTTTCATCACATGACATTTGCAAACTGAAGAATTCTTGTTTATGTACAATATTTCATTTTGTTACTGCCAAACAATTTTCCTAGTGATTTTCGAATATCATTTTTGGATTTCTTTGAATCCAGATGTTGTGACTAGTTGTTTGATAATCCAAAATGAATAAGGACAATTTTCCTATTTCCTTTATTCTACCATTCAACTAATTTACTTTCCCTTGTGGGTTACTTTTCTATGCAACTTTATACTTCTCATGGACTTATTTCCATTAAACAAATTTTAAGCTTTGATTTCCAAGTGTGAAAGCTAAGTCCATGGAAATTTTCAATAGATGAGTTTGTTGCTTGCATTTAAAAAAGAAAATCATGATAGAAATATACCTTCAAATCTGTGCTTCTCAAAGTTCTGTTGGACGTCTTAGATATTATGCTGAACAAAATAATGTTGTCATGCCTTTTTCAAAAAACTAATCTTCCAAAAAATCTATACATGTTGTCTAAGCAGACTATATAGCAACCTGTGCCTATATTATCTGCAAATTTATGCTCTTGGTTTCTATGTCTGTTTTTGAAAATTATAAATGGCTCTATGCTAGGGCCCACGTGGCTCTGAATGAATTGTGTCTCAATTGCATCACCTTCTATGATGTATTAGATTTGTATGTCACATGTAAATGAAAACCTGTGATTGCATTTTGGCGAGTTTCCTCCTCCCTTGCAAGTAAGAGTTGGTCTGCCGGTTCGTATTGCAATTTTCAGCTCTGTGTTTAAGACCATGGTTGATGTTGCAAGGTCATATTGATGTCAGACTTCTAGTTTCTCCCCTATGAATCCAATGCATGATGGGTTGTTCAATTCTTTGAAAGTTTGCAAGTATTTTCTATTCACTAAAGTTCATTTCCTTGACTTTATTTTCCAGCAAATAACTTTTGCCTAATAATAATGCCAATATCCAACTCAGGGAAACATTTAAACTTCTCTTTAGCTTCTCTCTATTCAAAATTGGTTTTTTGAACTAACAATGTGCTTTGGTATTCTCACTCTGATATCACTGTTGGAAATATGTAAAATATATGCACAAGAAATATTCTGACTAATAAATTTACTACTGTTGGAGTGATTTCATACATTATGATAATCTCCCTTTTAGTCATAAATGTCGGTAATTTATCTGTTGAACTTCTATAACAACATAACTCTGATGATAAACGTAATTTATAATGCACCTTATAACTTAATTGGCTAGTACTAAGTTGAGTTTCCTAGTGACTCTTGTTACCTTTTCGTGTTATTAATCTCACAATATGTAGGTTTTTCATCCATGTATTAGGTTTGTAATTCAGAAGAAAAGTATCAAAACCAAAGCTTTAAGTTCTATAAAAGCCAATCTTTTCAAATACAAGAGACTTATTACTAGCTAAACCAAAGTAACATGTGAGAAATAGAAAAAAAGGTTCCTGACCAACTTGATAGTTCTTAAGGATTTTGTCTTGGTATTCTTTGTGCTACTGTGCCTATCAAACATAAAGAAAAAAAGATGTTAGATAATAATCATGTGTATGTGACTAAAGTTTTCATGCTCAAACAAGTCACTAAATAAGCAAGCATAGAAAGGTGGGAAGTAACAGTCATATAAAGAAGAAATGGTATTGGTGTAGTCATTATTTACTAGAGCAAGAGAATCCAATATAGAGGCATAAAAATTAAGAAAATGTGATGGCTTTCTTTATATAAATATCTAGATATTAGTTTAGTAATTGAAAACTAGGTCAGCTGGAATGTTGTATACAAATCTACTTATTATTTGGGCCAACTTTCCAACTCAAGATGCACAGTGTTCAACTAATAGTATATGTTTCCATTACCTTCCTGGCAGAGAAAGATAACAATCTATTCTTCTATCACTGAAACTTTCACACTGAAGGAATTCACGGCCTGGATGAACTTTTGCAAAAGTGAAGAAAGCTACTGTCATGAAGGGATGTATTGATCCAGTCATATTTGACCACATCTATAGAGAGGAAAATATTTAAAGTGGTGAACATCAAGAAGTAATAGGCTCGCTTCATCTATTAAGGTTATATATAATTCTAATTCAAATATGTTTTTAGTTCAAACCCGGGTCAACTAAATGGTAGTATACTTACTGACTTATTGGAAACCTTTCCCAGAAAATATGAAGGTTTACAAAAAGGTTTTGAATAACTATAAGAATTATTGCCAACTCAGTAAGAATTCTGTCATTTACTGAAAAACTTACTGGAAAAGATTTTAGGACATTGTTTTCTGCTAAATACTGCATTAAGAGACATGCAGACACAGTCCAAAAGTTAACAACATCTAAAACATTTTGTCAATTTACATGACAAAAAATTTAATGCATCACAGCGAGAGTTGTCATGAGCATTAATTCTTTGGGAAAAGGATCGATATGAGAAACCTCAACAAGACCTTGAGATACTCTACCAATATTGTTGCATACCTTTCCAAAGTTGATATAGAGTACTCTACCAAGGGGTTAACTCCACTGGAGTCATCCCCACCTAGGTGTGTCCTGGATTAAGAGTGAGGACTTGTTATGATCTATTGTGGTAACTATCTATAATGAATTCAGTTCATTACAGAGAAAAAAATAACCAACTATGGTTGGCTGACAGTTATAATTGTACAATGATAGATTAACAGATGAGAACACAACGAAAAAATTGAACAAAAAGGGTTGGATAGTCATCATCAATTGTTTATACATTGGCTTGTCTTGTGCTCTCATAGGAAAACAACTTTGCTTCAATTATGAATATAATTGTTCCAAATCTAAAGCTGTGTTTGAATTGATGTGTTTAGCCAGTAAAAAATGGTATTGAAACCACCGCATTACCCAAAACTCGAAGAATAAAGGAGGAATGCAAAGAACGTCCAAATTCCAACAGAAAATAGTTAACAATTTCAGTGCAGGCTGGTTGATTGAACTTTCTCAGCAACCCCATGGAAATTTGTTATAACTTATAGCCAAGAGGCATAACCATGCACAATTTTTCAAGAACAAGAAGAGGCACAATTGGTTGATGAACCTTCACTGGTGACATGCATGTGTGTGCTGGGAAAGGAATAAATAGCAGTACTAGTAAGACTTTCCAGAGCTGAAAAAAATCTCACCTAAGGTTGCAGGTTTATAGTAATAGCATGTAACAAATCAAAAATATGTAACAGATTAAAAAATTTCATGTATAGTGCAATTGGTTGATGCAATGATTGACACATCAAACAAACCAATCTAAAACTAGGATTAATGTATTACCTCCCCAGATTGAGGAGATTGAATTTTGATTTTGTATGAGCATATCAATTCCAAACATTGTTTTCCATTCGAACAATTCCAAACATTGTTTTCCATTTGAACATTTTTTGTCTACTCATGGGGTGTATTAAATTCATTTTGACATTTGGAAAATTCTGCTATCTCTCTTGAGCTTCTTGTTGCATTTATGTGGATGGATATATTATTCATTATCTTGTAAGTGCTTTTTAATGCTATGTTTTTAATCTACTGAATGTCTAATGCATGGAATATTGTCTTATGGTTTGTAATGTGCCTTAATTAATGAAATTTTGGTAGAGCATTGAAGTTATTTGAAATTTTGCATGTGTTATTCAAGGACAGGATAATGAATGAATGTTTCGAGAGGTTATTTTTCATATTGCATCCTTAAAATTCCATTAATTATTTCCAAACAAAGTATAAAATTCTATACTAGCGGTGCAGTTTTCCTATAGTTGTCTCATTAGGGCTACCAAAGCTGCCTCTAGGACTCCTTCAAGAGCGAAGTTATCAAATCAAGGTATTTTTGACTCCAGTTCTCCCAATAGCTAGACACGGGTCCTAAATCATTGGTAGTCACCCCTAACTCAACGAATCATCTTTCTTTTCACCTCTAATTTGCTTCTTTTCCTCATCCTTTTAAGGATAAGGAGGCCTCTCTAGGGCTTTAAACATAGTGAAAATAACTATAGAAAATTTAAATAACTTAGAAATAAAATAAAACTCTACGAAATTATTACTTCAAAAATCACCTAACAGTGACTTCAATAATAAAAGCATGGTTTTCCATTGGAAACATATCGAGGGAATTAATAAATGGGGATTGAAGAAATTTATTTATCCCCAGATATTCTTTTTGGAAACAAAGTGGAAATGATAAAATTAGTAGAAAACCAAGAAATTAAAACCTAGAAATGAAGTAAAATTCTCTGAAAACATTAATTCAAAAATCACCAATGCAGAGCAGTTTCAATGATCTCCTCAAAAGAATCTAAAGAATGAACCAGAAAATAAAATTAAAGTATTATAAATCAATTATCACCTGAACAGAGTAACAAGTCTAATGATCACCTAGATATAGTAACAAAAAAAGCCCTCAAAGATTCATCAAATCAGCGAGCTTGTTTTGCAGTCGAACAGGGGAAAGTCTTTAAAAAGTATTATCACAGGAAGCAGAACTGAGGTGATAGGTTTCCTGCCTGAAACCAGGTAGGAACCTATCACTTCAATGTTCCAACAAGATTTCTCAGGGGTGCATAAAGGCTGCTATCAAACAATAGGATAAAATAAAATAACTAAATAAACCATGAAAGAGGCCTGTGTGTGCTATGTAATGAAGTTGAAGAGAATCACATGCTTTACATTCTTATGTAAAAATGTCAGATTGAAATGCTCAATTAGACAAGAGCATGTGATTTTCCCTAGTTTACTGTCAGGGAGGAAGATGGAAGAAAATAGACTGTGAATCAAGGCTTTGTGCACTATCAAATGGAGATGAGGAGAATTCAAATCTTTACTACCTTATGTACAAATGCCATATTAAAACTCTCAATTAGAAAAAAATATGATATTTTATCTGTTTTACTGTACAGTCAAGGCGAAGATGGAAGAACATAGACCGGGTTGCTGCATGTTATCTAATGAAGTTGAGGAGAATCACATGCTTTACAACCTTGTCCATGAATGTTTGACTGAAACTCTGAATTAGATAAGGATATGGTTTTTATAACTTGTACTTTCAAGCACGAAATGGAAGGAAATAGAGGGTAGGGCTGCAACAAATCGGAGATACCACTTCTTTATTTCTGCCTTCACATTGGTATAAATATCAACATATGTTGGAAATTATATGCTATGGAAAACCAACCCAGACAACATAGAATATAAATGAAGACTTTTAAAATTGTCTTATGAAAAATTGATCTAGAACTGGTGCAGATTCAATTTCTAGCCTATATACATCAGCAGCATCTAGCTACATTTAAAATATGGATATTTTTATGCAAGACCTACCTCTACATTCCATGTGAATTTTGTCCATGGGTACTGTTTCTCTTGGCTAACCGCCACTACTGTTGAAGAATGAAAATGGGAGAGGAAAAACACCCAAAAGCAGATGATTCGTATGCATTTGCTGCTGCTCACTATCTTCATTTTCGTCTCCTACTCCTGCTTATGATATATATACAGAGCCACCCAAAAAACAAAAGAGATTGAGATCAATGGGAATATGTGTTTATGATCAAAACGTACATTGGATTACAAATTTTTCTGTGCAGTTGTGGGGTTACCATTGGAATTGGGGGATAGAGATAACAAATGGCAGAAGTTATTGAAAATCGTATACAAGGAAGGAAGGTATTGTAGTGGTTGTTACAGGTATGCAGCAGGGGCGGCACTCAATTAGGGAATTTTCAGGTTGAGTATTTCTTCTTCCTCTCTACCTCCCTCAAAGAGTTTGATCATGCTTTGAAAAACCTGGAGATATCAGTCTCTGATCCAAATCAATTTTAAAGATACAGAATATTAGGGCACAAGGTTTTCTCTAGACTGTAGTTAAAATGTCTAGGAGCAAGGAATAAGGCATTTCCATAAATTCACAGGAAGATTCCATATTTCATCCTAGCCCTTAATACTATTGGAGAGAACTGATATTACTCGTATGCTGGTGGAGCTCCATTTTTATTTATATATATACCTGAAATCCTAATCAACAGTACTACGAAATAAAAATCAAAGAACATAGTATGAAAAATAGTTAATCAAATTTGCTACCTGAAAGAGCTGGAAATATCATGTAGGAAGAAAGGTTGTCCTCGATAGCAGACTAAAACGAAAACTGGCAATATCATTTAAATGAGCCCAGTTCATCTGCGGCACTAAGAACCCTTAAACCTTGAAGTATTATAAACTATCGTGGGAAGGCATTACACACAGATTCAGAAGCTCTGTAGTAATTTTATGAGTACCTATTGCCAGGGAATGCCATCGTGCATCCTAGGAAAGCTGACTTCATCCGCATCCTTTCAACTTGCTTGTGGCCGCCCGAAGTCTGCAAATTCCCCAAACCTTGCAAAGAGTATGTAACCACCTGGAGTTACCCATCTAATCAGAATAAAAAGAAAACACAGTGGCTAGAAAAGAATGATCGGTAATAAGATACATTTGAGTGGATTACTTGTTCCTACCATGCTGAGTTACTGTAGGTTGTTGAAGTCGTCGTAGAAGTACTCTAGTGGAAGGAGGAATTGAGATACCAGAAAACTGAAGGGGACCCTGTCTTGTAAACCCTCATTGAAAGATAGAAAAATTTAGGCAAAATGTGACATGGGCTTCACGGTAATGAGTTTCAGAAATAGGGAAGGCCATGACTGAGCTGGTGAAACTAACCGCAAAAGCAACCCTCCAGTACCAGCTCTACAACCCTTGACATCCAACTGAGTGGAATAGCGTGAAATGCCGAAAGAGATGGCCAGGAAGAAAACCTTATTATCCGTCGGCCTCTCTACACCATAGGATCAGATGTTACAAGATCAATAGTGTCAAAGTAGCCAACTGGCTGTGGTCGGAGGTTCGAAGCATGAACGGACTCTGCAGAAAAAACAAAAATTTCAAAAGATTAAATGAACAAATAAACTTTTTAAAATATTAAATGAACAAACAATAAAATAAAAAAATGAATTTAAAATGGTTTTCATAATAAAATTTTGAAGTGACAAATAGAAAATTAAATTATTTATAAATATTAATATTGATAAATATTAATTTATAAATATTAAGATTCATAAATATTTAATTAATCATCCCTAAGGGTTAAAAAGGGCTCAAATGTCTATTATCCATAAAATTGACGATTAAGATAACTCTTCTCTATGTTCAAATGACAGGTGAAGGTGGATTTACCATACTTAATATTCTTAGTAGTCTCCTATTAAATCATTCTATCTGTAGAGCAGAGTCAGAGTTCTAGGAGTAGTATCAGAGGAATTCAACATTGCGAATGTGATAGAAGTGAATAATTTCGTGGAAGGGTGAACTCTGCCCAACTTGGTCATAAAAACCAAGTGCATCCTTCATGTAGGAAAAAAAAATAAACATGCAAATTTCGTCATATAACGAGTTTGGGCTGGCGCTCTCAAACGAAACAACACGGTGCGCCTGATCGAACAAAGGCACAAGCGAGCAAATGAAAAATGGGTCACATGAATGTGCACAAGGCACTCGTGTGGTCACAACTTAGAAGATTTGATACGGCTACCCTCAAACGAAATGACCCGACCCGACCCAAATGCATTTGGGCGGGTGCCCTCACACGGTGTGCCCGACCGAACGAAGGCACAAGGGAGAAAATGGAAAACAGGCCGCACGAACGTGCACAAGGCACCCATGCAAGAAAAACTTAGCAAATTTGATACGGCCTCCCTTAACCGAAATGACTCAACCTAAACATGTTTGGGCGGGCGCCCTCAACCGAAATAACCTGACCCGAATGTGTTTGGGCAGGCGCCCTCAACTAAAACAACCCGACCCGAACGGGTTTGGGCAGGCGCCCTTAAACGAAATAGAAAATGGGCTGTATGAATGTGCACAAGGCACCCATGTGGTCGCAACTTAGAAAGTTTTATACGACCACCCTCAACTGAAATGACTCGACCTAAACGCGTTTGAACGGGCGCTCTTAACCAAAATGACTCGACCTGAACGCATTTGGGCAGGCGCCCTCAATTGAAATGACCTGACTTGAACAGATTTGGGTGGGCGCCCTCAAACGAAATGTAAAATGGGCCGCATAAATGTGCACAAGGCACCCATGTGGTCACAACTTAGCAAATTTGATACGGCCGCCCTCAAACAAAACGACCTGACCCGAACAAGTTTGGGTAGGCGCCCTCAAATGAAACGACATGGCGCACCAGACTGAACGTCGAATTAACAAGCGAGAAAATGACAAATGGACCGCACGAACATGCACAAGGGACTCGTGCGGTCACAACTTATAAAATTTGATACGACTTCCCTCAAATGAAACGAACCAACCCGACCCGAATGCATTTGGGAGGGTGCCCTGATCACACGGCGCACTCGACCGAACGAAGGCATAAGAGAGAAAACAAAAAATGGGCTGCATGAATGTGCACATGAAGGCACCAATGTGGTCACAACTTAGCAAATTTGATACGCCCACCCTCAATCGAAACAACCTGACCCAAACGCGTTTGGGCGGGCGCCCTCAACCGAAACGACTAGACTCGAACGCGTTTGGGCAGCCATCCTCAACCGAAACGACCCGACCTGAAAAATTTTGGGTGGGTGACCTAAAATGAAACAAAAAATGGGCCACACGAACATGCAAAAGGAACCCATGCAGTCACAACTTATCAAATTTGATACGGCCGCCCTCAAACGAAACGACCCAACCCGAACGGGTTTGGGCAGGCACACTTAAACAAAACAACACAGCGCGCCCGACCAAATGATGCAGGCCTAAACCTGCAGCCCATAATCTTCAAAACTTGCTATGCATATAAGCATACATCTCACCCAAAATAAAACTTCACCTCTGGCCATTCCCAATTCTCAATCCGGAAGCTTAAAATCCCTCAATCAAATTCTTCCGTTCCCCTCTCGATTCCCATTCATTTCAAACATTCACATATGGCTATATTTAAAAGTCACAAACAAATGCATCAATGTGTTTAATACCACTGTAACACAATGTAAGCAAGACTCAAATTTGTTCGTTTTGATAACTGCGCTCCCAATTGATATTTGACCAGAATTCAATTTAAAGTAAAACAATCTGGCCTATGCCATTTAAATTACCTCCATCCAGCTGAATAACGCAGACTTCAGCCTTTCATCTAAATTGGGTCTTCAATTGCAATCAGCCAGTGCTCTTTGCACACCAAATTTGCTCTTACGCTGTTCAAAAATTGTAAACACACTCACTATGATAAAGTATTGGTAGCACTTAGAGGTTTTATGCATTGTGTCTTTGCATAAGTTTGCCATCGAATTATACAATTCAATGTTCTTTGCTTCCCTACGCTTATGTATACATTACAATCTCTAGGGGAGGTTTTCCACAAGGTGCTGGTTTCCTAAACTTCTTTTCAACCTACATTATGTTAAAACAGTGTTCAATATATTTTAATATGATATAAACAAATGGTGTTTATATGCCCACAACGTTTCATTCCTTCAACTGGATTTTCCATTACCACGGATCGGTCTCCATGGTTCATACATCTTTACGATGGCATCACTCATTTAACGCTTCCATACAATTAAATGCTGTGTCAACTCTGCGGTAATTTTACAATGGGATTCGGTTATTAACACAAGAACCGGTTTGAAAAAACACAATCAACCAACTTACTGTTCACCGAAGCTTCCACGTTTCTGAAGAGGCTGCGCCCATCTCTCTCTGCTTGCCCAACTTTTAACGCTGCCAACACACCGATTTCCAAACCTGGTTAACACTTCTCAGTCCACCGTTCCAGTTTTGTAAAGTACTCCTCGCCCGAACTGCTCTAGTTAGGTCGACTGTGCATTTGTAAGATCTGCATCTATTTAAATTGTAACGTAATTTCTTCACATCGCCATTTCAATCTTTATTACTGTTTCATTTTTCAATCGACAGGAAAATAGATTTGATTCAATTACAAATCTCTGCATACATTCCAGAAGATGCAAAATGCCAGTTTCTACATCAGAAAGACCAATTTCGTTACTGCTTTTTGTCCTACAGCATCGATTCATTGAATTTGAATCGATTCTTCAACGTTTTCACCGATCTCTGTTCAAAGTTAAACCTGAACGTTTCTTGGTTCTTCCGGAACTCACGACTTCATACTCACTAGCGCTCTCCTTTGTACTTTTATTGCTGTCCATCAAACTACAGATCGAGATAAAGTGATCCATTCATTTGACATAAATAAGCTCATGTGTGGATTTATTTAACACAGCTTTACCATTATACTTAGCAGTCATCATATCAACGTTAAATAGCATCGAATCATTTCGAAAGAACTTTCGATTCATGGCCAAATATTCAACATTTAGGCCCTTACAATTGCTGAAGGCTTACAGCCTTGTTGTTCAAGCCTGCTCTCAGTCACTCTTACCCTCACTCACTCACAATCTCTCCTCATGCCTTTGAGGCTTTGCTGAATTTATACAATTTTTAAAATGATCTAATTAAATGCTCAATCCCCTTAGTATCTCAACAAATCCTATTATATCTCAACATCCCTAAAAGATAGATTCTTATCCCTAAGACTTAGAAACTAATTCCAACTTAGGCTCCATCATTAATTCTAAATAATCTAGAAACTAATCTCTCTCATATTTACAAATTCTCACAAATAATCAATTAAAATATAATTAATCACTCAAAATTTAATATTTCTTCAAAACATGAAACCCCCTAGCTTAGGTAAAATACAAAGTGTTTTTCGGAGCTAATGCTCCTGCATCAGACTTCCCATGTAAGAAAATTCATGACCACCTGGTCATAAGTCTGGATAATTATTTCCTCCTGGATCCCAAATTTTATTTTGTAATCTTTCCTTGCTTGTCAATTGCTTTACTGCTGTTGTTATCTGCTGTTGTCCTCCAGGCTTCCATATTTTGTGTTGTAGTGCTCCACTTGCTCTGCCTTCCAAGTCTGATACAGTCTTTCTCTTGTTGTCTCTCCTTTTCTTTCTTTCGGCTGTCTTTCTCTGGGATGTTTTTATCATTAACCTCCTTATCAACTCAATTTCTCTGTCCAGTATGTCCTCTGTCTGCTGATTGTTTCCATCTCTTGATTGCTGAACTCTCATTCTTACTTGTTCTTCACTTATTTTGATTGCTTCCTTTTCACCCTTACTGCTATTTTGCACATTTTCTGTTGCTGCTACATTGTCTTTTAGAACAATTTCTTGCCTCTGTTTTCTGCATCTGTCAACTTCTTCTTGATTATCATTTATGACAACTATTTTGTCATCCTTCTTCAGCAGTCTCTCCTTAACATCCTTCAGTAGATGTTCTTCCTCTCCTTCTTCCATTTGGCTATCCACCTGTGCCAAATATGTTCCAGCGTCTGCAACAACATCTTCAATTATAAGACAATCATTATAATAAAAAATATAAGGCCTCTGTACCTCTTTTCCCTTTAGCAACACTTCAGTATGTTGCGTTGATTTCTCTTCTTCTGTCAGCATATCAGTATGCTGATCCAAACTCAAAGAACTCTTGAGACTATCAGCTAGTCTCCCCTTCTCATCAACTATTTCAATGATGTCTTTTAGCATTTGTCCACTGTAGTGAACTGATTCTTTCCCAGCCTCTGCTTCAAAACTTTCATCTTCTGGAAGGTACTCTTTCACATCTTTGACAGCTTTAAAAGACTGTCTATCTTCTTCCAAACCTGCAATCACACACAAATCATTAGTTTTAAAATCACAAGACCTTACGGTCTTATTTGATGCTTCAGTCATCAAATCTTCCGGCTACTTTGAATCATTCATATGATTCAACTCCTCTAGCTCTTCATCACTTTCAAAAAGTAATGGTCCACTTTCTGGGTAACATATCGACACATCAACATCTTCTTCAAAATCTTCCTTTTGTTGTAGCTCAATTCTTTTGAGCTTCTCTATCCTCTGTTTGGCATCAATAACCTGTTCAAGTTCCCTTAGTTCCTTTATCGACTGCATATTCACCTGATGATTCCTCTTCTCTTGTAGCCTCTGCCACTTCAGCTTCTTTCTCATGACATAACCATGCTTCTGGTCTACCTCATTTCTTTACAACATCTCCATTAACACCTCAAGCTGAACTGCTATCTCAGCCTTCTCCCTCTCATATTCCTCTTTGCTTAACTGTCTCTGTATGCCAATTGCCTTGGAATCCTTGTCCTTTTGTCCTCTGCTGTGGTTTATTTCAGAACCTCTGTTACGACTGTCACTAGTCATCATCCTTTCCATCTCTATGAGTCCCTCACTCACTTTACTATGAGTTTCACTAAAGCCTCTTCAGCAGCAAGTCTTGTCCTGCCGCCACTTACCTCACCAAGCTCTCCTCACTCAGTCTTTTGGCAAGCAATTGGTTCTCTATCTACGGAACCTCCTTTGAGCACTTCTCTTTGCTCTTCCTGGGCTTCAACTCATCTACCTGTTCACAACTCTCCTCCTTATCCAATCTCTATTGGAATTCCTCAAGGTTCTGCCACATCTATGTTTTCACTGAGAAAATTTCACCAGCTTCCTTTATCTGTTAGCAATTCTAATCACATTTCCTTTTTGGGAGTTGCAATAATACTGCAAAGACTACAATATTCTATCCAAATAAAACCATATCATCTTACCTCCAAGATCTCGTCTGATCTTGTCCTTTCATTCACCTGCACTTCAATTACCTTCAGAATCTCATCATTCCTGCAAATCTGTTTCAGCAAATCTTTATGCTTCCTCTGTCAACTTCTCGATATTCAACTACTGTCAATCAGATTTTAAAATCTGATCTTCTCTTCTAATCTTCTGGCTTTATCTGGAAAACTTTAGCTGTCAGCAACAATTCCTTCTCTGCTGAGTTTCTTCATTGCTGCAACCATCAATCCTCATTCCATTTCTTTGTCAGTAAAACCCAAATCAAAATTAAACAAACACAATACCTGCACAATTCTTCATTCATTCAGTTGCATTCTGGTTGCTTGACCGTCAGATTAGAATCTGATCTCCTTTGCCTGCATGCACATCTGCTACTTCATAAACGCTGTCATAATTTATCCCTGCACTTATTGTCTGCAATTTGTCAATCACTCATACAACTCATATCGAATTTTACCAATCAAAACAGAATTCTATTATGTTCGAATGCATAACCGACAGTTACTTCTCCACACAAAATTTGATATAAATTCAAATTCATTCTTCAACGATTTTCAAGAAACCTTCATTCAGAGCCAAGCTCTGATACCAAAAATGATGCAGGCCTAAACCTGCAGCCCAGAATCTTCAAAACTTGCTATGCATATAGGCATACATCTCACCCAAATTAAAACTTCACCTCTGGCCATTCCCAATTCTCAATTCGGAAGCTTAAAATCCCTCAATAAAATTCTTCCGTTCCCCTCTCAATTCCCATTCATTTCAAACATTCACATATGGCTATATTTAAAAGTCACAAACAAATGCATCAATTTGTTTAATACCACTGTAACACAATGTAAGCAAGACTCAAATTTGTTCGTTTTGATAACTGCGCTCCCAATTGATATTTTACCAGAATTCAATTTAAAGTAAAACAATCTGGCCTATGCCATTTAAATTACCTCCATCCAGCTGAATAACGCAGACTTCAGCCTTTCATCTAAATTGGGTCTTCAATTGCAATCAGCCAGTGCTCTTTGCACACCAAATTTGCTCTTATGCTGTTCAAAAATTATAAACACACTCACTATGATAAAGTATTGGTAGCACTTAGAGGTTTTCTGCATTGTGTCTTTGCATCAGTTTGCCATCGAATTATACAATTCAATGTTCTTTGCTTCCCTACGCTTATGTATACATTACAATCTCTAGGGGCAGTTTTCCACAAGGTGCTGGTTTCCTAAACTTCTTTTCAACCTGCATTATGTTAAAACGATGTTCAATATATTTTAATATGATATAAACAAACGGTGTTTATATGCCCACAGCGTTTCATTCCTTCAACTGGATTTTTCATTACCACGGATCGGTCTCCATGGTTCATACATCTTTACGATGGCATCACTCATTTAACGCTTCCATACAATTAAATGCCGTGTCAACTCTGCGGTAATTTTACAATGGGATTCGGTTATTAACACAAGAAACAGTTTGAAAAAACACAATCAAACAACTTACTGTTCACCGAAGCTTCCACGTTTCTGAAGAGGCTGCGCCCATCTCTCTCTGCTTGCCCAACTTTTAACGCTGCCAACACACCGATTTCCAAACCTGGTTAACACTTCTTAGTCCACCATTCCAGTTTTGTAAAGTAATCCTCGCCCGAACTGCTCCAGTTAGGTCGACTGTGCATTTGTAAGATCTGCATCTATTTAAATTGTAACGTAATTTCTTCACATCGCCATTTCAATCTTTATTACTGTTTCATTTGTCAATCGATAGGAAAATAGATTTGATTCAATTACAAATCTCTGCATACATTCCAGAAGATGCAAAATGCTATTTTCTACATCAGAAAGACCAATTTCGTTACTGTTTTTTGTCCTACAGCATCGATTCATTGAATTTGAATCGATTCTTCAACGTTTTCACCGATCTCTGTTCAAAGTTAAACCTGAATGTTTCTTGGTTCTTCCGAAACTCATGACTTCATACTCACTAGCGCTCTCCTTTGTACTTTTATTGCTATCCATCAAACTACAGATCGAGATAAAGTGATCCATTCATTTGACATAAATAAGCTCATGCGTGGATTTATTTAACACAGCTTTACCATTATACTTAGCAGTCATCATATCAACGTTAAATAACATCGAATCATTTCGAAAGAACTTTCGATTCATGGCCAGATATTCAACATTTAGGCCCTTACAATTGCTGAAGGCTTACAACCTTGCTGTTCAAGCCTGCTCTCAGTCACTCTTACCCTCACTCACTCACAATCTCTCCTCATGCCTTTGAGGCTTTGCTGAATTTATACAATTTTTAAAATGATATAATTAAATGCTCAATCCCCTTAGTATCTCAACAAATCCTATTATATCTCAACATCCCTAAAAGATAGATTCTTATCCCTAAGACTTAGAAACTAATTCCAACTTAGGCTCCATCATTAATTCTAAATAATCTAGAAACTAATTTCTCTCTCATTTACAAATTCTCACAAATGATTAATATAATTAATCACTCAAAATAATATTAATATTTACATTTCTTCAAAACATGAAACCCCCTAGCTTAGATAAAATATAAGGTGTTTTTCGGAGCTAATGCTCCTGCATCAGACTCCCCATGTAAGAAAATTCATGACCACCTGGTCATAAGTCTGGATAATTATTTCCTCCTGGATCCCAAATTTTATTTTCCTGGCTTGTCAATTGCTTTACTGCTGTTGCTATCTGCTGTTGTCCTCCAGGTTTCCATATTTTGTGCTGTAATGCTCCACTTGCTTTGCCTTCAAGATCTGCTACTGTCTTCCTCTTGTTGTCACTCCTTTTCTTTCTTGCTACTGTCTTTCTCTGAGATGTTTTTATCATTAACCTCCTTATCAACTCAATTTCTCTGTCCAGTATGTCCTCTGTTTGCTGATTGTTTCCATCTCTTGATTGCTGAACTCTCATTCTTGCTTGTTCTTCACTTGTTTTGATCGCTTCCTTTTCACCCTTACTGCTGTTTTGCACCTTTTCTGTTGCTGTTACATCGTCTTTTAGAACAATTTCTTTCCTCTGTTTTCTGCATCTGTCAACTTCTTCTTGATTATCATTTATGACAACTATTTTGTCATCCTTCTTCAGCAGTCTCTCCTTAACATCCTTCAGTAGATGTTCTTCCTCTCCTTCTTCCATTTGGCTATCCACCTGTGCCAAATATGTTCCAGCGTCTGCAACAACATCTTCAATCATAAGACAATCATTATAATAAAAAAAATAAGGCCTCTGTACCTCTTTTCCTTTTAGCAACACTTCAGTATGTTGTGTTGATTTCTCTTCTTCTGTCAGCATATCAATATGCTGATCCAAACTCAAAGAACTCTTGAGACTATCAGCTAGTCTCCCCTTCTCATCATCTATTTCAATGATGTCTTCCAGCATTTTTCCACTGTAGTGAACTGGTTCTTTCCCAGCCTCTTTATCATATTCTGCTTCAAAAATTTCATCTTATGGAAGGTGCTCTTTCACATCTTTAACAACTTCAAAAGGCTGCCTATCTTCTTCCAAACCTACAATCACACACAAATCATTAGTTTTAAAATCACAAGACCTTACGGTCTTATTTGATGCTTCAGTCATCAAATCTTCCGGCTCCTTTGAATCATTCATATGATTCAACTCCTCTAGCTCTTCATCACTTTCAAAAAGTAATGGTCCACTCTCTGGGTAACATATCGAAACTTCAACATCTTCTTCAGCATCTTCCTTTTGCTGTAGCTCAACTGTTTCGAGCTTCTCTATCTTCTGTCTGGCATCAATAACCTGTTCAAGTTCCCTTAGTTCCTTTATCAACTGCATATTCACCTGATGATTCCTCTTCTCTTGTAGCCTCTGCCACTTCAGCTTCTTTCTCATGACATAACCATGCTTCTGGTCTACCTCATTTCTTTGCAACATCTCCATTAACACCTCAAGCTGAACTGCTATCTCATCCTTCTCCCTCTCATATTCCTCTTTGCTTAACTGTCTCTGTATGCCAATTTCCTTGGCATCCTTGTCCTTTTGTCCTATGCTGTGGTTTATTTCAGAACCTCTGTTACGACTATCACTAGTCATCATCCTTTCCATCTCTATGAGTCCCTCACTCACTTTACTATGAGTTGCACTAAAGCCTCTTCAGCAGCATGTCCTGTCCTGCCGCCACTTACCTCACCAAGCTCTCCTCACTCAGTCTTTTGGCAAGCAATTGGTTCTCTATCTACGGAACCTCCTTTGAGCACTTCTCTTTGCTCTTCCTGGTGTTGGGGTTCCCATGTTTTGGCCAGGTTGACAGAGACCAAAAGATGAGACAACATAGAACCACTTTCAGACCTTAGGATCTAGCCCTCCTAGGTACAGAGAGGGATCTCTCTATGATTATCAAATGATATATGTCCTTGAAGTTCTCAATTGTGATTTTAGGCTAGTTATAGGCTCAAAGTTGTTTGTTTGATTGTATGAGTTTGGTTGTTGAGAATCAGGAAGGAAGGTTTCACCATGAGACAAGGATGGGTAAAGAAGGAAGCTAGGCAAGGATAGATAACTCAGGGAACATCAAGGCCATTGGGAAATGGAGTCAAGAAAGGATTTACTTATGTTCAATGTGTAAGCTTCAGTTGGGCTAGTCATCTAGAGCATTTGGATCTCAAAGATTGATTGGTGGGATGGAACACTAAGGAATGAGAATGAAGGATGGAAAACCATTTGATTCCGTCTATAGATCAGGCCAGAGGTCATTTAACTCCAGGCCTGCTTGGAAAAAACCATAGGCAACACAAGGGGTCTTGAAAAGGTTTGTATGGAAGGGCAGGTTATGAAGAGGCAGCGACAGGCTTTACACCTCCCAATGTTCCTAACCTATTTCAATTAAATCTTAACAAAGACATATGAACACTAATTCTATCAACTTGCACATCAGAGAGCAAGCAATAATCATCCACTACACTGGTTTAGTCAATTAAAAACAATATTCAGATACACATATGAGAAGAAAACATTAAAGACTGAGAGAGCTGGGACATAAGGTCCCTAACAAGGGTAAATCTTATGTCATGCGTTCAGATGTCAGTCAGAAGAACATGAAATGAAATGGAAATAAACATAGAGATAAGAAAAACATCACCAGCTGCTGTAGATCAGGATCCAATGAAAACTACTTATCATGTTAAACACAACACCAATCAGGTACATCACTGCCCAAAGCTTTTACATTCAGCCTGAATACATCATATTTCCCAGCCTGTCATACAACTATTACACAGGAAACTTGGCTTGGGACAAAATGCTTGCAATTCACTGATAATCCAACAAAAACCATTACAATGATATCCATCTGTGCTTTATAGCAGAAGAGACACAGAGGACCGACTGAGGAGGTAGGTGAATCTTAAATGTTACATTTAAACACAACAATGAATGCAGGGCCGAGGCCCATTCTTCTTGATACACTGTATATTTAATCATTGTCACCTTCCTCGTGAAAGAAAGATCTGCTCCGGATACGATTTGACCTTTGGGCTGTAGTACTCCAGGTGATTTGAACAAAACGAAAGAACTTGCTGAGAGGTTTGCCTCATGGATGTTAGATTGTTTTGAGCTATAGCTGGGACGAGAAATTCCTTCAAGGACACGGCGCATAATAAAGGCTGTATGGGAGACCTGTCCTTTATGGAAAAACATTCTGCTGATAAGAAAACCTTGATATTACCTCTTATTGATGTTCAAGATCTCTAGAATCGATCCTCGGGGTCTTCAAAATGATGCTTTTCCTCTTTAAACCTCTGTTTCAGGGCTCAATATCTTCGTTGGCGCGCATTAATCCCTCTTCTCTGTACTGAAAATCCTCGCTGCTTCATTACTGCCTCTGCCGAGTTAGCTCGGGCTTTTAATGGCGCCGGAAGGATTTTCGGCGTTTGAACTCTGCTCTCCATTAATGTGAGTCCTAACGGCCCCATTCCTTGACCTTCCTGAGGGTACTGACTTATTAGATTTAATCCTGACTGCGCCGCTCGCCATTAAGGTAGTACATTGAACAGCGGCGGTCCCATCCTCTAGAAACTCTGCAACACAGCACACTTGTGAAGAAAACAGTGGACGGAGAAATGGGCGCAGGGTGAACGAAATGGTGGTGCGGCAGTGGCGGAAACAATGGTATTATGTAAACGAACGATGAAAATGTAGTGAAGTGGTGGAGTGCACAGACAATAGGGTTTGGTAGAATATGCAGCACAGGCCGTTAGATCCTGGCCTGGAGACGAAGATCAACGGTGGAGATTGATCCGGCGTAACAATATACGAAACTAACAAAACAAGAAAAATGCAAGAAATGCGACAGTGATGAATGAAATAGTGGGACCCAGCGGAGGCGGAGGGTGATTAGATCCTGACCGTTAGATCGGGGAAGGATGAACGGCCCAGATGTAATCGGGGGGGGAGGCCGAAGAAGTTGCGATTAATGCTGGACCGTTGATCTGTGGAGAAAAGGACAGTCTAGATGGAATCGGAAGACAGAGAGAGGACTCGCGATCAGCGGAAAAGGGAAGAGCGATGGCCGTTGGATCATGTAACAAATGGACGGCTAGGATTTAATCGGGGAGGCAGAGGGAAGGCTTGCGATCAGCGATCGGAAGGGGAAGCGATTGAGCGTTGACCATCGATCTGGCGGGGAGATCAACGGTGGAGAACACAATCGGAGGGGATCTGCGATTGGCGAAGGACCGTCGGATCAGCGGGAAAATGGACGGCGGGGATTAAATCGGAGGACCGCAATCGGAGCTGTTCCAACGTGACTTACGATTGCGATCGGAAGGGGGGTTGCGATTGAGCGACAGCTGTTGGATCGCGAGGACAGATCAACGGTTGGGATGAAATCGGGAGGCGGAGAGATGGGGACACGATCGCGATCGGGCGAAAGGTGCGATTGAGCGCAGACCGTAGATCTGGGCAAAAACGGATGGTGGAGATTTAATCGGAAGGGCAGTGCGATCGGGAGAGGACCTGTGATCGGAAGCCGCGATGACTGTCGGATCTATAAGAGAATGGGAGGTCAGGATTAAGTCGGAGCATCGCAATCGGGAGGTGCACAATGAGTGTTGCGATTTCGATTGGGGGGAGTAATGCGATTGAGCGCTGGCCGTCAGATCTTGTGACAGATCAACGGTGCGGAACGCGTCGCAAGACTTAACGTTATAAACTAATCGCATCGGGGTTTAGAGTATTACAAAGGAATTTGCCTCCCGCTGATAGTTCCGATTGCGACTAGCGCTTGGGACTTAAGCGCTTGGTCCCAGTGTCGGGGCATGTGTGGGAAGTGGTTAAGGGTCTAGCGGAAAAGGGGCTAGGCCTATAACATGGTCGGAAAGTGGGTTTTTTGCCCATTTTAATGGGTTTTAAGGGATTTAAAGGGAAACGATAAGGGGAAAAAGGGGAAAAAAGGCTAAACAAAGGGTAAGAGGGGGAATTTAAAGGGGATTTGAGGGGGATTTGAGGGGTAAAAAGGGGAAATAAAAGGGGAGCCAAGGGGGAATAAAAGAGGCTAAATGAGGGTAACAGAAAGGGAATTTGGACAAAGGGAAAAGGGGGGGAATTGATGTATGTTGCAGGGGTAAAGGAAGGAATGACAGGCCCTTTTTAGCAGTTTACTAGCAGAAGGGGATTTGTATTAGGCACAACAATTGAGAGACTTCAAGGAGGATGGATTTTCAGGGGAAAGGCATTCCTTGAAGACTCAACAATGATTTAGCCCCCTATTTGCTTGTCAAAAAATTTCATAGGGGGGCTAACACCTGGGCTTCAACTCATCTACCTGTTCACAACTGTCCTCCTTATCCAATCTCTATTGGAATTCCTCAAGGTTCTGCCACATCTATGTTTTCACTTAGAAACTTTCACCAGCTTCCTTTATCTGTTAGCAATTCTAATCACATTGCCTTTTTGGGAGTTGCAATAATACTGCAAAGACTAAAATATTCTATCCAAATAAAACCATATCATATTACCTCCAATATCTCGTCTGATCTTGTCCTTTCATTCACCTGCACTTCAATTACCTTCAGAATCTCATCATTCCTGCAAATCTGTTTCAGCAAATCTTTATGCTTCCTCTGTCAACTTTTCGATATTCAACTACTGTCAATCAGATTTTAAAATCTGATCTTCTCTTCCAATCTTCTGGCTTTATTTGGCAAACTTTAGCTGTCAGCAACAATTCCTTCTTTGTTGAGTTTCTTCATTGCTGCAACCATCAATCCTCATTCCATTTCTTTTTCAGTAAAACCCAAATCAAAATTAAACAAACACAATACCTGCACAATTCTTCATTCATTCAGCTGCATTCTGGTTGCTTGACTGTCAGATTAGAATCTGATCTCCTTTGCCTGCATGCACATCTGCTACTTCATAAACGCTGTCATAATTTATCCCTGCACTTATCACCTGCAATTTGTCAATCACTCATACAACTCATATCGAATTTTACCAATCAAAACAGAATTCTATTCTGTTCGAATGCATAACCGACAGTTACTTCTCCACACAAAATTTGATATAAATTCAAATTCATTCTTCAACGCTTTTCAAGAAACCTTCATTCAGAGCCAAGCTCTGATACCAAAAATGATGCAGGCCTAAACATGCAGCCCAGAATCTTCAAAACTTGCTATGCATATAAGCATACATCTCACCCAAAATAAAACTTCACCTCTGGCCATTCCCAATTTTCAATCCAGAAGTTTAAAATCCCTCAATCAAATTCTTCCGTTCCCCTCTCAATTCCCATTCATTTCAAACATTCACATATGGCTATATTTAAAAGTCACAAAAAAATGCATCAATGTGTTTAATACCGCTGTAACACAATGTAAGCAAGACTCAAATTTGTTCGTTTTGATAACTGCGCTCCCAATTGATATTTGACCAGAATTCAATTTAAAGTAAAACAATCTAGCCTATGCCATTTAAATTACCTCCATCTAGCTGAATAATGCAGACTTCAGCCTTTCATCTAAATTGGGTCTTCAATTGCAATCAGCAGTTCTCTTTGCACACTGTTGAGGAGGTAAATCCCCTCTGCGGACAGAGGCGATCCCTACTAGCCCAGCAGGGGTCTAGCAACAAACAAACAATGCTATGACGCAAGCTTCTAGTTACGGATGAAAGACTTGGGATAAGAGCCTACCTGGATTCCAACGCTAGATCTGAAGAAGAGATGTCCCCGTCCTTCAGCCCTGGCAGATCACAATCCTTCCGCGATCTCCGCGGATGAACACTTGCACACAGAAGAAACGAACAGATACAAGCATAGGAACCAGCATACGTAACTAAACATCGGTCAGAAAAGATATTACTCGCACTAACATGATGGAAAAAGGAGTGGAACCATAATCATAGTCATCTATTAAAATGATAAACGAATAGAAGTTACAACCAAGTTCTGACGTCGCAGCTTCCTTCGAACGGGTCTCCGGTCGTCCACGTCTCGCAAAGCTCACCAAGGAAAGGGAAACCTCTCCAGAGTCTCGTAACAATGGTCTCCTCGCTTGAATGGGCCTTAAGGGAAAGAAGGGATTCTTTA
Organism: Pinus albicaulis; assembly: GCA_034641835.2. Taxonomy (NCBI): domain Eukaryota; kingdom Viridiplantae; phylum Streptophyta; class Pinopsida; order Pinales; family Pinaceae; genus Pinus; species Pinus albicaulis. The sequence continues at coordinate 307,784,480 of CM076584.1, forward strand.
CAGCACAAAGGCACTTGGAATAGGGAGATGCAAAGCTTCAGCACTTCAAGACTATCACCTTTTCAAATTTCTTCAAATTTTTCCTTTTTAAATTTTTTTTTTTCACCTTCCATCAATGATATGTCCATATTTGTTATATATAGTGAGGTTAAGATCCTGCGGTGAGTGAGAAGAGGCTTTGTCCTTTCTGCAGGTTCCACAGTGAAGAAACAAAGAATGTCAATATTATGGCATGGTCTGTGCGAAACCTTTCCCCGATGACTCATCCACGTGGTTGTTGTGATCGAAACTTTTTTTGCAAAACTTTCATAAACAGAAAGTGGCTACAGTGCAACATCGTACGTAGCGCCAATCGCGGCTCGTTGTTAATTTTCCACGTTTTAGGCACATAACTAGTCACCAAAGCAATGCAAAAACATGTGTTTTTAGGGGTCTGGCTGGGGAAATGATCAACAGAAGGAATGTTGTCCTCATGGAAAGGGATGCAATGAAGGTATTTTCAAGGCTTGACATTGCTCACAGGTCACATAATGGGTCCTCCATTGTGCGGGATGGGGAATGGTAGGGACGGTGACAAATTACTGTGTAACAGATGCCCCCTAAAGTATGAGGCCCGAGAGTGAGAGGGGTGAAATGCTTTACGAGATCATGTGCAACCGAAAGCCCGCCGTTGGAAAACCTGCACAGAAAGATACAACTGATATCTCAAGTACATGATGTATATATATGGTATGGGCGCATCCATCCGAACAGAGTATGCTATAATCCGGATCCAGGGTATGGGCGCAGCCATCCAACTAAGATCAAACAAATAGACTCAGGTATGGTCGCAGCCATCCAATCAATGAGTCATGTACATAATGATAATAATCCACAATCGCAGCCTAGATTACAACAGACACAATCCAGGGTCTTGCGCTCCATCTCGACCCAAACAAAGTACAAGTTCAGGCATGTGAATATGTGAGCTGAAGTCGAACATGCAAGAACATCGTCTGATTACCAGCCAATGATGAAAGCTGTTAACAGACGCGAGAGGAACCACCAATAATGACAATGGCCCTCAAGGTACTACAGGTACAATCTACGGCGTGTGAATCAATGAGTTGGTGTCGAACACCCGTAGAATCACTCGATCGGAGGCCAATGATGTAAAACTCATGTCGAATGCGACGAACCTGCCATTGAGGCATGCAGGCTCCAAGGTACCATAAGGAGTCTCTAGATCAGCTTCCTGGATAATGAGCTGAAGTCGACAGGAAGTGACCTTGATCGAAGGTGGGCCATAATGATTCCCACATCATCGACACGAGACAGAGGAACATAATGTTTTTTTTGTGAATCAGGACCGTATGAGTATCAGAGGAAGGTTGATATTTGCAGAGGTCAACTTCTCTTGAACATATTGACGGCACGACAGTGGACTTGGCAGTATTTGACATCAAAAGATCAAAGGTCATAGTGACGAGGCAAAGAGCAGATGAGAGGTCAAAAGAGATCACCCAAACCCACGGAGGCAAGTGAAAAAACGAGATGAGATGTCCCCAACCCGACACGAATGCAGACAAGTGCCATGTTCAAGAGCGACATACTGTCGACGACAACGACGATGGTTCCATTTTCCCCACCATTTCGGTGAGTACCTCTTTATTTTTACACAAGCTTGAAGAGGATACCATATGCTTGTCATATAAGTCCGCCCTTCGGGCGAATCCATCCTAGTGCATTTAACGAGTCCTAGGAAGGAGAAACTCGGAGAACGTCATTTCGACGGAATCCAATGTCATCAGGGTTTAACGAGTCCGACAAAGGAAGAACTCGGCGTCTTTTCATGTTTAGAGAGTTTGAAAAGACAGCGGAAAAGAAAACTCCACAGGTCCCTTTTCGTAAATAGTTTCCCAGATCCGAAAAGGTAGAAAACAATATCCGGAAAAACCTCCTAGTCGCGATAGGCTAGGGTATTCCTTTTTCGTAATCGATCCAGCCCAGCCCGAAAAAGGGTTAAACTTATACTGGGTGAATGTCGATTCGTGTCCATTTTAACGAGATCGAAACGACAAGGGCCGCGGCGATCTTTTCATATTTAGAGAGTCAGAAAAGAGCTGAAAGATGACTCCTCCTGGAGGAACGAGTGGTATAAAGGGTAGCGACTGGTTCCGGTAATGGTGGAACTGCTCAGAACAAGTAAAAGTTAAGAGGCTGGCTAACAAGACCACTCATCGCAGCGGTTCCTCAGGAACGGGTAAAACAACCAAGTGAAGGCATATGATCGGCCAAGCAGATAATGGAAATGGAATGAGAAAACCAAGGCTCATCTGGCAAAAACAGGCTGATAAAATGGCAATCACAAAAGGTAAAGGGAAAGGTTTCATTTTTACACAAGCTTGAAATCCGGAAACTCTGCTTGAAGTTGGTTTCATTTTTACACAAGCTTGAAACAAAGATAAACTATGCTTGAAACTGGTTTCATTTTTACACAAGCTTGAAACGGAAACAAACTATGCTTGAAATAGTAAGCATGCCCCCAGCATGGTGACTCAATTCGAGGTACATGCCCCCCAAGCTTTAGTCCATGCACCTGAGTAAACAGATGGAGGGAGTGAAGGTTCAAGTTACGAGATCTAAGAAAGACTCGACTGGGATTTTACGAGAACTAAACAAAGACTCGAATTGAATAGGAACGTGTTTCATTATTTTAACGAGGTTGACACATTAAAAGAACTATCCTCAGGACATCCTTGTTTCATGGTTTAAGGAGCTTGACACAGGAAAAGAACCATGCTCCGAGAACCTGGTTTCATTTTTTAAGGAGCTTGACACAAGACAATGAACTATGCTCCGACAAGACCCAGTTTCATTTTTTAAGGAGCTTGACACAGGAAAAGAACCATGCTCCGAGATCCTGGTTTCATTTTTTAAAGAGCTTGACCCAGGGAGGAAACCGTGCTCCAACCGACTTACATCAAAATGAACAAGAAGGCGGTTCTTCCAAGAGTTCCACTCCTGATGGAAGGGAAACATCCTGGAAGTCAGGACCCAATGCCCCCAGCACATTATGCACAACGGCATCATCACTGAGCACAGGCACGGGGTAAGTAGCCACATAGTTGACCTGCGGAGGGGCAGATACAACGGGTGGATAGAAACCAGGAGGGGGTGATGGCGGACCGGATGCCATATTAGGACCAAAGAACGACAGCTGATCAATGGTCACAATCCTTCCTTCATGCGGAAAACAGACCACACGAAAGAGGGAGGATGCGAGTGCTCCCATGGCATAGGTGTAATCGCGCCCCAGAAGCAAATTGAAATCCAAGGGGCCTGGAACGACCATCACGTCCATATGGACGGTTTTGCCTCCCAAAGTAATCGGTAACCTTGGAAGGATCCCCAACGGTTGACTCATCCTTCTATTGAATGTCAACAGATTCTGCGTAACAGGCGCAAGCGGTGGCGAACCGAAAGCTTGCCAGGTAGTTGAAGACAGAATACTAACAGACGCACCTTCGTCTATAATGGTACTGGGTACAACCAGACCAAGAGCCTGCACTGTGAGCTTGAAAGGCACATAAGACGGAAGGCGAAATCCTGCAAATCGATTCTAGTCAAAGGAAGCGACCAAACTACTCGGAGGGGCTACCATCAACAAACGAAGGTCTTCCCCTGATGTTACGGTAGAAGAAGCATCCTCCATGACCTCCATCTCGAAGGTGGGAGTGATATCCTCCGTAGCCTCCATCTTGGGAGGCGGAGGAGTAACTTCTTGAAGTACAGGGACAGGAGAATCTCTCCCCAAGTCTAAAGAATCTGAAGAGACCAGAAGGACATGAGGGGTGTGAGATCCACTCTCAACGGAAAAGACCTGGTGCACCGTGGAAGGGACCAGCTCAACCGATCCCACGACCAATGATTGGTCAGGGATGGATTCCTGAATCCGAATTTCCGGAGGAGCGGGATCGACCAAGGATGACTCTTGACCAGTCGTAAGATCAGCTGGCGAAGGACTCAAAGAAAGCCGATTATAACCCGGCGGAAGGCGTGGTGTAGAACCGGTTGGGTTGTCCAAGACTTGCTTGGCTTTATCCATATAAGGACAAAGGTGAATGGCATGGTGCCCTTCACACAACTTACAGGGATTGGTGATCTTACCCTGCTTCTTAGGGTTCTTATCAACAGCAGCTGAAGACGTGCCCCCAACTTGACTCCCGGAAGCCAAAGGCAACGGTGGGCGGCCATTGGACCATACTTGACTTTGCCCAGGAATGCCGAGACGGTCCTCGAAGAAGATGGTCTCTCGTGCACAACAGGCAAGGGAACTTGACTTTCCGTGGAGGGTTGGAAGGTTTATCAAGAGGAGATATCTCAGAGACAGTCGCTGTATATTTAGCCTCTCGCTTATCGGACTTCTTCTTCTTCTTCTTAACCACCTGGTTACTCGAATCCAGGCTTTCACCAGGCGAAGTAGAAGAGGAGGGCGCAGAAACAGGCGAAGAAGGGGAGAGGTCCACCTTGGAATCAACGTGATGTTGTTCAGGTGGAGGAACTGATTGATGATGCTGAGACATTTGGAGCAGCTGAGAGGTTAAGGAAACAGTGACAGACAGAGGCAACCCCAACAGTTATCCCCGGAAGGGACAACGTCGCCATATAAAGAGCTTATCCAACATTTCCAAAAGGAGGGAAAGTGACCAGGTTCCCTTGATTCCTTGGTTGGTAAGCTGAAAATTTCCATCAAGGCGAAAACCACACACGGGCTGAAAACGGTTAAGACACCGATCAAACGGTCAACAAACAATCTCTACGAGAGCGTGTAATCGTGGGTGATTAATTTTACCATTGGAAAATAAGAAGTTCCTCTTAGTTTCATGTTTTAAGAGTCGAGAAACGATAAAAATATGACTCTATCTCTTTCAGAGTTGATACAAGCGTGAAAGGACAAGCGCTTGACGGTCTTTTCAAGTTTAAGGAGTCAAAAAAGACCAAATGACTGCTCAGGAAAAAATAGGCACAAAAGGTGTACCAAATATCTGTGAACTGCAATATACACCTTGGTTTCAAATAATGAACAGAAGTCGACCAAGGACTTTCCGTACGTGCAGGTAGTCTCCCCGAATGCTGTGTTCGGTGTATCGTGGGTATAGGGCAGCAGACTCGGCTTCCTGTGGATAAAGGATTAAAAACCTAGAGGGGTATCCCTTTATATACGCGACGGTACGGGGAGCACAAGTCCATACTAGCGCTGTCTAAAGCCAACAGGCGAACGACAACTGCTAGGTTTAACGACGCCGGAACACGTCTCTAGCCTAGACCTTCTAAATATGTTTCGTTAAGTTCCAATGTTGCCTTAGGTTAATTGAATAAATTTTACAGTTGATCTTCAATTAAGTTTCAATTTCCAGGCCCTATCGTATGTAGTGTCTCCTAAATGCAAGCTATATGCCGCGGTGCAACATTTCGTTCGATGAAAACTAGTTAAATGAGAGTTGAGAGCTTTTATACAAACGAAATGAACGGAATACAAACAAGAATGTCTCTAATGCAACTAATGCAATTGCACACTTTTCACTCAAACACTAATTGCTAGCAATATGGAAAAGATCACAATTTGCACTAATTTAACAAAAGCAAAATAGATTATATATATATTTTTTTTTGATTTTCAATGTTTAATGGCTAATGTGCACTGAAAACAAAAGGAACAATTTGAGAAATGATATCTAAGAGAGCGACGCAAACAACATTCACTCAACGAAGCAAGCAACCAAATCTCTAAATCGACCCAAAGTCCCTCAAAGCAAAGAAAGACTCGAAAACTTCCGATGGACCATGTGATCTAGGTCCAAAGCAAGGCAAACGAATTCTGAATGAAGGAATGAACAATCACTCAAAAGACGCAGCAAAACAATCAAAGACTGGTAAGAGAGCGTGGAGAATCAATCACCAAGTTGACAGGACAATCAAGACACCAAAACTCCAAAGGAGGGCTCGATACACTAAGCCACTAGATGCCCTAGGGCTCAAATCGTGAAATCGGTAGATAGAGGCAAACAACCAAAGGATAGCGGTGAATTCCAGTCAAACAAGACTCCAACACACTTAGACAATCAGAAAATCAAGAAGAAAGTCTGGGTAGAAATGGAAAGCCAAAAATACAAACTCCAAAGTCACGGGGGTGGCGGTATCGGACTTAGTAGCGCCGGGGAGGCCGATTAGCGCGAACCCAGTGTTAATTTCCCCATTGTACAGTACGCAGACTACGGTGTCAATGCAAAAACATGTACAGGGAGTGCGCTCGGAAATGATAAACAGGAGGAATGTTGTCCTCATGGAAAGGGATGCAATGAAGGTATTTTCAAGGCTTGACATTGCTCACAGGTCACATAATGGGTCCTCCATTGTGCGGGACGGGGAATGGTAGGGACGGTGACAAATTACTGTGTAACACACACCAAATTTGCTCTTACGCTGTTCAAAAATTGTAAACACACTCACTATGATAAAGTATTGGTAGCACTTAGAGGTTTTCTGCGTTGTGTCTTTGCATTAGTTTGCCATCGAATTATACAATTCAATGTTCTTTGCTTCCCTACGCTTATGTATACATTACAATCTCTAGGGGCGGTTTTCCACAAGGTGCTGGTTTCCTAAACTTCTTTTCAACCTGCATTATATTAAAACGGTGTTCAATATATTTTAATATGATATAAACAAACGGTGTTTATATGCCCACAACGTTTCATTCCTTCAACTGGATTTTCCATTACCACGAATCGGTCTCCATGGTTCATACATATTTACGATGGCATCACTCATTTAACGCTTCCATACAATTAAATGTTGTGTCAACTCTGCGGTAATTTTACAATGGGATTCTGTTATTAACACAAGAACCGGTTTGAAAAAACACAATCAAACAACTTACTGTTCACCGAAGCTTCCACGTTTCTGAAGAGGCTGCGCCCATCTCTCTTTGCTTGCCCAACTTTTAACGCTACCAACACACCGATTTCCAAACCTGGTTAACACTTCTCAGTCCACCGTTCCAGTTTTGTAAAGTACTCCTCGCCCGAACTGCTCCAGTTAGGTCGACTGTGCATTTGTAAGATCTGCATCTATTTAAATTGTAACGTAATTTCTTCACATCGCCATTTCAATATTTATTACTGTTTCATTTGTCAATCGACAGGAAAATAGATTTGATTCAATTACAAATCTCTGCATACATTCCAGAAGATGCAAAATGCCAGTTTCTACATCAGAAAGACCAATTTCGTTACTACTTTTTGTCCTACAGCATCGATTCATTGAATTTGAATCGATTCTTCAACGTTTTCACCGATCTCTGTTCAAAGTTAAACTTGAACGTTTCTTTGTTCTTCCGGAACTCACGACTTCATACTCACTAGCGCTCTCCTTTGTACTTTTATTGCTGTCCATCAAACTACAGATCGAGATAAAGTGATCCATTCATTTGACATAAATAAGCTCATGCGTGGATTTATTTAACACAACTTTACCATTATACTTAGCAGTCATCATATCAACGTTAAATAGCATCGAATCATTTCGAAAGAACTTTCGATTCATGGCCAGATATTCAAAATTTAGGCCCTTACAATTGCTGAAGGCTTACAGCCTTGCTGTTCAAGCCTGCTCTCAGTCACTCTTACCCTCACTCACTCACAATATCTCCTCATGCCTTTGAGGCTTTGCTGAATTTATACAATTTCTAAAATGATCTAATTAAATGCTCAATCCCCTTAGTATCTCAACAAATCCTATTATATCTCAACATCCCTAAAAGATAGGTTCTTATCCCTAAGACTTAGAAACTAATTCCAACTTAGGCTCCATCATTAATTCTAAATAATCTAGAAACTAATTTCTCTCACATTTACAAATTCTCACAAATGATTAATTAAAATATGATTAATCACTCAAAATAATATTAATATTTACATTTCTTCAAAACATGAAACCCCCTAGCTTAGATAAAATATAAGGTGTTTTTCGGAGCTAATGCTCCTGCATCACCAAACGAAGGCATAAGTGAGAAAATTACAAACGGGCTACACGAATGTGCACAAGTCACTGGTGTGGTCACAACTTAACAAATTTGATACGACCACCCTCAAATGAAACGAACCGACACGAACGGGTTTGGGCGGGCACCCTCAAATGAAACAACCTGACCTGAACGCGTTTGGGCGGATTCCCTAAAATGAAACGACACGGCTGCAAGAAAATGGTCATCCGGACAAAATTATTATTGCCTCATTGGATAATTCCTAAAATAAATGCACTTTTAATGTTTTCTAACAATTTCAACAATTTTGGCACTGCAATACTCAGACAACAATGATGACATTTACAATAATGCAAATTAAATAAAGATGAATGAGCTTCACTCAGTTTCAAGAATAATTTATTTTGTACTGAACAGGACCAGCCACGTGAAGGTGGAAGCTCATATGGCCCCTCCCATCCCCCTCACATCACTTTAATTTTCCCAATACTCAATCTATGAAATAGAATACGAAAAAACCAAAAATTAATTAAGGTCGTAAACAAAATTTTCAATATGTGTTTGTATAAATACATAATTTTAGTTTAGCCTGTACAATAGTAAGGCCATTATTTATTGGTTTGAAATAATAAACAACATGCAATAAACCCACATAATTAGTAAATTATTTAAAGACAATAATTCCTACATATTAAAATATAAAGTTATAACATACCAGCTCATACTCGAACATAACATCTGTATCAATATTATTCTTCTGTATCTTCTTGATATTCATCCAAATGATCGACATCTATACCAACATCTGATTCAGAAACAGTTTTGAAATGATCAACCATGTCATCATCATCGTAAATTATGTCATTTTCAATAATATCCTCATCGACATCATCATCAATAATTGTTGCCTCATCTCCTATGCCTGGTTCATCTTCTAATATATCTTCTTCGTCTATCAATGCATCTTCCTGCTCATCTACCATTGCATCATCTTCTTCTTGATCAATATCATCTTCTTCCTCTACAGTATACTCTACCAGCGTTCCTCTTGGATCATATCTAATAGCAAATGACCATTCGTTCTCACCTAGAACCTCTGAGTAAAAGACTTGTTCGCATTGGCTTGGAAAAACATAGCGATATTTTCTTGCTTCAAACTGTGATGTTTTAACCATTGGAAATTGATTTTCATGTTGAATAAGTTTTCTATCATCATCACGTACATTCATTCGTAGCCTATACCATTTGATGTCAAACAAAACTATTTTGAAGGAATTAAAGTCACACTCAACTATATCACCTAAAAACCCATAATATATATTTTCATATTCTTGAGGATGTCTATCACTCATGGAGGAAACATTAGTGACCTGGAATACTACAATTATCCCACTATTAGAATTTTTCCTATTATCATCCAACTGTGTAACGCGAAATTTACGACCATTGCACCACATAGCCTTGTGGTGTTTCAACTGCAATATGCCAAACATGAAAAAGATGCATTCTTAATTAATAATTAATCATATAATTTACACAACTTGAAAATTATCTGAAAAATCAAACTTGTTTTCACATTATATATATAATATAAAATAAGTAATGAATAAAATAAGCGAATTAATTGCTTACCTTTCTATCTTTCAAACCATATGCTAAATCAATTTCCCTGTCCGTAACGTTTCCATCTCCACTACGATACACTTCTCTAACCAATTCAGATAGTAGTTGCCATGATAACCTATCTTCGTTACGTGATTTACATGTTTCAATCCATTCACTCATCCACTCAAGATTGTTTGCAATGTATAAAAGCAGTGCATCATAATCTTGAGCACCTGAATAAAAAAACAATAAGTCACCAATATTAAATATAACTTATAACCATGGTAAATTATATTAATTAATAAAATATGAAAGAATAAGACCTAAATGAATATGATCATATATATGATGTAAAAAAATGAAACATTATATGTATTATACATAATAAATCTTTTACCTCTCACTTTCTTCATTCTACCTTTTCCCAACAGGTGCTCCACTTCAAATTTTTTGATGGAGTTCACATCCCAAATGAAATCCACCACCTTCATAGCTGGCACAACTAATATAGGAAGATAATGAATAATATATACCATGGATTCATATACCACATATCCCTCCACCATAGAACCCTCAGGTCGTGCTCTTTGTCTAACCAAAGCCTTCAAGGATTTCAGGTGCCTCTTGACCATCCACATTGACCTTGTGTGTACTGGTCCACACATTTCAATCTCCTCAACTTGGTGTATCAAGTAGTGTTCTTGTGTATTGAAAAATTTTGGAGGTAGATACATTTGCATTTCACGCATTAGCTGAGGAATTTCTCTCTTCCAATACTTTATTTCATCTTGATGGATTTCTTTCAATGACAACCATCTGCAAATCATTACGCAAGGTTATTTCAATGAAACATAATATATATTTCATTACAAGTAAATTAACACATCATGTCATTAAGTACAAAAAGAAATTGTAGCAATATTTTGCATATAAATCAAAACCACTTACCTCATGTATTTACTAAGACCATATATAGCTTGTTTGACATTGTTGTCGAATTTTTTTGGGAGAGATATAGGTAGAACATACTATAACAATAAAAAATGAATCGTTATTGGTTTCCAAATTAAACAGAAAAAAGGAAAATTTAAAATATGTATTCAAGCAATAACATAAAAAAATGTATACCAAAAAAATTACCTTAACAAAGGTATGCCAATCATGTGTTTTCACCCCACTAAAGTCACCTTTCTTCGTTAAGATATTATTTATGTTTGAAGCAAAACCTGTTGGAAATTTAATTCTTCTAACGACCTCTTTTACATCATTGCTTTGTTGTTCTATTAATAACCATGGAATATTATTATAATTTCGACCTCCATTGTTATTTGATTTGTCGATCACACTTTTCATTGCATGATTCGATTTCTCAATGTCAGCACAAATTTTGTCAATTTTATCTCTATCATGTGCACCATCTATGGTTCGCCATAACGTTTCTGTCACATTCTTCCCGACATGCATTGTATCAAACAAATGAGCTATTTTTAGGTCCTCATAGTAGGGCAACCTCACGAATTGAGAAGGATAACATTCCATTCCAGGTGGAAGTACAATATTAGTACCTTCACCGTGACGATGACCTTGATATGAAAGAATAAAATAAATTAGAACAATAATTATAAAATACAATAAAATAAATTCATTAGTTAAAACAAAAATTCCAAACATTACATAAACAATTAATATATATATATATACACACACACACACACACACACACAAACAAATTACGTACCAACTGCTTGAAAATTATTAATTCTGTTATATTCCAACTTCCACAACTGAGGTGTCATTCTTCGTGGTTTTAATCCAGTTTCTTCTTTATCATTGAAAAGATGTTTTTCAGTAGTACAATACTTATGGTTCCTAGAGAGGAAGTGCCTAAACTCATCAAACACCATCTTTCTTAAGTTTGGCGAATGACGATACTTCATCTTAGGGCCACAAACTGGACATGCAAATCTACCCTTTGTTTGAAGACCTGCAATAGATGGATCAATAACAATTATACTATGAGATAATTTTTAAAACATGCAATATGGTATATCTAATTTAGATAATTATGTATTATATTAAAGTGCAACGAAATATTACATACCAAAAACATGTGTTAGTCCTGGGGCATCATGAATTGTCCATACAAGCATTCCACGACATTGAAATCTCTTCTGCTTGATTGGTTTAGTGATTTCAAACATAGTGATGCCATGCCATAACTTTATTAGCTCATTGATAAGAGGCTCAATATATACATTCATATCTTTGACCTGGTACTTACCTAATTATTCAAAATTACGGTACATAATAATTACTACCATGATATATGTATATATAAGTAAGGAAATAAATAAAATATATATTTATGAAAACAACGAGAGAACTGAAAATATTACATTCAAAAAAATAATGTATCAAATACCTGGAATAATCATAGTCAACATTATGTGCTCCCTCTTTATTGACATCCAAGGAGGAATGTTATTGTTGATAACGAAAATAGGCCACACTGAGTAAGTATATCTAAGCTCTCCGAATGGATTAACACCATCAACTGCCAATGAAAGCCTGACATTATGAGGTTCATTTTTAAAATCTACATATTTTTCCTCGATTTCTCTAAATGCAAAACCATCTGCAGGCATTCGAAGAACACCATCTCCACTTCTATTCTTTGAATGGTAATCCATAAACTGTGCTATGCTGTTACACCTAAACATTCGCTGCAAACATGGAATTATGGGAATATGACGAAGAACCTTTTGAGGCACCTTTTTGGTTAGTTGATCTGTTCGATATCTACTGGTACCACATTTCAGACATTCTGTTTTCAACACATGTTCTCCGTAATATATAATATGATCTTTAGGACATGCATCTATAGTGTTATATTCCATTCCAAAGTGTTTCATAATAGCACATAGATCTCAATATGTTCGAGGTAAAGTATTTGGCGATGGTAACAAATATTCACCCAACAATCTACAACATAAACAAAAACTAGTTAATGTAAATATTATTAATCATATATATATATATATATAAGTATTGAATTATTATTTTACATATTTATTACAACTAAAAAAAGGGAAAATAATCAACATTTACATATATGTGATCATATATACATATTTCATACCTTAGGAGTTGTGTCATACATCTGTTCGACAAATTATTCATAACCTTTAAGTTCACCAGCAACAATGCAGCAGAGAGAAGAGTTGCATTTGAGCGTTCAAAAAGTCGTTCACTTGACCTTTCAATCAGAGGTACATCATAAATACCGTCACTATCTCCACCATCATCATCTGACTCACCATACAAGTCTTGGAGCATTTGATTTGTCCCATCATTAATGTGAACTGTCTCATTATTGTCATCATGATCTACCTCCATGGGATCATTAAAATTACCTTCATCATTTGCTTCATGTTCTTCACCTTGTACAACATCATTTCCAATACTAATATTTGCTGCAATATTCTCTTGTACTGGTGCAACATCATCTAATCTACTACTATTTAGCTGTGGAAGCTGGTTGATCATCTGCAAAAAGTTGGGGGGAAACTATGCCTTTATGAAAATTACAAACATTAATGATTAAACATTCGTGCGCATATAAAAATATTAAAATAATATAAAATTTTACGATATAATAAAAATGAAGATAGATAATTAATTACCACGGGACGATATTCATTCGATCCACCATCAATGTGCCCATATTTCCTACAATCCATTATTGTTGTTGCTATTAAAACTCTAGCATTATTTCTCAGACAACATTTTTTGCAAGGGCAATAAACTCTACCATCACCCCTTTCACCCTTTTGATTTTTTTTTCCACCTCTAATGTTTTCTTCCATTGATGAAAATTATCCTATAAAGAAAATAATAATTATATTTAGTAATTATCTCTCTCAATGGTGTAGAAAACCCAAGACGTGTTGAACTCAATGGGAGCTCAATAAGAAAAAAGAAAATAAAAGTGATCAAAGTTCGACCATGATAAAAGGATCAAAGGTAAATAATGAATGGAAAACCTTGATCTTATTTATAAAAAAATATTGAGTTATCCTTGATAATGGTGCATAGTAAAATATTATTAACCAAGATCTAGATCTAATAGCCTGGAATATTTTATGGCTAAACTAGCTGTTAGGATAATGGCTAGTTTGACTTTGAAAATTAAAATCGAATAATAACAACTAGTTTTATTTAACTAAGTAATTAATTAATTATTTAATTAATTGTGATTATATATATATATATAATTAATTAATTAATTTTATTTTTCTTCTTATTTTTACTTATATATATATATATATATATATATATATTTTATTTTATTTTTATTTTTATTTTTTATTTTTTTTAGAATTGGCTAAACTAGTCGTTAGGATAACGGCTAGTTTGATTTTGAAAATTAACAACATTACTTTTGTTAGCCCCCCTATAAATTTTTGACAAGAAAAGTAGGGGGCTAAAATGTTTCTGAGACTTTAATGAATGCATCTCTCCTGGAGACACATCATCCTTGAATTCTTCTATGCCTTTGCCCTCTGAACAAATCCCCTCTATTGTTTTCCCTTACAAAGCCATCTCTGTTGTGAAGAAATGCCCAAAGGCCCTCTCCCCTCTTTTCTCACCCCCACTTAGCTTCTATTTTGTTTCCCCTCATATTTCCCTTCTTACCTTTTCAAATCCCCTTTATATCCTTCCCCTACCCTTTGTTGGCCTTTCTTCCCCCCTTATTCCTCTATTGTTCCCCTTCCTATCCTTTAAATCACATTAAATGGGTTAGAAACCCACTTTCCAACCTTATTATAAGACCCGTCGCTTATATCACAATCGCATAATCGCATTTTCGTTCTTCATGTCCGTTTGGTCCATCGCATATATTTGCGATGGGTTTTGATCGCGTCGCAAATAATTACGATGCGATCGCCCCATCGCATTATCGCATCGCAAGTTCTGTTCTGCGATTTGCGGTTTCTCCTTCTCCCAATCTGTGATTGCGATTTTTTCCCTGGGGCCCACCGTACTATACCTTCCGCCATTCATATAAAAGGGTTTTTTCCCTTTGTTAATGGGAAAAATATTATATTTTGTGGTTTCCACAGGCTTTCTACATAATTTCTCAATCAGGGCGATCGCCGTCCATTTAAATTGTGAATCGACGGTCTGGAGTCCGCCTACCCCGTGGTCCCCACCCGTGCACTGTTCAGAAAATAGCGGTTTCCATCACACCGCCTTTGAGCGGTAGGCGGTTTTTCCCCAATCGCCAGTGATTCCATATAGCGATTGACGCGTGGCTCCTGTACGGTTTCAAAACCGCTTGTCCATCGCACGTTAACGTTTGGTATAGGACGCGCAGTGACATGCATATCAGCCGTTAGATCTTGGGCGCCTCATCCAATGGTCATCGATCAACGAAGCTACGCGGGGTTTAAAACTTAGCCGTCGTACTCCTGACCCACCATCTGTTGCTCTCCGCCCTGTTTCCCACCGTTGATCTCCTTTGAGATCTGACGGTCCAGATTTGTCTTCCCCCACCGTTGACTGTTCCATGGTCGACCGGTCCCACCACGTCATCTTCCATGTGTCTCCGTCATACGTCTGCCCTCCCATCGCATATATTTGTAAAAGGTCGTGTTTCTTAAGGTTTTTCATTTAAAAATTCTTCTGCTACAGTCCGCCATCTTTCTCCGTTTTCTACCCTCGCTGCATTTTTCTACCACCTCCCTGCATCATTCCATCACTCCACCAGCTGCACGACCATTCGCATCATCCACATCATCCGCCACCCCATCCATTGTTTTCTTCACAGGTTTCGTGTTTTTGTAGGGATATCAAAGGCGGAAAAACCACCATGGTTCAGGTGTGTACTACTTCAATGGCGTGCCACGCAGATAGGGTTAAATATGGAAGCTGGTGTTGTAGAGAAATGCCCAGAAATGGTGGCGGCTGCCATAAATATTACCCGAGTACAGTTCAATCGTCGCGAAGAAACCTATCCAGCGCCATTAAAACCCAGATTTCGCAGATAGAGACAATTATGAAGCGGCGGAGAAATACCAGCAAATAATCAAGGATTTCAGCATTCAGTACTAAGGATTTTAAGCTCTAATCCTGAATTCCAAAGGCAGAGTACTAGATCAATAATCCCGAGGATCACACATGAAGTCCAGCACGCAGAAAACAATGAAATTAGGGTTCGAATCAGCAGAATGTTTTTCTAAGCAAGGACACGGTACACATTATTGTTTCAGTCTATATTGTGTCCAAGCAAAGTTTTTCTCCTTGCAGTAGTCCTATACTATCAAGGCATTTGTTTCACAAGTATGGCAGCCCATTCAGACATTCATCTACCATTTTTTTCATGCACCAAGGTAATACACAGTACTGCAGTCAGTGTACCTAAGAGTCATATCAGAGTAATCAAGAGCCTGAAAGAGATCATTCGTACACCCAAAGAATGCCAGAGATTAATGCTCCAAGTTTAAAATAGAATGGGCTTCGGCCTTTTCCCTCTTCTGAGTGTTAATGATGCATTTAGTTGTCTACCTACCTCCTCTACTTCTCCTCAGCTATAAAACTCAGGAGAAAATATTGTAAAGGGGTTGTTCAGTTATCAGAGAGCTGCAAGCAGTTGCTTTTGAGACTCAGTCTCTGTGTAAATATTGTAAGATAGGTTGATGGATATGTTTTAAGACTCTGAGTATTCAGCTATCGGTAATATTGTACTTGATTGGTATTGTTACTTAATATGACAAGCACATTTCTTTGGATCCTGATCTGAAGTAGCGATGATGTTTTCCTATCTCTGTGTTTACATTCATTTCATTCCGTTTCTACTGGCTTGCATCAGAAGTTTGACATAGGATTTACCCTTGTTAGGTACCCTATGTTCCTGCTCTCCTTGCCATTTAAGTTTATCTTCTGAATGTATTATCTGAGAAGTAATTTCAGTTGGTTTAACCAGTGTAGTGGATGTTATTTCCTGCTCTCTGATGTATGAATTCAATGAAATCAGTTCTTAGATGTTTCTTGTTATTGATTTAGTTGGAAGATTTGGGAACACTGGGGATTAGAGTTAGCCCTGTCCACTAGGATCCTTGTACGACCTGCTGATCAGTAACTTTGTTCTTAAATCTGTGTTATCTCCCCCCTCCTACTTTCCATATCACATAATCATCTTGAAGATCCTAAGTTTCAGATGACTAGCCCAAATGAAAGCCTGCCTATTGAGTAGCAAGCAAATCCTTTCCTGACTCCATTGCCCAATGGTGCTGAGTATTTACTGGAATATTTCACCTCTGCCTTATCCCTCTTTTCTCATACTGATCTTACATTGGACCCTTCTTCCCTGATAACTAGCAACCAAAACAAACAATCAAACAAACAAACCTGTGCCTATAACTAGCCTAACATCTTAAACTTTGAGCCTCATAGACATAAACCTTGCTCAAACTAGAGAGATCCCTCTCTGGACCCAGGAGGGCTAGATCTTGAGGTCTGAAAGTGGTTCTGATGTTGTCTCATCTTTTGGTCTTGCCAATCTGGTCAAAACATGGGAACCCCAACAACTTCCAACATGATCCTCATAAAACTAACTTAACCCATATTGATCTACTGTCAAGTTTGATATTTCAATAATTTTTTAGATGATTTTCATGAAATTATTAGAGTTTTTGTTTTTCATATTCCAAATTATACCATACGGTGGAAAAACATTACAATGGTGGTGTTATAATAAAATTTAATTATAAAAATATTAATAATGATGTCTAACAACTTATAATAATAAAATTAAATAATAAAAATAATAAAATTTAATACAACCTATAATTGTCATGTGTAGAAAATGATAATACAATCTATATAAAATTAAATAATAAAAGTTAATAAAAATAATCATAAAATATTAAATAATAAAAATAATCATAAAAGATTAAATCATAAAAAATTAAATAATAAAAATAATTATAATTATAATTTTTTATTATTTAATTTTATAATTTATAAGTTGTTAGACATCATTATTATTATTTTTATAATTAAATTTTATTATTACAAGTTGTTAGCTAGAAACTTATACTAATAAAATTAAATAATAAAAATAATAAAATTAAATACAACCTATAATTGTCATGGGTTCGTATATGTTAGCAACGTCGCAAGACCTATGTATATGTTAGCACCGTCACATTTCCGAAAGAATGAAAGACCGGCACCTAACATGTTTGGCTAACATTAAAATGAATGAAAGAAAAAATTCTTATACCACCAAAATTGTAGCTAAGTTGTGTAGAGATGGAACTAACCAAGTTTTAGATTATTAGGATATTCCCTTTAGGTGAATAAATTGATGTATTCATGGCCATGTTAAAATTGTTGGCCCATTGGGACACCCACGAATATTTTTGGGTGAAAAGGAAAGGAGACATAATGAATGATCCTCTAGAGATATGGGAACGCTAGATAAAAATATATTTTGAGCCTATTCTAGGAGTTGAGAAGAAAATATACCCTACCATTACCATAAATTCATTGCAAGGAAGGAGAGACAATGGGCATGTCAAAATTATAGAGTAGAAAAGGGGAGTCCTTGAAAATGATGTATGGGCATAAATATTTTATGTGGAAAGATGATCAACTTGTATAGGAGATTGCTAGGAGATTAATATTCAAGTAAAGGAAAAATGTAAGTTGTCATAGATCTCCTCCAATTGCATTTTTTTCTCATGGGTTGGTAGTGGATAACCCACCCAATTATATACCCCTTGACAAACAAACCTTCATGGAAAAAATTGAGAAAACCATAGTAGCAAGGGTTTTAATTTTGAAACTTTTCCACCCAAGGAATGCTTGATATGTATATATATATATTCTAAGGGATAGGGAGGGTGGTCTTCCTAAGGATATGGAGGATATGAGGGTATCTTTTTTTAATATTAAAGTTGATGGAATTTCTTGGTTGGAGGTGGCAATGAGTAGGGTCACAACTCATATGTCCTTTAATTTATTAAAAAAAATCTCTTTGCAGTGAGGAGCAATGTTGATATAAAAGGTGGCCTAAAAGTGAACACCTCATCTATTATATTAAAATCCACCGTGGGAATAAGGTCATACGTCCTTTTGGCTAAACAAAAATAAAAGAGAAAGGTTAAATCAAGGAAGATTAAAAACATTAAGGGGCACTCAGAGTTGGGACTACCTATGGGGATATTTAAAAGTTATTATTAAGTCATTGAATTTAAACCCGACCCACCCGAACGTGTTTCCTTGAGCGCCATAGCACGACTCGATCGACCCGACCCGTACGAACGTATTTCCTTGGGCGGCCTCACACGACAAGACCCGACCAGACCCAACCCGACCCACCCGAATGCATTTCCTTAGGTTCACTCACACGACCCAACCCAAACATGTTTGGGTGGGTGCCCTCAACCGAAATGACCCGATCAAAACACGTTTGAGCGGGCGCCCTTAATCTAAATGACCCAACCAGAACGGGTTTGGGCGGGTGCCCTCAAACAAAACAACACAGTGCGCTTGACCTAACAAAGGCACAAGGGAGAAAATAGAAAACGGCCCGCAAGAACGTGCATAAGGCACCCGTGTGGTCAGAACTTAGCAAATTTGATACGGCCGCCATCAAACGAAACGACCCAACCCAAACATGTTTGGGCGGACGTCCTCATAAGGCGCACACGATGAAATGAAGCCACAGGGGAGCAACCAGTAAATAGGCCACACAAACGTGCATAGGGCACCTGTGCGGTCATAAGTACTTAAAAAATTTGATACAACTGCCCTCAATTGAAATGACCCAACCCAAACGTGTTTGGGTGGGCACCCTCAACCGAAACGACCGAATCCGAACGCGTTTGAGCAGGCACCCTCAACCGAAACGACCCTACCCGAATGGGTTTGGGCGGGCGCCCTCAAACAAAATGACCCTACCCAAACGGGTTTGGGCGGGCGCCCTCAAACAAAATGACCCTACCCAAACGGGTTTGGGCGGGCGCCCTCAACCGGTAAACAGGCCACATGAATGTGCACAGGGCACTCGTGCGGTCACAACTTAGAATATTTGATACGAGTGCCCCCAACCAAAACGACCCGACCCAAATGCATTTGGGTGGGCGCCCTCAAATGAAATGACACGACGGGCTACCAAATGAAGGCACAAGGGAGAAAATGACAAACGGGACACATGAACTTGCACAAGGCACTCGTGTGGTCACAACTTAGCAAATTTGATACGACCACCCTCAAACGAAACGACCCTACCCGGATGGGTTTGGGCGGGCGCCCTCAAATGAAACGAAACTGCGGGCTACCGAACGAAGGCACAAGGGAGAAATGGAAAACAGGTCATACGAACATGCACAAGGCACCCATGTGGTCACAACTTAGCAAATTTGATATGACCGCCCTCAAACGAAACGACCCGACCCGAACGTGTTTGGGCGGGCGCCCTCACACAACGCAACATGGCACGCACAACTGAACAAAGGCACAAGGGAGTAACCACAAAATAGGTCGCACGAACGTGCACAAGGAACTCGTGCGGTCACAAGTACTTAGCAAATTTGATACAACCGCCCTCAACCGAAACAGCCAGACCCAAATGAGTTTGGGCGGGTGCCCTCAACCGAAATGACCTGACCCGAATGCATTTGGGTGGGTGCCCTTAACCGAAACGACTCGAACCGAACATGTTTGGGCGGGCGCCCTTAACCCAAATGACTCGACCCAAACGGGTTTGGGCGGGTGCCCTCAAACAAAATGAAACAACGCGCCTGACTGAACGAAGGCACAAGGGAGTAAACAGAAAATAGGCCGCACGAATGTGCATAAGGCACCCGTGTGGTCACAACTTAGCAAATTTTATACGGTCACCATCAAAAGAAATGACTCGACCCAAATGCGTTTGGGCAGGCACCCTCAAACGGTGCAACATGACGTGCATGACCGAACAAAGGCACAAAGGAGAAATCGGAAAACGAGCTGCATGAACATGCACAAGGCACCCGTGCGATCACAAGTACTTAGAAAATTTGAAACAACCACCCTCAACTGAAACGACCCAACCCGAACATGTTTGGGTGGGTGCCCTCAACCAAAATGACCCTACCCAAATGGGTTTGGGCGGGTGCCCTCAAATGAAACGACCCTACCTGAATGGGTTTGGGTAGGCACCCTCAAACGAAATGACACAGCAGGCTACCGAACAAAGGCACAAGGGGGAAAATGAAAAATGGGCCGCACGAACGTGCACAAGGCACCCATGCAGTCACAACTTAGCAAATTTGATACGACCGCCCTCAAACAAAATGACTCGACTCGAATGCGTTTGGGCGAGCGCCCTCACATGATGCGACACATTGTGCACAACCGAACGAAGGCACAAGGGAGCAACAGGAAAACGGGCTGCATGAACGTACACAGGGCACCCGTGCGGTCGCAACTTAGCATATTTGATACGAACGCCCCCAACCGAAACGACCTGAACTGAACACATTTGGGCGAGCGCCCTCAACCGAAATGACCCTACTCAAACGGATTTGGGTGAATGCCCTCAAACGAAATGACCCTACTCGAACAGGTTTGGGCGGGCGCCCTCAAACGAAATGACACGGCGGGCTACCGAACAAAGGCACAAGGGAGAAAACGGCAAACAGGCCACACAAACGTGCACAAGGCACCCATGCGGTCACAATTTGCAAATTTGATACAATTACCCTCAAACGAAACGACCCGACTTGAACGCGTTTGGGCAGGCACCCTCATACGGTGCGACACGCCATGCATGACTGAACAAAGGCACAAGGGAGCAACCGGAAAACATGCTGCATGAATGCGCACAGGGCACCCGTGTGGTCACAAGTACTTAGAAAATTTGATATAGCTGCCCTCAATCGAAACGACCCGACCCAAACATGGTTGGGCCAGCGCACTCAACCGAAACGACCCGACCGGAACGCGTTTGGGTGGGCGCCCTCAACCGAAATGAACCAACTCAAACACGTTTGGGTGGGCACCCTCAATCGAAACGACCTGACCCAAATGGGTTTGGGTATATGCCCTCAAATGAAACAACACGGTGCGCCCAACTAAACGAAGGCACAAGGGAGAAAACGAAAAACGGGCCGCACGAACGTGCATAAGGCACCTGTGCGGTCACAACTTAGAAAATTTGATATGGTTGCCATCAAACGAAATGACCCGACCTGAACGCATTTGGGCGGGTGCCCTCACATGGTGCGACATGGCGTGCATGACCAAACCAATACACAAGGGAGCAACCGGAAAACGGGCCGCATGAACATGCATAGGGCACTCGTGCGGTCACAAGTACTTAGCAAATTTGATACAGCTGCCCTCAACCAAAACGACCCGACCCAAATGCATTTGGGCAGGAGCCCTTAACGGAAACAACCCGACCCGAACACATTTGGACAGGCGCCCTCAACCAAAATGACCCTACCCGAATGGGTTTCGGCGGGTGCCCTCAAATGAAACGACCCTACCCGAACGGGTTTGGGTGGGCGCCCTCAAACGAAATTACATGGCGGGCTACTAAACGAAGGAACAAGGGAGAAAACAGTAAATGGGCCGCACGAACGTGCACAAGGCACCCGTGCAGTCACAACTTAGAAAATTTGATACGACCACCCTCAAATGAAACAACCCGACCCGAACATGTTTGGGCAGGTGCCCTCACATGACGCAATATGGCGCGCATGATCGAACGAAGGCATAAGGGAGAAATAGAAAATGGGCTGCACGAACGTGCACAAGGCACCCGTGCGGTCACAACTTAGCAAATTTTTATGGTTAACATTTCTTTGACTTGCCCCACACCGTCGCAATACCGATGCTTTGGTCCAAATTTCGCAATAGCGAAACTTTCCTCCACAATGTCACAAGTCCGATGCATTCCTCCAAAATGTCGCAAGTCCGATGCTATGCTCCTAAAAGTGTCGCAAGACCGACACATTCCTCCAATCCATCGCAATAGCGACACTTTCCTCCAAAACAATGCTTTCCTCCAAATGTGTCACAAGACCGACACATTCCTCCAATCCATTGCAATTCCAATGCTTTTCTCCAAACGTCACAAGACCGACACTTACCTCCAAAATGCGTTCCTCCAAAATGTCACAAGTTCGATGCTATACTCCCAAAATTTTCGCAAGACTGACACATTCCTCCGATCCATCGCAATAGCGACACTTTCCTCCAAAACGTCGCAAGTCTGATGCTTTCCTCTAAATGTGTCGCAAGACTGACACATTCCTCCAATTCATCGCATTTTTTATTCTTTTCTCCAAACCTCGCAAGACTGACAATTGTCTCAAAACGTTGGTATAGCGACAGTTGTGGGCGGGATTTGAAAAATTGATAAAATTTGGGGAAATTTCCGACATTTGGTCAAAAGTGTCAGAATCTCCACCAAATGTACTAGTGATAATTATAAATGTTGATATTAGGCTAGTTATAGAAATTATGAGGGTTTTTTGTTTTGATTGATTGGGTGGTTGGACAGACAGAGCTATAAAACTTAGTCCATTGGGCTATGGAGTCATAAAAGGTTGAATGGTGAATCAACTTTTTAAGGGCATTCACAGGGAAATATAACTATGCAGACTGGATCTTACTGGCAGTGTGAAAATGATATGAAAGAAAGTATTGAGTTCAGTAATAGCTAAAGAGAAGTTAAGAATTCTTTAACTATACTTCAGAATAAAACATTAAGATAACAAACACAGACAGAATTAAGGTGCTCTATCAGCAAATCTTAATCTAAATTTTCTATTTTGAAATCAGATAAATTGATGCACAACATGAAAATATAGAGGAAAAACATTAACACAAAGGAAAAACATCACCATTAACATAGCTCAAGAATCTTGTGAACGGTCTCTTATTATTTATGCCCAGCTCAAACAGTGACAGTGCTCCAATACAATGATCATTGCAACGCAGATTCTAACAAGGTCCAACAATTCATAATTGAAATTCAAGCAATATTTAACTAAAACTTAAGTCATTTGCCCTAATATACTTTGGAAAAATTCATCAATTACAAATAAACTGAAATTAGACAAGTATGGCCATGCAAGGCCTGAGAAAACAATCTCGGACAAACACTGCCTGTAGAATTTATTTTGGGCATCTCTTCATGGATTCAAAAACTTCGATGGCTATTCATCATATCAAATAGTAGGCTTGAAGGTAGTTGTGATGGTCACGAAGAGGAAACCAATGGTGGCTCTGACATATGGCCTTGCTTTTCAAAAAAATGTTGTTTTTTAATTAAATCTAGTGTAGTGCTAGCCACTTTTCATTGATTAGTGACTATGATGATGTGATTTTACTGTCTTTTCGTTTCTGCTGGTATACACTAATAGTTCCACATGAACCCCCTTTTCTTGAATCAACCTCCTTTTTTTTCACTCCTTGTCGAGGCTTATTCTACCATAAGTCCTTCTACCACGTTTTATCCTATTTCTTCATAAAATAGCATAAAACTGCATCCACTCGGACTTGAAATCCTTTAGATCTCAATATTGGAATCACATCGCATCTGCGCCAACATCACACTTCAAATTTCGTTGTTTTTTAACTTTACCTTTGCACTTATCTTTTGAAACTTGCGATGCAAGATATGCGATTTGGTCCCATTGTCATCGCATATTTCACTTAAGCGAATTTAACACTTACCTCCGCACTTATTCTTTAAAACTTGCAATTTGTGATTGCGATCGGGTCCCACCTTCATCGCATATTGTACTGCAGTGATTTTAACACTTACCTCTTGTGCATATTCTTTGAAACTTGTGATCTGCGATTGCGATCGGGTCCCACCCATATCGCACATCACACTTCGGTGATTTTAACATGAACCCTCTCGTGCCTATCCTTTGAAACTTGTGATCTGTGATTGTGATCGGGTCCCACCCATATCACACATCGCACTTTGGTGATTTTAACATGAACCCTATGCACTATCTTTTAAAACTTGCAATTTACGATTGTGATCAGGTCCCACAGTCATCGCATATTGCACTTCGGTGATTTCACCACTTACCTCCTGAGCCTATCCTTTAAATTTTGTGATTTGTGATTGCGATCGGGTCCCACCGTCATCACATATCGTACTTCGGCGATTATATCATGAACATCCTTTGCGCTTATCTTTTGAAACTTTCAACATGTGATGCAGGGTAAAGGTTTTAAGGGGAATAATGGTTGGTTGGACGATCCGTCATGTAAAACCCAAATTCAATTTTTGGAGGGGTCCTAAGGTGGTAGGCGGTATTGTGAAAGGGGGGTGTGAAATAATTGAGAGTTGACATGTGGGAGTAGGGCCCAGACTTGAAACCGCCCATTTCGGACCTCCCTTCATGCTTAAAGTTTGAAGGCTAAGGGGGGGTGCGAAATGACTCAAAGACCATCGGATGTGGAGGTGGGTAACATAGATGGTTAACGGGGATGGGTTGGGACAGGTGATGTGAGGTGGATTTGGGGTATTATATTCGAGGGGGTAAAATGAAACTTAGGATAAGATAAATAACAAAGGGGAGGGGTAAAATGATATGCAACATGGTGGGGGACTTTGCATAAAAACATACCATAAGGTCCAAAAATTGACAAAAATCATCGCTTTTTCAGACCTTTAGAGAAAATTTTTGAACTTTTCAGTTTGATTACAGGAAAACAATCAAGCAGTTTTTAGGTTGCATATCTATAGCATGAAATTTGCATTTCTCCTTTCTCAACAAATCTACCTACCCAATTTACAATTCCTAACAATTTTTCTCCTTTTAGGGTGCATTTAGACTTGCAAACCCTTACATCATTTTTTCTTTTTTAATTTCTAACCTATCACCTATCCCTTATTCCTCCTATTGGTTCATATTAGGCTGTTGAACCAATGTGATTTTCTACCTATCTACCAATAAGCCAAGATTAAATGGTTTGGAAAATCTTCATTTTCTAACCTATCAGTAGAAAATTCAAAATTGTATGGTCATGTTTAAATTGTATGATTGCACAAAACCCTTCTCAATAGTAGTGGAATTTTGGTTTGCAACACTTTCAGAAATACTTATCTTTTGTGTGGGGCTTTCTTTTTCCTTTTTTTTAAATGCACTATTTTCTTCTTCTTTTGTTTCTTTTTAAATTTCTTTGGAAAATATTTTTGAATATTGAAATATATGTACAATATGAAAAAATTGCAAAGAGGAAGTACATAGTCACCTTGTGATACTGTGAATTACAGGACTCTAATAGTATAAACTTGGATAAGCTATCAAGTCTCCCTAGGAAAATCTATGACCTTAGTGTGTTAATCATGTTGGGGGTCTCGGTTGAGGAGATAATATTTGCATGTATTCACATGCAAGAAAATTAATTGGAAAGTTCAATGGAGTGGCCTTTCCATATTATGTGATGGAAAGATGTGATGCATATCTACCTCAAAAAAGAAGTGTAAAGGGAAGACTTCTCTTTGAACATAAAGATAACGGAATTTTCAACTTGGACTTTCAACTACAGGAATATCTTAAATGAGTACAATGGGGGTTCGATGGTCCTTCAAGAATAATGGTATTTTTATGCAGCATTGGTTTCCCCTTTATACCCCCAATAGGTAGGTTCTTAAAATATTTCTTTTCTGGTCATATTGGCTTATGTTCTTAATGATTTTAAGGTTCAAGAGCTATTGGAAAATATACGGGTTGGATGTAGGAAATTATTTAAGTTATTTGATGATCTATTTAATATAGTTAAATATAAAAAAAATTGTGTACCCTCAATTGGTTACTTATTTCCTCGAATATTGGACTAAGTGCAAGTGACCCACCACATGAAAAAACCCATATCTAAATGGTACTCTCTAATTGTTAAGTTTTTGAGTATAGGCTTGGTTCCCTCAAAGATGAATTTTTTCCAACCAACTATATATATCTTTGACTTATTTTTTCCAACCAACTATAGTTAGTGTATTAACAACATTTTCTAAAAAAGGTTTATAAAACCATCAATGAAGGTGATATGATTTTTTTTGTCCTTGATGAGAAGTATCATGACATTTTCTTTCATGTTTCTATCATTTCAATGGTTGGTATATTGTAAGTAATTTTTTATTTCTTGTTTTTCTTCATTAAGCTAGATTTGGCTTCTAGACTTTATGCTCACTTCTACGTCCATGTTTTGCAGTTATGGGCTAGAAATATGTATGGTTGTGAGTTAAAGGCAATGGTTATCAAGAAACAATGTGAGATTTAAACATGTTTCTCCATTAATGGGAAAATTTCCTATCACAGTTCATTAGATTGTTGGCACTATAGATAGTTGAAAATTGACCAATCCCAAAATTGACCAATGTTAGTTTAATGTACTATGGATGCCATCTTTTTTTAACGTACTTTAAACATGTTCAAATTAGTAGATTTTCATTGTTGGTTATTTTCTTCTTATCATATTTATTTTTCCCACTCTAATCCTATTCTCTATGGATCTTTTTTTATTCTCGTAGATCTATTATATAAAGGTATACTAGGGATGAAGTGTGTGTTTGTAATGTGTAGCATTTTTTGCTTTGAGGTGCTTGTCTTCACACCCCTTTTCTAGTTAAAGTACCTGTGTGAGGACATAGTTACCATTGAGAGGTAGAGAGTGCATTCCTTGTATCCATAAAATTACATATAGGATAGTCATACTTGGTGTGGATTTAGAAGTGTCTGAATGCCACTTTGATATTTTTTTGGTGTGACATATATTAGCCAAAATTTGTACTTAAAATTTTTAACATTTGTTGAATGGTGACATTTCAGGATCATTATTATTGATTGTTTTATTTTGACATCTTTAATTAATTAATAACAATAACCACTCAAAATTATTTTTACAGACCCCATAGCCAGTAGGATTCAAGCATGTAGCTCATTATTCATAATTGCATCATATATACTCATTGTGTTTGGATTTTTGGCATGCAAATCAATATTTTAGAGGCATATTTTTATGCCATCACAACATATTGACATGATTCACAAGGTGAGAAATCAAAGTTTGATGTAGTTACAGATTTTAGATTTGATAATTGTAGTTCATTTATAGGTTATCAATTTCTTTAAATTTTCACTTATAATTGAGTATTTAACTGAAAGTATTGAGTATCTTATACATGACTATATTTCCCTCCACCCACTTTTCATAACTTCCATAACCATTAGGTACAAACTTCGATCCTATTTTGCTTGTATAGTAAAATATTATCCAAGACTTTACAAAGTTTTATAATTTATTGAAAGTTGTAGAATTTAAAATTTATAAAGTTTCAAGATATATATTTTTTAAGTATAATTATTTAAAGGGTGTTAGGTCAATGGAACAACATCTAATTTACAAGAAGAAGGTTAGTGGTTTGATTCCATTTTTGGGTCTACAAAATATCTTTAAAATGACATATATTTTCACTTCATTCACATACTCATTTCACCTTTATCATCTTCATTCCATCACTTTGTCACTATATAACCCTAAATATTTATCATCATATGGGTTCATAATTGTATTTTCCTAAAGTTATATTTTTCAAGTATTTATAGTGAATTAATGAATACAAATTAGAAAAATGACATATACTTGCTAATACCTAAAAGTCGCTTGAGTTTCACAACAAGTGTAGGTCGTTTGGAAGCTTCCAAGGCACCCTTATGTGGCCTCCAAAGCTCAAATTCGAATTCCCTTCAAGATATGTAAGGGGATTTGGATAAAGGTCAAAGAAGATATGTGTCGCATCATTACCTATTTGAGTTGTAACTCTATGATATTCTTAGGGATCTAGGGAGAGAATAGTGGATCTGATGCAGGAGCATCGGAGCACCTTAATTAAAATTAAAATTCAACGCTGTGAAGGGTGAAACGTGGACAACCATTTGTAAATGGGGGAAAATTTCTGTGAAACAGAGTTGAAATGATGGAAGCAATAAGTTTCTAGAAGACTTGATTTATTGTAATTATCTTCCATGTAATCAAGCAGAGATATTTCAGGGGTTTATTTGAGCGATTGTGGGAGAATAAATCATGGATCTTAGATGATCCACTCTCCTGTAATTTCTTTATAAAGTGATTTTGTATTGTATGATAAAAAGGGAAAAGAGAGCATAATGTAGCTGCAGGGTAAATTTGTGACTTAGGCTAGAGTGGCCTTAGTCTATAACTCAAGTTTAGTGTATTAATAAAATTTGTGTGTTCTTATATATCTATGATTAATCTGGATTTTGTTTTGTATAGGTGTGTTATTATATATCCACATTCTTTCTGTTAATTAATAGACCCTATGAGTAAGAGTGGTAACAAAGTTCCTATGAACT
Source organism: Pinus albicaulis (assembly GCA_034641835.2). Lineage (NCBI taxonomy): Eukaryota > Viridiplantae > Streptophyta > Pinopsida > Pinales > Pinaceae > Pinus > Pinus albicaulis. Next base: position 307,813,511 of record CM076584.1, read on the forward strand.
TCACATAGATGAATCATGGAAAAACATGGATTATTGAATGAAAAACCCCATCGACGGGAATTAGAGTAAAGAATGAAGAGAAGAAGAAGAGAAACATGAAGGATGAGCAGACGATTATGGTTAGATCGCAAATCTAAAGGGGAAGAGATCAACGGTCAAGATGACATCGCAAGCTAAACAAAATAAATTGTGATGTGACGAAGAGAAGACTACGTGTCATAAAAGAAGGGCGAGCAGTGACGACCATTAGATCTGAGCGCGGATCAACAGTGGATGGAAAATTGCAAGTTCGCACATCGCAAATTTTAGCAAATAGTGTTAAGACTTCGCTGGGTAAGTTATATTTCTTACGATGCGATGAGGAGAAGGGCCATGTGTTGACATTGTGCATTATAGCACATCGCATGATTTATGGTTTAAACGTTATTGTATAGAGTTAAACTTGTGGGCAACAATTTACGATAAGATGGGGAAGTTGTGATGTTGCGATGCGACATCGTCATCGCAACTTCGCATTAGCAGAAATATATGTTTTTGTTAAGGTTATTTGTTAATTTTTCTGATATGCAATGCAGTGTGATTGGTGATCGAATTGTGAGACTCTAGAACCATAGTTCCGCGTGTATGTAAGTGGTTTTAGTTTATGTGAGATCGGTTTTAAAGAGACCAATTTTTTATTGCTTCCGTATGTATGTTTTATAAACACCAATATTGTAATCCGCTGAGAGTAAGGGGATTTTATGTGGCCATAACCCACAAGTCCACGGTATTATATGTTAATTGTAGTTTTGTGCTGCATCAAGTGGTATTAGAGCAGGGAAATATTTCCTAACTGCAAAAGAAGGAGGTAAAATTCTGTTGAATATTGGTAAGTTTGTGATCTTTATATCACTGTGCAAGTAGCATCCTAGGAAGGTGAGAATATTTGCAACGACATAGAGCCAGGAGTTCTTAAATGGTTCCAAAGAAGAGAGAACTAGAGAGATGTCAAAATACTGAGCTCAGAGGAGAGAATATTGGTGAGGTATCGTGTAATAGGGAGGACTTGCTACTGCATAGGTTTTGTTTCAGCTCATGGAAAGATCATAAAATAAATTCCATAGAGGATGTGGGTAGAATTGCTAAAGAATAATATTTGGTACTGATAACAAGTAGCAGACTTGTTACATAGATGAAGACGACATATGACCAGGAGGTCATAAAATTTTTGTACTTTGGGAGTCTGATGCAGGAGCATCAGAGCACCTTAATTAAAATTAAAATTCAACACTACGAAGGGTGAAACATGGACAAATGTTTGTAAATGGGGGGAAATTTCTATGAAACAGAGCTCAAATGATGGAACTGATAAGTCTCTAGAATACTTGGTTTATTTTAATTATCCGCTATGTAATCAAAAAGAGATATTTCAGGGGTTTAGTTGAGTGATTGTGGGATAAGAACTCGTGGATCTTAGATGATCCACTCGTTTGTAATTTCTTTATAAAGTGAGTCTATATTGTATGATAAAAAGGCCAGAGAGAGAAAAATGTAGTCGCAGGGTAAATGTGTGACTCAGGCCAGAGTGGCCTTTTCCCATAGCTTGAGTTCAGTGTATTAATGAAATTTGTGTGTTGTTATATATCTAGAATTATTCTAGATTTTGTTTTGTATCGGTGTGTTATTATATATCCGCATTATTTATGTTGATTAATAGACTATGTGAGTAAGAGTGGTTAATGAAGTTCCTATGAACTTCACATAGATGAATTACAACAAAACATGGATTATTGAATGAAAAACCCCATCGAGAGGAATTAGAGTAAAGAATTAAGAGACGAAGAAGAGCCGCATGAAGGATGAGCAGACGGCCATGATTAGATCGCAAATCTTAAGGAGAAGAGATTGATGGTAAAGATGACATCGCAAGCTAAACAAAATAGCTTGTGATGTGATGAAGAGAAGACTGCATGTCGTCGGATAAGGGCGAGCAATGAGGACCGTTAGATATGGGCACAGATCAATGGTGGACGACAAATCGCAAGTTTTCACACCACAAATTTTAGCGGATATCATTAAGACTTTGCTGGGTAAGTTATATTTCTTGCGATGTGATGAGTAGAAGAACCATGTGTTGGCATTGCACATTAGCTCCAATCGCATGATTTATGGTTTAACTATTATTGTATAGATTTAAACTTGCAAGCAAATATTTGCGATAAGACGGAGAAGTTGCGATGTTGTGATGCGACATCATCATCGCAACTTCGCATTGGCATACTTATATGTTTGTTGTTAAGGTTATTTGTTAAATTTTCAAATATGTGATGCATTGTGATTAGTCAATGGATTGTGGGACCCTAGAACCACAGTTTTACGTGTGTGTAAGTGGTTTGAGTTTATGTGAGATTGGTTTTAAAGCGACCGCTATTTGATTGCTTCCGTATGTATGTTTTATAAACTCCAATATTGTAATCTGTTGCGAGTAAAGGGAGTTTATGTGGGCCATAACCCACAGGTCCACGGTATTATATGTTAATTGTTGTTTTGTGTTGCATCAGGATCCTCATTAATGGGGTAGCTTCTTATGTTTTTTTATAAATCGGAGAGCCTTCTCCTCTCAAAAGCATGTGTAAAGTTTGGAGTTATGCTCATGTTTTGAATAAAGAATTAAATTTGGCACCATACTCATGAGTGTTCTTTCACTTTGATTTGGTTTTGCTTGCATATGGAGACTATTCACTTACCATCCTCATGCATCATTGGATTGGCCACCTAAATGTGTGTGAGATTGTATCATAATTTCATTCATTTCTTTATGTTTAGTTTATATTTCAATTCATGATTTTCAATTCTTGTAAGAAGTTTAGATTTTGAATTCATGAAGTATGCCTAGATTGTATTTCCAATTCTGTAGGGTGTAGTGTGATTTGAATTTATCCAAGTGTGATTTACTCTTTTCTTAGAATAGGTTTTCATACCCATTCATTCAATTCCTAGACAAAAAAATTCATTTTCAAGATATGCATGCTCATCTTGAACATATTTTCGTGAATAGGTTGCAATTTTTCTTCAATAGATTAGAATTTCATTTCAGTATCTTTGTGTAAATTAAAATAGGTGAATTTGGTTGGTCATAAATTGATTTCATAGTTATATTAATCTAAATTGAAAGTAAATTTCTAACATATAGAGTGCGCACATGCTTCGCAAGTTTTACGAAACCCTCGTGCTGACAATTAAATGATAAGTAGTTAAATTACCTCAATATTTTGGTGTCGTTTCCGGGGAAGTGTGAATAGAAACTAGCCTTCAGTCTAGAGTTTATTTTTAGTTTTTATTTTTATTTTATTTTATTCCTAGATGCATGGTTAAAACATGTAGATGCATAAATCATTTAGCTGCACAAATTTCAACCATTTTTGTAAAAAAAAAAATCAATACTAACCATTTATAGATGAAAGATCTAGAATGAAGATCAAACATTCTTTGGAGCACAAAGACTATACTAAAAATTGGTTTCAAAAGTAACTGTCACGAAATTCATTCAGCTTTCAACTAATCTTTGTGTCGGATCTAAAAATTAAAACGATTTCTCATGTCTTCACACGCAATCAAGTACATTTTGCAAATTTGGATATTAGCATTTTAGAAATTCTAATCTGTAAATGGCTCCATTGGAAACATTCATATACTTAAAAAATAAAAAATAAAAAATTCTTTTAAGTAGGATAAACTAGGGAAATAAAATCAAGCTTAATTGCATTTTTTATTTATTTAGACTTTAAATTTTTTTGATTTTATTTATTTTCCTTCATTTTCACTAACCCGACAAGAACATTTTCAATAAAGATCATGTTTATGAATAAGGAAAATGTAAATTTTAAAATAAAATCAATTCTCTTTTGTTTTTTTTTTTTCATTTCCAAGAGAATTGACAAATTGATGAGTAGGCTCTCATGCGACCTAGAAAAAAAAAATTGAATGCATTAGCTTAGAATCAAAATTCAAAATTCATCATAATAAAAAAATTTCTTACTCTAATTTACTGCATATCTAGCACACCAGTATTCACGTGATCTCCATTATGATTCTTTATTTTTTTTGTGGAGCTATAGAAAAGGCTCGTTTTTGCATCTGAGCTTGATTTGATTCATATCACATGCATCCATCACTATCCAATAATCCTAGCAAGAAATATCAATTTGTCCAATGATATAAAGAAAAAAATAACAAAAAAATAACATGTAATTCGTTAAAAATAAATAATTATAGATTTGATTAGTACGATTCCATGAGAATTTGATTCCTAATTTTCCTCACGAATTCAATAGATAATTCTTCATGATACCACTGTTTGAATTGAATTTGGTTACAGATTTTAGTTTTTGGTGAGGTATCAATTTAAAATTACCTTAGAACTCTCACTGTGTTGGTTGCATTCTTCACAAATCATTTGTTTACCTTGATGATCTGCATAGAAGTATCTCATGGATGCCAATCTGGATGTGATTTAGGTGTTCATTATCCTGTTCATGTTGTTTTTCAATCTCATTTTCCCCACCTTGTAGCAACATCCAGGTACGAAGATCGAATCACCTGCAGAGTAGCAATGTGTAGCCATAATAGAATTTAGCTCTGGAACACCATAATACCATACATCCAAATGTTTATCCAGATTATCGTGTTTTCATTTTTCATACACCCGGGGATGATCCAAATGGCTATGTGCTTGCTATAATCCAGACTTACCCGTGTAGACTCTCACTCATCCACATCCATGCTTGGTGGTGGACATGAACGATCCAGAACTAATCGATTTTGTTACCAGAGAATTTTCCAGAATGCGTAATAATTTTAAAATTTTATTTTTAAAACGCGTTTTGTGACCAAATGAAAATGAAGCTCAGAAAAATAAAACATGGTTTTTTTTTAGAACGGGGTGAATTATGCTTATCTTGAGATATTTCCTCAAATTCATAACCATTTGAGAGATATTCGGGGTTCTTTAGAGCCTTATTTGCGAGACTGCATGAGAAAAACGGTTTCTAATTTAATGCACTGCTTCAATTGCAGCCATGATGGAAGGAGAAGTTCTGGTTTTCCTGATCTATGGGAGTTGGATCTGCCAAGATAGCACTCAAAGATAGCGGTTATCTCCAGTGGTTTTCAATGAAAACATTTTAACAGAAGACATGCAATGTGATGTGTCTTGGGGATTACCAGATAAATGTAAAGCTAGAGCAACTACCTGTTTGTAGGCGTACCTTTCACATGGAATCTTATTTGTGCTTGAATTTTTTTTTTTTTTTGTGTTCACTCAGGTTTTTACCATCCATTTTACAGGTTTAAAATTTCTCTCATCTTCAAGGTCAAATTGTCTTTGGTTTTTGCTTTGAATTTCTCATCTATCCACTCTCTGGAATTTCTTGAAATACCCTAACTAGATTGGGAATGTCAATTGACAAGAAAAGTAATATGATTTGAAACAGAGCGTGTGAACTTTGAAATTGAAATTTTTCTAGTCACTTGATTTATGTGGTGCTTCACTTTCGCTGACTGACGCTTTTAAAATCTGCTAATTTTCGCTATTAAAATCTGCTAAAATTTTATCATCGGTTATTTCAATTTTCATCATTTAGGCTCAATTTCATAGTTTTTTTGTGGTCATGTCAACTCTTCAATGATGACGGAAGATGGAGTGCAAGGATCGCTTATTCATTATAGGACAAAAAACGATCTTCCTCTAGTGACATTTGCTATAGAATCCCAAAAAAAATAAAATGTTATTATGTTTGTATGCCCCTACCTTTGAAATTCAGGAAGAAACTCCAAATTCTCAACGAGAGACATGTGGTATCAAATTAAAGATGAGGAGCATGATCTGGGGCTTTCTCAACAACTTCCTTGGTGTCATAAACTAAACAATCATTCTAATATTCTTACTGAATTTACTTTGAGTCTGAAGGAGAAAATGAGTTTAATGCGCAATCAGGGTTTTGATTAGTCGATGGAAATTCTTTGGATAAATTAATTATTTCATGCTTAGATATTTCTACTAATGGTTTTCTTTGTTGCATAAAGTGTTAATGTTTCTTTGAGTCTTGTAGAAAAAGAAACAAACAAGACTATCGCGTCAACATCTGAAGGTAATAAAATTATGAAAATTTCTCTGATTGTTTTAATGCAGCTAAAAATAAATAATAATAAAAAAACTTTTTTACTGCATCAATAAATAATTAGGGTATTTGCTAAGTTTTTCTGGAAGTGGTATTACTGAATTGAAATATCGGATTGATTATTTTCATATTTGTGTGTACTTAACTGTATGTTCGGATTTTAGCTATAGAAACTGTGCACATTCTGCAGCTGAAAAACAATTCTGCAACTTTGAATTTAACAATCTATTTTGTTGACAATGCATTCTAATCAAAATTCATGATTGGAGAAATTTTAGAAAATTTTGTTGTGAGGGTCCATTTAAACACACTCTTCGAAGTAAGAAACAAAGGGAAGAATCAGAAAACACAAGACAAAATTAATTCAATAAAGGCACAATAGATCACCTTAACTAAATTTAATTGCAAATAAAATTTTGTTAACGTTGAGTTTTTGCTTTATCAAAATTATGGCCAAAATTTATCATTAGTTTTGTCTAATATTATGTTTTCAAGAATGATGCAGGGAGGAAGAAGAACTATAAGTGCACTTTACCTACAAGGTTGATTAGCGAATTTTGATCAAATATTGTTTTGCAGGAATCATTAAGCATTCGAAAATTAATATTTCTTTACTACGGTTCAAATATAAATTGAGGAAATTATGCATATCATCATTTTCTTAGAAATTGGATTTATTATCTCAATTGTGAAATTGTACTAACCATGATAATTTGAAACGAAGACACGTCATGAACCAATTTTACTAGCATTATTTAATTTTTTTTTCTTTTGCATATGTAGCAAGAGAAATTGACTACTTCTCTTTGAACACACTTACGTTTTATTGCAATATTAGCGTCATGTTTGTTTTTAGGTTCTAGGACAACATGATAATTGAAGGAAGCCAATTTATGCATGAATTTTTTTCTATGACCAATTTCAAAAAAAAAAAAACTTACATTTCTATCATCGATAAATGCCATCACTTTTCCTCTCCAAACTCACAAGTTATTCAAGAATTTTCACTAAACATCATCATCACCATTTTCCTGTCGTAGTGTCGCATGTTTCCTTCACATTTTCCATAATTTTCATTCATTTTTAATAACTCATTCATAAATACATTCAGCTTGCTTACATGTTGATTTGTCCTTTTACTTTCCATTCACTTGTTTACCCTCTTGTCATTTTCCTTTCCATTAAATAAAACTTGCTTGATGAAAATTTTCATCCATGGTCCTTCCAAAATCATTATTCCATACTCATGTTAGATGATGGGGGATTCATTAATGCATCCATTCTAACAATTCTTGGCCTATCAACATCAACACATTATCTAGGATCAAAGCTAGAGTCCTTATTAGTACCTTGAGGCTTGTGTGAATTAATGACAAGTTCTCCGACTGAAAATCATGGGAATACATCAATGTCCCTTGATCATTAGATCTCTTGGACTATCGACATCAGCACATTATCTAGGATCAAAGCTAGAGTCCTTATTAGTACCTTGAGGCTTGTATGAATTAATTACAAGTTCTTTTGCTGACAATCATGGGAATACATTAATGTCCCTTGATCGTTGGATCTTGCAAGTGGCTTGACATCAGCTCGTCTATTCGCACTTCGCAAGATTTACTTAGGTACCTTGGGAATCGTTGACATTAATGGTGAGTTTGTCTCACATTGTTTAACGTCATTCATTAATGGTCGGTAATCATATGACTTATCTTCATGCTCGACAAAAACACATTGTTCGCATGACTAGAATTATACCATCTGGTTTTGTAGCAAGTGAAGACTATATCACTTTAGCATTTTGTAGTGAATACAATAGATTTAGCAGCAGAAATAAACAATCCACTTTCACAACCTCATACACCATTTATGCAACCAAGAAGTAGATGAAATTCTACATTATATTCCATGATTCAGTAGTAGGATCTACACTTCTCTACATATGCACAATTTGTCCACTTCTAAGGTAAGTAAAGGTATGTTATTTTCTATCTTTTAATCATAGAATTCCTTAAATACTGAAATTATAATTTTTGGAAAATAATTTACCATATTTCCTTTCTCATTTAAAAACCGAAAACACCTTTAGTTGGGGGGGAGGGGGGAGGAACATCAATTTATGACCAATTTTGATATAAATTCATTCCGTTTCACTTCATTTCATCCTAACATACTTGTCATAATCAATTATGATTGCATTATAGTTCAAAAATTGTATGATTTGCAAAATTATGACTAAATAATGAACATATTATATGGATGATTTAAATATGCATTCTCAAAATGTATTGATACACAAGAACCAATACCAATTAAAATTTGGTTGCCACACAAGACCCAACCAAACATGTTGCAATTCAATATATGATAAGGAGTACTTTGAAAAAAGAAATTAAATTGTCAAATATAATCAAATGCAAAGTTTAAAGAGCATTGATATAAGCCAAGCTCATTCAAAAGCAACGACGTTGCAAACAAATAAAAGAAATTAATGCAATATTTGTATGAGGACATGCAATCACTCTAGTTGGGGGGTATGTTGGGTATCCAAAATGTCTTTAGAATGAAATATATTTTCACTTCGTTCACACCCTAATTTCACCTTTATCACCTTCATTCCATCACTTTGTCATGATATAACCCTACATCTCTATCATCATATGGGTTCATAATTGTATTTTCCTAAAGTTATATTTTTCAAGTGTTTATATGAATTAATGATTAAAAATTATAAAAATGACATATACTTGCTAATACCTAAAAGTGGCTTGAGTTTCATGACAAGTGTAGGTCATTTGGAAGCTTCCAAGGCAACCTTATGTGGCCTCCAATGCTCAAATTCGAATTCCCTTCAAAATATTGAAGTAGATTTGGATAAAGGTCAAAGAAGATATGTGTCTCATCATTACCTAGCTAAGTTGTAACTCTATGATATTTTATGGATCTAGGGAGAGAATAGTGGATCCTCATTAATCAGGTAGCTTCTTTTGTTTTTGTATAAATAGGAGAGCATTCTTATCTCAAAGGCATGTGTAAAGTTTGGAGTTATGCTCATGTTTTGAATAATGAATTAGATTTGGCACCATACTCATGATTGTTCTTTCACTTTGATTTGGTTTTTCTTGCATATGGAGCTTCTTCACTTGCCATCCTCATGCATCATTAGATTGGCCACCTAAATGAGTGTGAGATTGTATAATAATTTCATCTATTTCTTTATGTTTAGTTTAGATTTCAATTCTTGCAAGAATTTTATATTTTGAATTCATGAAGTATGCCTAGATTATATTTCTAATTATGCAAGATGTGGTGTGATTTGAATTTATGCAAGTGTGATTTATTTTTTTCTTAGAATAGGTTTTCACACCCTATCATTTCAATTCCTAGATGAAAATATTCATTTTCAAGCGATGCATGTTCATCTTGAACATATTTTTGTGAATAGGTTGCAATTTTTCTTCAATAGATTAGAATATCATTTCAGTATCTTTGTTTAAATTAGAATAGGTGAATTTGGTTTGTCATAAATTGATTTCATAATTATATTAATCTAGATTAAAATTTAATTTATAGCATATGTAGTGCATGCATACTTCACAAGTTTTACGAAAAACCCCGGTTTACAATTAAACGATAGGTAATTCAATTGCCTCAACATCCATCATGCCTTGATATTTATATGGAATGGATACAATCAGTTTCTAGTGACAAAGAATCTTTTGACCATCCCCAATGATCTGATGGTGACATTTTTCGACCCTCACCAAAATATGAAATGGTGACGGTAAATTAACGTCACTATATATGTGTGTGTGTGTGTGTGTGTGCATCAATAGTGATGACCATGAAAAGTCCATTATCACAAATCGATGTTGATCATATGAAATGGTGACAGTGACTATTCGTCATTATAATCATTATTCATGATGAACCTTGAATTTCACCACAAAACTTATACTTTTGGTGATGCCACATTTGGTGACGTTCACTTTTTTGGCGATGGAGGTTAAGTTCCATCACCATTTCTCATATGAAATTGTGATGGTCACTATCCATCATTATAAACCATTATTGGTGACGGACCTTGAATGTCACCCAAACACCTATACTTTTTGTAACGTTCAATTTTTTGTGATAGAGGTTCTTTTTACCATCACTAATGAGCTTATGGTGACATTTTTCGACCCTCACCAATGTCATTTTTTCTTGTAGTGTAATTGAGGATAAAACATTGGTGGTATTGTTGTAATATGTTAAATTCTTCTTTGTATTGAATCAAGTATTTACTGTAAAATATCAATCAATGTGTTATAACTTGGAAATTTCAAGTATGGTAAATATGGGAAAAATATTGGTGCTTTTCATGTAAATCTACAAAACATATCAAAACTACTCTTATTTAACTTTTCATTATAATAATCACTAATGTTTTGAGTTTGAGTGATTGAGGATGGCCACAGGTGTTCCCTCAAATTGGAAGTTTGGTGTTGGAATTCAGTGTGGATTTTCCATTCAAGAATCATATGGCAACTGGAATATGAAAGTTAAATTCCAAAATAGACCTTTTTGGGGGATTACTAGTGGTGATTGCTACATATTTCGATGTTGTAAATTTTCTCCAAATCATAGCTACTATATTGTACCACAAGTGAGGAACTATTACAGGCAAAGTTACCCTAAGGTCCAAGGTTGAAAGACCTAACAGAGCGGATGGCATGTCATCACAAGAAGGACTCTAATTACCCACTACTATGCTTTAAACTAGAAAATGAGGATTGTAGATCTTACCCATTTACCCTTCATTTGTATTAGATCTCGTAGGGTTCAAACCCCCTGCAACTCCTCGTGCTCCAGAACCTGAAAAATCAGTCAAGAACAAGCACAAAAACTAGTTGTACAACATATATTTCCTAGATGTTAGCAAATTAGCATACATGATCTCATAAAGATAACATGAAATAAACTATTCAAGATTATTAAGCATGTATAAGAGACACATAACACATGAACATCGAGAATAGGATGGTACTTAAATTATTAATAACATGTACAAAAAATAATAGTGGAGAAATCACCTAAGATTTGCCATGGCCTTGAACAAAACCGTCCGCTGGATTCGTCCAGCCCTAACCTCACAAAGCTTCTTCCATAAATGGTACACAAAGGATGTCACTTTGAATGAGGGTGATCATCACAAGGAAACAAGGGTTTCCTGAAACCTGGGAAATGAAGGAGGCATAGGGAAAATATCATACTTGATCAGGGATATAACATGCTATAATATCAATAATATTCTCTCTCTCCTCCCTTAGGCCATTCCCTTGAGGTGTATTTATACTTCCTCAAATATATATATATATATATATATATATATATATATATATATATATATATATATATATATATATATATATATATTTCTTCAGTTGGGGAACAGTTAGGCCACAGATTGGGGTAGTTAAGTTATAGGAAAAACCGTAAACCCCGCCTCAATAATAGGGAATTTTATATTTTTTAATATTTTAAATAGAATATGCGGGTCAGTTAAGGATGGACCCGCATGTCCACGCGGAAAAAATGGGCAGAGTCACGTATGGATTTTAAAATGTTATTTTTTGAGAAATGTGACCAAGTCTAAATGGAAGTTTTTCCCAAGGCCAATGCATAATTCATCAAGTATATAGAGGTGATAAATGATGTTATAGTAGATTCCCCCTAATATATTAGGTCATAAGGGGTACATGATGGTCGCAATGTATTATGTGCATAGAAAGAACCTTGTGAGGACTATAGAGGACTTCACCATATTCCAGCCTGCCAAAAACCAGTGATAGAAATAAAAAATATAGCTCATGTCTAAGGCGGGCATACCCATTCTCAGTGAAATAAAAGAATTTCCGCATATCAAGTATGGAGCGGATCTAATATGTATACAAGTATAACTAAAATTTAAAATACATAATGAATCATCTGATCACTGCCCGAAATTATAAGTCAAAATCATGTCCAAGTATCACATATGAAAGATTGATCAATGATGCTACATATATATCTGATGAATGAAGTCATAATGGAATCCCCAGGTACCAAATCATAAGTGGTGGAACAAATGGTACAACATGCAACTTGGGTGCCAACATATAAGATGTTGTTGTGATGAAACTGCAACATATAATGGTGGATGGTGTCACTGGCAGAAAACTGAAGGAGTTGTCAAAGTGAACCAAAGCATGCTGATGCAAACCCAAGGTCTTAACCAATCACCATGGCACAATTCTACACAATGGGAATAAATGATCTGAGGTCAACCATGTGAGAAATCGTTTGATTACCGGTCATTGATGTATACCATTAACAAACACGAGACAACCCACCGATAATGATAATGAGTGTTAAGGTGCCCCAGTGCAATCTAACAAATGTGAATAAATGAGTTGAAGTCGAACACTTAAGATAATCTATTGTTCAAGAGACATTGATGTATTCTCACTATCGATAGCAAAGGATTCTACCACTGATGAATGCAAACCCTAAGGTACTAACAAAAGGACTTCCAACCTTATTCCCAGAGAAATGATTCGGATTCAATGGGAAAATATCTGGTAGAAGGAAGGCATTAAGGCATCCCACGTCAGTCTAGTGCGAATGTAACCCACAAGCCAAGTTTTGGAAGGAATCAGATGAATGAAAGTGAAGTAACCAACTAAAATTACGTTTCCACTATGTGCAAAATGTAGCTAGAACATGGCAGAAAACCTCTGAATGAACCAATAAGGAAAGCTAACAAATAGGAGAGAGATCCACCGATAGGGTCAAATGGAAATCAAGGTACTGCATGAATCCCAGGTGTGATAATGCAAGCTGAAGTTGAACACAAGGGAAACCACTCAGTTAAAGACCCATGATGGTGTTCAAATGCTGAGAACAAGGTCACCTATCAATGATGTAAATAGGGTGAGGGTGTGGGTTTAGGTTTACTCTTAGAGCAATATGTAGAAATCGATAAGAGACAAACCCGCGAGCAAGAAGTCAATGGAGACCTTATCAAACCAGCATGAGAAAATGACCAAATAATTGATGTGATAGAACAAGATACTGACAAAACTAGGATGGCCAACTAAAAAATGAGTCAAGAGACACTGCAGAAAGGCCGACTTAGGCTAACTTCCCTTGAAACAAATCATGACTCATTTTGACTATGGTAGCAAATAATAACTCTTTATAAGTTTGTCATGCAGGAGGCATAAACAAACCCTCCATATGATTCGAAGAGATAACCAATTGGGAGAGTACTGACTCGATAACAAGGCTATGGCTTCTCCTAAGTCAAAAACTAAAACCATCCCAAATGGAGAAAAGACTTAGATTTTTTGTGCTTTGTTCAAGGGCGACACAACTAACACTGTAGCTGCCATCAAGTATGGAATTACTGTCTCGTTCCTGCTCTTTTTAAAATATTTAATTTTTTTGTCTCTTTCATATTTCAAAGCCTGAAAAAGAATAAAATAATGCCTATAGTACAATGGATATAAGGAGTTCAATAAACAGATGCACTAGTTCCTGTGATAGGAAAAATCTTATGCTCAATGCAAGGTGTCAAAAACTGGTAAGTGACCCTCAAAGGGATGTTCCATCCATGGGTAAGGGTGTCAAGTTGTGAAGGCTAAGTGATTGCATGACTAAATTTTGTAGAAATACATGGTCAAAAGAGGGCTTAAACATGAGTCCAAATGAAGCCGGATAAAGGCCAAGATAAAAAAGTGGTCAATATGCAATTTAGTAATACAACTCGACAAAAATGGGAGCCTCGAAGTTATATGGCCAGAATAAATATAGTGAAGAAGAAGAAGAAGAATGAAGATTCAACTCATAAGTCATGGTAGGACTAAAGAGGACTCCTAAGCCTACAAATATTGCAACATGGGCAACAAATGCTAGTGAGGAACTAACTAGGAAGCCCATGTAAAGGATGGCTCTACCACAAAGTCATGATTTAAAAAACAAGCGAGTGAAATTGGTTAAATAGTCATGACATGATGGGGTCGACCCTATGGCATGATCAGAATGGAGACTAGTATGCAGAAATGAAATGGAAATTGAAATCCCTAACCTATATGCCAATTCATAATCAAATACTTGCCATGACAGGTCAGCGGTCATGGATTTGAAGAAAAATTGGAAAAATCTCAAAATCACCAGAATGTACCTAAAAATAACTTTTCCTAACACTTTTAAGGAAAAAGGTTAAATAGCCTTAACCAAATTCAAAAAATAGACACAAAAAAAATTTGCAATAAAATTTCGAATTATGGGCATAAATAAGCATTTTAACTCACATTTTGGTCATTTGTGCAGCGCGGAAGAGGAAAAATGGCTCTAGAGAAAAAAAAAAAAAAAACCCTTCTTGCAAACAGAGCAACCGACCACCGAATCAACTTAAACCAGTCAGGTAAGCATAATAGTCATCTTGTTTATCAATTTCATTCCTATTTCAAGCAATTTTTTGGATTTTTGACCATAGGAAATATATTTTTCTTGAAACCCTCTGCGTATATGTGGGTTCGTCATGAGGAACTCGTGTATAGACGCGACTCTGTCCAAATGAATTCACGTATGCACAAAGAGGAATTAAAAATTTGATATCTAATGGGTCAATGGATGAAATTTTTCAGGATGACTATCAGTTGGAGGGAAAGGGAACACAGTGAAATAGACAATGAAGTAATTTTCAAAATTCCAAATATGAAAACCAATACTCGATTACTCGAGATGTTGGTCAATTATTGGGAACTAGATTAAGATTGCTTTATGATTGATCATATGCCATTGAGGATTGAGTTGGAAGAAATCTATTTTTTCACTGGAATTTCCCAGAGGGGAGAACCAGTTGATTTGCAAGGTAAGCCCACTGTAGGGCTTCTTGTAGATGACTATGTCAAGGTATAATATGTATATGGTGCAAAGAAGGTGGGGACTCAGATCCAAATCAAGGATGTACGAGACTTGTACATGAAAATCCTTATTTTCACCATTGGTAGAGTGGTAGGATCAACATCCCTCCACCAGGCCTCATGCACTCATATGAGTCTAGTAGTGGATTTCTTGACCCATATCTATGACTGGCACACATCCTTATTGGCTAATCTGAAGAAACAAATTACTTCCATCTGGCAGGTAAAGACAAAACACTTTGGATATGGTACTATTCTACTAACATTCTTCCTTCAGAGAGTCCCAGGGCTTCGGCCCAAGATGATCTCTTCTATCAGTAGCCCAAGATATCTAAGGATAGCCAGATTGGTAGAATTGAAGAAGAGACTGTGGGGAAGTGAATTTCCCCACACTACATGGGATGAGGAGTTCTTCTAGTGGTGGGAAGAACAGGTCATCTTAGTAGAGGACTATCCCTATGCTGGGATGGATTTTAGAGTAGATCCTAATTTGGTTCTTCTACCCGGAGCAACATGGGGTAAAATTGGTAAGATTGCACAATGATTTTTGATTATGTGATTTTTTTTATTTTTAAAATTATATGCAAAATTAAAAATATTTTTGATAGGAAGATATGACTTACAAAATTTAATGATCATGATGTAGACATGGGACCGGTTATAACTTAGGGCTACCCAAGACATAAGCATTGTAGAGGAGAGGAAAATGATGCTAAAGACCCAGGAAGAACCCTCCATGCCATCCAGAGAAACTTGGATAGTTTGACTCACCAAGTACCCATGGTAGCTATAGAGGATCTTCCTGAGGCTATCGAGAGGAGGGTAGTTAGAGTACCATAAGACTAGGTGCAGTTATTCCATCATGTAGCTACTGCTATTGTGCTTTATCAGAATACAATTGTTGGGCAGGGTCCTCAGGGATAGATTTATATTTGATCTGATGACTCTATTATTTTTTTATGATAGACATGATCGGGCATAAGCCCTAGTTTTGTAGGACATGATGGTCCAATTTTTGTATATTTTTCACACTCTGATATATATATATATATATATATATATATATATATATATATATATATATATGTATATATATACATACATACATAGTGATTATACATATACATATATATATATATATAGATATATATACATACATACATACATACATACATACATAGTGATTATACATATACATACATACATACATACATACATACATAGTGATTATACATATATATATATATATATATATATATATATATATATATATATATATATATATATATATATATATATATATACATAGTGTTTTATATGAATAGATGTTTTCCAATACAGTGTACACCAATAGTGAATGATTTTTTTGATATTTTTAAAGTATTGAATGATTAGTGTGCCAATCAAGTGCTTGATTAGCTAATGAGTCAGCTAACCAATTATCAGATCGAGGAATATGAATGAACGTAATAAATTGAATTGAATGTTGTAACAAACGCAACATAAAAAATAATCGATGCAAAAATGGGTCTCTGCCACGATAGGTGTTGTTTAATTGCGAAACCACCAGTTGTGAATCCAAGTAAACTAATAACGAATCAAAACCAAGAGATATTGCCTTTGAGAGTAGGTTTACTAATGTAGTGTACTCTGCCACACTGTATGAAGCAGGACCAATGCATATACCCCTTGAGACTAACAACTGATCGGATGGATAGTGAATTACCCAAGCCGCAGAAGCCAAGTTCTGGGTATGTCTACTAGCATCATCAGCAAAGAAAAAATGACTCATATCATCCAAGAATACCTTCCAAAGTAGATCAAAATCATCAAAGTCACACCAAAAAAAAAAAAAAAAACATACATGTACAAAAATACAATATATACAAGAAAGAAAATTCTAGGCCAAAGCCTAGGCATAATACTTCTTCAAATATAGCCCGTTTCTGAGCTCTGCTAGCTCATTCCCATAAAAATCAACCAAGGCATAAGCTCTATTTTTTAGGAATTTCTTGATGATGAAGGGGCCAAACCACATGGATTTGAACTTTCCTGCCTCCAAGGCATCCTTTACATGGGCATAAACAAAGACAAGTTCACCTTCATAGAAAACCCTAGGCTTGACTGCCTTATCGTACTAAACCTTTACTCGTTTCTTATGTTCCTCATTCATCGTAGCTGCATCTCGACGCTGCTCATTGAGATGTTCTAGATGGATAAGGAATTCTTCGAGACTAGAAGTGTCAGGAAGAAGCTCAACTACTAGCTTAAGGGAAGGAATTTCACATTCAATAGGAAATATAGATTCCAACCCATAAAATAGTTGAAATGGAGTGAAACCGGTTGCAGTATTTACAGACATCCGGTATGCCCAAACTGCAGGGTATAGCATGACGTGCCAATTGGATCTGGCTGTATCAATTGTTCACTAAAGAATTGTCTTCAAGGATTTGTTAATGGCTTCAACTTTCCCATTGGCCTGAGGATAATAAGGAGACGAATGCTCCTGCCAAAAACCAAATTTGAGAGTTAATTCAACCATCATAATGTTCTGAAAATGACTTCCATTTTTAGTGACAATCTCTTTGGGGATACCAAAGCGAGAAATGACTTGGTTGAATAGGAACAGGGTTGTTGTCTCACTATCATTCCCAAAAGTAGGCATAGCCTCAACCCACTTTGTAAAGTAGTCTATAGCTATAATAATGTACTTATGACCCTTAGTCGAAGGCAGGTTACAATTAGTATAATCAATACACCACTTTGTGAATGGACCAACAGTGATGACAGGAAAGAGTGGAGTTTGATGAGCGCACATCTTCTGGGTATAAACTTGACAAGGATGACACTTTTTCACCGCCTCAACATAATATTTGAGAATCGAGGGCCAAAAGTATCCTGCACGCAAGATTTTTTGGGTTGTAGCAAGCCCAGAAAAATGACCACCACAAGCTCCACTGTGGCAATAATTCAGCACAACCTCAGCTTCTTTGAGAGTTAAGCAGCATCTAAGGATCAAATCGACCCCAAAAAGATATAGAGTGTCACCGATAATCAGATAATTTTTAGCTAAGTGACACAACTTTCGACGCTCATCTTTCAAAAAAGATAAGGGAAAATTCATAGTCTAGAGATCAAATATGAGATCTTCGTACCAAGGATCCTGTGAAGAAATGAGAAAAATATGTTCATCGGGAAATGATTCTTTATAAAAAAAAATTCTTCTCCATAGAGCAACTCAGAGATCAACTCTGCAAACACCAATGACTTCTTGGATTTGGCAGACAGGAATTCAAATCAAACTCTTGCAAAATAAAAACCCATCGATTGTATTTGCCCCCAATCACTCGCCTACTGAGAAAAAAATGAAATGGATTAACTTCCGCCAAAAAATAAGTTTTGTGAAGGAGGATATAATGTTTGAGTCGATGGAAAACATGAACAACTGCCAAAGCTATTTTCTCAATTGGAGAATACTGGAGCTCAGGACCCGCCAAGCCTCGACTAATGTAGTATATAACATGCTCACAAAGAGCATAAGCTTCTTGAACCAGAACCATACCTATGGTATATTATGCTGCAACGAGATACAAGAGGAAATCCCTACTATAATTATTTGGACTCAGTAATGGAGAAGAGGTCAATGATTTTTTCAAAGATTCAAACGAGCATTGAGAAAAGTCATCCCAGAAAAATGGGACTCCTTTCTTTAACAACCTCATAAATCCCTTTGTAATATCGTCATAATTCACGATAAATCTCCGTAAGAAATTGGTTTCCTTGTAGACTTTGAAGTTGATGGATTGAAGAAGCGGGAGGCAACTAAAGTATTGCCTCAACCTTGAAGGGATCTACCCAAATCCCTTCCATAGACACAATGAATCTCAACAACCGACCAGATGTGACAGCAAAAACACACTTATTAGGGTTCAACTAAATTTTATAATACCAACACAACTCAAAAACTTGACGAAGGAGTGAAGGATGATCAATTCTCTTGCGAGAATGAGCAGTTAAATCATCCAAATACACCTCAATAATATGTTTGATGTCGTGGAAGGCATAGGAAATATCCCGCTAAAAAGTATCCCTAGCATTTTTAAGGCTGAAAGGCATATTTTTGTAAGCATAGGTACCCCAGGGGCAAATAAAAGCAGTCTTATGCTGATCTTCAGGACAGATAATGATCTTATTATATCCTGAGAAGCTGTCCATGAAGGAGAAAGTCTCATTTCCCGTACACTCATCGATAATCTGATCTATAAATGGTGTGGGGTAATTATCTTTGGGACATTCCTTATTCAAATCCCCAAAATCGATGCAAACTCAGATCATTCCTTGTTTCTTGTCCATAGGAACTAGATTCGAAACCCACTTAGTTAATGGAACAGGTAATATGACACCTGCATTTAGAAGCTTCTCAACCTCGGCTTTGATAGTTGTAGACTTCCTAGGGTTAACCAGATGAAGCTTCTGCCAAATAGGCTTATAATTTTCGTATGTCTTGATCTCATGTTGGAAAATAGATGGATCTATACCGGGCATTTCCTCATAATACCAAGTAAACACATCCCGAAACTCTCGAAAGAGATCGGCATAAGTCTGAATCTCTTCAGGGGAAAATTCAACTCTAATGAAGACATTCTCAATAATGTTGGGATCTTTGGAGATGTCCACTGGGGTAGTAGGAGAAATAACAACCATGTTCCCTTCAGTAGATACCTGTATTGGTGCTAAGGTGTTTAAGATTGGGTGAATAGGACTAGAAGACTAAAGGCTAGAAAAAATTATTTCAACTTCTCGCAAGGCCAGTAGAAAATAGGACCGATGATGAAAATCATCCGACGGTCTCTCTAAACTAGTCATTGCTTCAAGGATGGCCTCTTCAGATGGAAGAGTGGTATCAAGGAAATCTTGACTAGAATATAAATTAAGAGTCTAAGTCAGAGCTACATCTCTATCCAATTTCTTTGGTGAAAGAGAAACTGACATGGAATTTGCAGAGTCAACAATAGATCGATAATAAATCTCAGCCGTAGACATAGGAAATTCCATTCCACCCAATTTTCCTTCCTCTAATGTGGAGGTAGGAGAAGGCAAGGTCCAAGGGTCCAAAAAATAATGAGTTCAAAAGAAATCTCTTTGATCAGGAACCCTAGAGATGAAATAGCATGGATATGAACCGAAGGACGTGGAAAATAAAAAGTACCCATCAAAGATGTATACATTCCAACCTCTGAATTCTCAACAGGTTTCTTGGTATCATTAAACAAGGGAGCAGTCGAGTCAGTGGATGCATTCATATCTAGAGGAGAATAGTCCATCTGATCAACAGTGACAATCCTCCCTTTGTGAGGGAAACATAAAATTTGAAATAATGAGTAAGCAATAGCATCCATCTCATAAATCTAGTTTCACCCAAACAGAAGGTTGTAGTCTATATTTGCATCAAATATCTCAACCTCGATATTGACAGTTTTACCCCCAACACATATGGGTAAAGTTGGAACAATTCCATGTGGCCTATGAGAATGACCATCAAACGTTTTTAGAAGAGTAGCAGAAGGGATAGCTGAAGGAGATCCAAAAGCCTTCCAGCATGAGACAGACATCGCACACGTGGAATTACCCTCATCGATTATTGTTCGAAAGATATTGAACTTCTGATATGTAGACTTAACCTGGAATGGCATATGATGAGGAAGTCTATTTTTGAAAGTTAACATGTCAAATGAGATCATAAGAGAATTTTTTGGATCAACAACCCCAATGGTAGTGATCAATGCACTCCTTTGTGCAGGACATGACTGGAGTACCTCTAACGTAGACATGACACAAGGACTTTGAGCCATATCTTCTACAATCGAGTAGTTCTGGGTAGCCTTGGCATTAGGATTAATCGTCGTATGCTTTGTATATCGTTTCGACATCTGAGGTATAGGCTTAACTACAGGCCTCTATATATGGAGTGGCTCAGCATTATTAGGAGCACCTTTAACTTTCGAAGACTGAGCTTTGCCATAATCACGAGATCTCGTAGCGATATCTATGTGAGCACTCATCATGTATATGTTTGATGGATTTTCCCCTTCCATGTTGCCCCAAGAAGGAGCTCTAGTATTCAAACTTGTGCCAACAAGCAATTGATTCCCTTGGGGAAAAGGGTTTGTTAGCATAGCCTGGGAGCTAGAAGAACCCTGCTAAGCTAACAAGTGTTGAGCATCATGAATTTTTGGGCAAAGGTGAGTAAAATGGTCTCCAGTGCACAACTTGCATGGAAACTTAGCATTCTTTTTATTATCCCTCTTACCCTCTCCAACATGATCGTTGGATATGTTCACATTCCCCTTCCCATCAGATTTTTTATTTCTTTTGGGGTTAGATGCTTGAATGACATTAATATCGAAGGGCTGAGAAGGAGTTGACACTAAAGGCATTGCTTGACCAGAAGGAACAAATTGTATAGACAACTGTTGCAATTGATTTAATAGGTTAGTCGTACAACTATTGATCGTACCAATAAGTCTATCACCATGAGGAACAGGTTTGGATTCGGCTAAATCTAACTTGGAGTGAGGAGCATTCAAATTTTTTTTATTAAGGACCCCAGACTGAGAATAGATCAGTTCTAGTTGCTGAGCCTTAAAAATATCCTGCTCTTCAGAAAATACCCCTGAAAGGGATACATCATTTGAGATTTTTGGCTACAGAGATTTTAGAAACCATTCGAGAAGGAACTCATTCTGAATTTCGGCTTTGATGAGCCTCTTCCTTCTCCTCCAATCCTTAATATGATCAGAAATGTGAGTTGCTTTGTCCTGTTGGAAATTAGCTAAGAGATTAGTCCCAGCATCATAACGGATGAGAAACTGAAAATGGTTTAAGAAAAAAGTAGCCAACTTTCCAAAAGTAGAAAAACTACCCCCTATTGGCTCAATATACCATTTATTCACGTTCCCAGTTAGGTTTTGTTGAAATAACCTCAACCTAATCGAATCATTGATAAGGGAGTTTGACAAACACCATAAGTGGAAAGTGGTGATATGGTCTGTCGGATCCTCACCAGTCTTCCCTTCAAACTTTGGAATGTCTGAGGGTAGTTTAGTGGGGACTGGAGGCTAACATTAGTACATTTGGCAGAAATTTCGACACTTTAGCTCCGACAATTTTGTCGTAATGTCAGAAATTTCCGCAATTTCTATCAATTTTTCAAATCCCGACACAAACCGTCGCTATACTGACGTTTAGGGATATCGTCGCTTTTGCGACGTTTATGTTTGTCATTGGAATTGCAACATTTTAAACACTTCATTGGTCTTACGATGTTTATGGGACGAAACGTCAGAATTGCGATGTCACCTACACATTCATCGATCTTGCGACGCTTGGGAGCAACCGTCGAAAAAGCGACGTTGCTCATATAATCGTCAGTCTTGCGACGTTGTGAAGCCAAATGTCGCAAGACCGATGGTTATATGAGCAATGGCGCTTTTCCGACGGTTTCTCCCAAGCGTCGCAAGACCGACGATTAACACGATTTAGATATTAACACGATGAGAATCAACTTGAAATATCAACCTACATATTTTTCTATGAAAGACACAAAAATTTCAAGTCGTGCCTTGTGATCAGGTCGCCCGACCGGGCGCGTTCGGGTCAGGCGTGCCGTGTCGCGCTATATGAGGTCACCTGACTGGGCACGTTCGGGTGGGGCCGTTTAGTTCGAGGGCACCCGTATTAGTTTTGCTAAGTTGTGACCACCCAGGTGCCTTCTGCATGTTCGATTGGCCCGTTTTCTGTTTGCTCCCTTGTGGCATCGTTCAGTCGGGTATGTCGTGTCGCGCCGTGTGAGGTCGCCCGACTGGGCACGTTCGGGTCGCGTCGGGTCGTTACATTCGAGGGTGCCCATATTAGTTTTGCTAAGTTGTGACCACCCGGGTGTCTTGTGCACGTTTGGGCGACCCGTTTGCCATTTTCTCCCATGTGGCATCATTTGGTCGGGTGCGTCATGTCGTGCCGTGTGAGGTCGCCTGACTGGGCGCATTCAAGTTGGCTCGTCTCATTCGAGGGCGCTCGTATAAGTTTTGCTAAGTTGTGACCGCCCAGGTGCATTGTGCACGTTCGGGCAGACCATTTTTCATTTGCTCCCATGTAGCATCATTCGGTCGCGTGTGCCATGTCACACCTTGTGATCAGGTCGCCTGACCAAGTGCGTTTAGGTCGGGCCGTTTCATTTGAGGGTGCCCGTATCAGTTTTTCTAAGTTGTGATCGCCCGGGTGCCTTGTGCACGTTCGAGCAGCCTGTTTGCTATTTTCTCCCTTATGACATCGTTCGGTCAGGCGTGCCGTGTCGCGCCGTGTGAGGTCGTCTGATCGGGCGTGTTCGAGTCGGGTCGTTTCATTCGAGGCTGCCCATATCAATTTTGTTAAATTGTGACCGCCCGGGTGCCTTGTGCACATTCGGGCGGCCCGCTTTCCGTTTTCTCCCTTGTGGCATCGTTCGGTCGAGCGCGTCGTGTCACGTCATGTGAGGGCGCGCGACCAAGCGCGTTCAGGTTGTGTTGTTTCGTTCGAGGGTGCACGTATCAGTTTTACTAAGTTTTCATCGCCTGAGTGCCTTATGCATGTTTGGGTGACCTTTTTTCCATTTGCTCCCATGTGGCATCGTTTAGTCGGGCATGCCGTGTGAGGTCGCCCGATCGGGCATGTTCAGGTCGGCCCGTTTCATTCAAGGGCACCCGTATCAGTTTTCCTAAGTTGTGACTGCCTGGGTGCATTGTGCACGTTCGGGCAACCTGTTTTTTGTTTGCTCCCATGTGGCATCGTTCGGTCGGGTGTGCCATGTCACGCCTTGTGATCAGGTCACCTGACCGGGCGCGTTCAGGTCGGGCCGTTTCGTTCGAGTGAGCCCGTATCAGTTTTGCTAAGTTGTGACTACCCGGGTGCCTTGTGGATGTTCGGGCGACCCATTTTCCGTTTTCTCCCATGTGGCATCGTTCGGTCGGTTGCGCTCTGTCGCGTCGTGTGAGGTCGCCCAATCGGCTGCATTCGGGTCGGGCTATTTCGTTCGAAGGTGCCTATATAATTTTTGCTAAGTTGTGACTGCATAGGTGCCTTGTGCACATTCGGGTGGCCCATTTTCCATTTTCTCCCTTATGGCATCGTTTGGTCGGGTGCATTGTGTCGCGCCATGTGAGGTCGCCCGATTGGGCATGTTCGGGTCGGGTCGTTTTGTTCGAGGGCGCCCGTATCAGTTTTTCTACGTTGTGACCGCCCGGGTGCCTTGTGCATGTTCAGGCGGCCTGTTTTCCATTTTATCACTTGTGGTATTGTTCGTTCGGGTGCACCGTGTCACGCCGTGTGAGGTCGCCTGACAGGGCGTGTTCGGGTCGGGCCATTTCGTTCGAGGGCGCCCGTAGAAATTTTGCTAAGTTGTGACAGCCCTGGTACCTTGTGCATGTTTGGGCAGTCATTTTTCCATTTTCTCCCTTGTGACATCATTCGTTCAAGTGCGCCGTGTCACACAATGTGAGGTCGCTCGACCGGGCGTGTTCAGGTTGGGTCGTTTCGTTCGAGGGCGCCCGTATCAGTTTTGCTAAGTTGTGACCAACCGGGTCCCTTGTGCATGTTTGGGGGGCCCATTTGTCATTTTTTGCCTTATGGCATTGTTTGGTCGGGCGCGCTGTGTCGTGTCGTGCGAGGTCGCCCGACCGGGCGCGTTCAGGTCGGGTCGTTTTGTTCGAGGGTGCCCATATCAGTTTTGATAGGTTGTGATTGCCCAAGTGCCTTGTGCACGTTCGGGTGGCCTGTTTTCCATTTTATCCCTTGTGGAATCATTCGGTTGGGTGCGTCGTGTCGCGTCGTGTGAGGTTGCCCGACCGGGCATGTTTGGGTCGGGTCGTTTTCTTTGAGGGTGCCCGTATAAGTTTTTCTAAGTTGTGACCACCCGGGTCCCTTGTGCACATTCAGGCAGCGCATTTTTCATTTTCTCCATTGTGGAATCTTTCAGTCGGGTGCGTCGTGTCGCACCATGTGAGGTCACCCGACCAGGCGCGTTCGGGCCGGGTCGGTGTAATGTCCCTACTTAGCCTTAGCTAAGAGGAGACATTAAAATTTGATTTAATTTATGTTTTATGAATAAATGAATAAAGGGGGACATGTAAAAATCCTAATAAATCAATGCCCATGTGAACAAAGGAAAATATGGGCTATGTAAATAATCACTTGCAGGTGTGAAAGAGGGTTGAGCCAAATATTGGGTCCACCTTGACCAAATCAACTACGTTGTCTAGGTTCAATGCATCTCCAAGAGGGACTGCGTAGTTCTAGAAGGGAGCCTCTAATTTGAAGAGGGGTGACTCGTCAAAGTGTTTTAGGGTTTGCAAAGGCTTTCTCATGTTATAAAAATGAGGAGAAGACACAAGAAGAGGTTGTTGATGAATTATATTTCTGAAGTATTTGTTTTCTTAGACAAATACCATTCTCTGATGTTTAGTGGAGGATTGTGATTGGAATTCCTGTTTAGGAGTTTCATCTCTTCCCTTGAGGTTCATTGGAGGAGTTCTTTGCTGAAGTTGGCCACTATCTGGTTGGAGACCAAGCTCTATCTTTCATGAGCAGCGTTGGCCCATTAAGGGTTTTGCAGCTGCTATCTTTTGTAGCAAGTGGCATTTTAGATCTGCTTAGATTTATTTGTTTTGAGAGGATTTATCTATTGGATAGTGTTATTCAACTTCCAAGGAGTTATCTGATCTATAGTTTATATCAGATCTGTACTTTTCATTCCATGTATTTAGTCTCTTTTACCGTTTGCGCAGTTTCAGCTTCATACTGCGTTATTTTGTGAGAGGGCTTTGTTATTTCAGTTTGCTATTAGTTTGGAGGAAGATCTCTTGGTGTTAGGCTTGCCTTCCCTTGGTGATCCGTGGATTGGGTTGCTAATCCATGTCTCTATAGATCTGATCTATTTCAGTAATAACAATTATCTTCATAAATTTCTGGGTTTTCTGCAGCACAGTATATTGTAATTCAGATCTACAGCTTAATATGCAGTGTTTTGATGTAATTCCAATTGGATCTTCTTATTAAAGTATTGTAGCTTCAAGATTTGTATTAGATCTGATGTTTCATCCATATATATGTCCTAGATATGAAATTTAATGTACAACAACTGAACCACCTGGAAAATAACATTGTCTATGCATTTTTGTAGTTTACTTCTAGTTGTAGCTCTCATTTCTGAAGGGATCTTGCCCTAGTTATTTTTGTAATCAATTGTAAAGGCAATAAAATCATTTGTAAATATGATTTAATGATATAATACTGAATTATCAGGTATTTTTCTAACCTCCTATGAGTTTCAGTCAAATCTGTGCAATTCTATGTAGCTGGGGTTTCATGTTGCAACAGCTTGTCTCTTTGGCTGATTTCTAGCTAGTCTTGTTTCCGGGAGATATGTTTAATGTGCTTAAACTTATTTGTTTCTGCTGAAATTTCATATATATGTCACATACATCTTGAATGACAGGATCCCATCCCTGATCAGTGTTTTATTTGCTCATATTTTCTTATACATCGTTTCCATTGAAGGCCTTGTTGAGATTTATGAATTGGGATTATTCCAAGTTCTATAGGCAGAGTCTACAGTTGGCTAGGTAGCCTCTGGTTCTCACCCTCTTTTCAGAGGTGACATAACTAGTAAATTCCTTTTTATTCAATCTCTGACATATAATCTTGATAATCCCCAAAAAGGGACATTACAGTGGTATCAGAGCTCCACTCTTGGCATAGCATGTGCTAGCTTTGGAGCTTTAGTCATGCTGCATTCTGAAGATGAATATCCTCTTTCTGAGAGGGAGAGGAGATACCAGAATAGAATTCATAGAAAGTATTAATATAATACTGTTGACCTTGACAAGGGTCAAGACAAGGGGAAAGCCCCTGAATTGAATGATAAAGATAAGGAGGTAGAAGAGTTTGCAAAAACTCTATTGGAAGCTATGCAAGATCTGTCCAAGGAAATAAAGGAGATGAGGATAGATCGAATGAGGGAGTCCCTTGGAAGACTCCATCAAGGAGAGAGTTATGAAATGTCTCAGTTTGGGACTGGTCCACCAGTGAGCTTGCCACAAGCTCCACAAATCTCACAACGCTCTACAATGCCTACCTTCTTGGCTATAGAGAATGAAGGGCTTCAAGAGTCAACCTCTTTGGAAAGGCTACTTTGCAGAATATGATTCAGAAAGTCAAAGGTTTAAGGATAACTTGAGCTTTCAATATTTCTTCCATCTCAAGGACCAGAGGAGGTCATTACAGCAGTATAGAGATGGAGGTTTCCTTCATGGGAGGCACCACACCATGGGCAAGTTCTTCTTGCCTAAGTTTGATGGATCACCCTCTTGTTCAGCTAAAGCATGGGTGGAAAATTTTGACATCTACTTCTAGATGAATAAAGTGCCTGAAGAAAAAGCCATTAAGATTGTTACACTGCATTTGATGGAGAAGCCCACAACTGGTGGTTTCATGGACTTTCTACATTGGAGCACAGCAATGTGTCCACTTATGTTGAGCTCACTAGGATACTAGTGGAAATATTTGATCAGAAGGATCCGGAGGCCCCTTTCATAAGCTTAGAAAAGCTTAAGCAGATAGGAGATGCTGAAGCCTATAGCTCTGAATTCTTGAGGATGTCTGTAATGGTTCCTGATCTTTCAGTTGCAAGGAGAGTCTATATGTTCATAGATGGCTTGGAGGAACCTTTGCATGGGTTAGTCAAGTCTACCAAACCCACCACACTGCATGATGCCATTGAAAGAACAAGAGATCTCCAAGATGCCTTTCCAAGAGCAAAGGAAACCCTCCCTAGAAAAGCCACTCACTCTTCTAAAGGGAAGGAAGGGAAAGCTGCTCCGCCCAAGGAGAGCTCATAGAAAAAGCTTCTTGACAATGATCTCTAGAGTGAGTTGAGAAAGAAGAAACTATGTTTCACTTGTCAAGAATTAGGGTGCCAGGACATAGATTTGTTGCTGGAAGAGCACATTATATTGAAGTATTCTCTGATTATGAGGAGGAGGAAGGCAATGATGGACCTAGGAGAGGTCACAACACTGGTGATGATGAGGAGGAGGATCCATCATCATCCAGAGAAGAAGAAGGAGCATTTTCTCCAACCAATGGGACTCTTGCTTCTTTGAGGGGAGTGCCCAAATATTTGACTCTTAGAGTGCAGGGTTCAGTTATGGACCAAAGAGTATCTATTCTTATTGACAGTGGGGAAACCCACAATTTTATTGATTCTCACTTTGTGCAAAGGAAGGGGATCCCTATTGATACTTTTGATGGGTTCTCTGTTTTGGTTCTGGGAGATAGAACTATGCATTGCATGCAGTATGTTCCATCACTTTCTATGACTATGGGGACCTACACTTTGGAGGATCACTTCTTTGTAGTAGACATACCAGACACCAACATTATCTTGGGTGTCCAGTGGTTGATTAATTTGGGAAAAGTCACCACTAATTGGAAGGCCTTACAGATGGAATGGGTAGATTTGAAGAGTGGGAAACAACAAGTCATTCAAGGCATGCACACCTACCCTTCACTTGATGTCTCTACCCACACAACAATGTTGGATTTGTGTAGTGAGGGCAAGGATCTCATGGTTACTTCTCTCATGTTAATGAGATTTCATAAAGGGACATTCCTACATCATGGCAAGCCTCTTGGGATGCCATTAGATTCTATGGAGAAAGCTTCATCAAGTGCTGAAGTAATGGAAGAAAGAGTCACTGCGCTGTGGGAGGAAGCAAAGGGGAGGATCATCCTTCCAACACAAAATTTTGGCATGCATGATGCCAAAGGAACAAGCAACAACAAGGAAATCACCACCATAGATACATCTACAACATTGTCCTTGTTGAGGAGTGTAGATCCATATTGGAAGTCTCAACTCCTTGTAGAGTACTCCAAATATCTGCACACCAGGATGATCTTAGATGAAATAAAGCAAGGAGGAGGCTATATGGTCCATGAATGGGTCATCTATCATCTTGGAAAATTATTCTTGTCTCAAGCCTCCAAGCTTAAGCAAGAAATACTACAAAGGGCACATAAGGAGTTCCTTTCCAGCTACATGCAATCAGCAAAAATGTACTCCCTAATCTTGAAGAGTTTTGATTGGGAGGGTATGGAGGAGGAGATACATCAACATTATGATTGGGAGGAACTAAATCAGCACTTACAAGAGTGCAATAGCTATGTGGAGATGGGGCAGCCAAAGGATCCTATGCAGGATATATTTCAGCCATCTCTTTCTTCTCTCAAAAGAGGGGAAAATCCCATGCCTAACTCTATGAGTATGGGAGGTTTGTATGGTAAGAAGTCTGATCTTGTAGAGAAATTTTATTTTTCTGATTTGGCACACTCTCTTACCATATGTATGCAGGACATGGCTCCTAAAAAGAGAAATTTTTCATGCAGATCTCATGGCGAAGATGGGGCCAACAAAAATTCCAAAGCTGCCCACTCCCTTGAGGTGCAAAGGGAGATTGTTTATCATGATGGGTGCTTTCCAAAGGCACCTAATGAGAGTTTCACTTTCAGCCATGTCAAGGTGGCTTATGCAGCAAATATGTGGTGGGATTACCACCTATCACATCCATATCTACACAGAACAAGGAGTGTACTACGCTGGTACCTTATGTGGGATTGTGACTCACCTCCTCATGCGCAAATTTCAGTTAGCCTTTATGTGATTTTGCTACCATACATAGATGACATATTGGTTTTGTTTATGGGTATGTATGGGAAAAGAGTCAGTAGTGTGCATTTACCACATGGGATGGAAATTTATCTAGTACTTCATGATACATGTTTCAGATGTGACATTGGTTCACCCATGTTTATTTCTGTTGAGTTTTACACTTCTGAAGGGGCAGAATATGAACCTATCATGCTAGCATTGGAGGAGTATTTTTTTATGTATTGCCTTGGTGAACACTTACTTCATGATGAGAGCTTGATTCTTGATGGTGTCATCAATGGAGAAGGAGAAAAAAAACAGCTCTTACCCTACTAGTTGCTTGAGGACAAGCAACATTTTGAGGGGGGGGGGGACTGTAATGTCCCTACTTAGCCTTAGCTAAGAGGAGACATTAAACTTTGATTTAATTTATGTTTTATGAGTAAATGAATAAAGGGGGACATTTAAAACTCCTAATAAATCAATGCCCATGTGAAAAAAGGAAAATATGGGCTATGTAAATAATCACTTTCAGGTGTGAAAGAGGGTTGAACCAAAGATTGGGTCCACCTTGACCAAATCAACTGCGTTGTCTATGTTCAATGCATCTCCAAGAGGGACTGTGCAGTTCTAGAAGGGAGCCTCTAATGTGAAGAGGGGTGACTCATCAAAGTGGTTTATGGTTTGGAAAGGCTTTCTCATGTTATAAAAAGGAGGAGAAGACACAAGAAGAGGTTGTTGATGATTTATCTTTCTGAAGTATTTATCTGCTTAGACAAATACCATTCTCTGTTGTTTAGTGGAGGATTGTGATTGGAATTCCTATTTAGGAGTTTCATATATTCCCTTGAGGTTCATTGGAGGAGTTTTTTGCTGAAGTTGGCCACTATCTAGTTGGAGACCAAGCTTTATCTTTCATAAGCAGTGCTGGCCCATTGAGGGTTTTGCAACTGCTATCTTTTGTAGCAAGTGGCATTTTAGATCTACTTAGATCTAGTTGTTTTGAGAGGCTTTATCTATTGGAGAGTGTTATTCAGCTTCCAAGGAGTTATCTGATCTATTATTTATATCAGATCTATACTTTTCATTCCATGTATTCAATCTTCTTTACCCTCTGCACAATTTCTTCTTCATACTGCGTTATTTTGTGAGAGGGCTTTGTTATTTCAGTTTGCTATCAGTTTGGGGAAGATCTCTTGGTGTTAGGCTTGCCTTCCCTTGGTGATCCATGGATTGGGTTGCTGATATATGTCTCTACAGATCTGATCTATTTCAGTAATAAAAGTTATCTTCAGAAATTTCTAGGTTTTCTGCAGCACATTATATTGTAATTCAGATCTACAGCTTAATATGCAGTATTTTGATGTAATTCCAATTGGATCTTGTTATTAAAGTCTTGTAGCTTCCAGATCTATATTATATATGATGTTTCATCCATAGATCTGTCCTATATCTGAAATTTAATGTACAGCAATTGAACCACCTGGAAAATAATGCTGTCTATGTATTTCTGTAGTTTACTTCTAGTTCCAGCTCTCATTTCTGAAGGGATCTTGCCCTAGTTCTTTTTGTAATCAATTGTAAAGGAAATAAAATCATTTGTACATCTGATTTACTGATATAATACTGAAGTATCAGATCTTTGGCTGACCTCCTCTAAGTTTCCGTCAAATCTGTGCAATTCTAAGTAGCTGGTGTTTCATGTTGCAGCAACTTCTCTCTTTGGCTGATTTCTAGCTAGTCTTGTTTCCGGGAGATATGTTTAATGTGCTTAAAATTATTTGTTTCTACTGAAATTTCATATATATGTCACATACAGCTTGAATGAAGGGATCCCATCCCTGATCAACGTTTTCTTTGCTCATATTTGCTTATACAACGTTTCCATTGAAGGCCTTGTTGAGATTCCTGAATTGGGATTATTCCAAGTTCTATAGGCAGAGTCTACAGTTGGCTAGGTAGCCTCTGGTTCTCACCCTATTTTCAGAAGTTACATAACCATTAAATTCCTCTATAGTCCATATCTAACATAGAATCTTGAGAATCCCCAAAAAGGGGCATTACAGTCGGGTTGTTTCGTTCGAGGGAGCCTGTATCAGTTTTGCTAAGTTGTGACTGCCCGAGTGCCTTGTGCATGTTCAGGAAACCCGTTTGCCATTTTCTCCCTTGTGGCATCGTTCGTTCGGGCGTGCCATGTTGCGTCATGTGAGGTCACCCGACCGAGCGCGTTCGGGTCGAGCCGTTTCGTTCGACGACGCCCGTATCAGTTTTCTAGGTTGTGACTGCCCAGGTGCCTTGTGGACATTTGGGTGGCCCGTTTGTCATTTGTTGCCTTGTGGCATCATTCGATTGGGCGCGTCGTGTCACGCCATGTGAGGACGCCTGACCAAGGGCGTTCAGGTTGGGCCATTTCGTTCAAGGGTGCTCGTATCAGTTTTGCTAAGTTGTGACCGCCTGAGTGCCTTTTGCATGTTCGGGTGGCCCGTTTGCCATTTTCTTCCTTTTAGCATCATTCGTTCAGGCACGCTATGTCGTGCCGTGTGAGGTTGCCCGACCAGACGTGTTCAGGTCAGGCCATTTTGTTCGAGGGCGCCCACATCAGTTTTGCTAAGTTGTGACCGCCCGGATCCCTTGTGCACGTTCGGGCGGCCGGTTTGTTGTTTTCTCCCTTGTGGCATTATTCATTCAGGTGTCCCATGTTGCATCGTGTGAGGTTGCCCGACCAGGTGCGTTCGGGTCGGGTTAGGCTATTTCGTTCGAGGGCACCGATATCAGTTTTGCTAAGTTGTGACAATGATTGAGGAGGAACTTTATGAGCAGGCGGTACTAGGATCGAAAGCATTGCAGACATTGATGAGGATAGAGGAAACTCGCTTAGAGAGTCTTCATGAAGATATGACTCGTGTTTCAATTGAGCATCTGGGAGATGGACTGTATACAGGGATGGGAAAGAAGATGACTTCTTTTCTAATACCATGGAGGACCTTTCCTCAAATGACTATGATGGAACCTTGTACATTGGAGAAGCAAGGAGAATTTCTTGTTGTAGACCTTGATAGGGAAATTTGTGACCTCGCTCTAGTAGGTTAAAATTCCCGTGACAATGGTGGAACTTGATGATATTTGTGATAGATATGGGTCATGCTTAGCCACATGGAAATTGGCTAGGTGCTCGGCATCACTCATGGACTGCCTTGGTTGTAGGGCACATTGTTTGGGTAGACTTCTTCATGGCTTACAACCAAGAAGGAACTCTTGGTGCACCTTTAGTGGGGGAGAAGCCTTGGAGGAAGTACCCATGATGATGATGGTAGAAGTGACCGAGGGAACTTAACCTGTACACTATACACATGATGGTGACTAGAGTTGAGATGAGTCTACACTTTATGGACACACAGGCAACCAAAGTAAACCCCTAAACCATAAACCTATAAACCCTTAACCCCTAACCCCTTAAACCCTAAACCATTAAACCAGCCTTAACCCTAACCCATTAAACCCTAATTCCCAACCCCTAACCCATCTAACCCACTAAAACCTAACCCCATTAGCCCCTAACTTCTAACACCTAAAATCCTTAACTATTAAATCCCCTAACCCCCTAAACCCCTAACCCATTAAACCTTAATTCCCAACCCCTAACCTATTTAACCCCCTAAACCATAAACCTCTAAACCCCTAACTCATTTAACCCCTAAACCTTAAACCCTTAACCCCTAACCCATTTAACCCCCTAAACCCCTAAACCCCTAACCCATTTACCCCCCTAAACCCTAAACCCTAAACCTCTAAACCTTGAACCCCTAACCCCTTAAACCCTATTTCCCAACCCTAACCCATTTGACCCCCAAAAACCCTAACCCATTTAACCCCATACTCTAACCCATTTGCTAAGTTGTGACTGCATGGGTGCCTTGTGCATGTTCGTGCGGCCCATTTGCCATTTCGTTTGAAGGTGCCCGCCCAAACCTATTCGGGTTAGGTCGTTTCGGTTGAGGGCGCCTGCCCAAACATGTTCGGGTCGGGTCGTCTCGGTTGAGGGCGCTCGCCAGCCCAAACGCGTTTGGGTTTGGTAATTTCGGTTGAGGGCAGTACTCATATCAAATATGCTAAGTTGTGACTGCACAGGTGCCCTATGCATGTTCGTACAACCAGTTTGCATGTTGCTCCCTTGTGCCTCCGTTCGGTCGTGCATGTCGTGTCGCGCCGTGTGAGGGTGCCCACCCAAATGCGTTTGGGTCAGGTCGTTTCGTTTAAGGGCGGTCGTATCAAAATTGCTAAGTTGTGACCGCACGGGTGCCTTTTGCACGTTCGTGCAGCCGGTTTTCCATTTTCCCCCTTGTGCTTTCATTCGGTCGGGCACGTCGTGTGAGGGCACCCGCCCAAACGTGTTCGGGTTGGGTCGTTTTGTTTGAGGGCAACTGTATCAAATTTCCTAAGTTGTGACTGCATGGGTTCCTTGTGCACGTTTGTGCGGGTCGTTTGCCTTTTGCTCCCTTGTGCCTTTGTTTAGTCGGGTGCGCCATATTGTGAGGGCACCAGCCCAAACGCATTCGAGTCAGGTTGGGTCGTTTCGTTTGAGGGTAGCCATATCAAATTTGATAAGTTGTGATCGCATGGGTGCCTTTTTCACGTTTGTGCAGCCCATTTTCGGTTTTCTCCCTTGTGACTTCGTTCGGTCGTGTGCGTCGTGTCACACCGTGTGAGGGCGCCTGCCCAAATGTGTTCAGGTTGGGTCATTTCGTTTGAGGACGGCCGTATCAAATTTGCTAAGTTGTGACCGCACGGGTGCCTTGTGCATGTTTGTGCGGCCCGTTTGTTGTTTTCTCCCTTGTGCCTTCATTTGGTCAGGCGCGCTGTGTCGTCTCGTTTGAGGGTGCCCGCCCAAACCTGTTCGGGGTGGGTCGTTTCAGTTGAGTGTGCCCACCCAAACGCGTTTGGGTCGGGTCCCCTAAGCCCCCAATCCCTAATCGCTTAACTACTAACTCATTTTTCGACCCCTAACCCCTAAATGCACCTAAATCCCCTAACCCCTAACCCCCAATCCCCTAAGCCCTCCAAATTCGACGAATTAGCTTTGAAGAAGTAATTGTTTTCTGCAATATGGTTCGTAAGTTATTTAAATAGAGGTATCTTCTCTAGAGTTCTTTTTTAGATCCACAGTTTCATTTACTAATTTTTGAACAAGGTGTATGACACTCTTCATTTCTATGTGATTTTTATCTTGAAGCTCATTATCTATACGAGTATTTGCTTCTTCAAGGGTTTCCTGAAGGAGAAAATCGCAATACAGGGTTTAGGGCACGTTATTGCGTTATTGTTGCTTCAAGGGTTTGTTGAACAGACCCAAAATCGTTCATTTCCTCGCTACTTATCAGGTTCTTACTTCTGTCTAATTCACTATATACTCAGATCATGAATGTGAGAAGGTTTTTTGCGGATTATATTATTATTGTATCAACAGTGTAATTATTTGTGTGTTGTTATATATTTCTAGTCAAAAACCTCATCTTCAGAAATATTTTCTTGTCATTTTCAAAATTGATTGCTACATTGAGCACAACATGCAGCTTATCTAATACTTTATTGAAGCTAAGGGCTCCATCTTTGGGGCAAGCTGCTTTTCGGCTAACTCCACTGCTTTTGATCTCAATTTTTCCAATTTCTTTCTTCTCTCATATGACACCTGAGCATATCATTCATACCATAACATTACTACTTCCCTTTTAACAGCATAAAACTTATTTTTAAGTTACCATAGTTCATATTTAATATCACATAATTAGATTAAAAAATCAACCAAAATCCTTAGTTTGTGAAATAAAATTCAACAATTTTATATAATTAATAATTTAAATAAATGTCTTAGATTTAATCTCATTAATAATTATTTATAATAAAAAATACCACTTATTTACCCAAACTAGTTTAAATTATTTAATTTATTAAGTTTTAATTTCTAAAGAGATTTTTAAGGTGTTTAATTCATTTATGTATTCAAAAATTGATTATAAACAATAAGAAATCACAATCTTGATATTGTAGGTTTCAATCAGAAAAACCATTTCATCTATTAATTAGACTACACTATTATTTATTATAGAAAATGTATCTAATTTGAATGAATGAATACATATATTACTATCATTAAAGAAAAAAAATGTAAATTTCACTTTTAAAGTAATACTTAAAAATAAGGAAAAAATAATACATAAACTATAAAGAAAAAATATATAAAAAAAGAGAGAATAAAACTCCAAATATTTAAAATACAACATAATTTAATAGTGTAAAGTTTAAAACTCCTTTTAATAAAGCATGATGATTTAGTAGGGTAGAAGGATTACTATATGCAAAAATCAGTCCATTATTTACTTATATAACTTTAATTGCTTCTAAAAAAGATATGTTTTATTTTTTTATTGTAAATACTTTTAAACAATCAAAGTAAACAAGCATTTAATTATTTAGAAATTATTTTAATTATTTGGAAATTATTATAATTATTAAAAAATATATATTTTTAAATTAATTTGAGTGGCACGTGTTTCATTTCAAAATGTCAAAAATGTTCAAATATCAAAAGTTTTAATTTCCCTCGTTCATTTCCCTCTAGTTGCATGGTTTGTCCAGGGAAGGAGGGAGGATGCGGCCCGGTTTTGAGGAAGGATGCAACCATAATATTACAGTTTTGGAGGAAGGATGCAACCATACTATTGCAGGTTTGGAGGAAGGATGCGGCCATACTGCTGCAGGTTTGGAGGAAGGATGCGATAAGTAAAGAAATTGATCCTGAGTGCTTGTTGCAGGTCTGTTCTGATCCATTTGGTTGAAGTCGGGTGATTTATTTCCTTATGATCTTATACATTAGGTTATAAATAACAAATCTCATTTGGAGGGGCAGTTCAGATCTAATACAAGTCTGAGTTGGGTCGATAGCAAATCTGAGTTGGGTCGATAGCAATTCTGAGTTGGGGAAGTTCAAATCTTGTCTCATGGGTCTTCTTGTAATTTGTTCTATTGGGACTGCCTTTGGTGGTACATTCGGAGCATTAATAAAATGAAAATATACAGATTTTTGGAGTCTATACCCATTTTGGTTATCGGGGTCTTAGAAGGATTTTCTGTATTGGGTGATTCTATCTGTATGTTTTTGTTAATGATTCGTTAAGGCTATTTTAGAATCACAGCTTACTCCATTGAGGGGCTTTGAAGCCATGATAGTAGTTTAGACATACTCCAATGGTTTCCTAAAGAGAGGGTGAATCAGAGCTCTTCCATCTGATATTTCCTAAGCATTTCTCACTCGATGGGAAGCCTTTACCTGGTTTACGGATCAGATGGATGTAGGGGCAAGGAGGTTGATGAATAGTATGCGAACTGTAGGCCTCAAGGGATTGGTGCCAAGAAGACACACTGTGCCAGCCAATAGGGAAACACTAGCGAAATGAGCCTGGAGATGGATGGCATGGTGAGGTCAGACCAAGTGGGCTTGCTTTAGGCAAGACACAAAGGCTAATAGAACCAACAACACCTTATGACCTATGTACAACAATATTTCCAGGATTTTGAAGGGTTGTATGACTGTGTGTCATACAATATCTCAGTTACTTCAATTTCTGATACTATAATGTTTGTTTCAGTGACTATCTCAGTTTCAAGAACTGAAGATTGCTTTTCTGTATTGGGCGATATTATATTTTTGGTGTTAGATTAGAGCCTACGACCTCTG
Source organism: Pinus albicaulis (assembly GCA_034641835.2). NCBI lineage: Eukaryota > Viridiplantae > Streptophyta > Pinopsida > Pinales > Pinaceae > Pinus > Pinus albicaulis. The sequence goes on from CM076584.1 coordinate 307,851,089, forward strand.
TACAATCAGGATACTAGAGTCTAGAAGGTGTAGGGGAGAGAAAGAGAAGGTTACTTCATTTTTTGGCTTTATAATGTTCTTTGCAGTGACTATATCAGTTTAAGATTGGTCTTATTTATTGGGTGATTTCATTTTTATGTATTTCTTAATACTTTCCTAAGTGACTTTATAGGTTTAGAGTCAGAGCTTATGGCCTCTGCACCATCAGATTACCAGGGCGGGGAGAGAGAGAAACTCTGGGTCACATAATTTTTTGCTTTTGTAATGTTCTTTTCAGCGGCCATCAGTTTAAAGAATTGAAGATTCCAGCCTTTGAACCATTAAAAGTTAACTATTCCTTTTTCTTGTTTCTTTTGGGTGGTTTGAGTTGCATGTGTTTTAATGATCAGTTACTTTTTTATTTAGCCTCCAAAATGCCAAATTGTATATAAGGGCATCCCCATCCTGATTTCATGCAACTATCTTATGATTTTTCTCTCTGAAAAACGGCTGCAGTAAAATCCTCAGCGAAGGGAGAGGCTTGAAGTCATCCCTAATGGGTTGTTTTCTTCTAGCAAGAGGCCGAGGCAGTTAGGAATATTTTGTTTGGGTTTTCTATTCTGTCATGGGAGTCCAGATACTTATGAAAGAAAGCCACAGGAGCTGAAGGTTTTTCTAGGTAGTATGTCTGAGCCTTCTAATCATTTCAGAACTAGATTCTTGAACAACAAATAAAACCGAGTTTGGGTGTGGCCTGATCTTATTTTATTGCACTTGTTGAAGAATTTGAGGATGAATATTAATAAATTTTGTCCCATAACCTCAAATCCTCCATAAGAGGCAAGATTTATGTTTACCATGAAGTTCTTGATTCATGGTAAACTTGAATTCATTAACTTTGGTCATAGCTGATATGTTAAAACATGTATCTAATGTTATAGGAAATACTACCTAGTTCCAACTTGCGAATGTCCTTGAAATGCAAACATAAATATGTGGTGAAAAAATTTGTTGATCATTTTATGTGTTGCATTATCATTCAAATATTTCTAATATTTGGTGGTAATCCTGAAGCCTTTATTTTTATTCAAGGCTTTCTGAAATGCTAATATGAAAAAATGACTTTTTTTGTCCTAATGAAATCGCATTATGTTGTTAGTAGTTACTTTTTTTTCAATCTTATCTGAATACTTGTATTTCTATGAGGAAAATGTTGAATGGAGTAAATATTTGCTTCAATGGACCTGTTTTAGTGTTTGTATTGCATAGTCATAGTATACTTGCTATTAATTCCTAGTTGTAGTTATGGATTATGCATTGATTTGATGTTATTAGAGGTATTGCCAAGTATATGGAATTAGTTTTTATTGGTTCCTGTTAACTTAGCATAATTCTTGGCATTTTACTGCTTAGGTTTGTAATATATGATTCTATAGTGATGTGTGTGTCTGTGCACTCGTACTATTTAGTTTAGGTGCTACTTTAAGTTGCACTGAAATGGATATTCAGATGGAGACAAGGGGAGATAGGGAACTATGAATTTCAAAAAAGACAGATGCAATATGGCAGGGAAATGATAAATACCATATAAATTTTCACACACACACTTTTTTCCAAGGATATTTTTTTGGGAAAACCTCCTGGGTGCTTCCCCGCATTTCTTGGATGGTACTTAGTGTAAATCTGTTGGGTTGATAACAATGCCTGACCTGGCAGGGACATTGAGTAAGGAAAACAATAGAGGCAGCCAACCTAGGAGATTGATTCCAAGACCTCATGCATGAAGCTCAAAGCACTCAACCACTTGAGCTAGCCCACCAGGCTTAATTACTTGGCATTACTTATATGATAAGGGTTATTTAAATAATATTTTTTGAATATACTCATCAGGACCGCACTCCATGTAGAGATAGGACATGGATTTTAATTTTGGAAATGGATATGTTATTGTCAGTTTTGGGGACTGAACATGGACATTTTGGCTGGATAAATTTTATGATAGCTGAAATGTTGAGGAAATATGCTCAAAATGGCTTTGAAGCCCTGAAGTGACAGTTTTGAGAATCTGGTATGTCCCTGAAATGTATCAAGGTTGTATCCCCTACGTGTCAGTATCTGAAACACTAAATGATGTTTCAAGCACTTCATCCTGACGTTTATTGTAACTTGGGGGCTACTCACTAAGTTGCATTTGTTTGGGAGCTACAAATTAAGAGTTAGTAGGCATGTAGATCTTTTTGGGTATGTAATTTGCACCGAAGCAATAGAGGGCCTTGTTATTTCAGGGTTTGAAAGAACATTTGTGATATTCATCAGTGTTATATAATAGTGTTCATGGATTTTCTGCATTATTTGTTGATGTTACATTATGTTTTGTAGAATTGATGAGAAAAACATTGAATAATATCCTCTATCCTTATTCTTCTGAGTTTTGTTTTTCCTTTGTACCTAGTGTTGTTCTGATCATTTTTTCCGCATTTTTAATTGGTACCATGCCAATCAATCATTGAAAATCTAAAATCCACAAAAAATGCATAACAACGATGTCTCCAAATCATTGTTACCGAATTCCCTCTGATTTGAGTTGGATTCTCAAGTTTGACTCTTCTCTGTTTAGAATCCAAGCCGACTTGTTTCTGGGTTGGACTCAGCCTCAATTCATCCCATAAGGACTTGAAAATATGGCTTGGAAATGCAACTCAAACATGAGTTAGATTTATTTCGGTGAGTCAAATTTTTGAGTCTCATGAGTCAGACCCAGTGATCTGCCTATTAAAGACAGGTTAAAAATGTACTCATGTTTTTTCTTCTTGATTTATTTCACAACAAACAGCTACCAGACTTGTTAGCTTAGACTATCCAGAGTCTATAGCAATTTTTAATATGAAATTTTATCATCTATGTTATTTGAAGCAAAGTTATTATTGAAAATTTGCATTCCATTTCTTTTCAAGAAATAAATGTATATTTTCCATTACAAAAAGTAAAATTATACATTTAAGATAGTCCATCAAATTCAAAATTAGAGGTGAATATGCCTTTCTATGTCTACTTAATCATACAAAAACTTAGAAGGCAACCCCACAACATTCTACTTGAATTCATCCTAAAGACAGCGAGGGTGATCCAAAAAACTATGAATATCTATGATTAGAAAACATCCCTATGGGAAAGTACATCCTCCTTGCCATTAATGAAATGAGAGACCATGAGATCTCTCACTGGAATATCTCATACTTTCTTGGATGGTATATTTTCAACCTTCTTGTTTCCATCGTAACTGTGTTAGCATTCTAGTTAAATTTTTAGGTATATTTTCAAACTTAATAGATTAATCGGATTAATAGTTAAATTGATCCATTAAGAAAACGATTAATCCATGTTAATATTTTCTACATTTTCCAAGAAACTCCATGAAGATGACCAAAAATATGGAGCCTTTCTTCAATTTATTGGGTTGTTTTGTAAGTGTTCCAATCTCACTTGATCTTTGACTTGACAGCTAAAACAGTGTCTCAGTGGATAAGCCACAATCTATAGAAAATTGATAACCCACTCCATTATGCTGATAAGGATTTTGGGATGTCTGGAGTGTAGCCAAAAAACCATGTTTAATTATTGGATTTTGATCTATAGAGTATTCCTGTAGCATATGTTGTCGTCTTATGCTTATGCTTTCGAATTTGGCCGAACGTTTCTCAAATTTGGATTTATTGGTATAGAAACTCTGTCCATCCATATGATATAATTATATTCACTAAAAGTGTATTAATATTTTTATTAATACCTTGAGTTAGATGCAGCAAGAAGAGTTTAAAAACCATCATTTGAAAGTTCTAAAACCACAGTTTCCGAAAGCTCACTTCCAAGCAATTCTTTAACAACACTTTGCATATTATGTCTGAAAAGTGGATAGTGCTCATACAGACCTCCATCAATTGCCACAATGGTCCTCATTTTACCTGTCTCTCCAATGACATCTCTCCCTAATTTCTTTAATAAGCCCACAATTCTAGCTCCTACTAAATGAGCAGCACATACTGCTACAATGTCGCATAGTTCAACTACAAGTTTTCGTGTCCTCAAAGGAATGTGTGATATCCCAAATACATTCTTCAAAGTACATTCAACTACATTAAGGTCACATGAGGTGTCTTGGTTCATAGAAGATATATTAAGGGTAGTTAAGACATATGGTTCTCTCAGTCTGGATGGAATTTTATCTCCAAATAAAGCAACATCTTCAACCAATTTCAGCAATAATCTTCTTACAATCTCTCCCAAATACATTCCCAAGATTAGCTTTTCAATGATATGATAGCCAGGATTTATACTTTCAGCATCAAGACCTTTATCAAAGTCCATTACAGGGAGATAATAAGACCAAAACACCGTGTTTAATTTTTTTTTTACATTTTTTATCAAAGCATCGACAGATTGACGTCTTCAACGTTGAAAGAGCGACGTTAATTTTTTAATATTTTCAATTTTCGTCAGAAGACCGATGCCTTCAACGTCGAAAGAGTGACGCTAATTTTTTTAATATTTTTACTTTTCGTCGGAAGACCGACGCCTTCAGCGTTGGAAGAGCGACGTTAATTTTTTAATATTTTTACTTTTTGCCGGAAGACCTACACCTTGATCATCGGAAGGGCGACGTTTCCTTTTTAAATATTTTTAATTTTTCATCGGTAAAGCGACGTTACATAAGCGTCGGACGCACGACATTCTAAACATCGGATGATATTTCTTCATAATCGCAACAATTTGTAAAACATTGGAATTAAACATTGGAAGCCATAATGTCGGAATTGCGACGTTATTTTGAAAACCTGAAAAGCATCGGAAGACCGATAGTTTGTGATCATCGGAAGACCGACATTTGTGGTTCATCGGAAGACCGACGCTTATAAAACGTCGAAATAGCGGCACTTGGAAAAACGTAGGAAAAAGTGTTCGTATTGCGACACTTTTGCAAAGTGTCGGAATTGCGGCATAATGGCTAACCACATTTTGTCCAGCCTCAAACTGTCGCTCTTGCGACGACTATGTGTCAGAATAGCGACGAAGTGGCTGTCGGAAATTGGGTCAAATTTTCTAGTGTAACCTGGACTATACCAAATAGGATTGTTTGTCAATTTCGATAGATCTAGAAATTTTAAAGTTTCCAGGAATGGTAAGTGTGGAGGAGCCTGGGAATTTCATCCCCCATAGGAAAGATTCCCATGTTCTGAAAACAATAGCTTGGATTTGTTGAGGCATTAGGTTTCCAGATGGTGTTCATAGAAAAGATGATCCATAAGAGAATCCTTGTGACCCAACATTCTAGGACACCATCCAATCATAGGGTTACTATAAATAGGGATATTCCCTCCAATCGAAGTGTTAAAAGAGGAAGAAACCCCTTGGTAAGGGTTCCAAGGATTAACGAATGGAGAAAATCCCTAAGAAGTACCTACTGAAGGAAAAGGAACATTCCCTCTCTGACAAGAGAAAAAATGACTCCCAACTCCTAACCCTATAAAAGCAGGGTTCCATCCCGAAAAATCATTAGAGCCTTGATCTCTGATGAAAGGATTGAATCCTTGATTTTGAGAGGTGAAAGGAAAATATCCTAAGGAATGGTTCAAATGAGGAATATTCCCACTTCCAAAGGGGAAACCATGAAATGAAGCTGATCCACTAGCCATAGAAGGCATAAGCATGGAGACAGCTAAAGCAGCAGTAAAGGAGACAGAAGGAATCTCACTAGAATGCATTCCAAAAAAAAATGGGTCAGATTAAGAAGCATATGCTTGGGTCCTCCCACTCGAAGATAGAATAGAAGTAGAGCCAAACATAACAGCACTAGAAGTGATTGTTGAAATGTAAATATTACCTCCTCCTTCGATTGAAAGAGAAGTATGAGCACTTGTAGTGCTCATAGTTGAAGTTGTGTTCCTAGTCACGGCCATCGAAAGAAAGGGATATGAATGAAAGGTGCTAGCCGGTTTCTGAGACTCCGGCCCAATGTATAAAAGGAAATAAGAAAAACTAGCAGGAAGAGGAGATGAAGGATTCTCAAGAGGTTGAGGAACCTCTTCAACTTCAAATTCTTTTTCCAGAAACAAGACTCTAGAGATGAATGGAGTACTCCTCTCTACAACAACACTAGTACTAGGACCACCCACAAAAACAAAAATCCTAGACGGAGGACCACTCTCTGTTGCATTCGAAACCAAAATATAAAAATCACCCACTGAATTAATAATACACCTTCTTGAAGAAGGCTCTGCACTCAGAGGAGAAATCCCACAAAGTCTCCTTGATCGACGAGGCTATCAGTCAACCACTTTATAAGATTAACTAGACTAAAAAAATATAAGAAGCTAAGAAATCTAGGAGAAAATATCACACTCTATAAAATTCCCTAAGATACAGTCAATCAAGCATCCTTTAGGTATTTCCACTCCGGCTGATTAGGACCGGACACCAAAATACAAGAAAGCGAATAAGAGGATATTCCAAAAATAGTCTAGGGTAATTACGCCCCAGACATACTAGTGAAAGTAATAGAAACGGTTACGATGACCTCTTGACAACAACCTTTGCTGATGCAAGTCCTCGAGATTCGCAAGGGCACCCTCCAGAAGTGCTGATGAAAGTAATGCAACGTCTGCCTCAAGTACCATGTGTATTCCCCCGCCCTGCAGTCACCTATGTGGTCCCTAGGAGAGGAAACTAAGGGAACCAATCTATATCGGCAGCTGGGCGGAGCGATCTTAGGTCAAGATTCAGAAAATAGGAGAGGGAGTATCTATATTCACTGCCTTCACTCTCCCTCACACTTAACTCTCTGGAGTTAGAGCTTTCCCGATCCACTTAACAGAAATTGATTTCACTCATTAATCAAATTTCTATGTTTGACAATTTTGAGTAGCCTTGGAGAGTTAACTCTCCACTCACCTATTCCAAGGCCCTATGACCTAGATGGTTGGTGTATGATTAATGGCAACACAAAAAAATTCTAGTTCATTTTAATTAGAGTGCTTGATTTTAAATGGATGTTACTTAAGTCAAAGGTATATGGAAATGAAACTGATGGTGTTTATCGATGCAAAATAAATCAATGAAAACCTACTACATGAAAATGAAACATTTGTCTTTCGGTGAAAAGAGATTTCTAAATGGGTTTTATGAAACTAAATAAGAAAAATATTATTTTTATTTTCAGTTATCACTCTTCACACACTTTAGAAAAATATCAAAAAAATACTAAAATGATTCAGTGCAACTAATGGAAAAACTACCAATGATATGAAAATTATAAGACTACTCACTAAGGAAGCAAAAAGAGTTTCTAAGGAGAATCAGTTCAATCACTTTTGACAGAAAAGCAAGGCAAGTCCCAACAAGAACTAATTTGCATAAAAAATGCCAAAATACACTTGATATAAAAGAGAGATAAATCTAGAGAAAGACTCCTTTCAAAACCAAACAAACGAACTGAAAAAAAAAAAAAAAAAAAAGCTTCAAAATGTATAAAAACCATAAAATGGAAACTGAATCAAAAGCAACAGAAAACCAGAAATTTTTTTTGGCTTTTCACTTTTAAGGAAAACAAAAATATTTCAAAGAGACAAGCACAAAACTACTCAAGAACCGAAACCAAGAAAATGGGCCACAAAGAGACTTCAAAATGCATAAGCCAACTATGTTACTTTCGTAGCGGGACTCAAAAAAGAAATAAGAATAAAAAGACCCAAGAAACTAATTAAGAACAATAGTGTACACTTCCAAAAAATAAAAATTCAAAAACCAAGAAAAGTTCACTTCAAGATTCACTAAAGGGCTAGTCTCAAGAAATCAAGAAAACCAAAGAAGTCAAAGAGGAAAAAACCAAAAGCGAAGCAATGCATAAGGTAGACACGAGTAAAGAAGTAGAGGCTCACTATCCTGAATGGTCAGAATAGCCAAGAAATCCAGGAAGAGGTCTTGGTGCTACAGTCGCAATTGCAACTTCACAAAACAGGCCAAACCATAAAATGACTAGGTCTTCACAAGAAAAAGAGAGAAACTGACATACAACCACAAGTATCACAGTCTGGACACCTTAAAGGTACCACAAGAGTGGCCAACCATAGACAAAAAAGACTTACAGGGCCTTAAAATTTAGATTTTTAAAATTTACCAGGCATACGTGGGTTCGATGTGTGCAACACGCATGTATACACAACTGTAACCAAAAAAACATGCGTGTACGCGAGTTATTTTGGAGAAAATAGAGGGCATACACGACTGTGTACAACCGAAGTAGCATATATAAACTAAAATAAGGAAAAAATGAAAGACTCAGGCCTAATCAGAAGATCAGGGCTTTTGTCTGGTTAGGAAAAAGACTTACTAGACTGCAAATGTGATTAAAATTTCAGGGAACCTACAAGACATATAAAACAACCCAAACTAGGAATTACACAGATTTAACCCCCATTGGAGTTGCCAATTCTATTATAGGAAAATTTACCATAAGGTCCATGGTTGGAAGACCTAACAGAGCGGATTTCATGTCATCACAAGAAGGACTCTAATTACCAACTTCTATGCTTTAAACAAGAAAGTGAGGACTATATATCTTACCCATTTATCCTTCGTTTGTAGTAGATCCCATAGGGTTCAAACTCCCTGAAACTCCTTGTGCTCCAGAACTTGCAAATTAGTCAAGAAAAAGCACAAGAACTAGTTGTATAACATATATGTCCTAGATGTTAGCAAATTAGCATACATGATCTCATAAATATGACATGAAATAAACTATTCAAGATTATTAAGTATGTATAAGAGACACATAACGCATGAACATCGGGAATAGGATGGTACGTCTTTTATTGATAACATGTACAAAAAATAATAGTGGAGAAATCACCTGAGATCTGCCACGACCTTGAGCAAAACCATCCTCTAGATTCGTCCAGCCCTAGCCTCATAAAGCTTCTTCCATAAATGGTACACAAAGGATTTCACATATAATGAGGGTGATCATCACAAGGAAACAAGGGTTTCCTGAATCCTGGGAAGTGTAGGAGGCACAGGGGAAATATCAGAATTGATGATGGCTATAATAGGCTATAATATCAATAATATTTTCTCTCTCCTCCCTTAGGCTATTCCCTTGAGGTGTATTTATGCTTCCTCAAATTAATTTTTTCAGTTGGGGATCAATAGTTAAGTTACTGGAAAAATTGTAAACCCCACCTCAATAATAGGGAATTTTTTATTTTTTAATATTTTAAATAGCATACATGGGTTAGCTATAGAAGGAACCGCGTGTGCATGTGGAAAAAACTGGTCAGAATTGCGTATGGATTTTAAAATATTATTTTTTGAGAAATGTGACCAAGTCTGAATGGAAGGGTTACCCAAAGCCAATGCATAAGTCGTCAAGTATATAGAGGTGATAAATGATTTTATAAAATGAACACAATGGGAAGGGAATTTTCTTCACAATTTATCCACTTATATTTTAGTAATCCATAAATATAAGCAAAACATTAATAATCTAATATAGACTAGTTGGCGTATTCATATGTGATAATGGACACAAATATTAGTTCTTAACTGAAGAAATTCTCATCATATTTCGACATTCTTAACATCATCGACCTTTAGCCCTGGAGTTGTTCACTTAGCATTCTACATTATCTGGTTATCTACATTTATATGAAGCTATAATATTATTGTATACTTTTTACTTCATTTCATTTTATTCTAGACTTAGCTTTGGCATTTTCTAGGATTTTTGTTTGCACTTCCACATTGTATAAGTAATCTGTAAGTTGATATTTTTAGCATGTAACTTAGTTGGCATGATTGTGCCTAATATTTCCTTGAATGTTGAATACTAATTTTCCTGAGATGTTATTTTCTATGGTGACATTTTATTTTCTTTCTTTATACTGGTCATTTGGCCACACAGAAGCCATTATTGCCCAACTGAAGAAAACTAGTTCGATTTTCTTGTTTTTATGGGGGGAAATGTTATTGACAATATTGTTGATGTTGAGGTATATATTGTATAAATACTTTATAGTATACTTTAGTTTATATTCAAGTTTTCATCATCTTTCATGTCTTATACTTTGCATTGTATCTTCTTTCCTTTTTAGAAAAGGAAATCAGTATTGATGGTAAGAAGCAAGAATTGAAGAAAGAGGACAAAAATAACACTGAAGCAGCAAAATGAAAATTAAAGAAAGAGAGAAGAGAATTGGTCTAGTGGTATCTATAGAGCTAATATCCCGAATAAGAGACACACATAGAGATTGATGGTCAAGTTTTCAGAGTTGGTGAATTCACCTACAATGCCTTGGCAACACAATGATAATGTTTTGAAGCGATGAAACAATATTTCATGTGTAAATTGTACTCCAACCAATATTAAGTTGGAAACTCATATTGTAATACTTTATATTTTATATAATATAATTTATGTGGTTGAAATTATATATAGTTGCACTTTATATTATTTAGTATTGTAATTAACATATGTAACTTTGTGTTTTCATATTAGATGAACATATACATTGTATGCCATTTTTTTTAAATTTAGTTACAAAATCATACTAATTAATTTATGTTGATTAATAATGAACAAATAAAATCAATCTAAAACTACTAAATTAGTAGTATATGTTTATTAATGAACACAAATAAAATGAATATACGACTAAATTAGTTGCTTATAATAATTGTTAATGAAAGTAAATGAAATGAATATAAACTACTAAAGTAGTCATTCATATAATGAATATAAAACTACCAAAAAACGATAAATGGCTACTACAAATTATAAATTTGTGATTACAAATTATGTCTAAATTTTGCATATATATGGCTATTAGTAGCTAATTTACAGTATCTTATAACACAACCAAAATTTACTCATATTTATTTGGTCATTAATTGGTTTCAAACAATGACTAAAATTTGCATATATATGACTATTAGTAGCTAATTTACAGTATCTTATAACACAACCAAAATTTAGTCATATTTCTTTGGTCATTAATTGATTTCAAACAATGACTAAAATTTGCATATATATGACTATTAGTAGCCAATTTACAATATCTTATAACACGGCCCACATTTTGGTCATATTTCTTTGGTCATTAATTGGTTTTTTCGGATGATCATTTAGTAATATATTTTGTTATATATTTGGTCATAAGCAATGACTAAATTAATAACCACATTTATGACTAAATATACTACTGGACATAAAGTTGAGACAAATAATTAATGACTAAGATAAAAATGACTAAAATTTGGTTGTGTTATAAGATACTGTAAATTAGCTATTATTGGTCACCGACCGAAAAATAGTCATTTATATTCAAATTTTAGTCATTTTTTTAGTAACTAATTTTCCATTTTGTACTCAATGAGATAAGACCTGCTTCCATCTTATAAGGATCCATGTCCCCTCCTCCCATGGCTATAAAATGATCCCTTTCCACATACCTCTGCTAGAATACAAGGAAAAAGAAATGAGGAAGAATTTGAAGATTTCTTTAGCTATAGAAGGAGAGAGTTGAGATCCTTAGCCTCCTTATGTGAATCTTGGAAAATAGTGTTTTATAGACGTGTTTGTATTTGGACCCACCAAAGGAGAGCTTTGGCATCACGGAGAAGGTTGTAACTCTTCTTTCTGATCATTAATAGAGTACAACTAGTTTTTACTTTCCATTTTTGTTTGTTATTACGATGAAAAGTATAATATTCCTTTATTTTTTAGATATATTTCGTTCAATGTAAGTATTATTAATTATATTTCGTTATGTATTGTCTTTTGTCTCTTTCCACGGGTATTGATCGTAAAAAGGAGCAAGGAATGTGATCTGGAGCGAAAGATAAGTGAATGCACTCCAAAGGAACAAGTAATCGACACAATTTTAAGGTAGGTACTCCTATCGTTTGTTTCCAATTGAATGTAATACATGAAAGTAAATTCTTGTTTGCCTTGTTTTTTTCTAGACCCACTCTAAGGCTAGAGGGATCTTCTCTGTCCGCAAAAAGGATTTACCTTGACAATACTTTTTTTAGTTTTTTTGAACATAAGGGAGACTCTAATCCCATGTTTGCAAATGCTTGGTGTTATAAATGCACAAAATATGCATGATCATCCTATAAATGACCTCTATCTAGCCATCAGTCTTGGGTTGGAAGACAGTTGATTTAGGGAGCATGGTGTCCAGTAATGAATATAGGATCAACTAGAATGTGCTTAGGAACCTCCTATCCTAATCTAATATGATGGTCCACCAGATCCCAAAATGTATCTACTATGATATTATTCTTATGGGAAGTCACAATGACCATCTTAGAAAAATTATCAACAACCACAATCATATATTCGTTACCATGCCTGGTAGAAGGAAGGATAGAGATATAGTCCATCAAGATGGATTCCCAAATCTAGTTAGGAGTAGGAAGAGGGGTGTAAAAGCCTTACTTCTTTGTAATATTCCTAATTAGTGTTTAGCTAATTAGAATATTAATTTTTTTTTTTGTTAATAAGATAGATGAATAAGGGGGTAGAGGGACCCATAAATCCCTTTAGTATGAATAATCCACTTCTTAGTGTGAACGTGGATCAATGCATATGGATGGTGGTAGCCATCAATAATTTTTTCTAACTGTAGATGAATAAATATTGGTTATATATTTCTAGAAACAAAATTCCTTGGATATTGTGAGTTTTAGAAATCTCACTGTCTTCATTATCGTTATGGAAAAATTTTCACTATTCTATCAACCTTTCCATTTCATGGTCACCCTACCACTCCTAAAAAATTTCCTTGTGGGCTTGTGCCACTCATCTCTATCCTATTTTCCGACCTATAACATCATTACTATGTTTGTCCCTTGCCCATCCCTCCACTTCCCCTCTAGGGTTACCAATCAGCCTATTATTTCCCATGTTCACCAGCTTCCTCAGGCATTGATGGTCTCAAAACTATCTCTATAGGCTCTTTAGATAAATCAAGTACATTGGATTTTGGATCTTCAATACACCACTTTGTCAATACTCTGTTTTTACACTTGAATACTCCAAGTCAATTTTCAGTCAAAGACCAGTTCAAAGGATCCTCCCACTAGGTCCATTAGGGTTTCATGCGTTCCAAGGTAAATCATTGATGTTTCAGACATTGTTTTTCTTTTTTAGGATCTGGTTCAGAGGTATTGAAATGTTGAGACATGGCTATTCAAAGCAGATGTGAAAGTCTCCAAAGAAGACCACCTTGTCAAATTCAAGTTTTGCAAAAGGTAAAGGTAGCTTGGCACTTCTACAGGAGCGTTAAGAGCCCCATCAGCAGAGTAAATTGATAAGGTAAATGATATATTCCTAAAAGAAGATATCTTGCAACAAGGAAGATAGGAAAGCACTTGTTCTTGTAGAGAATAAGGTTATTTGAGCTTGAAGGTATAGTAGTGTACTAAGCAGTGGTATAATACAAAAATAACCATGGAGGAGGTACACCACAAACCAAACATGAAGAGAATTTTTTCATAAATTATAGATAAAATAAGGAAAAAGGTGAGGTGAATTGGAAAAAAATTAATGAACTTAAAAAGGGCTATGGAGAACTTAGAACACTGATAATTGTTTTCAAGCATTCCAAACACCTAGGGTTTTGGCAAGGTGATCAAAGAAGGTGAAATGCATGGTTTGAACTCCATGATCACAGCAAAGGGATTTCGAAGATGTCACTATTTGTAAAGATTCCAAACTTTTCCAAAGAATTTTTTCATGCCAAAATGATAAAAAGATAGGTTGAGCTCCATGGTGCAGGTAAAGGAAGATTTAGAAGTTTCCAGTGTGTGTAAACATCCCAAAGTTGCCAAGGTAAAATTTCTCGCTGCCTCAAAGAGCAAGGATGTGAAAAGTATCAGTGAGAAAGGCAAAGTCAAAATTTTTCAATCACTTTCAAAACAAAATATGAGTTGACTTTAGGTTGGAGATACTAGGGTGTGGAAGCATCCTAAAATGTTTCCAAGCTCAACCTGTCACGCCTCAAGATCAGTGAGAAAGGGAAAATCAATGTGTTCAAGTCACCTAGACTCAGTGGTCAAAAAGATGGAAAACATGGTGTTGAGATCCAAGGTGGAAACCAAAGGTGATTATAAGGATGCTTCTTTGTAAATGAATATGTCAAGCTTCAGGAATAAAAGGAAAGACCACTTCAATGTTTTATGGCACCTGCAAATAAGAAGTAGCCAAAGAAGGTAAAAGGAATTATTTTGAATTCCATAGTGCATGTCAAAGGAGAGTTTTGAAGGTATTAATGTGTGAAATCCCCCAGAGATGTTTAAATGAGCTTATTATGCTTCAAAGAGAAACAAGAGGGTCAAAATTCATCATCTCAATAACCTACAGAGAAAACAGTGAAAAATGGTTAGTAAGAAAGGGTGAAAAGGATAAGTCCAGTATTGTGAAGAAAAATATAGGAATATTTGAAGATACTACTGTGTGCAGCCCTCCAAATAAAACATCAAATGAACATGTCAAACTCTCAAGGAGCAAGAGGAAGAGTCACTTGAAGGTTTTCATGTCACCTGCAAGTAAAGGTCAAGAAATATCAGTGAAAAAAATTGAAAAATATTTAAAACATTAGAAAAGCGGGTTGCAAGGTTTAAATCAAATTCCTAAGTCCATAAAGGCCCATTTTTCACCTCAAACAAGTTATTGTTTCCTTGAAAAAAAGATGCGAGAATTCAGGAGAGAAGACTGTGGATTTTCTGGGCGAAATTGGACAAGTTTACCCGGCGTTGCGTGTTCAGGTCGGCGTTGCATGCCTGGAGTTGGGCACTGCGCCCCTGGCCATTTCTCCCTTATGTTTTTTCAAAGCATTGTGTGCCTGGAGTGTGGTGTTGCATGCTTGGAACCACGTTGCGCATTTGCCCGATTCACCCGACAGGCCTAGTAAAAAACCTCTAGCGCTGCACGCCTGGCACAAGGCTCTGCGTCTTTTCCTGACCCAACTCACCAGTTGCTTGGGCTCTACGCGCTTGGCCATGAGGGCCATCCTACACCTTGCAGACACTCAACTCAACTCAAAACGTTTTCAAGCTTCCACCAAGGGTTTTTCAAGCAAAAAACTAAATTTTAAGTGGATGCCCTACCATCATCTTCAAAGCATTTTGATAATTTAATTAAAGGAAGGAAACCCTAAGGAGAATACCCTACATTTTATTCTTGAAAACACTGTTTGTAATTCCCTCATCTTCCTATAAAGAAATATTAGTTAAAACAGGGGTAAATTAGGGTGGTTGCAATGGTTTGAAATCGATCATCCATCAAAGCTCAACATAATAGCTCTTTCCCTTACACTCCAAACAATTTGGACCTTACATTTCCATTTTTTCATTTCAAATTAACATAAGTGCAGGTGTGGTAAAGAAGAGTTTTTACAAATCAACAAGGGGTCGTCATCAAGTTTTTTTAGCCTCTCATTCAACCTGCTATACCTACACACTCTTTCATTCCATTCACTTGTAGTATTACCCCTTTCACCACCACTCCATCACCCTCTTCCATATCAGTTTCATAAACAGAGCTAGGGTTTCAAAGTCAGAGTTGTTAAAATGTCAAGAGAAGGGGACAGTGGTAGTGAAGGAGAAGGAAAAATGCCAATGAGGCATCAACACAAAGGTGGAAAAATCAATAGGTTTGAACCCCTCAACACCTTAGAGCTGATGGCCTCTCCCATGAATGTTTCATGTTTCCGGAATGTGGGATGTTTTGATTTTTGTGAAAGGATACAACAAGTGCAAAATCACCCTGAGCTTACTAGGCTCTTCATACTTAACTTGCATGAGAAACAAATCAATTTTTCAGGAGTAAACTTTGAGTTGTCATCTTATGCTATTGCCAATGCCACTGGGATACCAAGTGTGGGGGAGAAATTATTCAAGCAGGCCAATCTTGACATGAGCTACTATGAACCCTTCCTAAAGCCTTGATACAAAGATAACTGCAAATCCATTTTTCATTTCTCACATTTGCTGGAGAGATATGCACCTTTGATGAGAATTATCATGAAATATTTTACATGTGAGAGAAGGTTCTCCAGGCTTTATTCCTATCACATTAGGTTGCTGATGCACTTTACTAGGTTTAGGATGCTGCACCTACCCTATTACCTCTACAGAAGCATTGACAATATGTCCTATATTGTACAGAAGAGAGATTTCCCTCAGCAGATGCAAAGCTTATTTCATCGCTCTTTGATTAAGATGGTTGTGTTGCATCAATTGCAGCAGAAGGTTGTCCGATGGGAGGCTTTCATTTCCCATGAAGTGTTCACCAACCCACAAGCCCATCTTCAGCAAAATATGCCTTCATCATCTCATCCTCCTATCCCTACTCCTCCATCATCTCCTGCTAAACATGTTTCACCATCTACACATATCCCTTTACCTCAGGACAACCCTCCTTCATCACTCTCTCCCAATGCATCATACAATGAAGGAAGTAAAAATTCGCAGTCAAATTAAATTGAGGGAGAGGGTAATGATAAATCAAGCAAAAATGAATAAGAAACCAATGAAGGAGATGATAATGAAGAATCAAACAGTGAGGGAAGTGAGGCTGATGATAGTAGTAAAGAGCACAGTGAGGCTCATAGCAATGAGGAAAACAAAAGTGAGGAGAAAGGAAATGAGGAGGCAGAGGTCAGCGATAAGGTAGGAAGCATGGAAACATAAAATAGTGATGATGTTGGAAATGATGAGGCACATAACAGTGAACAAAATTACAGTGGCTCAAAAAGCCTTGATGACACTGATAATGACAGCACACAAGTCAATGAAGAAGATGAGGGCAATGCAGAAAGCAGCAAGGAAATGAGCCATGATGGCAATAGGTTAGAGGAGGAAGATATTAGTGAAGAAGAAGAAAATGAGGCTGATATCAGTGAAAAAATATCAGTGAGGTAGAAGAAGGCAGCGAAGAAGACAATAGGTCAAAAATCCATGATGGCAGTGATGAAACACAAATTAGTGGATCAGATAAGGGAAATGAGGAAGAGAGCAGCAATCATGATGGCCATGATATCAGTGAGGATGATGAAAATAAGGATGATAACAGTAAGGAGGATATCAACATGGAGACATATGATAGCAGCCATGAAAGCAGGAAGGATGATGATGATGATGATGCTTTCAGTGATAAAATAGAGAGCAGCAAATATGCTAGTGGGTTAAAATGCCATGACAGCAATGGTGATACCAACGATAAAGGCAGCCATAAGAACAGTACTGATGAGAGCCATGAAGACAGTGAGGATAACCATGGTGATGGAATTCATGGTGGAAGCAATACTGAAGACACTAAAATGATCAAAATTGAATCTTTTCATTTAACTTACCAAAGGGGAAGTAGGCATGTGTTTGCTGCCCTCAAAATGCAAGGGGCCATGCCTTCTACATCAACTAAGCATCTTGATAAAGGCAAAGAAAATGTCATGGAGGAAGAAGAAGAAGATCAACATGATACTGATCAAGAATTTGAACTCATTCATGTTGACAGTGATGATGAAAATAAGGAAAGGATATCAAGCATGTTGCTCAAAAACAAAGATGCCCAAATCAAAGATTTGCAAGCCAATATAGCTAGGGCTAGGAATGTCATCCACTATTATGAGATTGAAAAAAAGCAACTGGAGGCACAAAAGGCCATTTATGAGGTTAGGGAAATCAGAGCCCAGAAATAGGCTGAACGGACCAAGGTTAGGCTAGATGAGGTCTTGGGTTTTTTTATGAAAGTGAAGATGAAGAAGGGAAATTGTCTAGGAGAAGGCCAAGAAAAATGGGCTTGAGGAAGGCCTTAGCCAAGGAGAAGGAGCAAGAAACATCATTGGCAGAGTAGCTGACTCCAGGTGAGTTTCTTGCATGGAGATAGAGTATGATCAAGAACCTTGGTTAGAGAGGGCTAATGTACACTTGGAGGATCAGCTAGAAAGGACACAAAGACACCTTGGCCTTCAGAAGAAAATGGCTAAGCACTATGCCTTGAGAAATCAAATTCCAAGGGCCAAGCTCAAAAGAGCCCTTGCTAAAATTCAAGCTCTCAAAGAGGAAAAAGGCAAGAAGAATCTTGAAATCCTTGTTGATTCTTCCCTACAAGAATCACAAACACCATAAGTAGGGAAATTTCAAAATTTTGGCAACTTTTGATCATTTTGGTTTTTCACTATTTTAGAGGGCCAAGGGCGTAGCACCCTTGGCACTGCGCTCTTTTTTGGGGCACTTTCTTGAATATTGGCTTGCATTTTGGAGTTCATATTTCCAATTACATCACACACACTAAATTTTAGATCATTTGGAGCAGATTTGGTCCTCGAAAAGGGTCAAACGCATGCAAACATTCACCATTCTGCCCAATTTTCAAAGCTGGCACTGCGCCCTAAGAAGTCTTGGGACATTTAGTTTTTGTATAGGTAAATGAAGTCCAATTAGAAAAAAGGGAATTTTTTGAAAGTATACTTGACAATATTTCCAACGAGCTATCATGGAGGTCATTCGGACATCGGGAAGGCCTTCAAAACTCAACTGCAAGGTGACCTATTTTTTTGGTTCAGACACTGTGCCCTTGGACCTCAATGTTGTGCCCTTGCATGAAAAGTCAACAAAAGACACGAATTTATTGAAAATAGATATTTTGAGGTTTTTTGGGAAAATCACTCCAAAGTTAGGTGTTAGAAGTTATTTTTCATTTATTGCATTAGCTATTTTTTGCCTTGGGCCTTGCATGGTCTTAATGGACAAATTTTCCATTTATTGGTAAGCCCTACCTTTGATTATTTCTTCATGCTTATTAATATTAAAGGCCATTCTTGTTAAGGTATTTGTTGAAGGATTATTAACTGTCCTTTTGCACCTACTATGTTCACAAATTTGATGTTCATTTCATTCACATAATCTTTTAGATCCATTTGAATTTGTTATACTTGCCCTATGATACACCCTTGATCCATTGTTAAACTTCTTAAGACCTTTGTAGACTCCATAGCCCAATGGTTCAAACTCTCTCACTCTATAAAATCTACATGACAACCTACCCAACCAAACAAAGAAACAAACAAACCCTAAACCTAATAACTAGCCTAAAATCATACAAGGATTACATCTTTCACATAAGTAAAGACAGAGCCCTCTCTGAATCCAGGAAGGCTAGGTCCTAGGACTCCAAAGACCGGTCTGATGTTACCCTTTTACATTTGGTCTTACCAATGTAACAAATTATGGGGACCTAACATATTGGCAATCACGGTGGGACTCTGAGTCAGTAGCATCCTAAGTATACCTTAAAGACTCTCAAATCCCTGTCAAACTTAGAAAATCAAGTGTTAGCCAAGAGTAGTATCTAATTGATTCACCATAATAGCAACATGATGACTCAACTGAAGAAAACTCATTAAATCTTACTGTTACATAAGAAACTTAGAAAACCCAAAACATCTCTAGATTGGTTTTTGAATTGTTGATGGTGGACAACAAGCCAACCCTCATAGCAGTAAACCTCATCCACCTGGCAACTCCACTAGCCTCCAGTAGGCCTACTAACTCCATTAGTTCTCATAGACTCCCTTGGGAATGCATTAATCAGTCATAACAGTCTAAAACCCAGTCACTCATTGTGTGAGATTAGTACCCTTGTAGATAGGTCTGTTTTCAAGACACTCCTAAGCTTTTAGCCTCTCTACATTTTGGGTTTAAAATCTAACTTCACAAAGGATTAGTACCAGATATCACCCTAACCCTAACCCTCCTACCATAGTTTATGACCCCGAAAATATTTTGTGGAAAAATTCTAGGACTAAAGATTCAACTACTGTTAGGACCATTCACAAAGCAAGTTTTGTGCCTGAAAACCTTACAGCCTTGCAAGATCCCATATTTGACTTACACCATAGAAGAAAATTTTTTAGAACTAAGCCTCAGAGTGGGATAGACCTGACAGACCTTGAGCCCATATATTTGCAGCAAAGTCCTAGTAGAGAAGCCTAGGTATAGGCCATTCTTGATTTTCCTACACCATCAAACTTACTTCAGATACAGAAACTTCAAGGAAAGGCTAACTTCCTCATAAGGTTAATTCCAAACTATGCCGAATTGGCTAAAGGATTTACTCAATTATTGAAAAAGTGAGTTCCCTTCCATTGGGACCAAGTTGCACAAGATTCTTTTGATGTTGTCAAGGACCATCTTGTCTGAGCGTCATTAATGTATCCTCCAAATTATCAAAATGATTATTTCCTATATATCGCTGCGGCTGAAACGACCATCGCTATGGTTTTGGTCCAAGTAGAAGATGGAATGGAACATCTGATCTATCATTTGAGTTGTAATCTCAATGATATGGAAGTTAAGTACTCGTACGTAAAAAAGCTTACCTTGGCAGCTGTACAAGCGGTCCAAATATTTCACCATTATATCCTACTTTGAAAAACAACAATAGTTTCGGATTGCAACCCCATGACTTACATATTATCACGTCAATTTTTGGGGGGGAAATATTCAAAATGGATTGTCATTTTGCAGGAATTTGATTTGGAATTCATCAAATCCAAGTCAAAGAAATCTTTAGTTTTGGTTGAGCTTCTCTGTGACCTTCCCTCTAATAGTACTGCAACTACGTCGGAACCATCTATTCCTAACGAGTCTCTATTTCTGATTGGATCATTTGATCCTTGGTATGGAGTTTTCATCATTTATCTCCAAACCCAAACTTTTCGACCTAATACCTCTCACTCTGATCAACGACGTATTTGATACCAAGCCAAAGATTATCTAATCATCAGCGATACACTTTATCGTCGTGGTGTTGATACCATTTTAAGGAGGTGCCTCACTCATGAGGAGCCCGAAAAGGTATTAAATGATTGTCATGCTAGAGCTTGTGGTGGACATTTATCTGGATATGCTACCGCGTAGAAGATACTCTGCGTCAGTTACTTTTGGCCTACTATTTTCCAAGATTGTATCCTCACAGTCAGAAGTTGTCATGCATGCCATATTTTTTACCGTAAAATCCGCAAACTTCCAGTGCCAATGCATCATGTTGTCTTTGCTAGACCATTTACAGAATGGGGTATTGACTTCATGACTTGTAACCCTCCTTCTTCCAGGGGGCATGGTTATATTATTGTCGTAGTCGACTATTTTACCAAATGGGTTGAAGAGATGCCTACATTCAACAACACAGGACAATCATCTGCATTATTTTTCTTCAACCATATTATTGCACAGTTTGGGGTCCCACAGGCTATAGTTACGGATCATGGAAAGCATTTTCGCAACCATATGATGCCTGAATTGACTGCCAAGTTAGGATTGTCACATGATAATTCTACTCCTTATTATCCACAATCAAATGGACAAGTTGAGGCTATTAACAAAATTCTTAAACGAATGCTTCAACGAATGATAGGAGTCTGTAAAAGGAACTGACACTTGATCCTATACTCCGCCTTGTGGGCGTATCAAACATTGGTGAGAAAAGCAACCAATTTACTCCTTTCCAATTGGTGTATGGTCTGGAAGCTATCTTACCAATCCAATGTGAAATATCATCATTAAAACTCGTGATAGACTTGTTACCTGACACGTCAGAAGAAGAAGCACGTCTCCTTAACCCCATCTATCTAGATGAAACATGTCGTGAAGCCCAATTAGCCAACGAAGCACATAAGATACGTATAAAGGCGTAATATAACCAAATGTCCAGCCTCGCATCTACTCAGAGGGCGACTTGGTCCTTCTTTATCATTAAGAAGCTGATGTAATAGGTACAGGGAAATTCGAGCCATTGTGGCATGGCCCCTATATTGTCAAAAGAGTTCTTGCTAAAGGTGCCTACGAGTTAGTTGATTACGATGGGATTCCATTGGCACAGCCTAGAAACGGGTTTTATTTGAGCGTAGTAGTATTTTTTGTATTATATTGTTTATATGTTGTTTATTTTCATTCACTATCTTAATTTGTTTTTAGGTTTTTCTTGACGTTAGTAATCCGCTTTACATTTCATCGCAGATGACTGAATCTTTGGAACCATTTGTTGGATATACTGATGGTTCTAGTCATAGAATGAAAAATATATCTTCTACAGTGTGGGCCATTTTCACTCCAAACGGCGAGTTAGTGAGTTTTCAAGGGATTTGTATCGGTAGATCGATGAATAATATCGCTGAGTATAGCACGTTGATCGAAATTATCTCTGATCCCATTTCATTTGGTATTAACCGCATAATCATAAGGTTAGACTCACAACTTGTGGTACTACAACTTACTAGTATTTATACTGTTAGAAATCCAACACTTCTTAGATTGTTCCTAAGAGTTCGACTTTTAGAGAAACATTTTGATTTCATTCAATATCAACATATTTCTAGAAATCTGAACACTTTAAATGATTCATTAGCTAATCAAGTTTTAGATAGAAATTTGCGACATAGGTAAAGAAAAAATTCACATCATTGATTAGGATTGCGCATTAAACATAGGAAAAAATCTAAAAACATGTAGATAGATAGTTATAGGTTTTTACAAAAAATTTGCCCAAGAAACTTTGGTCATATGACCTCAAAATGTATGCAAAATGTCACAAGTAAACTAGTGGTGCTCATGGTAACATGCTATAGATCTAGCAATCCTACAGAGCAACCGCATCCAACGGTTAGGAACCCAAATAGTGTGTCGCTGCAGTCACATGGGTAACTCTTCGATCTGGTAATCCAGAATCTTGAATTTTAATCCCTCTATGTGCTACTGAAGCTCAGCCAGAGTCTCAGCCATATCAAGGTCATGAAGGACTGCTCTCCCGATAGCCCTCTCTACGGTGCATATGCTTCACGCTTTGGTTCCTCTACTGGTTGAATGTGACCAATATCTGCATTACTTCAAACATTTAGTTTAGTCTTGGAAAGAAATAAAAACAAAAAAACATTGTATAAACCTTAGGAAAATAAAAAACATGGTTGAATCATTCTTACCCATTGCACCCCACTGAGCACCTTCTAGTAATACTAGATCTAGATCTCCTTGAAATTCGGTTCTTGCGTATGCATACTCATCGATGGCAATGATCTATCACTGGAATCAGGTGAAGAATGCAATTGACAGCACAACGGTCAATTGGCCTGCATGTCGACCCATGAGTTCTACCCATCTATACGTTCGAGGATCTCTAGGACTAGATATGTCCAATGTTACATGTTGTGGCTGCATTAGTGGAATCCTTTCCAAAGCGAAGGAGATAAGGATGGAACCATAACTGAAATTTTTCTTCCTTCCTCCCTTCGCTTTATTCAATTGTT
This sequence comes from Pinus albicaulis, assembly GCA_034641835.2. Classification (NCBI taxonomy): domain Eukaryota; kingdom Viridiplantae; phylum Streptophyta; class Pinopsida; order Pinales; family Pinaceae; genus Pinus; species Pinus albicaulis. The sequence goes on from CM076584.1 coordinate 307,874,425, forward strand.
CCTTTATCTCAGATAGAATAGCTTCAGAACAGTTGAAGACTGTTGGTTCTAAACACTCTAGTGCATACTGCATATACGATTTGTTCGCCATATGGAGTGTAACAGTGCTAGAAAGTTTAGAGATCGTGAAAAGTATGGTTCTAAAAGGAAAATCCCTAACAGCTCGGATGTTTATTTTCCCATATTTGCTAGGTTCTGACCCTAGATAGAAATACTGCATAACATAATCCCTCATTGTCTCTCCTCCAACGGTAGACCCTGTGAGAGAAATGGACAAACCTCTCCTCAACAAACCTGTGAGAAAATACACATCCTCAAATGTTATGGAAAACACTTGATTTTTTATGTGAAATGTCTCTATCGCCAGATCCCATTCTCGAACAAGGAACTCTAAGAGTTATATTTGTTGCCTCATTCACGATAATTTGAAGTACTTAAGAAGTGTTAAATTTGGACAACTAGGTCCAAACTCCATGTTGTGATGCTCAGATTAAAAGGCTAATATTTTTGTTGGATTCCTCTTTCGAAGAGGTGTAAAATCCATATAAAATATATCTTAATCCGATGAGCAGAACATTTATTTTGAATTTATTATTTATAATAAATTATATGTGCAGGTCGGCCTTAAGGTTTTACACCCCCAGCAGATGTGTCACACACCCCAATGATGGATATAAATACAAGCAAAGTTGGAGAGCATTTCACAACAACTCAACACACATCTTCTTCTCTCATCTGATTTAGTACGAGCTCCTTGGAGGATAAGTTCAGCCCACACGTGTGAAGAAGAAGGACGAATGTACGGCCAAGAGGAAGGACGAAATTTCTGCAGCTAGGGTTTCCAACGAAGTTTGACCAGCGTTGACTTTGGTCAACGCATGGTCCGAAAGGGCTGAAAATTGTTGGAGAGTTCGATTTTGGGAGGCCGTACACATTGGCACAAAAATCGAGGTCAAAAGGTTGACCGAACTTGTTGCTGCGTTGACTTTTAGCTTGCTGCCCTGCGTTGACTTTTCTGGACAACGTTGACTTTTCTGGAGTTGACTTGGGTTGACTCGGTAGCTGATTGGAGGATTGTTGTGACACATTCTGGGTTGGCTGATCAAGGAGACTTTGCTGGTTGAAGCATCCTGTTGACCGCCGTAACGCACCATCACATTTTTTCTCTTTCTGGTTTGTCTTCTATGAGATCCACTTATATGTTCTATCAGCATTTTACTTAACTATTTGTGTGATTGCTGTAAGAAAAGTAAATTTGCTTCAAGCATAGAACATCTACAAAATTTAACATGGTATCAGAGTTGAGGTGAAGACAAGCCCTATCTTTAGCAATCACCATCGGAGGAAATGGGTTCCACAATTTTTGAATTCAAGGAGAATGACAAGCTGACTGGAAGGGATGACTTCCATGCCTGGAAGATGATATTAGATCTCAAATTGGAAGACCATGATCTCTTGGATCATGTACTGGGTAAGATTCAAGAACCTCCATCCAATGCCACTGCTGCTGCTAAAAACAAGTATAAGAAGGCGGAGATCAAAGCAAAGCTGATGATCAGGGAATCCATACATAAGAGTTTGGTTGCCTATATATCTGAGCTAGGCACATCCAAGGAGATGTATGACAAATTGATCCCGATGTTCAAAGTAAACAATGTGAACCAAGTGCTATTCCTCAAGAATAAATTGAAGAATATGAAGAAGGGCCGGGATGAGTCTGTTCAAACTTACTTTCTGAAATTGACCGAAACAAGGAACAATCTGCTGGCTATTGGGGAGACAATAGCTGATCGTGAGATGGTTCTCACCGCACTTGGAGGACTCCCATATGAATGGCAAGTATTAACCACTACCATTCTCAATAATAATACCATTCCTAACTTTGACGAGCTTCTGTCTAGATGTATGCAAGAAGAAACAAGAATGAAGGAATTCGATAATGACAGAAATGCTGATTATGGTGCTCATTCTCGAAAGAAGAACTCTGGTGGTCCTAAGGACAAAGGAAGAACAAGGACTCAAGAAAAGAAGGGTAAGTGTTTCACTTGCCATAGGCCTGGTCACTATGCTAGAGAATGTCCCTTCAAGAAGGATTCTCCCGATAGTGATGATAACAAGAACAACTGGAGGAATGGGAATCGAAGAAACGACAGATCTAAAGGAAAGAGGAAGGCTCCCTCTGGTGGAAACAATCAACCTTCGAAAAGGTCTAGAAACTCCAGGTATGAGGAGTCTAATACTGTTGATAAAAGAAATGAGTATATTCTTGTATCTACTCTCTCAACTACATCTCCGCCCGACACTATGGATGTCTGGCTGATAGATAGTGGTGCCTCTAGACACATCACTGGTTTCAAGGAAGCACTCTCTAACATGGTTGAGAGGGATACCAATCTAGAAATTATCCTTGGAGATAATGCCACGTATCCCATGAAGGGACAGGGACTGTGACCCTCCACTTGTCTCAAGGACAAGTCCTACGCTTGCAAGATGTACTCTATGTACCAAAATTGAAGAAGAACCTTGTGTCTGTATCAGCCATGGAAGACAAAGGGTTCAATGTAACATTCTCTGATGGAAAGGTGCTCATGTGGAAGGAGAGCTTCAAGGAAGCTATCTCGATTGGTTTTAGAGTTGGTACACTCTACCAGGTTGGAGGAAGTCCGCTAGGAGCAATGACTTGTGATACTATCCGACAAACCGAACTATGGCACCGAAGATTTGGACACCTTCATTACAAGGCCCTTCCCGAAGCAAGGAAGGTGGTGACAGGGATGCCTGACTTTGGAAATAATCATGAAGGTGTATGTAAGGGCTGTGCTGAAGGAAAGCATACAAGGGGACCTTTCCCCTCAAGTGTCACAAAGACATCTGATATTCTGCAACTGGTCCATTCTGATCTATCTGGTATGTTGCTCGTGACATCCCTGGGAGGATGTTCCTACTACATGACATTCACTGATGACTTCTCTCGCAAAACCTGGATATACTTCTTGAAGAAGAAGGATGAGGCTTTCATGTGGTTCCGTACCTTCAAAGCCTTGGTGGAAAATATGACCGGAAAGAAGATCAAGATTTGAGGACCGACAATGGCACTGAATATGAGTCAAATGAGTTCAAAGACTTTTGCAGAGAAGCTGGCATTAAGAGGGAGACTACCACTGCATATACTCCTGAGCAGAATGGTGTTGCTGAACGCAAGAATAGGACTATTGTGGAAGCTGCCCGTGCCATGTTATGTGACCAGGGTCTACCGAAGTTTCTGTGGGGAGAAGCTGCAAATACTGCTGTGTATATTCAAAACCGATGCCCTCATTCCGCTCTGGACTCCAAAACTCCCGAAGAGGTTTTCACTGGTAAGAAACCTGATGTCTCACATTTTAGAATTTTTGGATGTCCCGTTTATTTTCATGTGCCGAAAGAAAAGAGAAGTAAGCTGGATGCTTCTGGGAAGAAAGGAATGTTTGTGGGCTACAGTGAGACTTCTAAGGCCTATAGAGTCTATGTACCTGGTCAAAGGGAAGTAGAGATATGCCATGATGTCACTTTTGACGAAGATGCTTCCCTGAAGAAAGTAGTAGATCTCCCAAGATCTGGAGAAAATCATGAAGAAAGGCCTGGAAATCAAGAAGAACCGCAGGATGAGACAATGCCTGATATTGAAGGACCAATGGACCCTATTGATCCATCTCCTTCACTAGGAAAGATACCATCATGGCTCAGAGATACCCTCGAAGATGCTAAGGGACATGCTGCCCCAAGGGGGACATTCCGAGAAAGCAAGAAGCCGTGTAGATACCAAGGGTATCTAGCTTCCATGAGTACTATTGTACAATCTGAACCTGGATCTTTTGAGGAAGCCATAAAGCATCAAGTCTGGAAGGATGCTATGCATGAAGAATATGAGTCCATAATGAAGAATGATGTCTGGGATGTGGTCCCGAGACCGAAGGACAAATCAGTTGTCACCGCGAAATGGCTCTACAAGATTAAACATGGATCTGATGGGAGTGCTGAAAATTTCAAGGCAAGATTTGTTGCCCGTGGCTTCTCTCAAAAGGAAGGAATAGACTATGATGACATATTTGCACCCGTGGCACGATATACCACCATTCGATCAATCATAGCCCTTGCTGCTACGCAAGGATGGAGTCTTCATCAAATGGATGTCAAGACCACTTTTCTGCATGGTGCAATAAAGGAAGAGGTGTATGTAGAACAACCTCTGGGATTTGAAGTTCAGGATCGAGACACTCATGTCTGCAGGTTGAAGAAAGCCCTCTATGGGTTAAAGCAAGCACCCAGAGCTTGGTACGAGAGGATGGATAGTTACTTGATGAAGCTAGGCTTCACTCGAAGTAATGCTGATCCGAACCTTTACTTCAAGGTTGTGCAGGGGAAGCCTCTCATTCTAGTGCTATATGTGGATGACCTCTTCCTGACAGGTACTGACCCTCTCATTCATCAATGTAAGAGGGAGCTCGCTGCTGAGTTCGAGATGAAGGACCTAGGACTGATGCACTACTTCCTAGGCCTGGAGGTCTGGCAGAGACCTTGAGAGATTTTCCTTTCTCAAGGAAAATACATTGTGAAACTTCTAGAGAGATTTGGTATGGTGGACTGCAAGTCCGTGTCAACACCGATGGAACTCAACTTCAAGAAGTTGAGTGGCAGCGCTGCTGGGCCTATCTTGGCCAATCCTACCGAGTATCGTCAACTCATAGGAGCTTTGATGTTCTTAGTGAACACCCGACCAGATATATGTTTTGCAGTGAACACTTTGAGTCAACAGATGGTTGAGCCTCATCATTTTCACTGGGTTGGTGCCAAGAATCTTCTGAGATATCTTCGGGGCACGATAAACCATGGGTTGAGATACACTGTCGGGAGTGTGACACTCCGTGGATATACTGATGCCGATTGGGCTGGCAGTGTGGTGGATCGTAAGAGCACATCGGGATGCTGCTTCAATCTTGGTTCTGCTTCGATCTCATGGATGAGCAGGAAGCAGAAGTCGGTGGCTTTGAGCACCGCTGAGGCCGAATACATTGCAGCAAGTATGGCCTGTTGTGAAGCAGTTTGGTTGCGAAAGCTCTTTAGTGAGCTGTTTGGACATGTGCTAGATACCACTGTGATACTCTGTGATAACCAGAGTGGGATTTGTATGACTGAGAATCCTGTGTTCCACGACCGATCCAAGCATATTGATATCAGGTACCACTTTATCCGAGATATGGTACAGCGAGGCGCCGTAAGGCTCGATCATATAGGAACTGATGAGCAGGTCACGGATATTCTCACTAAGCCCCTGGGGAAGGTCAAGTTCCTAACCTTCCGTGAGAGTCTTGGTGTCGTGGAAAGACCCTATGATGTGGGTCTTGTTGGACGATGAGCTCTGGGAGCTCTGGGGGGCTTTGGGGATAGCTTCTAGGAGCTATAAGCACTCATAATGCTTCTGCCCCACCCTTGTGATTATTGAGTTGGTTCGCCTCTCATTTATCTGTGCCCCATATGCATCCTACTCATTGAGTTCAGGGCTCATGGGAAGTACCTCTCATTTTGCCAATGAGGTGGGAAAAGCTAGAGACTATTAGCAAAGACTGATGGACGCATCAGAGATTGTCGTACTCTCTATCTAGGATGGCACGGTCCAACCACTTGATCTGGGATCAAGTTTAGTGAGGTCTGGGACCTCTGCCTGACTTCGGGTCAGATGAACCAACTTCGGGTTGGTTGGAGACTCTTTGTGAGTCTCATAGAGGTTTCGAACCTCTGGGCTGATTATGTCAGTCGGGGGATGATGTCTTTGTGACTGACCCACTTCTGTTCTGAAATAAAGAGGCCAGCAAAGCAAGCTACGGCGGGATGACGCACGATGTTTGATTGCACTGATGGATGGAGTTCTCCCTAGTTGAGAGGGAGTGTTAAATTTGGACAACTAGGTCCAAACTCCATGTTATGATGCTCAGATTAAGAGGCTAATATTTTTGTTGGATTCCTTTTTCGGAGAGGTGTAAAATCCATATATAATATGTCTTAATCCGATGAGCAGAACATTTATTTTGAATTTATTATTCATAATAAATTATATGTGCAGGTCGGCCTTAAGGTTTCACACCCCCAGCAGATGTGTCACACACCCCAATGATGGATATAAATACAGACAAAGTTGGAGAGCATTTCACAACAACTCAACACACATCTTCTTCTCTCATCTGATTTAGTACGAGCTCATTGGAGGACAAGTTCAGCCCACACGTGTGGAGAAGAAGGACGAAATCTGTACGGCTGAAGGGAAGGACGAATTTCTGCAGCTAGGGTTTTGCTGGAAGTTTGACCAGCGTTGACTTTGGTCAACGCATGATCCGAAAGGGCTAAAACTTGTTGGAGAGTTCGATTTTGAGAGGCCGTACACATTGGCACAGAAATCGAGGTCAAAGGGTTGACCAAACTGTTGTTGCGTTGACTTTTAACTTGCTGCCCTGCGTTGAATTTTCTGGAGTTGACTTGGGTTGACTCGGTAGCTGATTGGAGGATTGTTGTGACACATTCTGGGTTGGCTGATCAAGGAGACTTTGCTAGTTGAAGCATCCTGTTGACCGCCGTAACGCACCATCACATTTTTTTCTATTTCTGGTTTGTCTTCTATAAGATCCACTTATATGTTCTATCAGCATTTTACTTAAATATTTGTGTGATTGCTGTAAGATAAGTAAAGTTGCTTCAAGCATAGAACATCTACAAAAATTGACAAGAAGCCTGCAATCTCTTAAGGCACTTACAGTACGTGGATCACTCTAGGAAATCCTATCTTGTTCTTCATGCTCTCTTTATCTCCATGTAATCATCATTATAATCCGAAGGAAACTTGAAAATCAACCATAAGATCTATTAGATTCCATTCATTGCAAAAAACTAGGCTAATTTTGGACACAGCATGAAAACCAAAAATTTCAACTACGCCCAACGCACTCCCTGGGATGAGACAGTGCATTGCACATGCAGGTACCCTTCATTGTACCTGCTATGCAACGCAGGTTTTGACATTCAGGGGCGTGTTTCCCTCATTTTGGGAAGAATTTACCCTAGGGGCCTCAAAACCCTAAAAATTTGCAAGGAATGGGAATGAAATGAATACTGAAAGAAAGAGGAGGTTCACAGCACTAACCTGGATCAAACGGTGATGAAATTCATCCACAGAAATGACTGCAATCAACGACTGAAGTTTGCGGGAAAAACCAGGTTCAGAGCTCCAAAATGCAAATGTTAACTATGGAATGGTAAAAATTAGTAGTGAAACTGCTTTTTATAGTCATTTAATTGTTTGCAAGTTAATTTATTACTATGGATATAGTTTTATTATGTTTTTATCATGAAACAGGTATTTTTAATCCATTTGATGTTGTTCTGAACAAGAAATACAATTGATGAACAGATTAGTTGTGCAGATTTATTAAAAGAATGACTTGACCACAAAGCATACCTCTCCTTATTTTTTGAGCTTTGTTAAAAACAAAAAAGGATTTGAAGCGCACTTTTATCTCTTTTTCGAGCTTCGATAACAGTGAAAAAGGAACCCCTGGAGTCTTCTTTTAGCTCTTTTCAGACTCCAATAATGTGAAATTATTGCCAAGCACTTGTCATTTTGAGCTCGTTAAAGTAAATGAATTGATATCTACTCAGTATAAGTTTAACCCTTTTCCAGACTGAGATGGATTATTTACGAAAAAGGAATACCTTGGTTAAACATGACCAAAGAGGTTCTCTCAGATATCAATTTACACTTTTTCACATCTGAGTGAAAAATTTACATAAAAGTACTTATGGAGTTCTCTTTTGTCCTCTTTTTTAGACTCTCTAAATATGAAAAAGGACCAGGCTATCACTGTCGTTAAGCTCGTTAAAACATAAAATAGCGATGGTTTTTTTTATCATGGCAAGAATCAAGTTTCATTCATCTCTATACTCATTAAATTATTAAATAGCGATACATTTTTCACCCGAAGGGTTGAATTATAGATCAAGAAAATGTTATCCTCCTCAATCTTGTCAAAAAATAAAGAGGTACTGGTCGAAAAATGACCAAGGAAAATTTGGGAAAAGTAAGTAAAGTTTCTTTTTGGTAGCAAGTCGCTCTTGAACATGACACTTCTTTCACTCCATGTCTGTGACTGTTTGGGTTGGGTAATCATCTTGACGGTTAATTCACACCTATGGTTCATCATACCTTCACTTCGGTTTTGGGTCAATGCTGCCAACTCATCATAGTGTCACCAATATTTTCAAGAGAATTCATCCTGTGATTAAAAACTCATCTATCTGCAATACTCATAAACCTTCATTTTCATGACCGTCATCCCTGAAAATTGCTATATCAAGTCATACCCTTGTCTCTAAAATCAGTAACTCTATTTTTGCAATAAGGTGACTTCCTGTCGAAAAAAAATCAATATCTAGGAAGTTCACTTAGAAACATCAGATTCTAGTACCATGAGGCTTGTTACAGCATCGACAATATCCTTGATTTTGGACCTTTGACCGAAATATTTTGTTTGGCGTTCAACATCAAATCATCTATTCACGCCTTACAAAATGTACTGCAGTACCTTGAGGGCCATTGACATTAATGGTGGCTCTCTCGCGTTTGTTAACAACTCACATCATTGGTTGGTAATCAAATGATGTCTTTCCATGTTCGACGAAAAATCATATATTCACATGGCTATACTTGTACCCGAATGATTGAGTGAACAAAATAAGAAGGCCCTGGATCTAGTTTCAGCCATTCGAGCTGCGATTTCAGGATTGTTGTACACATCATCCATACGGTGACCTTACATACGGATTGTCATCCAAACATGGGCCTATATCTGTAGGCATGTCTTCATCTGGGAAACATTCCAATGTAGACGACTTTCTGAATTATGTACATGTTATTAGATTGTTTAATGTGTTGAACATGGGAATGCCTACCCTCAGCAATTATGATCAATAGAGGATATATCATGATGAAATGTATTTTAATATTGATGCAGGTGACCATTCCACTTTGTTTCCAGGCTCATCACAGCTTAAAGCATCTCAATCAAATGTTCTTATTATTTGGATCTCATGCTTTAGGGGGCAATTGTTATAGGTCAATTTGGGCACCATTCCTAATGAACTGGTTAACTAGGTTAATCTCTAGGACCAATGATCAAGGGTCTATCATTCCCTATCATTTCAGTTGCTACATGCCCTAAGACAAGAAACAAGACAAATCAAGCAAGACTTTCATCAAGCAAGAATTTCCATGGCTTGAAGCTTATTATTTAGCATATGAGAGCTCACCAACGCAGGCTCTAAGGGGCCTAAGTGTGTTGCATATGTAGGTATCCCCATGCAAGGCTGCTCTGCAAAGCACTTTCCGACATTCATAGGTGTGTTGGTCACATTGGGAGCGAAATTCTTATTGTTCCTGAATCTCCACTTGGCCAATGCCTTCTAGAAGATTTCACATGTGTCAAGCTTCGGATCCAAGTGTCCATTTGACATCTACATGGATGGAAAAATGTCTTTCATGTTTTTGGAAAGATATTGATTGAAAAACAACCTATAGTTCATTTATAAATTGAACACAGATCTAATTGTTTGAGAAGGAAGAATTTGAGTAGAGAAACGCTAGGGAATTTTCAATTGAGAGCTTGATTTGTGAAGCTACTGCTGGAGAGATTTATGTTGTGATGAGACTTGGGAACTTTGCTGGAAGGTCACTTCAAATCAATCACTAGGTTGTAACCTCTCCTTCTATCATCAATAAAGAGTACTTCTTTTTTTTCCCTACATGCATCTATGTTAACTTTGATTTTCCATATTGTAAGATCTTGGTTGATGAATGTAGTTTATGCTTTACTGATTTAGCTAACTAGATTGAATGGATATCTACATTATTTCATCTTCTTTTGTTTTAGTGTTTTTTCTTGTAGGAATTATTTAGCTCACAAACCGCTCGAATTTGAAGCTACAACAGAAGTGACAGAAGGAGCCATTTCGAAGCGACTGAATAAGTAAGCTTCCAATCCTCTCTGTGTATCTATTTTTAGTTAGGAAAAATGGTAGTATAGTCTTTCACCTGTTGTTCTAGATTAGCACCTATCTAGGGAAGCCTAATTTATCCGTAGATTACAATTATAGCCCAAAAAACTGGCAGCTCCGCTGGGGAGAATTTCTCTTAGTTTTAGGTGTTTTAGTCTCTGATTTTCTTTGTTAATCCACCCAGTAGTTGTTACACATAAAGATTAAAATTTTTTAGAGCTTAATTTTCAAAGACAATGAGCCAATCAATAGTATTTTTCCTTGTCTACTGCACCCAATGCACCCTTAGTCTGGACACAGTGCTTTGCAGAGCACTGTTTCCCTTCCAAGCCTACGTTGCATGGAAATGTCTCCCCTTGGAGACTGCGTTGACTCCTAAAAGTGACCAAATTCCTTTGAATTTGACTTTGCAACTTGCTTCAATTTTTTTTGCTGCTGTGTTCTGAAAAGTTTGATTCTCAATTGACCAGTGACTCTATATACTTCTTCCTCCTTTGGCTGAAAATTTGTTCAATGTTTGTTTAGAAAAGTTTTTCTTTATCATTGACAAGTTGATTTCAAAGTATTTTTTATGGTCGCATTAAGAATCATTTTCTTTCGAAATAGGAAATTGTCGTAAAATATTCATTTCCTTGATAGGAGAAATTGTTGTTGAAATCCCTGTTTTTCCTTCAAAAGAGAAATTATTGTTTGTATTCTTCGTTTCTTGAAAGTAAAAAGCATTTTGATTATTGATCTAGTGCACCTAGTTTCTTTTCTGCATTCATAACATTAAGGAAACTGAAAATAAAAACTTGCATTTGCATGTAGGATTGTGTGTTTTTTGCAAAAGGAACATTAGGAAATCTGCATTTAGTTTGTGATTCATTGATTTTGTTTTTTATTCATTGATTTGTTTCCTCTCAAATTATTTGCTCTCTTCCCTTAGTAGCTAGGTTCTTCATTGAAAAAGTTGAAAGTGAAAGTTTGTTTATCATTCCTAGCTTGCATGTTAGGAATTTCATATAAATCATCATGGTGAACCTGAAAAGAAAATTGTTAAGAAAGATCAACACAAAATAAATCTCAATTTACTTAACAACGCATTGGAACCATAACGATAACATTTAGAAGGTCTAGGCTAGAGACGTGTTCCGACGTCATAAAACATAGCAGCTATCTTTAACTTGTCTGCGATACATTCTGAGTGTGATACCTCACTCCACGTACGTAATTATATCATATCTCATCCACATACTTTCGGGTATATATGGCGGTGTTACAGTACGATAAGTATAAAGGGGTGCTCTCACTATGTGGTTTCGCATCAAACTACACTAATATGGATTTGGGCCTCCACGTACCTTCGGGTATATTTGGGAGGACAACTTTTAGGTGCTATCCATCCATAGTGAACCGAGTCGGCTACCCTAAAATTTTGATACACCGAACACAACATTCGGGGATATTACCTACCCATACTTCTTGGTTCGCCAGGAGGTATTTTGCAGTTCACAGTTTCTTGGTAAACCCTTTTGCATAACATTACCCTCTTTTTGTTTATTTATTTTTTGGATAAAATAAATCAGTAATCGTGGAAGAAAAAAATCCTACCCCCCATCATTCGCATAGATTAGCTTTAAAACCACCTTTACCATTGGAAGTTACTTCTGGTAGGCAAAGGCGATCATGTTCTGCCGAATCAAGTACAATTCGTACCTTTGGAGAAACATCATCATTTAAAACAGAGCTAGCTCAAATTGTTTCCACACATCTCGGTTAGTTTACTATTTTCGAAATGGATCCTTCACAGCTACCGGTGGTCACGTTCCATTCAATCGATGAGACCATACCTCCTGGACCCGACGTTGTTCAATCACAAATTGATCCAGATCCTGTCTCTTCTTTGCCAACACATATGAATCATGAAGTCGAACAACCGGAAGTTGTTCCTACCTTGGTCATCCCACAAAGTTCTATAGCCACTGAAACTCCTATATCACATAGTTAACCGTTTGAAATGTATTTTGGGCCTAACAGTGAAGTTCTTCCTCCTAGTTTAATTGCGATTGAAGAAATCCCACAACCTGATACACCTTTAAGTCCAACCCATTTTGGGGGAGACCTTTACCTGTACCAGTCTTTTCCTCAATCATTTCCATCTTCTTTTGTTGATCCCATTCCCATTCAATCTCCTGTTGATTTCGGAGAGTATACATTTGGTCATACAACCATGCATGAACCAACATCTTCGGTTGGGTCTGTTGTTCCAATTATGTCAGCTCCTACCCTCGCTACTCCGTCGATGTTCAAAACCTCACCAGAGTCATATTTTCATGGTGGCCCTTCGGTCCCAATAGGTTACAAATCATTATCTGGCACTTTCTCTGGTACATCTTCAAGACCATGGTCTTTACCAATGTCATCATTTGGTGTTTTAACTGGTAGTCCTATAGTTATTAATGAACGACTTGATTAATTACATCCATCATCAGGGCAATATCAAGTCGGTCCTTATGGGTCAGTTCCTTTAAGTACCATATCAACTGGACTCCCAACATTTGGAGAAAATTATTTTCCATCTTATTATCCTCCTTATATTGGGGGGAAACCTTTGTTCACCCAATACGACAGTACTCAGTCACATTTTGGTCAAACTAATGTTGACATGAATTTTTGTCAATGGCAGCCCACTCTACCTATCCAACCACAAATGGTTATACACTCGTATCAATCAGTTCAACCTGTTACACCCACTTGAATACCACTTGTTAATACATCTATACCCCAGTTACAGAATAAAAATATTGTACATCAACCTTATCAGGAAAGTTCTTCGACTCAATATCATCAAATTTTGGGTCGACAGACTCAAAATCCTTTGGTTAATTTACAACAACCTGTATCAGGGATCATTTATTCACAAGCTGGTGTACCATTTTATGGGATGTCACAAACGTAACCCGGTTATACATATCAACCGAATCCAACTTATACTAATTTTTGTTATAACATTGGTGGATAGAACCCTTGGAAGCCACAGGTGAAAATTCTTCAAACTTCATTTCAACAAGTACCATATCCAGGTTTTGGTGAACAAAATTCTCAAGCGTTTTCTATGCAAAACAACCCCTATCTGGGTTACGAATAAAAAATTCCATATGCTGGTGCTCAAAGACCTATTGCCCAAGAAATTCCATCTTATCCTGGCTATGCTCAACCTGAACTTAATAGACAATTTCCTTTTGTTGCAACCTTGGAATTACCAGATTTAAACCGGTTAACCAATGATCCTATCAATTATTCTCCTTGGTGGCCAGTGATACCTCATAAATTACCCTCTGATATTCCTAAATTCAATGGAAACCCTGGAGAAGATCCATCAACTCATGTTATGACTTATCATTTATGGTATTCATCAAATTCCATAAATGATGATTCTATTCGATTACGTCTTTTCCAGCGTATGCTCACAGGTTCGGTAGCTAAATGGTACATTGAATTACCTAGAGATTCTTTCGATAATTTTACTGACTTAGCTATTGTCTTTTTGACCCATTTCCAGTTAATGATCAGATACGAAACTGGAACGGAACTCTATAACTAAGGATGTGGCCAAATGTGGCATCGTCACAGAAGAGAAATTTATCACTCGTGCCCAATATTTAGACTTGATTTACACTTAGTCTGGCACACTCTATGAAAAAATACCAAATGCGTAGTGATCCAATTTCAATGTTCCTCCTCAAATAAAGGACTCTCATGCCAGAGACGGCTTGATAGGCACTACAAACACACACCACCCTACTGCATCTGATCCTGCTTTTACTTCCAAAATTAATGTCATGTCATTTGACAAAGGAAAAAGTGATAAGCAACTAGGAGGTAAGAAAAAGGGGAAATCAAAGAAAAAGCAAACTTCTAACCCATAGGAATGATCATCTGATCAACCGTCTGGACCACAAAAACCTCGTTATCCATGAATAATATGTAACGAGGAACACTTTGTAAGGGATTGTCCTCACCATGCTGAACTCTCAAAAATCATCAAGACTTATCATGCATCAACTGTGTTGACTGACCCATTCCCAAATCCGGACACAAATTTGGTTGCTACAGATCCAGCTCCTAGTTCCCAAGTGTTAATGTTATCCACTACAAAACATTCACAAGATATTTTGGTGTCGATGCAGAATAAAGACTATGGTAGTTCGGCCACTGATCAACCTACTACCCTGACAACAAATCCATTTAATGAATCGGTACAACCTCCTGTTATTCCTGAATTGACAATTAAGCCACCGAAGGGAGTAATTCATAAATCGACATATAATCCTTGAGCAAGAGTTGCACAAAATTATAATATAATTGAATATTTGGCTCAATCCCCTTCAGCTATGTCTGCTCTTGAGGTATTACAAAATTGTCCCTTCTAGATGCAGGCTATGTGTCGCAATTACCAGCAGAATTGGCATTCTCCATACAGGTAAATGTTCTCAATCACCTTGTTCATCGCACTATTATTGATGAGGGAGCATATACATGCATTATGTCTCTAAACTATTGGAAGTCACTTGGCTCACCGTGATTATCACAATCATCAATGATGTTGAAGGCTTTTGATGGAAGAACATATAAACCTTGTGGTATTATTAATAACCTACAAGTTGAATTAGGGGGAAAAATAGTAAGTATTGATGTTGAGGTTTTTGACGGACCCCTTGAATATAATATTTTACTCGGAAGACCATGGGTATATGCAATGAATGCTATTGTTTCTACATATTTTAGAATGACTGCCTTTCCACATAAACGTACAATCACAGTCATTAATCAATTATCCTTTTTTGCCTCTTCTTCGCAGGTAATTGGAAGCATTCTGTATATTCACTTACCCCAACTAGAAATCCAGAACATTGGTGTAGGACTCTTAAAGGATTCCACTCTTATGGGAACCTTTGCATTACTGCCACCCACAACGTTGGTAGAAATTGCAGGTATAGAGACCTGCTACATGATCTCTTCCACTCTGTCTGGCTTAAGGAAGAGTACGAGTGATTCTGATATTTCTACGTTGGATGATGTTTTACCGCCTAGCCCTATTGAGCTACAATAGCAATCAATCTATTTGGCTTGGGTGGAAAATCTGAAATCAGCGTCGCCGAGTGTTTGGGTTGATCGTTCATTAGATTTTGGTACTCTATCTGATCCATTTTCCTCAAAATTTTTGACAGATGAAAATATTTTGGAGGCTATGATGTCAGAAGGAGAACCATGGGAAGATCATCATCATCGTTCCCATCTTCCTGATTATGAAGAAAATAATCTTAGTGAACTATATCACCCATCCATTCAAACTTTCTTTCTGAATTCTTTTCTGATTAATGCAATTGAATCTGAGCGAAATTTATCAAATATCAAAGAAATGATTTCTATCGATATTTCGACCAAACCTGGCATTGTAGAAAATATTGATGTCGGTGCATCTTGTTCTCCATCAAAACTTGATTCATATCGCTCTCTTTTTCATGAATTTCATGACGTATTCACTTGTTCTTACGAGGAAATGCCAGACATAGATACTAGTGTAGTTGAACACACTATTAATATGTATCCTGATATCAAACCGGTGCGTCAACGACTTTGTCCTGTTCATCCAAAGAAATTCACTGCCATCAAAGCAGAAGTTGAAAAAATTTTGTGTGCTGGTTTCATTTACCCCATTCTGCTAACTGAGTGGGTTTCCAATATCGTTCCTATTATGAAAAAAGAAGGGACCATTAGAGTGTGCGTCGATTATTGGGATGTTAATCAGGCTTGTCCAAAAGACAACTATCCTACTCCCTTTATCGACCAGATTATTGACGATTGTGATGGATGTGAATTTTTTTTGTTCATGGATGGATTTTCCGGCTACAATCAAATCAATATCTACCCAGATGACCAACAAAAGACAGCATTCATTTGTCCCTAGGCACATTCGCATATAGGAAACTTCCATTTGGTTTAAAAAACACTGGGGAAACTTTTCAGAGAGCAATGGATTATGCTTCAATGACATCAAGCACATTGTTCAACCATATCTAGACGATTTACCAGCGCATTCATGAAAATGAACTGATCACCCGATGCATTTGAGAGAAATTTTATTATGCTGCCGACACTACAAGATACGCCTCAATCCGCACAAATGTGTGTTTTGTGTTGGTTCTGGTCAATTGCTCAGATTCGTAGTCTCAAAAGAAGGAATTCGAATAGACCCACTGAAGGTACATGCCATTCTTGATTTTCCTGCACCATCAAACTTACTTCAGATACAAAAACTTCAAGGAATGGCTAACTTCCTGAGAAGGTTCATTCCAAACTACGTCGAAATGGCTAAAGGATTTACTCGATTATAGAAAAGTGGAGTTCCCTTCCATTGGGACCAAGTTGTGCAAGCTTATTTTGATGTTTTCAAGGACCATATTGTCCGAGCATCATTAATGTATCCTCCTAATTATCAAAATGATTATTTCCTATATATCGCCACGGCTGAAATGACCATCGCTGTTACACCATTTTTTGGTCATCTAACCTATTATCATTATATGGACCCAAGTACACCATGTAAGACCAATTTTACTCTAAATAAAATTGCTTTCACTATGAAAATAACTTAGTAAATCACCTTTATTAAGTTGTTTATGGTCTAAACAGGAAACCCCATGGGGAAACATTAAATAACTCCATATTTGTTTGATTTTCCTCAAGGAATAATTAGTTAAACAATAGTTTAATTAATATTCTTGGTTCTATTTAACCCAAAACAAGGAAATTAATTAGATAAATCATTATTTATCTTATTATTTTCTAAGAATAATTATTTAAACATTACTTAAATAACATTCTTTGTTAAGTATGACTAAATCTCCCTTAAATAATTAAATAAATCATTATTTATTTGGCTATTACACAACCATATCCTTAAAATGATAAATAAATCATTTATTTATTTATTATTACCTAATCACATCCTTAAAATGATAAATAAATCATTTATTTATTTATTATTTACAAATAAGGGGATTTGACTCAAGTCAAATTCCTTTTCCCTCCAGCAAATATAATAAAATATTCCATAAAATATGGATCTTGATTTGGTTAATAATATTTTAATTATGCACCAATATCTAGACTAACTCAATATTTTGTTATAAATAGAAGGGGTTTCCCATTCATTTGTCACCTTTTCTTGCCTAAAGATCACTCTGGATCTCAACTCTTGGTCTGGCTATTGATCCACTATCATAGCCATATTTTTCCATTTTTGCCTGGGTTTTCTACACCATCAAGAGAGAGGAATTCTAAATCTAAAGTGATGAGGACTTACAAGAACCCATCCCATTGAGGAGAACAGGGAACACCCTCTTGTGTTTTCCTCCCAGGTGCCATTAATAAAAATTTCATTGGATATATTCTTGTCTTGTCTATTGGATCTATGGAGTAAATCTTATTTTTCTACTGTTTAATGTCTTCTAATGCATAAATCTAGATTTTTTCAGCAGTTGTCTTGATCATCTAACTGCATATATGAAGATATTAGCAGTCATTTTTGCTGTTAGGGTTGTTTTTTATGCGCAACTAAAGTGGTATTTTTTCGTACACCTTGAATCAAGATTCATACTAACAATCGCTATGGTTTTGGTCCAAGTAGAAGATGGAACTGAATATCCAATCTACTATTCGAGTCGTAATCTCAATGATACAAAAGTTAAGTACTCGTACGTAGAAAATCTTGCCTTGGTAGTTGTACAAGTTGTCCAAAGATTTTGCCATTATATCCTGCTTCGAAACACAACAATAGTTTTGGATTGCAACCCCATGACTTACATCTTATCACGTCAATTTCTAGGGGGGAAATATTCAAAATGGATTGTCATTTTGCAAGAATTTGATTTGGAATTCATCAAATCCAAGTCAAAGAAATATTTAGTTTTGGTTGAGCTTCTCTATGACCTTCCCTCTGATAGTATTGCAACTACGTCGAAACCATCTATTCCTAATGAGTCTCTGTTTCTGATTGGATCATCTGATCCCTGGTATGGAGATTTCATCATTTATCTCCAAACCCAAGCTTTTCAACCTAATACCTCTCGCTTTGATCAGTGACATATTCGATACCATGCCAAAGATTATTTGATCGTCGACGATACACTTTATCTTCGTGGTGTCGATACCATTTTAAGGAGGTGCCTCACTCATGAGGAGGCAAAAAAAGTATTAAATGATTGTCATGCTGGGGCTTGTGGTGGAAATTTATCTGGATATGCTAGAAGATACTTCGTGCCAGTTATTTTTGGCCTACTATTTTTCGAGATTGTATCCTCGCAGTCAGAAGTTGTCATGCATGCTAGATTTTTTACTGTAAAATCCACAAACCTCCAGCGCCAATGCATCTTGTTGTCTCTGCTGGACCATTTACAAATGGGTTATTGACTTCATGACCTATAACCCTCCTTCGTCTGGGGGGCATTGTTATATTATTGTCGTAGTCGACTATTTTACCAAATGGGCCGAAGAGATGCCTACACTCAACAACACAGGACAAACAACTACATTGTTTTTCTTCAACTATGTTATTGCATGGTTTGGGGTCCCACGAGCTATAGTTACAGATCATGGGAAGCATTTTCACAACCATATGATGTTTGAATTTACTACCAAGTTAGGATTGTCACATGATAATTCTACTCCTTATTATCCACAATCAAATGGACAAGTTGAGGCTATTAACAAAATTATTAAACGAATGTTTCAAAAAATGATAGGAGTATGTGAAAGGAGCTAGAACTTGATCCTGTACCCCACCTTGTGGGCGTATTGAACCTCGGTGAGAAATGCAACCGGATTTACTCCTTTCCAATTGGTTTATGGTTTTGAAGCTATATTACCAATCCAATGTGAAATATCATCGTTAAAACTCACGATAGACTTGTTACCTAACACCTCAAAAGAAGAAGCGTGTCTCCTTAACCTCATCCATCTAGAGGAAATGCATCATGAAGCCTAATCGGCCAACGAAGCGCATAAGAGACGTATAAAGGCGCAATACGAAAAAATTTCCAGCCTCGTGTCTACTCAGAGGGCGAGTTGGTCCTCATTTATGATTAAGAAGATGATGTAATAGGTACAAGGAAATTCAAGCCATTGTGGCATGGCCCCTATATTGTCAAAATATTTCTTGCTAAAGGTGCCTACGAGTTAGTTGATTACTATGGGATTCCAGTGGCACAGCCTAGAAATGGATTGTATTTGAAACGTTACTATGCTTAATCATGAGCGTAGTAATTTTTTTTGTATTATATTGTTTATATGTTGTTGATTTGCATTCACTATCTTAATTTGTTTTTAGAGTTTTATTGACATTAGTAATCCGCTTTAAATTTCATCACAAATGCCTGAATCTTCAGAACCATTTGTTGGATATGCTAATGGTGCTAGTCGTAGTATGTATAATATATCCTCTGCAGCTGGGATGTTTTCGCTCCAAACGGAAAGTTAGTGAGTTTTCAAGGGATTTGTATCAGTAGATCGACGAATAATATCGCTGAGTATAGCGTGTTGATCGAACTTCTCTCTGATGACATTTCATTTGGTATTAACCACATAATCATAAGGTTGGACTCACAACTTGTGGTACTACAACTTACTAGTATTTATACTGTTAGAATCCAACAATTCTTAGATTGTTCGTAAGAGTTCAACTTTTGGAGAGACATTTTGATTTCATTCAATATCAGCACATTTCCAATAATCTGAACACTTTAACTGATTCATTAGCTAATCAAGTTTTATATAGACATTTGCGACATAGGTAAGGAAAACATTCACATCATTGAATAGGATTGTGCATTAAACATAGGAAAAACTCTGAAAACATGTAGATAGATAGTTATAGGTTTTTACAAAATTTGTGCCCAAGACACGTTGATCATCTGACCTCAAAATGTATGCAAAATGTCACAAGTAAACTAACGGTGCTCATGGTAACATTCTATAGATCTAGCAATCCTATGGAGCAACTGCATCCAACAGTTAGGAACCCCAATAGTGTGTCGCTACAATCGCATGGGTAACTCTTCGAGCTGGCAATCGATAATCCTGAAGGTTAATCCCAATATGTGCTACTGAAGCTCAGCCAGAGTCTCAGCCATATCAAGGTCCTGAAGGAATACTCTCCTGACAGCCCTCTCTGCTGGCACATCTGCTTCACGTTCTAGTTCCTCTACTGGTTGAATGTGACCAATATCTTCATTACATCAAACATTTAGTTTATTATTGGAAAGAAAACAAAACAAAAAAACATTGTATAAACCTTAGGAAAATCAAAAAACATGGTTGAATCATTCTTACCCATTGCACCCCACTGAGCACCTTCTGGTAATACTATATTATAATCTCCTCAAAAGTCAATGCATGTGTATGCATACTCATCGATGGTGATGATCTGTCGTCGGAACTAGGCGAAGAAGGAAATCGAGAAAAAAATGGTCGATTGGCCTGCATGCCGACCCATGAGTTCTACCCATATCTACATTCGAGGATCTCTAGGACTAGATATATCCAATGTTACATGTTGTGGCTGCATCAGTGGAATCTGTTCCAAAACAAAGGAGATAAGGATGGAACCATAATTGAAATTTTTCTTCCTTCCTACCTTTTATTTATTCAGTTGTTCCTTTATCTGAGATAGAACAGCTTCAGACCGATTGAAGACTTTTGTTTCTAAACACTCTAGCGCATACTACATATATGATCTGTTCGCCACATGGAGTGTAACGGTGCCAAAAATTTTAGCGATCGTGAAAAGGATGGTTCTCAAAGGCAAATTCCTAACATCCTGAATGTTTATTTTCCAATCTTTGCTAGGTTTTGACCCTAGATAGCAATACTGCATAACATAATCCCTCACTGTCTCTCCTCCAACGGTAGAACCTATGAGAGAAATGGGCAAACCTCTACTCGACAAACCTGTGATAAAATACACATCCTCAAATGTTATGGACAACACTTGATTTTTTATGTGAATGCCTCTATCGTCAAATCCCATGCTCGATCAAGGAACTCTAGGAGTTATATTTGTTTCCTCATTCCCGACAATTTGAAGTACTTAAGAATCCCGCAATCTCTTAAGGCTCTTACAATACCCAGATCATTCAAGGCAATCATATCTTGTTCTTCATGTTCTCTTTCTCTCCATGTGATCGTCATTATAATCTGATGGAAACCTAAAAATCAACCATAAGATCCATTAGATTCCATTCATTGCAAAAAACTAGGCTAATTTTGGATACAGCATGAAAACCAAAAACTTCAACTACGCCCAACACACTCCCTGGGCTAAGACAGTGCATTACACATGCGGGTACCCTTCACTGTACCTGCTATGCAATGTAGGTTTCGACATTCAGGGGTGCGTTACCCTCATTTTAGGAAGAATTTACCCTAAGGGCCTCAAAACCCTAAAACGTTTTAAGGAATGGGAATGAAGTGAATACTGAAAGAAAGAGGAGGTTCATGGCACTAACCTGGATCAAACGGCGACGAAATCTGTCCATAGAAATGACTGCAATCAACGACTGAAGTTTGGGGGAAAAACCAAGTTCAGAGCTCCAAAATGCAAATGGTAAGTATGGAATGGTAAAAATGAATAGTGAAACTGCTTTTTATAGTCATTTAATTGTTTGCAAGTTAAATTTATTGCTATTACTATAGTTTTAT
Source organism: Pinus albicaulis (assembly GCA_034641835.2). NCBI lineage: Eukaryota > Viridiplantae > Streptophyta > Pinopsida > Pinales > Pinaceae > Pinus > Pinus albicaulis. The sequence goes on from CM076584.1 coordinate 307,896,241, forward strand.
TATGTTTTTATCATGAAACAGGTATTTTTAATCCATTTGATGTTGTTCTTGTTAGCTCCCCTTAGTTTTCTAGATTGATTGAGATACAAATGGACGGGGGTAACATCAAAACCAGATTTAGAATCCAAGGACCTAGTCTTCCTGGATTCATAGAGGGATCTCTCTAGTAGGTGCAAAGATGTGAAATTGTTTGCTGATTAGGGTTGATTTTAGGCTAGATGTTAAGTGCAGGGTATTTTGATTGTTTTTGGTTGGGTATGATGCTCAAATATATTTAGATAGAAAACAAGGGATATTGTTAAGTCATTGGGAAATGGAGTCTAACAAGGTCATGATAAGTTCATCAACGGTGTCTAGAGCATTTGCAGGGAAATTTTAACTTGGTTGGTGGATATTTTAAGGTTGTGAAGGGTTATGAGGTGAACATTAAGCTTGATAACAATAAGCTATGTTAGTATGTATTCTTCGTCGAAGTGTACGAAAAAGAACCACTTTAGCTACGCATAACTAATAGCCCTAACAACAATAGAGGCTGCCAAACATCTTCAGATCTGTGATTAGTAGTTAAAATGCTGCAACAAACAGATCTATAAATGGAAAGACATTAAGCAGTAAAGTAAAGAGTTTGCTCCATGCATCCAACGGACAAGACAAGAACACGATTTTTGAATGAATTTTTATATTACAGGGCACCTGGGAGGAAACAAGAAGGTGTATCCAGATCTCCTCAATGGGATGGGTTCTTTGTAGTCCTCAGCACTTCAGATCTAAGCTTTCTCTCTTGTAGATGTAGAAAACCCAATGTAGAAGGTAGAGCTCAATGGGAGCAACAATGGCAGAAAATGAGACCGAGTGTATAGATCCAGAGTGATCTAGTATGCAACAAAAGGTGAAGAATGAAGGGGAAAACCCTCCTATTTATAACAAAGTATTGGGTCATTCTAGATCTTGGTGCATGATTAAAATAATGTTAACCAAATCTAGATCCACCTCTATGGAATATTTTATTATTATTTGTTGGAGGGAAAGGGTGTTTGACTTGGGTCAAATCCCTTGATTAGTGAAAAACAAATAAATAAATGATTTATTTATCTTTTTAAGGAAGTGGTTGGGAGATAATCAAATAAATAATGATTTATTTGATTAATGGTGGGTGATTTGGTCATATTTAAAAGGGAATATTATCTAAATAAGATTTAAATAATTATTCCTAGAAAATAACAAGATAACTAAGGGTTTATCTCATTAATTTCTTTGTTTTTGGGTTAAACATGACTGGGAATAATAATTAAATTATGGTTTAATTAATTATTCCATGAGGAAAATCAAACAAATATAGGTTTGTTTAATATTTACTATTGGGGTTTCCTGTTTTAACATAGTGAAAGTAGTTTTACTTAGGGTAAAACTGGTCTTACATGGTGTACTTGGGTCCATCTAATGATAATAGGTTAGATGACGAAAACATGGTGTAACAGATTTCCCCCTAGCGTGCGAGTGTCAGGAGCAAATCGTATGACCGAGTAAGAACACAATCACTAGACAAAAAAAGGGATGTCAGAGAGAGAAATGTGAGGTAGATAGTGTGCTGAAGGACTAGACCCTGAGGAGACGAGACTCGCAGGTGCAACAAGTCTCTTTTTATGAGAGGGTACCTGTGCTGAAGGCGGCGGGGGAGGCATACCTATGCCCGCCGAGACAAAGTACAAAATAATAGTGTGTCCAGTAAACAAGGGACCGAACTATAAGATACAACTGGCATAATCAGGAGCCAGATAAAAATACAATAAGGAATCCCACATACATGTTGTGCCTGGGATAACAGCCAGGACTGGTACAATAATATCTGAGTACATGAGATACAAATACAACCCAAATGCCCCCTGTGAATGGGGAAGGGCTCACAAAATCTGACTGATACATGCAAATCGAAAGAGGCGCTGCAAGTGGCGACGGCCAACATCATCAAAAATCTGGAGCTGCATCGAAGGCTGCAAGGAGGAGGTCATCCGGGCATGTGGGGGGCTACCTGCAGGGCCACCCCCTCATGAGGGCTGAGACATCTCACACACACCCAGGAATCATCAAGAGCTGCTGCTGGATCACTGAACCATCGAGTATACGGATCTCGATCATGCTGAAAGGAGCTGGAGAAACAATCAAGTCAAAGGGGAAGAAGAGAGCCCTTAGCCTGATCCGAGGCACCGAACAATAGTGGAAGCTGGAACCAAGGTAAACCGCCCTCTAGACCTGGCTTCTGGAATGAATGAGCTGATGTCGACAGAAGGAGGTCCGCCATAGGTGAGGCAATGAGAGATCCTCAACTAAGGCACGAGAGAAAATAGTAGAGTGACGGACAGACTGACACTAATGATGATGGCGGAATGGAAAGGGTGGGGTGGCGAATGAACGACTTCCCTTGTTAGAGCATAAAGGGCATGAATGACATGGCAGCGACTGACACAATATCAGAAGGGATAGGGGACAGTGAGGCTGAAGGTCATGATATGCGACACAAGAGAGGAACCAAGCAATAACGGAAGGAGGGTTATGGTGGGGTACAAAGGTACGCAGGATAGACTCCATGAATGCGATGATGACTCAACTTGGATGCTCTAAACAAGAGCGACACGATAGTGCTGCCACACAGTAAAGGCCCCAATGGGGGACCATGGAAACATGAGTACAAGGTGGGCACACATGACGAAAATCGTCACGAACATGGACAAGTAAGGGGGCATTATGGTGCCCCAAGTACAAGTGTCGTAAGTGAGGAAATTCGATTTTAAGGAGCGGTAAAGTGACCCTTCTTGGACAAAATGTGTCCAGGTGAAGTATCAAATCACCAAAAACTAATAGAAACCCATTTGAGAGCTCGGTGAGATCTTTCCAGCGGTGCTGACGGTTCGTCGAACGGGGCTACGGTGTGGTCGCAGCAGTCGAAAGAAGAAACAGGGGTTCTCTTTTAATAAGGCAGTTTTCCCTCCAAAATCATTCATTTTCTATTGTTGCTGTGGTGAATGTGGAGAGGAGGGAAGGCCCTAAATCTTGCGGCGAACGTAGCGGACAAACCGACTGTTGGAATCGAGATCTGTCAGTTGGAGGTAAGAGGCCTAACCTTGCTCTTGTATTTTGATGGATTACATTTGCAGTTTAGGGCCCAGAATCCCAGAAACAGCCCCTCCTTCACCTCTACGGTCGGGTCGCACTTTTTGGGGAAAAAAGTGCGACCCAGGACGCAGGTATCAGGGCAAAAAGTGCGACCTGGTCCAGAAAATGGCAGAAAACTGCGACCTGGGAGATGAGGGAGTTTTGGTGCTGTTTTATGGTTGGGAGCTGGATTTTAGTGTTTGGTTATGGTTTTCCCGATATGTACCCTGACAAAGATGATATGTTTGTACAGGTATGGCAGAGTTGCGGGTCAGCTGGAGAGAGAGAGATCTGGGAACGCTTCGAACAGAGATCCAGGCGGATCAGGGCGTCCGTCGTGTATTGGCCAGATTTGGGGTTCTCAAGTTTTTGGAGAACCCGTTGATGAGAGCCGGGGAACCGTTACTGGCACGGATTATCAGTTATTGGGATCCAGATCAGGAGATCTTTGTAGTGTAGGGGCACAGGATCGAACTGACGGTCCAGGATGTGTACTTTCTGACCGGCCTCCCACCACTGGGGATGGTGGGAAACACACAGCCAGTGCTGCCGCGGGGGCGGCATATCATGGAGTTCGTGGAACGCCATTGTCGACCGGGTCTCCAAGTCAAGGGGACTCGAATATCGATCGGGGATCTAGAGAGGCTAGAAACCCGTGCGGTGGCTGCAGCTGTGCTGCGAATCCTGGGCACCCAGGCGTTCCATCACATCACCGGTGGGCAGATGATGATAGTGGAGAGTGTGTTGGGTGGGACCTACTTTGGGTGGGCCCAAATGATGTTGGTGTCGCTAAAGCGACAGTTGTCTCTATGCAGGCGGCAGGTGAATCATGATTGCTCATATGGGACTTTGTTGTGCGTCTTCTTCTTTGAGAAGATCCCGACCTTGCGGCCTCGTGTGCATCTTCCAGATGGGGGCCCGAGAGAGCCCAGGATGCGTCGTTGGGGATGACTACTCTGCAGAGGAGGAGGAGGGGCGGTCGGGCTAACATTTCGACCTGAGTTCTTTGCCCATTGGGATCAAATGCCGTTGTACATAGACGACTACCCTTATAGTGGGATGAGCTACTGTGGGGATCCGGATCTGCCACTTCCGCCTGGTCGAGTCTGGGGGCCCGATGGTAAGTGACAAATTGCTATTCTGTGTGGGCATGTTAAAGTTTTTGAATAGTAATTAGTGGTACTGATTCATGTACTTTTGGTATGCAGATATAGCACCGGTAAAACCGGCCGGGTATATGGGACGACCGGCAGCGTCTGGAGCTACAGGTCCGAGTGGGTCGAGAGCAGCGCAGAATGAGGATGCAGCCGCCCTGCTGGAGGACATCCGTCGTAGATGTGAGCAGTTGTTGACCGGAGTATCAGAGCGCGGGTGGTAGGATTTAGACGACCAGTACATAGAGCCATGTGTTGGTCTCCCCTCGGAGTGGCGAGGTATCATGCGGCGCATGGCGATGGCCGGTCAGGCTATGCGTGATCTACATGTTGCAGGGGCAGAGCCATTGGCCCGGGAGCCTCCAGATAGTGATTAGGGGTAGGGGCATGTGGTGCCCCCTATGATGTATGTAGGGGCAGGTGGTGCCCCCAGTTTTTGGATTTTTGTTTGTAACATGCTATGGGCATGTCGTATGTATCAGAGTAGATGGACTCTAAACATATGTGTTGCGACACATATTATGGATATGTATCATCTTTTGATGGTTGATTAAATGTTATTGTCTTGTATGAAATGTGTGTGATAAATGCCAATCTAGAACATGGTTTGCAATACTATCTACGTAGTGATTCTGTTCTCGAGGTACATGGTTGAAAGTTATGGTTTCAAACGCACGTATAAAGATTGTCACTTGTAAATAGCATCTAAACAGCACAGGGTTATGCACACGATAAACACCATTTAGTTGCATTACAAGAAGCAAGGAATCCAAACGAACATGCAGATGGAGGATGCGATGGAAGAGGGCATCGGCTAATAGGCCTCGTACTGCATCATATTCGGCCTTATTTTTGGTGGCAGAACCAATGCATACCCTGTTAGAAAGAACAAGGGCATGCAAGGGGGTGAAGATGGGCCCAACCTGCCGAGGCGAGATTCCGGGAGTAGTGACTTGCACCATCGGCGTAACCGATAAAGGGTGTGGACGGGGGGTCTTGCATAATGGTGTGACAAGACAAGAAATGAGGGGATGAAAGGAAATTTCGGCAGCGTGAGTGTACAGAAGTCATCGGGCGGCAACCGCGGGAGGGAGTGGAAGTGGCAGGATGATCAAGACTCAAACAAGGTGGTGTATGAGGGCTATCGGAAACATGGTGAGGACTCGGGCTGCGGAGGTCAACAGAGACACCAGTGGAGTGAGCTCGGGTATGAGGAGGAACAGGGTGATCAAGGGACACAACAGGGGAGGATGCAGATGGGCTAGGCTCTGAGTGGTGTGCAGAGGAAGATAGATAAAGGATGGTGACAGTAGACTCCGTCATTTGAACATCAGGGGGGGAATGTCGATAGGAGCGGGGGGATCCTCAGGCTGGCCTGAAGCATACTGCGCGAGAATGGGAGAGGCGGATTGATTTTGTTCAACCTCATACTCGCGGATCACCTCTAAAGAGGCGCGGTAATGCGTCAGGTGAGGACAATGGTGGGAGTAGTGGCCATGGACGCCGCACAAGGCACAGGGTTTGTTGGTGCGGAGAGTCTTGGGGTTCTTGGTAACGGACGAAGAAGGAGTAGGGGCTTCAGGGACCGTAGACTCGGGGAACGCGACTTTAACCATGGGCCGGATATGGGGTAACTCGGGACAAGCATGGGTGGCATGACCGGTGACATCACATAAGGCACAAGGCTTCGCGGGCGGAGAAGGAGCCGGGTCGGTTGTGGTGGTCTTGTCTTTGGGCGCCCCCTTGCGGGCTTTGCCTTTCTTCCCGGGAGCCGTCACAACATGAGAAGGGTCTTGTGGAGGTGCTGGGGGCACAGTGGCGATGGAGGAAGCGAGGGGGACCGGTTGTACCGGTTTCAAAGCCATGTAAGGTTTGGGGTGACCAGGAGGGGTGGCGGCTGGGGGATCAAGGTACCAGACCGGAATTCCCAAGGTCAAGTTAGGGAGGGAGAGGGTGGCCATGACGGGGACAGAATATACTCTGGGAGGGGGAGCGAGGAAAGGGATCTGCCCAACAGGGAAATGACCAGGAGGGACGGCTTCAAGATGGTTGAGGCCAGGAGGAACCGATCCGGGAGGATAAAGAGGTTCAGGGATACCAGCTGTAGGGGGAGGGCCAGAAGGAGGTGGTCCGACGGGCTGAGATGAGTGGCTAGGCGCGGGTTGCGGAGGGCGGGGGGGAGGTTGCTGACTGGCCAAGGCAGGCCGCTTATGGGCAGCCTGAGACGATTGCATCATGCAAACATTCGACAAGCTGGGATCAGTAACAGGAGGGGGGGGAAGATGAGGAAAAGTACCAAGCAGGGTGGAATCTTTATAGACGCCGGGGGAGACACTGGTCAAAGAATCAACGGTTTGCTTATTGGCTACAGAAGAGATGGTCGTCTCGGCGGAGGTTTGAGACGGCGACTCATGATAAGATAGCTGGTCGATGGTGACTATCTTCCCATTATGTGGGAAAGACATCTTGCGGAAAACCGCGGATGGGACAACAGACATGGCATAGGTGTAGCTTCGCCCCAATAGGATGTTGTAGTCTAGAGGGGCATCAATGACTTCGACGTCAACGCAAACGGTCTTACCGGCGAGGGTGATGGGACAGTTACGAAACAGGCCAATGGGCTGGGAGGCATGGCCGTCCCACGCTCGAAGGGTGATCGTGGACGGGGCCAGCTCAGGGGATCCGAGTTGCTTCCAAACCGAAGCGGACATCACGCAGGTGGATGCCCCCTCATCGATTATACACCGGGATACAGTGGTGTTCCGGATTTTGACTGGGATTTGGAAAGCGATGGAAGGAGGAAGAGGGGGATGGTCCGATTGGGTGGCGTCGAAAACAATCATTTGGTCATCAGCAGGATCGACAGCGCCCACGGAAGATAGTAGAGCCTTCTTTTGAGAAGGGCATGACTGGAGGAGTTCCAGTGTGGAAATGGCAGCAGGGGATTGCGCCAAATCATCTACTATACTATACGATTGAGCGGCTCGACCAGAAGCAGCATTTCGGCGTAATGGGCCCTTTGGAATCTTTGGATGAACCTCAACTTTGGGTTGAGGGATGTGTAAGGGGCCACTGGATGTCGAAAGAGGCTCGGTAGAACCTGAAGATGGGGGCTCGGGAGCAGACTTAGCAGGAGGCTTGGGGTACTGGCGAGACCGAGTTTGAAGGTGAAGGTCGACGGAAGGGGAAGGATCGGAGTGCATCATAAGGATCTGGTAATCAGAGGAACCAGAAATGGACGAGGGGGTGGCTACATGGCTGTCGGGGGGTTGGGTAGCCACGAATCCCTATTGAGGGAAAGGATCAGTGAACACAGCTGGCTGGGTAGTGGCCACATTAGGAGGAGAATGAGGGGAGGCGTGTTGTCTGCGCAATGTGGCTTGAGACTCCCACATCTGTCGCATCTGGGGTAAGAGAGGACAATCGTGAGTGTAGTGACCGTAAACACCGCAACACGAACAGGGCTTGTTTGTGCGAAGCGGCCTGTCCGGCCTGGGCGGAATGCCCTGAGGCTGGTTGCTAGTGTTAGGGTCCATACCAAAATTGGGTCTTCGGTTACCGGGGGCAGATGGGTTCTGGTTGCCTCTCCGCCTTCTTTGAGAAGAAGGGGGATTAATCGCACCCTGCTGTGCAAATACTTGCCCTGGAGGGGGTTGTAAGTGTTGTTGCGGGTTGTGAGGAGGCAAGGGAGGCGGAAGCGCATATGCTGGAGGAGATGGCGCACCAGGCTGTGGATAAAGGTAAGGGTTGGGTTGGGCGACATTGAGGTAAGTAGGAGGTTGAGCAAAAGGAGGAGGCATGCCGTATCCTGGATACATGTTGCCGGGAGGGGGAAGAGTGCTTGAGGTGCTGGCCCCTCCCTGAGGGAGACCATAGCCCATAGGAGGGTGAGCAGATGGATGGGAAAGAGATCCAACGATACCGTCGGCGGAATGAGATGCCCCCGGGGCGTTAGCGCCACCGGGCCTGGGGATGTCAGGAAGGACGGTATAAACATAACCATATTGAGCGTAGATCAGGTCATATTTTAAGGCTATTTGGAGGGCGGCTTCTTCAGTCTGAGGAAAGTGAGAGGCGACATCTTTGCCGATGGGAGACGGAAGGGTGCGAAGGAACCAGTCCATGTAAACCCGATCTTCAAAGGGGGGGGCTCGACATAAGCTCCGTCTTCGTCGCCATTCCTGAACATGGGCAGAAAGGCGTGTGGAAGAGGATTGCTTAAAGGAAGTCAAGAGCTCCGTGCCAGTGTCGTATCGGAGAGGGAGCTGGAAGTACGACAAGAAGGCTTGGGCAAGAGTCTCGAACGTGGTATGGGAGGAAGTGGCCTGTTCGACATACCATTTAGAAGCCTCGCCGGTAAGCGTGCGTTGGAACAAACGAAGACGGATGGAGTCATCGGTAATGGAGTTGGAGGAACACCACATGTGGAAAGACCGGACGTGATTGGTTGGGTCTTCGCCATTAAGGCCCTCGAACTTAGGGATATCAGAGGGTAGCTTGGTGGGCATAGCGGGCCAGGTAGTATTATGGTGAATGGGGTCATTAATCAATTGATGGAAATCGGGGAGGCTGAGGCCTGCAATGTACGGCAGCACAGGGGTGGCCGGAGTAGTGGTTGTGACGGTTCCGCTAGAAGTAGGGCCGGCATTGGGGCCGGGAGAACCGCTAGCATTAGGCCCTGGTCCAGACATGGTGAAGGTAAAAGGGGGAGAACCGGAAGGAGAAGGGGGACCCAATGAATCAGGAGAGGAGTCGGAGTGCGGACTCGAAGGTGGACTGGCTCGACGACGGCGGTGCGGAGCAGGTCGATCAACCGGAAACTGAGGGTGAAGGCCACGAAGTCTCCGGGAAAGGCGCCTTGGGGGCACAATGATGACAGGAAGAAAGAAACCGACAAGGGCAGAAAGGGACAGAATCAAGAAAGGTCAAGGGCAGATAAGGTGCAGTGACAATTGATTTTAGAGTCTTTGCCAGGCGGTGTTAACCAGGTGTTGGGCCGTTAATATGCCATTATTATTATCACTTGTGAACGCTTATTCCACCCATTTCTACCATTCTTCATCACGTCATTTATTATAATTTATTATTTAAATCCATTTTATAAATGATTTATGCTTCTATGAATGAATGTTATTTATTCTCCTTTATTTCTAATAAATTGATGATTATGAATTATTTTATCAATGATAGTTTTAATAAGTTGGTTATAACATTATTCACCATTTTTAGCCTCCAAGATAATTTCCAGATTGAAGATTTGATCATTAAAAGTACCAACTCAGAAATGCGCTGGAATAAGGAGTGACAGTTTTGCGGTTGAGATTCTGAGCAAATGAAGACGAATCTGGAAAATCCGGAACATGGGTTTTGTTGAGAACGGACCCAATTAACTTTTACAAAGAACGGTTTGCCCAAATTCGGCTTGTACTAAGAGAAACACAGGGTTCTTTGAGCACGATTTTCTCAGATCTGTGGTTGCGGCCGTCCTCCAAATCTCAGCTACAAAGCCAAATTCGACTTGCTGTTGTTGAAAGAGGGATGTAAATCTATTTTATTGTTGATCAATTGGTTGGAAGAATTTCAATATTATTATTAGAGATCCTATTTGCTATTTAATTTCTCCACCTTCTGATTATAAAAGGAGAAGCATGTATTGTGTATGGGGGGATGGAGAGACTTTTCTTATTGTAATTTGCAGAATTGTGCATCGGCTCTTGTTAAGAGAGTGTGAGCTGTTTGTAAACATTATTAATGCCTGATTAATAAAAAAGTTCACTGTTGTTCCATTTCTCAAGCGCTGGAGTAAAGCACAGCAACGCTTCACCGGTGGTTGAGGGCCCGGCCCTGGTGGAGCGATCTGCTGTTTGTATTTCTACTAGTTTATTTCTGTTGTGTGAAGTTCGTTTATTACAATTAAAGAATTGAGTTATTGCTAATTGGATCAAATACAGAGTCATTGTTATTCCATTTTTTACAAGAAGCATGATTCATGATTCAATTGTTATAAAATGTTGTTTTTCTGTATCTAATTCCAGTTGTTATTCCTTTTGTTTATGAATTACGATAGTTGATTGTTGCGTGGCTGTCGACAGGATTAAAGAGTAGAAATCTAGTTTGCTTGGTTATGAATTGAATTCACTGTTTATTTTACGCCGCTATTCAATTCCTGTTCATTGCTTTTAGATTGTTGTTCCTTTCCAGTTTGCGTTTTAGATTTCATTTCCTTTGAGTTGTTTTCACTTGCTTTGAGATCTCTAAACTGTAGAGGGCAGAGCTAATCATTCCAGGTCCCCAGATTTGGTCATCTCACATCGATTTCCAGGGGAAAGAGTTATTAATATTGCATCCCTAATCGATGTCTAGCAAGGTTGCTGTAGTGTAGTCTTTACATTTCTGTCATTTGTAATTAGATTTCTTTTCAAGCAGATTTCTTTTCAAGCATTTATTATTTCTGCATTTGTATTTCTATACTACATCTTCACAAACATTACTCTCGAGTAAATAGCCGCCTCAGACTGAGTACACTCTTGAAACAAAAAGTCGTCCCTGGGTTGACAATTAATGTGAGGTAATTAGGAGTTACAAAGACACCTTTTTATCGCTCTACATTTTGGCGCCGTTGCCGGGGAGAGTATAGCCATTTCTAAAGAGTAGTGTGAATCTGATGAGTGCCTGCTAGGGAAGAGTTGGATCTTAAAAACGGAAGGTAAGAACCTACGTGCAGAGCATGTAAAAGCCCTGCTCCACTATCCGCTTTCCTAACAGATTTTTTGTTGCTTTGTTGGGTAGAAATAGATGTTTGAATTTTTGTGTGAATGACTAGGGAAAAAATAGAAATTTTGAAAAATGAATCACATGATTTCATTCAAGTGGTGATGTAAGCACCACCCATTTCACTAACCGATTGACAGGAACATTTGAAAAAGGAGCCTCAAAGAAACACATGAAGAACATCTTATACTATGGTAAGAAATGGCTCACGTTTCTACTTTTGAATTTCCTATCAAAGATCTAGGAGGAGTGACACAAATGCACATAATTCCCCCATCTTTACCAAATTTTCATGGTTTAGCAAATGAAGATCCAGATACATTCTTATTTGAGTTCGAAATACTTTGTAGAGGATATGATGATTGTACTAATGATCAAAGATTGAAAGTGTTTCCTCTTACTCTAAAAGGAGCAGCTCTCCGATGGTTCATGAGCCTAGGTGGGAATTGCATCCAATCATGGGAGGACATGAAGAACATATTCTTGAAGAAGTACCAAGACTATTGCAAATCCAATGAAGATATTTTCGGTATGATACAAGGGGAAGATGAAAGTTTGGAGGACTATGTAAATCGATTTCATTATAACCTTCAAAAATCAAAGCATAAACATTTGGAAAAAGAGATCTTAAAAACACTCCTTCTTAAAGGAATCAAAGATGAATTTTTAGAACTCTTAAATCTGATAGGAAAAGGTGATGTTTTTCAGTTATCATATGATGATGTTTGTGAGTTGTGCATAAGATATTCAAGAGGAATCTCCAAGGCTGGTAAGAATTCTAGAGATGTTTGTTCTTTCTTTTCCAAATCTGCTACAAGAATAGGAGACATAAGAGCTGAAATCAATGATTTATTTGAAAATTTTAAAGTTGATTTTATTAGCTCTCTAAGCTCAAAATTGGACGTTTTGCAGGTTCATAAAAATGAAGAATTTGATGAAGTGTTTTTCCCTCATGACCGAAAGGAGCAGCACATAGATACTCACTCTTCCTTATCTAGGATGGAAGTAGCATATCAAAGAGATAAGGAAGCTACAACAAGGTCAACAGGTATGGTTCAAAACACTTCTTCTCCATTCTCTTACTTGCATAATCCATTATGGAATACTCATGTTCTAGGACAGCCATGTCAATTTCAATATAACCACCAATCTTATCTACAAGTTTGGCATGGTTCACCTTATGATTGCATGACTACTCTCCCTCATCTTGTAGCACAATCACATTCTCCATATTCTCCACCAGCTCTTTCACAACATCCTGCTTGCATATCAAATTTATCCACTCAACCCAACCAAACACATCATCACAATGCTCCATTCCATACACAATTTCCTGCTCAACTAATTCCACACCCTCACCACAATAAACCAGTACAACATGCTTACAATGTTGAACTGCCAAATTTACCCACCCTTCCCACCCATTCTATCTCACATGCGCCATGAGAGAAAACTTACAATGAGATTCAGAATGTTTCAAATTCAAAAATTGTAGAAGCTATGGAAGCAAATGAGGTTTCTTCTAGGTTGCACCAACACACCATTTTAAAAGCTCAAGAACTTCATGGTATGATGGGAAATCAAGAAAGTAACGGATATATTGAAGATTGGTTTCACTCCATCACGTGTTTGCATCATCACTATATGCTTCAACAATTTTTGATACCATTTTTTCAAGGGAAGTTGGCTTCTCATACCCTAATTTTCATTAATATGCATTTTTCAAATTTGGGTATGTGTATACATGAAGCCTTATTTTGAAAATGGCTCCACTGGAAGTACTCATATACGTAGTCATATTCATTTTTCAAATCAAAATAGGTTAGTATAGAACATAAAATAAATAAGGGAATAAATAAATGCATTTTGTTTTTTATGTAAAACTAGTTGTTTTTTTATTGCAACATGCTATGCAAATCAATATTGGTGATAATTTTTTTAATTCATTTGTGTATGTAGATGACTTATAATGGAAATAATAGCTCTACAAACACTCATATTCATTTTTTATCACTAATTTGAAAAAATGCTTGAATATCATTTTTTTGGCTTGCGGGCTTGATGAACTTTCTGGAAAAACAGTCGGGACAGTCATGTTTTGAGGGACCAAAAATGAATATTTTTAAAACCTGTTTCTACCCTAGATAGCCCTTAATGTCTACTTTCTAACCCAATTTGAATCAGTCAATTTGGATTTGAAACGAAAAAGTTAGAACCAAAACATTGACCGGATGTCTAGCGGGCAGCTCAGGAACAGAGTTGGGACAGTCAGTTTTTGGAGGCCTAAATGACCATATTTTTAAAACCTGTTTCTACCCTAGATAACCCTTGATGTCTACTTTCTATCCCAATTTGAATCAGTCAATTTGGATTTGAAACGAAAAAGTTAGAACCAAAACATTGACCGGATGTCTAGCGGGCAGCTCAGGAACAGAGTTGGGACAGTCAGTTTTTGGAGGCGTAAATGACCATATTTTTAAAACCTGTTTCTATGGTAGATGCCCCTATGAATCTAGTTTCCAATGCAATTGGAATCACTCATTTTCGATATCGTATGGGGAAGTTATGATCAAAATACTGACTGTCTATCGTAAATCAGCACCCTTAAAACTCTGTTTTTCCGGATGTTCCTTACAGTATTTCACCTATAAATTCTTCTTTTCTTCAAAACCTGTTTCTATTGGAGATAAATAAATGAATCTACTTTCATTTCCAATTTGAATCATTCGAATCCGACATCAAACGAAGAATCTATGCTTAAAACATTCCCTGTTGTTCTAAGTGGGGTAAGCGAAAATGACTCTGTTATGCAGGTTGTTCTAAGTAAAATTGACATATCATATCATTGAATTTTTAAAACCTGTTGCTATTGGAAATTAACCTTTGAATTAGCTCTCATTTGGCTTTGGAATCACTCAATTTGGACGAAAAACAAAGAAGTTGTGACTAAAACACTGCAGGTTAGCATGATTGGCCACTCCTCTCCCGCAGGTAACAAATAAATTTTACGTTGTTATTTTCTACGTGGATTTGTTTTACAGAGTAACTACTTGTTAGTTTTTTGCATAATTCTTGGATTAGGGGAGCCCGCGCACCTCTCTTTCTCCATGATTTAATGTTTTCTTGCAGGTAGACACTCGTTTTTTGCAGGTCTTGGGAAAATAAAGAAGGTCAATTTATGGACGAGTGATTCTTGAAACAAATTTTAATAAAACAAAGGAATTTCATCCAAGTCATTACCCAACGGATTCATAATAGAAGAAATAAAGAATTGATTTCCATTTAAAGATTCATGTCTTGTCACTGCTACCAAAACATTTTTCAAAAAGATCATTTTTTTTACATAATATCATAGCTGTTGTAACTTAATTGACATATTGTTTTTTAAAATGTTGTTTCTTTTCTAATTTCTCTTATATTTTGTGTTTCAGGTGTTGCTTCATTCAAAGTGTAACTCATCCTCAGCATCAATACCGTGAACAACTAATTTGTTTTTTTGCATGTTTGCATTGTATGACTGTCCATTTTGCTGTTCCTTTTTCCAAAGGAACGACATTTGCATTTTCACACTTTTTTGTGTGTATTTTTTCTTTTTGGTGTGCATTTCCTTTGTTGTTCCCTACAAGGAACAACACTTTTTTTGAGTGTTTTTGATGTTCCTTCAAAGAAGCAACACTTTGGGAGCAACCCTTCCTTCCTCTTGTGGAATTATTTTTAGTTCATCTCAACCACATTTTACTGATTCCCTTTCATGGCATGAAGTACACTACTTATGAGGACAAGAATTATGGATTCTATTGAAGCAAGTTAATATCATTCATGTTATGATCTTTAACAGGACAGCTCCTTGATGATAGATTATTTTCAAAAGGGACACAATTATTTATATACTACTTTACTGCATTGTTTTCCGTTGAACATGATATTGATTGATCATCTTAATACCATGCTGGTTCCACCCTTCCTGGTTATAATCTTCTCTGTCTGTAATAAATGAGATTATGGGTATATTTTTTTCTATTGACATGTTCCACTTCTTCCACCATCCCTGCTCTTAAGGAGTGCTGAGCCTCCCTCTTTTTATCATAAAATGTGTAATAATAACAAAATTTTGTTCGCAGATGGAGGATAGGGGGTCTCATTACGAGCCAGCCTACCATGTTCATAAGGCTGTAACAAAGTGACATTCCCATTATGGCCACCACACCAGGGTTATGATCCATTGGATAACCCAATTATCCTTGGAACAGGAGGTCTCATCACGAGCCGGCCTGATCACTTTTGCTACATCCCAGTGAATGGCAGTGTGGTTATCTGGTTACCACGCCAGCACATTGATCTCTTCTATAGAACAACAATGTAACTCTCTAGTTATAAATTGAGGATTCTTGCTCATATGGGTTAAAAAGAAACCCTGCCAAGGCTATGGACGCCTGCTGGCAGCAGTGGCTCTGCTTATGGTATTGAAGTTATATCTTATCGTCAATTATTATTATAATACCCTTTTCTTATTTTTTCTTTTTATCAGAGAAGTTATTTCCTTAATTTTTTTCCCTGTTTTGAACCTTTATGCATGAGAAATTGTTTTCAGATCAATCACATCATTTTCAGCTAGAATGCTATCAGTAAAGCATCTTTTTGGCATATTGTCGTCCTTTTTCGTTTTGCATAAACTATCATCAATCCAAAGCGTCCTATCTCTTATTCATAACTATCTTTACACACTCTGCTCTCATTATAATCATAACTCTCGTTGTCCTATCATTGATATGTGTACTCTGCTTTATTTACTGATATATTGTTCATTCCCGTGCCTTGCCGTCAGCACAACACCTCTCATATGCTTTATGGTCATGGAATTCCTTTTTCAATTGGAGGGGGGAATGTCTGCATTATGGGATTGCATGTGATATGATTACTGCACTCTGCCATAACTTGTTGATTTGATAAGTTTTTCTGATTGAAATTTTTGCATGCATCTGAATCTATTGCTCTTTAAAACTAACACTATGGATTCAAGAACATTGTATGCAAACTAGTGATTTGTTTATAGGAGAACAACAAGTATGGGAAGAATTATATTCACAACACGACTACAGTATTGCAACTAACAGAAAAGGCTCGAGCAACTCGCGAACGTGAACAATTCTTCAGACATGATGTGCTTACCTGGATTCCACCTTTTACATCACTTTCAGCACCAACTCTGCCTACATCAGCTTCAACAACTGCCAGTCCATATATGTCATTCCACATTTTTGGAGGTAAAACTCGAGGTAAAATAGCATAATTTTCTGATTTATTACGAATTTAGGAGAATTTCATAAAAATCCATTTTGAGCATCATTTATCATCCTTCAGTCCACATCTATACCACTCCCTATTTTTCAGCAGCATATCATTTTCGAGTATGGGGGAGTGTTCCTTTCATTCATTTCTTTCTTATGACCATGTCATCCATATTCTTTATCATCCATTGTTATTCTTATTCATTCTCAACACCTCCATTATTCTATGTTGTTTTACACCAATCATAGCATTCAACAGCTGGTAGTAACCACCTCTATTTGTTTTCTAGCATCGCATGAGGGCATGCTAATTTTTCAGAGAGGGGGAGGAATTGCTACGCATGATGGATGTTTTCAATTTTCTTTCTCATTTAAAGCATACAATTTCATTTTTACACAATGCAGAAATTGATTTCCATAATATTTTTAAAAAAACCATGAACTCAATTCTTGTGATTTCTGGAAAACACAGACGTATCATTAATACAAACCCAGATAATTTCAAGATAAATTGGTTCATAAAATTTCGGAAATCATGCACTCTCACCTACAACCATTTTGTTTATATCTCATGATCCATGCATCAAAACAGTCTGATTTTTGGATCATAAAGGCATTCATATATTATAAATTTACTTGCCAAATTTCAACAAAAACTGGTTTGTAGTTTTGAGAAAATGGTTAATGAAGTTTGCTGTTATCTATATCATATTTTGCTGCAACTTCATACATATAGTTGAATGTCAATGTAAAAATTGTTATGCCTTCATCAAGATTGCTAAAATTGAATATTCATTAATTAATGAAGCATTCATTTGTTCTCAAATTTTTATTGCTTGGTTTACACATGGGTTTTGTCTTGGGGTTGCATGAGGACATGCAATATATTCAGGTTTTCGTTGCATGAGGACATGCAACATATTGAGTGTGGGGGTATGTTGGGCCGTTAATATGCCATTATTATTATCACTTGTGAATGCTTATTCCACCCATTTCTACCATTCTTCATCACGCCATTTATTATAATTTATTATTTAAATCCATTTTATGATGATTTATGCTTCTATGAATGAATGTTATTTATTCTCCTTTATTTCTAATAAATTTATGATTATGAATTATTTTATCAATGATAGTTTTAATAAGTTGGTTATAACATTATTCACCATTTTTAGCCTCCAAGATAATTTCCAGATTGAAGATTTGATCATTAAAAGTGCCAACTCAGAAATGCGCTGGAATAAGGAGTGACAGTTTTGCGGTTGAGATTCTGAGCAAATGAAGACGAATCTGGAAACTCCGGAACATGGGTTTTGTTCAGAACGGACCCAATTAACTTTTACAAAGAACGGTTTGCCCAAATTCGGCTTGTACTAAGAGAAACGCAGGGTTCTTTGAGCACGATTTTCTCAGATCTGTGGTTGCGGCCGTCCTCCAAATCTCAGCTACAAAGCCAAATTCGACTTGCTGTTGTTGAAAGAGGGATGTAACTCTATTTTATTGTTGATCAATTGGTTGGAAGAAATTCAATATTATTATTAGAGATCCTATTTGCTATTTAATTTCTCCACCTTCTGATTATAAAAGGAGAAGCATGTATTGTATATGGGGGGATGGAGAAACTTTTCTTATTGTAATTTGCAGAATTGTGCATCGGCTCTTGTTAAGAGAGTGTGAGCTGTTTGTAAACATTATTAATGCCTGATTAATAAAAGAGTTCACTGTTGTTCCATTTCTCAAGCGCTGGAGTAAAGCACAGCAACGCTTCACCGGTGGTTGAGGGCCCGGCCCTGGTGGAGCGATCTGCTGTTTGTATTTCTACTAGTTTATTTCTGTTGTGTGAAGTTCGTTTATTACAATTAAAGAATTGAGTTATTTCTAATTGGATCAAATACAGAGTCATTGTTATTCCATTTTTTACAAGAAGCATGATTCATGATTCAATTGTTATAAAATGTTGTTTTTCTGTATCTAATTCCAGTTGTTATTCCTTTTGTTTATGAATTACGATAGTTGATTGTTGCGTGGTTGTCGACAGGATTAAAGAGTAGAAATCTAGTTTGCTTGGTTATGAATTGAATTCACTGTTTATTTTACGCTGCTATTCAATTCCCGTTCATTGCTTTTAGATTGTTGTTCCTTTCCAGTTTGCGTTTTAGATTTCATTTCCTTTGAGTTGTTTTCACTTGCTTTGAGATCTCTAAACTGTAGAGGGCAGAGCTAATCATTCCAGGTCCCCAGATTTGGTCATCTCACATCGATTTCTAAGGGAAAGAGTTATTACTACTGCATCCCTAATCGATGTCTAGCAAGGTTGCTGTAGTGTAGTCTTTACATTTCTGTCATTTGTAATTAGATTTCTTTTCAAGCGGATTTCTTTTCAAGCATTTATTATTTCTGCATTTGTATTTCTATACTACATCTTCACAAACATTACTCTTGAGTAAATAGCCGCCTCAGACTGAGTACACTCTTGAAACAAAAAGTCGTCCCTGGGTTGACAATTAATGTGAGGTAATTAGGAGTTACAAAGACACATTTTTATCGCTCCACACCAGGCACTTCTTCACTTAGGGTCAGTGTGTGGTGTGCGTTAATTTTAATTTTTAAACCCTTTCCGTTGTTGAGAGCAAGAAAAAGTGTGGTGCGTAGCTGAAAATAAACCTACAGAGAACAGAATATAATGCTGAAATAACAGAAAAATAACAGCTACGTATGTATCTATCTAGCCCAAGAAGGTGGGTCTCTCACAACTATGCTGAAAAGAAAGGGAAAAACTATGTAAAACACACCTAAAGGGAGCTCAACAGATCTAGGGTCAGGAGGGACAGAGATCTGGAGGATAAAGCTACAGGCAAGGGGTGCAGGTCACAGCCAAGAGACAGAGGCAAGGTGGCTGGAAAAAGGGAAGGAAATCAGCAAAAAACCGGAGGGGCAAGGCGGAGGCCTTCAGAGGAGGTCCAAACAAAACGACAAGAGGTGATTTGAAAGGAAAAAAGACTGATTTCAATGGATCTAAAAAGGAGGTAACAGATCTGGAAAAGAGGGGGCTGAAGCTCTGAAACCGATGGCTGAAACAGCTAAAACTCTTCCACAAAAAGTGGAGGGTACTAAATCCCTAAGGGGCAGGGTTCCCACTTAGATGAGTAAAAACAGATCAGATCTTGGTCAAGGCGGGCTGAGACAGAGGCTGGAAGACCGGCGTGCCGCAGCAGTAACCTGTGTGCACCGCAGTAAAAAATGTCGTGAAAAGGCAGTCGCAGCTTTCGACCCGATCTCGAAAAGGCAGGTCGTAGAAAACAGCTGAAAGTACACTGAGGTCCAGTCAGTAGCGGGGCCCAAAAGTGCGACTCCCCGTTCCCGCTAAGTCTTACTGCATTTTCGTAAAAGTCGCTGTGCCTGGGCTTAAGTGGGCCAGGTAAGTCGTTTACTCACAAGAATAGGGCCAGAAACACACGGAAGTTAGAAATTTTAAGTTTTTAGGTTTTTATGTGAGAAAAATGACATAAAAAGAGGAAAACTAAGCAGCTGAAAAGAAGCCCTAGGGCCTGAAGTAGCTGGATATGCAGGAATATGAAAAACGACAGCGGTCGTAATTTAAAACCCGTGTGGAGTCGCCATTTGTTAGTATGTATTCTTCGTTGAAGTGTACGAAAAAGAACCACTTTAGCTACGCATAACTAATAGCCCTAACAACAATAGAGGCTGCCAAACATCTTCAGATCTGCGATTAGTAGTTAAAATGCTGCAACAAACATATCTATAAATGGAAAGACATTAAGCAGTAAAGTAAAGAGTTTGCTCCATGCATCCAACAGACAAGACAAGAACACGATTTTTGAATGAATTTTTATATTACAGGGCACCCGGGAGGAAACAAGAAGGTGTATCCAGATCTCCTCAATGGGATGGGTTCTTTATAGTCCTCAGCACTTCAGATCTAAGCTTTCTCTCTCTTGTAGATGTAGAAAACCCAATGCAGAAAGTAGAGCTCAATGGGAGCAAATGATAGAAATGAGACCAAGTGTATAGATCCAGAGTGATCTAATAGGCAACAAAAGGTGAAGAATGATGGGGAAAACCCTCCTATTTATAACAAAATATTGGGTCATTCTAGATCTTGGTGCATGATTAAAATAATGTTAACTAAATCTAGATCCACCTCTATGGAATATTTTATTATTATTTGTTGGAGGGAAAGGGTGTTTGACTTGGGTCAAATCCCTTGATTAGTGAAAAATAAATAAATAAATGATTTATTTATCTTTTTAAGGAAGTGGTTGGGATATAATCAAATAAATAATGATTTATTTGATTAATAGTGGGTTATTTGGTCATATTTAACAAGGAATATTATCTAAATAAGATTTAAATAATTATTCCTAGAAAATAACAAGATAACTAAGGGTTTATCTCATTAATTTCTTTGTTTTTGGGTTAAACATGACTGGGAATAATAATTAAATTATGGTTTAATTAATTATTCCATGAGGAAAAACAAACAAATATAGGTTTGTTTAATATTTCCTTTTGGGGTTTCCTATTTTAACATAGTGAAAGTAGTTTTACTTAGGGTAAAACTGGTCTTACATGGTGTACTTGGGTCCATCTAATGATAAAAGGTTAGATGACCAAAAAATGGTGTAACAGATTGCCCCCCAGCGTGCGATCCTACAAACAATCCTCCACCATCAGTAAACAAATCAAGGCATGCATGAGCTCCAAGACATCAAATTGTTATCAAAAACTCCAAGAGACTATGTATTTTCTTCAGCATAAGTCATCAAAATCCAACTAAAACATAAAAGCTTCATGCTCTATTTATAAAGAAAATGAGGAGGTGGAAACCCTAAGAGGCTTCCATAAACCCTAATTTAGCCATAAATGTCATAAATGTGCTTAATGACCATGCAAGGCCCAAGACACATAAGAGATAAGATAATAAATGAAAAACAACAAAACATAACTCCCAAATCAAATCAGGAGTGATTTGTCCAAAAAAAAACATTTAAAAACCAAATTTTCATTAATCAATGTCTTTTGTTGACTTTTTGGCAAAAGGTTGTTTCTGTGCGTAGCGCCATTTCATCAAAAAATAGGGTCTGTTGCAGCTGAGGTTTGGACCCCTTCCCGACATCAGATTTGGCCCTGTGATGGCTCGTTGGAAATCTTGATGAGTCTAATTTCCAAAAATACTTCATTCGTGCTAAATAGATGCCCTTTACCTACTAAAAAATCAAATCTCCCATGACTGCTCTGTGTGCAGCGACAGGCCTAAAAAGGAGGCAGAAAGGTCAATTTTGAGGTTTTTTTTCACCTTTTGAGGGGGGAAAATGCTCCAATTGACCTGAAATTTTGTGGTAGATTTTTGGTGATATGAAAAATCCAAAAAAATTAAACTCCTGCAGCTGAGGATGTTGGAAATATGATGCAGAGTGTTGTCCTTGATGGCAATCCACTGAATGAAGATGAAGACATGAGATTGTTGACATGTGTTGTCCTTGATGGCAATCCACCTAATGAAGTTACTCTTGACTTGATGGACTTGGTAAATGATGTAAATCTGATGTGATATGATGTTTTTTGACAATATGATGCTGGGTACCCACTTGATAGAGTGTTGTCCTTGAATGGCAACCCACCTGATGAAGTTGTGCTTGATAGAATGTGTCTTGATGAATTGAATCTGATGTATCTATAGTGAGTACAGAAGGTAATGAAGAAAGAAATCTAGTATGTGATAGATCTATGATGAAAAGAGTATGTCTCTAGGCATACGCGGATTTTCCTAGGGGAAGTCACGTATGCACGCGGGAAAGAACGTGCCAAGTCACGTATGGGCAAAAGCGCTCAAAAAGTGCAAAACTAGGGGTAACCACCATGGTATTGACCCATTGTATTGGGTAATGATTCGCCTAATTGACCCCGTCCAGGAATACCATCGGATGTAATGTGGTTTTGGCTCATGGTATTGAAAAATGGTAAACCTATATAAAGGGAAGAAATTCATTGTGCAGATCATGAGCATGGGTGCAAGATGTCTGAGCTTGAATGAATACTTCTCTCTGAAGTAGATCTGAATGGAAAGGGTTACAGTTGAATGATAGATCTGAATATATGATGTACCAATGATGAAGAAGGGGATCTAGATCTGAAATGTACTTGTATTTGCTAGATCTGTTTATGGAATGATTAGATCTGTGATGAGGCGAACATCTGTCTGAGGTAAAGGGTAAAATCTGAAGTGATGTATCTGTTGTGAAGAATTGCAATAACATAAAAGTCTGAAGAACCATACGCTAGTTAGACGAAGAAGAAGCGCGTATATACGTGGCTTCGCTGAAGAAAAAGCACGTATGCGCAATGAAATTGGCTCTATAATTTGTAAAGAAGTATACGATGGTTTATGTGAATGGGAGCACATATATACGCGACATCAGTGAAAGGAAAGCGCGTATGCAAACTAAGGTTTGCTGAAGTCTGTGGTAAGAAATGTCTGATCTGTTCTGCTGGTTTTCTGATATCTATCAGTGAGTTATATGTATCTGTTTCATGGTTGACTGTGCTTAAAAGTATGGAAAGGGTCCAGTCTGAAAATATGATGAAACGTGGCCTGCAAGTGATGTCCTAAAAGAAGCTTTGGATCCAGTGTGAAAATTGATGAAACGTGGTCCATGGAGGTGCTGAGGGTTGTAGCCTTCAGTCAAGGGGTTGTAGCTCCCTTCCAGGTGAGGCTAGTAAACGAGATCAGGGGGTCGTAGCTCCCTTCCAGGAGAGGCTGGTAAATGAGTCAGGGGGTTGGAGCTCCCTTCCAGGAGAAGCTGGTAAACGAGCGCAGGTGGGTGCTTGCGTGCTGGTAGGAGTCTGCACCAGCACATATGTTGTAAGATGTTTTATCTATAATAAAATATTGAAGGCTGAGCAATGGCAGCGGTGGTTTTCTCCCGACTTGGATTTCCACCTAAAAAATCCTGGTGTTCATGTGTGATGCTTTGTGTGATGGTTTACTCTGTTCTTACTGCATATGTTTACTGTTTATTAAACATCAGATGAATGAATGATGGAATCATTTAAGTGAAGAACTAATGACATAATTAGATATATGTGTATACGCGAGTTTCATAAAGGGTATCCGCGTATATACGCGAGTCTGTGTCAGGAAAGTAGCA
The DNA here is from genome assembly GCA_034641835.2 of Pinus albicaulis. Lineage (NCBI taxonomy): Eukaryota > Viridiplantae > Streptophyta > Pinopsida > Pinales > Pinaceae > Pinus > Pinus albicaulis. Next base: position 307,919,773 of record CM076584.1, read on the forward strand.
TATGGGTTTTAGAAGAAAGAAAAAGTAAAAGTTTTGAATATGCATTAACACCGATTCACCCCCTCTCAAGATTTTCTCCTCCTCTCTAACAATTGTATCAGAGGTCCTTCTCAGGTTGATCGCTTAAAGGTGATCCGTCGCGAATGGGAAGTCAAGAAGGAGTAATGTCTATAAAGCCACCTCTATTCAATGGAAGCAACTGATATTCCTGAAGGCAATGCATCAACAAAAGCTTATCCAAGAAGTCTTGAGTGTAGATGTATGGGCAATCGTGGAAGAAGGTTATCAATACCTAGCCAGTGCATTCCAATGATTCAACAGAAGGAAGAAGTATGAAATCAATGCCAAAGCAAGAAATTGCTCCGTGGTTAGGGAAGCATGGTTCGAATCACACTATAAAGTGATGCAGCTACATTCAGCAAAAGAGATATGGGACAAAATCATTCTGAGCTATGAAGGAGATACAAAGGTAAAAATGCAAAACTCCAAACTCTTAGAATCGAATATGAAAATTTGAAGATGCATAGTGATGAAAGTGTTGCCAGTTTCTTTCTTCGTCTAGATGATATTGTAAATCGGATGAGAAATTTGGGTGAAACCATAACCGATACTACTCTGGTGGAGAAAGTCTTAAGATCCTTGACTTCAAAATTTGACTCTAAAGTTTCAGCTATTGAAGAAAGGCAAGATCTGCAAACTCTTACTATTGTTCAATTACATGGCATTCTGACTGCTTTTGAAATGAGACAAGGAGGTCCTTCTCAAATCAAAGAAGCTGCTTTTAAGGCGTCTGCGAAAGGAAAAGAAAAGGAAGTTGTCATACCCAGCAAGTATTCCTACCGATGCAGCAGAAAGGAAGAAGTATGAAACCAATGCCAAAGCAGTGAATGTCTTATTAGGAAGCATGTCTGAATCAGAATTTGCTAAAGTGATGCAGCTACATTCAGCAAAAGAAATATGGGACAAAATCATTCCGAGCTATGAAGGAGATACAAAGGTAAAAAGTGCAAAACTCCAAACTCTTAGAATTGAATATGAAAATTTGAAGATGCATAGTGATGAAAGTGTTGCCAGTTTCTTTCTTCGTCTAGATGATATTGTAAATCGGATGAGAAATTTGGTTGAAACCATAACCGATACTACTCTGGTGGAAAAAGTCTTAAGATCCTTGACTTCAAAATTTGACTCTAAAGTTTCAGCTATTGAAGAAAGGCAAGATCTGCAAACTCTTACTATTGTTCAATTACATGGTATTCTAACTGCTTTTGAAATGAGACAAGGAGGTCCGTCTCAAATCAAAGAAGTTGCTTTTAAGGTATCTGCAAGAGAAAAAGAAAAGGAAGTTGTCAAAGAATCCAGCTATATATCTGAAGAAGAAGAAGCGAATTTTGTGAGAAAGCTCCAACTAGGTACTGGAAGATTCAAAGGTAAGCTTCCCTTCAAATGTTTTGAGTGTGGAAAAGTTGGTCATTATGCTGCAAAATGTCCTTATAAAGAAACATCCGCTAAAGGAAAAGAAGTAACAAGAAGGAATAAGAATCGATCTAGCACAAGAAAAAGTTACTATATTAATGAAGACAGTGATGGGTCATCTGATAGTGAGGAAGAATGTGAAAAAAATATTAAACTGCTCATGGCAAAAGAATCTAGAGAAGAAAAGGATACTTTTGTGGATGCTCTGGAAGACAATGATTTTCTTGAAGAAAACAATCAACTCAAAGTAAGCCTAGAAGAAAAGAACATAATCATAGAGACTCTTGAAAATCAGCTTGAAGCAAAGGAAAAACGCATTGAGGAATTGGAGTGTGAAGTAGTAAGTCTAAAGAAAGATAATGAGAAAGCAAAAACTCTCAATCTTAAATTTTCTAAAGGTTCAGAAACCTTAGATGAGATTATCAAGATACAACGGTCTCCTCTTATAAAAATAGGTCTTGGATATACTGGGGAATCTTCCTAGACTTCAGCACCAAATTATCTGAAAGCAGCCACAGCTGGTGCACTACATTCAGCCACTTAGCAAGGGAACAAAGGATCTTTCCAGGTAAAGCATGATCATATCAATTCAAAGAACACTAACAAGGAGATCTTTCAAAGAAGCTACAACCAACAGGTAAACTCAAATAGAAGATTTCATGATCGCAGAAATTTCTACTTCAATGGACAATGTTTCTCATGTCCCAATTTTGGTCATAAAGTTGTTCAATGTGTTGCATATAAAACCATCATGACAAGAGAAGCAAGAAAGAAAAGAATAAATATTGAACCAAAGAGGAACACCTATAACAACTTTTCTCCTCTTCAAAACGAAGTTGAATGTACTTATTGCAATAACTTTGGTCATGAAGAATCTGAATGTAGGAGCAAGGTCCAGCGAAAAGAACATGATCCCTCAAGCTCTAAAGTGTGGAAAAAGAAAGAAATACCGGTTGAAAATTGTGGGATAGCATTATTTGCAGAAGGTGAAGAAAATCAATGGTACATTGATAGTGGATTCTCAAGACACATGACAAGTGACAAAGGCAAACTCCTTACATATAATGCTCTAGAGAAGGAAAAGAAATTTACATTTGGAAATGATACTCCTGCTGTAATTAAAGGAAAAGGGTCAGTGTTTCTAAAAGAAAAGGTGAAGGCTAATGATGTCATGTATGTGGATGGATTAAGGCATAACCTGTTAAGTGTAAGTCAAATGTGTGATCAAGGAACAAAAGTGGTGTTTATTTCAAAAGAATGCGTGGTTCGTGATCTTGATACAGGTAAAGTCATTATAAAAGGAAAAAGAAATCCAAGCAACCTGTATGTACTGAACGACATAGATCAATGTTACTTGAGCAAGTCTTCAGAAAATTGGCTATGGCATAGAAGGCTGGGGCATCTGAGCTTCTCTCAAATCAACAAAGCAAGCAGACTTCAAGCTGTTCGTGGTCTTCCCAATATTAATCTACCAAAAAGTATCATATGCAAATCTTGTCAATTCGGTAAGCAGACCAGAGTACGATTTAATGCCAAAGAAGGATCATCAAGAGAGCCTCTTGAACTCATCCATACTGATATATGTGGACCTATGAGGAAAAAGTCACCACGTGGGGAAGAATACTATATCTTATTCATTGATGATTACTCTAGAATGTGTTGGATCAGGCTCATTAAACACAAAGATGAAGCATTTGAAAAATTTCAGATCTTCAAAGCATTAGTTGAAAATGAATTAGATCTAAAAATCAAGTGTCTTAGATCCGATCGAGGAGGAGAATATACATCAAATGAATTCTTTGAATTTTGTGAACAACATGGCATAAAAAGACAATTCTCTGTAGCAGGCACTCCACAACAAAATGGCGTAGCAGAAAGAATGAATAGAACAATTCAACAAATGGCTAGAGCTATGCTCGATGATTTTGGAACTCCTGACATGTTCTGGGGTGAAGCAGCACATACAGCAGCTAACATTCTCAACAAGGCTCATGTTCGGGTAAATAGTGACAAAACTCCATATGAACTCTGGTATGGTAATTCTCCATCTGTGAAGCATTTTAGAGTTTTTGGAAGTAAATGCTTTATCAAAAATAATGATGAAAAGCTTGGCAAGTTTGAACCTAGATCAGATGAAGGGATATTTCTTGGTTACTCATCTTCAAGCAAAGCATACAAATGCTACAATAAAAGGCTTCGAAAGATTGTTGAATGTATTGATGTTGTTATTGATGAGTCTCCTGCAGCTCCTAAAGAAGAAAAACAAACAACAAAAGAAGATGATGGTGACCTATGTCCTTCTACATCAAATAGAAATGAGATAGACAGTGGATCCAATGAAGAACCTGAAGATGATCTATCTGAAAAAGCTCCATCCAGATATGTTCAAAAGAATCATCCTGAATCTCAAATTTTGGGAGACAAGGAATCAGGTGTACGAACAAGGAGAACTCTTGTGGGATCTTCTAGTCATCTAGCACTTCTATCCATAATTGAACCACACAATGTCAATCAAGCTAGCAAAGATGAATGTTGGAAGCAAGCCATGAATGAAGAGCTTGATCAAATTGAAAAGAATGATACTTGGGAATTGGTACCAAGACCACATGATAAAAATGTCATCGGAACTAAATGGATTTTCAAGAACAAGTTAAATGAGAATGGGGAAGTTGTAAGAAACAAAGCTAGATTGGTTTGCAAAGGGTATACTCAACAAGAAGGAATAGACTTTAAAGAAACTTTTGCTCCTGTAGCTAGACTTGAAACCATAAGAATGTTTCTTGCTTTTTCAAGTTATCAACAAATCAAATTTTATCAAATGGATGTTAAATCTGCTTTTCTTAATGGTGATCTAGAAGAAGAAGTATATATAGAACAACCGGAAGGATTCATTTTGGGAAATGATGCAAATCTTGTTTGTAGACTTAAGAAGGCTCTATATGGTCTCAAACAAGCTCCAAGGGCTTGGTATTATCGTCTTGACAAATATCTTCATCAGCAAGGATTTTCAAAGGGGTCTGTTGATAGCAACTTATACACAAAAGTTGAAAATGATAAACTTTTGATTGTGGTTGTATATGTTGATGATATCATTTTTGGGAGTAACGAAGAATCTTTGAGTCAAAAATTTGCTTCTGTCATGCAGCAAGAATTTGAAATGTCCTTACTTGGGGAACTAACATTCTTTCTTGGCTTACAAGCGCATCAAACTGCAGATGGTATATTCCTATCACAAGCAAAATATCTTAAGCAAATTCTGAAGAAGTATGGCATGGAAGAATGCAAACCTGTAAGTACACCAATGATAACCGGATGCAATCTCAGTTCTCATGATGATTCTCCCACGGTGAATCAACCAGAATACAGATCAATGATAGGAAGTCTACTTTATCTCACTAGGACTAGACCAGACATTATGCATGCAGTTGGGATTGTTGGACGATTCCAAGCTTAATCCAAAAGAGTCTCACCTTCAGGCTGTTAAAATAATTTTCAAATATCTTCAAGGAACTCAAGACCTTGGTCTATGGTATCCAAGGAATGCTGATCTTACTCTTCATGCTTACACTGATGCAGATTGGGCTGGAAGTGTTGATGATCGGAAAAGCACTAGTGGTGGTACATTCTATATGGGACCCCGGTTAGTATCTTGGTTCAGCAAGAAGCAAAATTCTATTGCCTTATCTACAGCAGAAGCAGATTATGTGGCTGTCGCATCTTGTTGCACTCAACTCCTTTGGATGATGCAAACCTTACAAGATTTTCAAATCAAATGTACACCTCCTGTCCCCATTAAGTGTGACAATACAAGTGCCATCAGTATTTCAAAGAATCCTGTTATGCATTCGAAGACCAATCACATTCCCATCAAGTATCACTTCTTACGTGAACAAGTGCTTGAGCAAAAGGTGAAGTTGGAGTATGTTCCCTCCAAAGAACAAGTTGCTGATATCTTTACCAAACCTCTGCCCAGGGAAGCGTTCGAGTATCTAAGACAGAAGCTGGAAGTGTTCTCTGCCAGTCAAAAGAACAAATCTGCATAAATTTAGAAGATGGCATTGGATACGCGGATTTCCTCAAACACAGTCGCGTATATACGCGAGTTCATGCACAGAAAACCGCGTATGTCTGATTGCTGACATTTTTCTGTCTGGAGTCAGCTCTCTTCAGCACAGCTGCAGTGCTGTTTGGTATCTCTGATACTATTTGGTATCTTTGGTGGTGTTCCAGTTCTCATAATTCTATTTCTAATGTCTTGATAAATATGCCTTGATGATTTGTTGGTGAAAATGTTCAGGATGCACAAACTAAGGGGGAGCCTTAGTCATATGAAAAGGATGTTTGGATGCACAGATTCAGGGGGAGCATTAGCGTTGCTGAGTATAATGCATTGTTGGCTTTATGATGGTTCTGAAATATGTTCTCTTTCTTGAGGACTTTCTGGTGTTGGTTATGAAAAGTCATATTTGTATTTTGATGAAAAGGTCATGTTGAGACCCATGATGTAAAATTGTAAATTTCAGTCATGTAAGGACTTGTCAAAATTTGTAAACCCACTTGGTTGGGTAGCTGAGTCAAAATTTGTAAACCCACTTGGTTGGGTAGTTGAGTCTCATATGTAAATCCACTTGGATGGATCTTTGATGTAAGTATGAGTCATTGGTGATAGGAAATTCATAGAGTCATGTACTTCATTGGAAAATATGTTTGAAAATTCAGCATGAACTCAGGGGGAGCTTGGTCACTTCAGTATATATCAGATCTACAGAACGTTTCTTCCACATGTGGAGAAAAGGGGGAGAGTATGTTGGTTTTGATCCACCCTTTGCCCTTGATGTCAAAGGGGGAGAGTGACATGGTGTTTGAATGAAGAGAAAGAATGGTGTCAAAAATGGGGAATGTGACATGATGTCATTGTATTCTTAATGTACCTATCTGTTGTAATGATCAAACACC